>JARBWK010000004.1:56604319-57204319 GCA_030556195.1 Anolis apletophallus | reverse complement strand
ATTCTAAATCCATTTTACTTTATACTTTTCTTTGTTTTCAAACTGATAGCAAACAGAAAGTCAATGAACAGAATACTATTTTGTATTTCCCATTGACCAGGACAATTTCTATTACACCAAAACTAAACTTCCAATGAAAACAGTGTCCCAAGTCAAAAATATAAGGGTTGAATGAAAAGTAATGCCCCCATCTTCATTACTTGGGTTTGGATGGGAATATTTTAATAAATCAAATGCATAAATAATCCTTAGAATGTGCTTTTTAACTACCATTATTCACTTTTCCACATAATCACCAGACAATTGGATACATTTCTGCCAATGATGAACAAGTTTTCTGAAGCCATCATGGAAGAAGTCCTGCTGGACAGTCTGTTTAAATAAATAACCAGCATCTCACAGTTCTCTCAATGTCTTCATCAGAAGCATAATGATGTCCCTGCAGATCTTTCATTATTTGGAAGAGATGGAAGTGAGACAGTGCTAAATCTGGACTGTATGGAGGATGCCATATGGTGGTGGTGAGATCCAGTCTCTGAAGTTCTGCTGCGGTGGCATGTGAAGTGTGTGGTCTGGCATTGTCGTGCTGCAGGAAAACATTTCCTCTTCGGACCCTTGTTAGCTGTCGTTTCAAAGTTCACAGCGTTGTGATGTAACACTCTGAATTTATTGTTGTTCCACGTTCAAGGAAATCAACATGGATAACACCACCTGCATCCCAGAACACTGTTGCCATGATTTTACCAGCTGAGGGCTGTATCTTGAATTTCTGACTCTTTGTGACCTCATGGACCATCCCACGCCAGAACTCCCTGTCGGCCATCACCTCCCCCAGCTCCTTCAGAGTCAATCCAGTCACTTTGAGGATACCATCTATCCACCTTGCCCTTGATCGGCCCCTCTTCCTTTTCCTTCCATTTTCCCCAGCATAATTGCCTTCTCTAAGCTTTCCTTTCTTCTCATGACCCTTCCCTCCAATGAGCAGTCAGGCTTTATTTCCTAAACTATGGACTGATTGGATCTTCCTGTGGTCCAAGGCACTCTCAGAACTTTTCTCCAACACCACCGTTCAAAAGCATCTATCTTCCTTTGCTTAGCCTTCCTTATGGTCCAGGTCTCACATCTGTAGGTGACTATGGAATACCATTGCTTTGGCTATGCGGATCTTAGCACTCCAAATGCCCCAACAAACACTAAGTAACACGCAGAAGAGGCTGGGATCCAATGACATCGCCGTGGGCCGGTCCGGAAGTCATCCACAGGGGCTGAAGATACAGGCAAAGTCAGGAGGCAGTTCCAAAGGTCAACACAAAGAGGGAATCCAAGAATGCTGCACCAACAGCTGGATTCAGCAACACATCCAAGAGGGAGAAGAAAGGCGGAGAAATGTGAAGACAGCCCAAGGGTCCCAAAACCGGAGTTAATGCATGGAGATAGCACACAACGTAGACCCTGCAATGTCCCCACCTTCCAACACCCTCCCTATAAAATACCCCATCTTCAAAGGCAGGCTGCGTCTCTCACTCATAGGAGCTTATAGAGTTTCACACCACACCACAAGGAAAAGTCAGGCAGCCGCAGCTAAACACAAAAAGCATAACATTGAGGATCCCTTTGACCCACCCATCGTCCTCAACTAGAGTGCCAGTTACAGAAAGCAGCAAAGCCCATAACTCACATATATCAGGATCCAGGAATACAGGATACTAAAGTCTAGAAGCCAAGAAGCCCCAAAATCCCAAGGGAACACCTTGCCAGCTGCAAGGATAAGCCCCAAAAAGCCCACATTATATTAGTCCTCAGCTCCACCCAAATCAGATGACGCCCCACTTGCATCAGCTGCTGCCCCAGACCCACCTGCAGCCTCTTGCCCAGCCCTCCAGCTTTTCCATCTTCTATCAAGACTTAGGTCACCCCAATCCTCTGGGTACCCTGAAGGCCATTCGTTGTCATCAGAAAACCCCACAAAAGTGTCACTGCTTGTAGGCTCATTACATATATCCTGAATCTCCCGCACTGAGTCCTGTCCATGTCAGCATCACTTTCCTCTGATTGCTTCCCACACCTTGGCTTCCCTCTTCCCTAGGGAAGCCTTTAAAGGACTCATCCTCTGTAGGCTCTGTAAGTATTTGCCGGCTTCGTTTGCATTGCAAAATATCTTCTTCACTATGGTCGCGAGGAAGCCTTTCCCCCCTTCTTTATTTATTTATTTATTTATTTCTGGCATTTTACCCCGCTCTTCTCAACCCCCGAGGGGGGACTCAGAGCGGCTTCCAAAAAGGCACAATTCGATGCCAACACAGTAAAACACATAAAACACAGTATAAACCCCCCCAAAACATTACACATTAAAATACAATTACATTAGCATATCATACACATTCATTTAAGTTTTTAAAAAGGTGCTGCCTTGTGCTAGTGTGCAAACGCCTGGTCCCATAGCCAGGCTTTTACTTTTTTCCTGAATGTCAGGAGGGATGGAATTGATCGTATGTCACTAGGAAGTGCATTCCACAGATGGGGAGCCAGCAGATAGGCAAAATTGACTGTCCTTCTTTGACCCACAGAATCAGCATCAGCTGTCCCACCCACTTCCAAGCCAGAGTTAGATGCTGGAGAAACAGCCCCACCCTGTTCCCTACTACCAGTAGTAGCTGAAACTCCAGACCCAAACCCGACAGTATCCAAACACTGCTTTAGCGACTTTCTTATTAATTAATTCTTCGGTGTTCTTCTTGTCCGCAGTAGTAGACCTGGTGTTCATCTGATGTGAAGTGGCCCATTCCAGTCCATTTCAGTTCGTTGTCCCCCAAAATATCTATCTTTAATCTTGACATCTCACCAATAACAACATTCAGTTTGCCCTGGCTCATAGATCTTACATTCCAGGTTCCTATGATGTGTTGATCTTTAGAGTATCGGGTTCATCGTTCACCTCCAGCACCATCAGCCGCTAGCTTTCCTTTCAGCTTTGAGCTAGCTGCATCCTCACATCTGGGGCTAGTTGAACTTATCCTCTGCTCTTCCCCAGTGGCATTTTGACCATCCTTTGACCTGGGATTCTCATCTTCTGATGGCATACCAACATATTTCTAGTTGTACTGGTCCATTTAGTTTTCTCGGCAAGAATACTGAGGTGGTTTGCCATTACCTTCCCCAGGGATTGCGCTTGGTCTGACCTCTCTGCGACAACCATCCCGTTTTGGTTGTCCCTTTACGGTTTCACTTTCATTGAGATGCTCAAGGTCCAATGCTATGACAAGGCAGTGCTCCTAGAAGTGTCTTGAATTTCTTTTACTGGGGTGAGTTTTTGTGTCGATATTCCATAGACTGACACTTCATCTCCAGGTGGTAATGGTGTACCCACATTTTGTCTCCTGTCACAATTAAATGGAGAAAGGCATCACCTTCATTCTCCTAATGCGAGAGGAGTTCCTGGCAAATTTCAAGTCTGTGCGCTTTCATTTCAGGTGTCAGCTTCATGGGTACCCATTGTGCATAGATCTTGCGATACCCAAGCAAAGCAATAATGTGACCCATACATTCTTGTGAAATGCCAATTATGCTTGACATTTCTCTCTGAGTGATACAACAATCAATCTGTCAACCTTTTGTTTGTGAAACTCAGTGGTTGCTGTCATAGGATGTCCAACTCTTTGTTTGTCATGCAAGTCAGATGTTCCCACATCAACATCTTTAAACATCACCCAACAATGCACAGTACTCACATCAACACAATCACCATAAACAGCTTGCATTCTCTGATGAATCTGCTGTCAAGAATTCAATGACTACACGTTGCTTAAATCACATTGACCTGCACAGGGTTCCATACTTCGCACTTTAACAACATAATCGTTCAATGCGAAGGCTTCCTGCTAAAATGGAACTGTAGAGGAGAGTCAACTGAACAAGTCAGTACCTGCCGCATACCAGTACTGCCATCTGTTGAGGAGTTACGAAGGTGGAGGCATTACTTTTCATTCAACCCTCGTACTACAATGTGGAGGTAAATTTATTCCACAGCTCGTGTTCATTAGACCAGACACAGATTGCTGTTGACTTCTTATTTTCACAGCTGTAGCATTCTTTATGTGTGCTGTTCTTTTCAAGGTGTACCAGTTGGCAAACTGACATTTGGAATTTTCACTAGAGACTCATTAGACTTGTTTCAATATTTGATCATTAGCTTTTTCCCCTTCTTTGTTATGCCTCTGTCTTATTGGCTTCATGTATATTTGGATATGTCTATATGATAAACATACCTCCTGCTTATACTTCTGGAAAAGCCATTCAAGGAGAACACCCAGTATCTCAAGGGTGAGTTTGACTTACCACCTCATCAGATAGGCAAAATTGACTGTCCTATGATGCTTGCACCTTTCTTCAGGCATGTAGCTCACTGGATTCCATCACATGATAGTGATCTACTTCCGGAAGGGCTCGGTCCCTGAAGCGAGGTGAAATCATTTCAGGAGACAGCACTGGCAACACAGGAGGCTTCTTGTGTTGCAAACAAAACAACAGGGGGAAGCTGGGCGGTGACACTTTCCCCAAAGAGATGAGGTTGTGAACAAAGTGGGTGAGATGGGGCATGTCCAGATTGCCTCACAGATTCACCACAGAAGCTGGTGAATCACCTTGCTGCTCCTCATCAATGTGCTGAGGTCCTGAGGGTCTTATTCAGCAATAGCTCAACCTTTCGTATACAAACCTTTTCATGGGTGATGTCTGCTGGATTGAAACAAAGAGAAACCCTACCTTTACTTGAATGTAGAAGTAAATGAGAAGGAGAATGACTACTATATGGATTGAATTCAAAGATAAATCTGTGTTAGTCTTGTGTATCAATATACAAGGGGATCTTGCAAGACTATTGAAACTTATAGAGAAATATGTTGTATCATAAGTTTTCATACACAACTTCCTCGGATTCATAGAGATCTATATATCGGAGGAAGAAAACAAATTCTATGAATCTTATGTTAGAACTTTCTCTCAGTAAGTTCCAATGTTAGATTTATTTATTTATTTATTTATTTATTGGACTTTTATGCCGCCAACTCCACAAGGCTCGCAGCGGCTTACAAAAGCCAAACAGCTATACAAAAATACATCAACATATAACAAACATAACAGCAGGGAGCAGTACAACAGTAGGAAGGGAGGGAGAAGGAGGGGGCAGGGTGGGAGGAGAAGACATCAGGAGAGTGCCCGGCGGGTCAAGCGGGCCCTACTCTCCTGTCGAAGGGGGGGAGCAGAGGTGGTCTCAGGGTGATTCCACCAAGATGGTCCGAACCAGCCGGCCCCCTATTGACCAGGGGTCTGATTGGGAGTGTCCAATCTGCGGGATTGCTGACCATCTTCCACTGTGGGCTTAAGAGAGAGGGCTTCCGTTGCCTGAAGCCCGGACCCCAGAAGGTTCTGGCCCGCAACGGGTTCCAGGACCTGGGCTCGGGTGGGGCAGGTCTCCCCCCTCTCAGGCAGGCAGTGGGAAGCGCCCCGGGGCCGGGGGGCCCGCTGTTCTTCGGCCTCCAACGCCGCCTTTTCCGGCGGCCACCTGGCCTCGATACTGGGCGCCCCCCGAGACTCACCAGTTCCGGGGCTATGCTGTCCCGGCTCGATGGACCTGTCAGCCCCCGGCCGTCAGAGGGAGGCGGAGGGGGGGGTTGTGGTCTGGTCGCTAGTGAAGGGGCGGCCGATAGCTGGCAAGCTCGGCGACGGGGCCGCGCCTCCGGAGCCCTTGCTAGAATTCCAGAGATATCTAGCGCCTCCGGAGGGGGCACCGACAGCAGCTGCTGCTTCAGCCCGTCCGTCGGAGAGGATGAGGGCTGGGTTCCCGGGCCATGCAAGGCCGCAACCACAGCCCCTGAGGAATAAGCGGGGGGCAAGGCCAGGGACGCCGAGCAGCTCGGAGTCGCCGCCATCTTGCTACCCCTGGCCACCGCCTCGCCTGGCGGGCCCCGGGGAGCCCCGCGGCCAAGAGCCCCCCAGGGACTCCACCAGGGTGTCTTCGTTGCATCAACCGTCTCCGTCTCCCTGGATCTCTCTTCGAGGTTGGGGGGATCTCCGCCACATGCCTGGGATCCACTCCCCTCCCCTCCGTCACTTGTCTCCTCCTCAGTCCCGACATCCATATGGCTTGGGGCAGGGTCAGGGCGGCCATAGGGCCCCCCACCGCAGCAGCAGCAACGGCAGCAACGAGGCTCGCGCTGAGGAGCAGCTGCGGTCGCCCCCCTCACCCTCTCTGGTCCATCCACTCCTTGTCCACCTCCTTTGGGTCCTACTGCTCCCTCTTCTGCCCTGGGGATTTTTTAATGGAAATGGATGAAGAGGGCCAATGTTTTATGGATTGAATATTGTTTTAACTTGGAATGACTGTTTATGATGCTGATGAAACTGTATTTTAATGTGTCTTAATGTATTTTAATTGTTGTGGGGTTTGGGGGTTTTATGCTGTTGTGATGTTGGCATCGAATTGTGCCATACTGTAAGCCGCTCTGAGTCCCCCCTCGGGGGTTGAGAAGAGCGGGGTAAAATCCTGAAATAAATAAATAAATAAAGTGCTGCAAAATCTCTTTACATGGCACTAAATAAATATGAAATTAAACATTGATCTTTTCTTCATTTGACTGTAATTAATGATGTCTGCAATTATTACATAGGCATATTTAATTATATTTAATTATTAAATAGGCTTATTTAGGGCCGACATACCTCAGGGACCACCTCTCCCCTTCCCAGCACCAGTGGGCACCGTGATTGTCTCAAGAAAATCTTCTGTACCTGCCGGGTCCTAAGGAGGTAAGTCTAGAAGCTACAAGGTGTAGGGCCTTCTTGGTCTCAGCTCCAGTACTGTGTAACTCATTGCCATCCTATATGAGAGCTATGTGTGACCTTCATTCTTTTATGCAAGCTCTCAAGACATGGCTCTTTAGCAGAGCATTCAACCTGTAACTAAATCGAGGTCTTTATTCTGTATAAATTCTGATTTACTGATATACTGCTTATTTTATGTTATGTAAGTCACCCAGAGCACTTTGGTGGAGGGCAACTAATCAAATAATAAACTATGATGATGATGATTGTAGCACACTATAACTTGTAATACTGCATAAATAGAAAAGGGAAAAAATAAAGTATTCAATTTCAATACGAATATGAGGGGGAAAGGCAGTTTGCTATGCATCCACAATAGTATAAAATTACATTTTCATCCACTTATGTTGTATTTCTACACAATGTGTTATCCATGTGATTTTTAGAATTATTCAGATAAAGGTGTAAGAAAAGGCAAGATAGCATCATTTGTTTATAAATTATTTAGATGCAACTAGGCAAAATATGCATCGCAAAATATGCCTATTTCTCAACCAAGCTAGAAGCCCTAGTGTGCATCTGTGGTCTGAAGCAAATTATTACAAGTAAGGATAACCTAGGCATCCTAGGTTGACATTTATTTTCAACAGGTGATCAGCATTCATCAAAGGCAAAAAAGCTAATTATCTCTTTTGCCAAATTAATGTGATGCAAAGGCCACTCTTGAAGAAAATTTACCACTTTCAGCAGTTTTGGCTGACAGGCTAAACCCTTTTCCTTGTTTTCTGGATGACAGCAACAACCTTTAAACAAAATCTTCACAGTTTGTTTGTGTTTGTGGTCACTAATGAGAAAAATAACAATATAAAAATCATGTATTGTTACCGGGTAATTGATTTTATTTTTGTATTAGAACATGCAATTGAAAATAGAAATAATAAGATGCCTATGTTTTAAAAAGATAACGTAAAATTGTTTGAACTTATCCTTTCCTCAAAAGAATTTAGATCTGCTGAACAGCCAAAATTTTAAAACAAGGATCTATACCCGAAAACACTTTCCTCCATGAATGCAACACTGTCAATCAAGAGGAGATAATTACACAGTGATGATAGTCTTGTGCTTTGCGTCTAAAAATACTTTGACATCTAAATCAGGGTTTTTTTTAAAAGCTCAAGCACTACAAAGAAACTCCCTGTACTGAATCAACAAAGTTTCTAACAGGACTAGCTATAAGGATAAAATATTTCAACAGAGAATTCAATTATTTGATTTAACAAACAGGATTTACAAGAAAGATGAAAAATTGGGAATACTTAACAGACTACATAGTAAGGCAGAATACAACTGAGCTGAGGTTTACACTTCACTAATTTACCCCAAGTGGCAACAGGGGCAGGACTGTGAAATCTGGAAGTGCCTACTCACAGAATGGCACATGGGCAGTGGATACAGACTCAGTTGTTCTACCTCAAGGTCCGAGGCAGTTGAGTAGTTTGGCAGCTGTATGCATGACTGAGCAGCTCTTTTGAGGATCCACCTGGAAACCCCACATGGGGAAGGTGCCCTAAACATAGTCTTCCTCTCTTGGTATAATGGTATAACATTAGAAAATGTTGATTATTTCCACTACCTTGGCAGCCACCTCTCCACAAAAGTCAACGTTGACACCAAAATACAACACCACCTGAGCTCTGTAAGTGCAGCATTTTTCCGAATGAAGGATGGAGTGTTTGGGGACTGGGACATCCATAGGGATACCAAGGTGCTTGTTTATAAAGCTATTGTCTTCCCAACTCTGCTATACTCCTGCGAGATGTGGACTATCTACAGACGTCACATGCAACTCCTAGAATGATTCAATCAGTGTTGCCTCCGAAAAATCCTGCAAATTTCTTGGGAAGACAAGAAGACAAATGTCAGTGGGCTGGAAGAAGCAAAGACCACTAGCACTGAAGCAATGGTTCTCCGCCATCAACTCGGCTGGACTGGCCAGGTTGTCCGGATGCCCAATCACCGTCTCCCAAAGTAGTTGCTCTACTCTGAACTCAAGAACAGAAAATGGAATGTTGGTGGACAGGAAAAGAGATTTAAAAATGGGTTCAAAGCCAACCTTAAAATTTTTGGCATAGATACTGGGAAGCCCTGACCCTTGAGTGCTCCAGCTGTAGGTAAGCTGTGACTAGCAGTGCTGTAGAATTGGAAGAGGCATGAATGGAGGGCAAAAGAGAGAAACGTGCTAAGAAGAAGGCGCGTCAAGCCAACCCCGACCGGGACCACCTTCCACCTGGAAACCAATGCCCTCATTGTGGGAGAACATGCAGGTCAAGAATAGGGCTCCACAGTCACCTACGTACCCACCACCAGTACACAGATCTGGAGGGCAATCCTACTCAGACAACGAGGGATTGCCTAAGTAAGTAAGTAAGTATGAGGTAGTTTCATGAATATTTCAATGAGATATGGATAAAATTAGTGCAATCTGTACATAGAAGTTTGCAGTATAATGTTCCATGCAGTACTTTTTTCTATTTTTGTGTCTTGTTTTTATCAAGGAGCCTTTGAATAATGTCTAATTAGAGTCTAAAACAGGATGGCAAACTGACAACAATGATAAATTTAGATTCACATATTTATTTTTTTATTTAATTTCAATCATTTGTAACCTGCTCTTCTCTACCCCAGAAGGGGGACTCAGGGCGGCTAACAACATTGCATAACAACAATAAACAACAATTACATTGTAATATACATTAAAATAGATTAACCTATTAAATAACATTAATTAAACAAAACACACTCCAGTTCCGTATTCAAGTTAACCATGTCAATCTGCAGTCCATTTCAATAGCCTTATCATCAGTTAATGTCCGCCATCTGTCTCGTATCTAACTAAATGTCTGGTCCCACAGCCACATCTTTACCTTTTTTTCTGAAGGAAAGGAGGGAAGGTGTTGATCTAATTTCACTGGGGAGCGAGTTCCACAGGCGAGGGGCCATCATCGAGAAGGCCCTGTCCCTTGTCCCCACCAAACGTATTTGCGACAAAGGTGGGATCGAGAGCAGGGACTCCCCGGAAGATCTTAAATTTCGAGGTGGGATATAAGGGGAGATACATTCGGACAAGTAAGCTGGGCTAGAACCGTAAAGGGCTTTAAAGGTCAAAACCAACACTTTGAATTGTGCTCTGAATTGGATAGGCAGCCAATAGAGCTGACACAACAGGGGTGTGCTCCCTGTATGTCGCTCCAGTTAGTAACCTGGCTGCCAATTGCTGAACTAGTTGAAGTTTCAGAAAAGTCTTCAAAGGCAGCCCCACATAGAGTGTGTGGCAGTAATCTATTTGGGATGTTACAAGAGCATGGACCACCGTGGCCAGATCAGACTTCCCAAAGTACGGGTGCAGCTGGCGCACAAGTTTTAGCAAAAGCTCTCCCGGCCACCCCCGAGACCTGGGGCTCCAGGCTCAGTGATGAGTCCAGGATCACTCCCAGACTGCAAACCTCAGTCTTTAGGGGGAGTGTGACCCCATTCAACACCGGCTGTAACCCTATACCCTGTTTGGCCTTACAACTGACCAGTAGGACCTCTGTCTTGTCTGGATTCAATTTCAATTTGCTAGCCCTCATCCAGTCTGATGCAGCAGCCAAGCACTGGTTCAAGGGCTGGGCAGCCTCCTTGGTAATACGTGGGAAGGAGTGACAGATTTGGACATCATCTGCATAGAGATGACATTGCATTCCAAAACTCCGGATGATCTCCCCCAGCAGCTTCATGTAGATGTTAAACAACATCAGGGACAATATTGAGCCCTGTGGGACTCCACAAGACAATGGCTGTGGAGTCGAACAGGTGTCACCCAACAACACCTTCTGGGACCGTCCCTCAAGAAAGGACCGGAGCCACTGAAGAACAGTCCCTCCAAGCCCCATCTCCGCAAGGCGTCTCAGAAGGATACCGTGGTCAACGGTATCGAAGGCTGCTGAGAGGTCCAGCAGAACCAACAGGGACACACTCCCCCTGTCAAGTTCCTGGCGTAGATCATCTACCAAGGAGACCAAGGCTGTCTCAGTTCCATGTCCTGGCCTAAAACCAGACTGTGCAAGATCTAGATAATCAGTGTCTACCAAAAACCCCTGGAGTTGCGAGGCCACCACACGTTCCATGACTTTGCCTCAATAGGGGAGATTGGAAACTGGCCGATAGTTGACTAATTGAGTGGTTTCTTCAACAGAAGTTTTATGACAGCTTGTTTTAAACTGGCTGGAATTTTGCCATCCTGTAAGGAGGCATTAACCACCACCTTCACCCATTCTGCCAAACTCCCTCTGGCTTCCTTTATCAGCCAGGATGGGCAGGGGTCTAGGATGCATGTGGTAGGCCTCACCTCTCCAAGGATCCTGTCCACATCCTCAGGCTGAACCAAATGAAATGAATCCATCAAAACCGGACAAGCAGATGCTCATGTTACATCCTTAGAGACTGCCGTTAACATGGGGTCGAAGCCAGAATGAATCAAAGCGACTTTGTCTGCAAAGAACCAAGCAAATGCTTCACAGTGAGCTGCTGAGTTGTCATGGAACTCGCACTGAGGCGGATTTAACAGCCCTCTGACAACACGAAACAGTTCAGATGATCGTCATCCTCATTGATGTACTGTACTTTGATCAAATCATTAAAATATTTTATAGTAGTTGAGATTTTATTGAGGCAAAATATGATAAAGCTTTATCAACTCTTTCAGGGATTCCCAACTTTTCTGGATCACTGTTATTTTGATGATGATGATGATGATTGTATGTAATGGGCATTTTCAAAAATGTGTGTGTGTCAAATGACTATAACAGTGGGGATTGTGAATAATAAAACCACCCATTTTCTAGGAAGCCAAACTACAGAGGTGAAACAACCTTCAACACATCACAGAAATGTGTTTTGACCCCCATAACATGAAGAATTCTTGTATCTCAAGAGCCTAACATACAAAGATTACTTAAATAAAAAAGTACTCAGAAAAGAGCTATTCCATGGAAAAGGGATCAAATTAACTTCTCCAAATCTTGTTAAAGTTAATAAAAAAAATCCCTCTAGGGGCAAATGTGAAGTCAACCAAGAGAGCACAAATATACATCCAGATTTCTTATCAGATGTTACAAAACCCAAGAGAGCACAAATATACATCCAGATTTCAGGTGAAAAACTTGAGATTGGCCCAGCGTGAAGATCATATTACCTGCATGACATTTCAAAATGGAGAAAGAAATGTCTTCAGACATTTGTACACAGCTTTTTCAGGTAAACTATTGGTATCACTTGGAATATATATGTGGGATTTTTAAAAAAATTAAAATCTAGTAGTAAACTCTGTTTTGCTCAAGCTTAGAAGTGAAACATTATTCCCACATTACTGGTGGATAACAGAGGAAAATAAGGTGGTCTTTATATTTCTAAGGTTGGTGATAATTTCAAATGGTTGATTCTTTTTTGAAAAATCAAGATACTAGCAGCTGTTCAGAAAACAAAGCTTTATTCAGTTTCAGCTTGTATCAGACTGCCATAATGTTTTTATCCTAATATCTAGAACATGTAACTTTTGTTTTCAAAACAAATAAATGTAGTAGCAAAGAGAAGAGGAAACAGGAAAATAATGCTACTGAAAAGATAACTTACATGAGTGTTGGGACAGAATTATGAAAAATTTAAATTATAGTTTACTATAGCAATGCTGTACAAAAAAGATACCATTAAATCATTGTGGTCTGCTAGTAGCAATAGCTGTTATTAATTTATAAATTGTACACATAATAACCACAAACTCACATAAAATGTAATTTGTAACATGAAACATGTTCATTTCAGTTTGGAAGAGATTAGGGATCCTTATCAGTCATTTTAAGGAATCTTATTACTGTATTTGGCTCTTTCTAAGAATACTTCAAAGGTTCAGGTTTTTTTTAACTCTTCAATTCTTATGGACCTTTATATTACTCTGTGTTGCTCCTTGTCTTTCCAGACTTTTCTCAAATTTACAGTCTGAATATGAATACTGGAGTGCTGCAAGAAAAGATATCAAAATGACTAATTAAAATAAGTTTCACTACTAGGTCTTCATAAAAATATGATTTACTATAACCACCATATCAGATGGGCCGATTTGCTCATTGTATGCTGCTTCACCTCTCTTTTCAGCACAAAGCCCATCAGACGCCATAAAAAGACTTCTGGTCGGGCTCTGTGCTGAAAAGTGAGGTGATGTAGCACCCACCACTGCAGCAACATTGGAGCCTTCCCATGTTGCTTTCCCTTCAATGGGTAGCAACGCTTCCCCTCATGGGATGAGGAGGAAGGTAAGATGAGGAAGGTAAGGTGGGTGATGCAGAGTGTAGAATGGTGGCTTTTCCACATACCCCACCCATGAATTTGCCCAACTTTGGGATGAATCCATGGGCTTTCCTGATAAGATCATAAATTAGGTGCTGTTGTTATTTTAAGTGTTTTTACTAGTAGAAATTAATGTTCAAGGAAATACCACAAATATTCTTGCTAGTATTCATATAAGAATTTTAAGTGCAGCCTTTGACCTTACCTCTGACTGTTATTCCATCTCTGTTCCTTCAAAATCCAATCAAATAGTGATAGGAATGGATTTGTGAGATTTTTTTTCCAAAATAACTTTCCATAATTCATAATCCCACACATATAAAGTTAAGGATTTAACCTCTTTCTTTGAAACAGTCATCTTATCATTGATAGCAATAGGTATGGTAGTCACTACCTCCTGGTAGATCTCCTGATTTTGGCCAGTGCAGCTGAGTAAGAATTTTATAGTTTTATTTATTTTATTTATTTATATTTTTTTACTTCATTTATATACCACTTTTCTCACACTTGGGGGGACTCAAAGTGATTTACAAAAAATAATAGCAAAATTCAATGTCTTACATACATAAACTAAATCATAAATCAAATAGCATAAGACTAAGCATAAAATACAATAGGATAAGTTTGCCATAAGATAATAGGGCATTTAAATATAAAGTATAACATTAAAAATATCTAATAAAAACATTAAAATCATTACTGACCATAATATATACTTTTATTGATACATTAGATGGAAGGAACTTGTAGTGTATATTAGATGGAAGGAACCATAGTGCCTGGCATATTGAGAGTGAAAACATAATTGACAGATTTGTCCATCTTAAATTGTAAAAATGTGGAACTTTGCAAGAAGTTAATGTTGTCTGGTACAAGATGTCCATTAACACTACATAATTATAGGACTATGATTTCACATTTACTGCCGTGATGCCATGATGGAACCCCTCAGGAATCTGTGGTTTCTATGGATAGGTCTTATGTAGATTTTTCCCCCCCAAAAGTTTTCAAATTCAGGAAAAGATGAAAAAATAATTATAGGTGGCAGCACATTGTTGGCTAGGAGTAGAATATTATGTACAGATTAAACTATCAAAATGTATCAAATCACTTCAGTACAGGACTTGAACATTGTGTTTTATAGCAATTTTATTCAATTCCTGTAAAAATTTGTTCAAATGGATTTGGTACCTTTTGGAAACAAGCTGCACATTTAGAATTCTCAGCCACAGGACTCTAATGCCTCACCAATTTGAAAACTCCAGGATTCCACAGGCAGAAACCATGAATTAAAATGGAATGACCATATTATAATTGTTATTGGATAAAATGGCCCCAATACATTCTCTGGAGGAGCCACAAGAAGGAAGTAGCCAGTAGGATGGCACAGAAGTCTCATAATACACCTTGTTTTTGATTACCTTCTCTCTTTATTCTATGCAGCTGCTGCGTTATTCTTTATTGTGCCTGCCTTGGTATACAGCTGTGTTACCTGTGGTAGTGTTTGTTAAAAAAGTGTGTTCATGACATTGTAAGAGTTGTAACCAGGGGTAAATGCTGCACACACATAGAACCTCATCACATTGATTTCTTGCTCTGTCCTAGGACACTCCCGGGATGGAGCCTGCCAGATCTCATCACATGTTGCAGGCGTACTCCCTGTCAGGTTCCATCCTGGAAGCGTCCTAGAACTGAGCCCTGAAAACATAGATGGCTATTGGCTACCCATTTTTCATTCCCTACAATGGGGCCGGCATGGGTTGGGGGGAGGGGGGAAGAGCAGCAACACTTTCCCCATGTGATGAGGAAAGCAGCAATGCAGGCAATGTAGGACACAGGATGGCAGTTTTCCCCACTGCCCAATTGATTCACCACACTGCCGGGTGAATTCCCCCACTATTGCCCGCATTAGGTACCTAATGTGATGAGGTCCATAGTGCATGCTTAAGTAGAATAATATCATAGAATTGGAAGAGAACTCACGGGCCATCCAGTCCAAGCCCCTGCCAAGAAGCAGGAAAATTGCATTCAAAGCATTCAAATGTGTTTCAAATGATTTCAATGTAATTTCTAGGAAGTTTTCATCTCATCATGACTGTTTAGCAAAGTATCTTTTTTTGCTTTGTCTGGTATTCAACATGTCAGATTGTTCTTAAATCAACATATAATTAAACTATACATATCTTCTGCAAGGTTGTAATCACCATAGTGCCTGGCATAGCCTATAAATTTGCAAGTCAGCAAGAATATAAAGACAGCAATAATGTATTGGCCATTACTCAAGTCATTCTTACTATCATTTAGGAGCTTTATTTGATTTCTTCTTCATAAAATGTTGCAGAATTACACAATCCTACAGTGCATGTAATTTTTTTCAGTTGTATCTCTCTGCAAACAAGAATGAGTCCTTTTCCATTTGCTCTTTAGCTTTAAACTTTTAAGGCAGAGTGCTAGATATACATTTTGCTTTATTTCAGTAACAAAAATGATAAAACTTTTTTCCTCAGATCAGGTTTTTACTGAGAATTTGCAGTTTTGACTGTAAGAGCCCCTAATAAAATTTTGACAACCTCTGTCATCATCTGGATTATATATAAGGGCAATCAGAAGATCTTATGTCTCTGCAAATGAAATACTTTGCTACAGTATATTTGAAAAATATACAGTTGCAAGAGAGCTGAAGCTATGACATAAATCATGTCCTAAAACACATTCATACATTAAACAAAATTAGTTCAGATATCTATAGACATTTCTCCTTCTCTGATTCTTCACAAAATATAATTTGTCCTTACCTTCCTTTTCTTTCCTTATAAAAACTCATCTACTCTATAACTCAAAGCCCAAGGAACTATAAAATTATAAATAGGTTCAATTTCTCAAAGTTTACATGTCCTTGATGACTCTTAACAGGAAAAAAGAAAAAAAAGTATGCATAAAAAGTAAACATTAGCCTTTTCATGGACCAAACAACATAATCAGGTCCAGCTTTATATGCCTTCATTAGTGCATACCTTTCAATGGAGAGTAAATAAATGGAATTCCCTCAAATTGCACTAAAAGTGATTTGAGGGAATGACCCCACTGTATTGTTGCAGGAAATGTACAAACAATGGAGAAAGGTGATAATATTCAAGAGTCATGATGTCTGGGATTTTTTTGTTATTTTTCTTTTTGTTTTTTGTTGTGTCAGGAGCAACTTGAGAAACTGCTGTGAGTTAATTCTGGTGTGAGAGAATTGGCCGGGAGGCAAGGATGTTGCCCAGGGGACGCCTGGATGTTTTGATGTTTTATCATTCTTGTGGGAGGCTTCTCTCGTGTCCCTGCATGAGGAGCTAGAGCTGATATAGGGAGCTCATCCGGGCTCTCCCTGTATTCGAACCTGCAACCTGTCAGTCTTCAGTCCTGCTGGCACAGGGGTTTAACCCACCGGGGGCTCCCATGATGTCTGTGAAAAATGTCTATAATGTTTTCTGACTGAAGAAGCTCTTTCAGCAACCTTGGTGAGAACAAAAATAGTTAAAGTTGGCATTTATAATTTGGCACCTATTAAAAATCAATTTTGTTACAGAAATAAATTAGACACTATTTTCATCTTAAATATAACAGTGTAAAGTTGAAATTGTTTTCTGCTTGCTTTCACAACTTATCATGATGTGCTTCTTATTCCTCTGTGTTGTGTGTGTGTCTTTTCATGATTTGAAATGAAAAGTAGATTAAATGCGAGACAGAAAAAATAATGACGATCAACAGTCACCTTTGTGTCAGGAAGATTTTGTAATATGGTGACAAAGTGATAAATGAGAATATAATAAAATACATATAATATTTAAAAGGTGTCAGAAAAATGAGACAAGCAGGCTGCCCAGCATCACAGCTCACAAGCTTAATTATTGTGAACTACTCTAGTATGATACGTCCTATCCAATTTCTGATGGGAATATTTTCATTGTTCTACAGAAAATCTGTTTGTACAATCTGATTCTACCCTAGTTAATTTTTCATGAAAGACTACTTTCTTGCAAAAAAGAGTTGTTTTGACAGGCACAAGTTACCATTTTAACAAAAGGCATGTGAGTGACAGATTTCTACTTTTTCTGCTGACACGAGATTGAAAGGAACTATGCATAATATATAAATGTTGTGGTAATACATTCCTTTGCTCTACAGAAAGAAACAGACAAGGTCTTCTGTGGGTGCAGATATGATGTGAGGAAATGCCATGCAACAAGAGAGGGTTTATTCAACAAAAGAAAGGTCTATGAATAAATATAAAAGAGACCAAGACACCGAATAAAGGGATGTGGATTCAAGTAAGAAAGTAAGGAAGGAAGAAGGAAAAAAGGAAATAGATAATCATGTTACTCTATAATTTTATCTATTCCACGACCCTGCAGTTCAGCAACAGGACAATTTGGACAGCACAGGGGAACAAAGAGATGTTAATGTGAGATATAAAGGACAGGATATTGGTCGCAATTCCATTTATCAAAGTCTAGTGGACTGACAACTGAACCTTTTTTTAACATTGAACATTGGCGATCAGACACCTGAGGAACTAGGCTAGATGAAGGAATAGAGAGCAGAATGCCTTGTGATCAGCATGAAAGAATGGATAAGGGGCTGCATCATTTCTCATTCTGAAACATGCAGCATCTACTGCCTGAAGCAACCACTACTTGAAGCCTGCTGCCCTTGGCTACCTGAAGGCAACTTTACTTGAGGGCCTTCTTAGATGCAGTTCATACAGTATATTTACAAAATATACTTGACCAGGAACTTAGAGTCCAGGAACAATGTTAAGTCAAAGGCCCTTGTTTAATGAGCCATGATAGGCAAATGCAGTGAGCAATTATATGAAAAATATTTCTCCTCATATTTACTTCACTATAAATGAAAAGGCCTGACTTAATTGTAGTTGCCTACTGTAAACTGATAGCTATGCTTCTAAGTCATGATTCATAAAATGGCTTTCAAATATGACTTATTTCTGGTTTGTACCTTTAAAAGGTAAGTCCTATTTCCTGACTCATTTTACTTCTCATAAGAAGGTGGGTTCAAAATAATGTTATGGAAGGGAATTTGAATATAATTAATGTTTACATTTGTAATCATCATTTATATAGCCAACATCTGAAATGCAACCAGAAAACACCATGGCCAGTCATATTACTAATAAATGTAGACATGCTAAAACAATGCTCAAGAAGTTAAGTAATGTGTAACTGATAAATCCAGGCAGGGGCAGAATTAAGGACTGGGCAAGAGAGAGGTCACAATCTATTCAGGAAAGGTCCACCTCAAATAAGACTGCAGAGGCAAACTCAAGTTTAAACTACCTCCTTCCATAGTGGTCTAAGTCCCAATGTCATCCCTTTAAATACCTTCAGAGAGCCTCTGCAGACCTCAGGGAAGCATTTTGAGGGTGATATCTGGCCTGCGAGCTGTAAATTGTGCAGGCCTGATCTAGTCTAAACAGTGAAATGTATTATTCTGAAATAACAAAAATCGCATCAGAACTTTAACAATTATCTCAGAATCCGCTTATTGCTAAAGTCAGGAAATATGGGTAGTTAAATAATTCTTAGGTATAGTTCTTTTTAAAAATGCCTTTTATAAATTGTTTAAAATGTTCTATTATATAATGTTTTAAATTATATTTATTGTTTTAAACCTAACTACTTACAGAATAAAAGCATTTCAAAGGATCAATAAATAAATATAAAACATTTTGGCAGTAAAATCCATACACATGTGCTGTAGAGATTTGCATATGTTACTTCACTTTAAACAATTTTAGATAACAACTATGTAATAAATATTTTATTCTGATTCAGAATACTCTTAAATCTCATAAAGTTCTACATAAACTGGTGCTTCTTGTTCTAAAACACTGAAAAAAGTACATTTAAAAATAAAACTGATTGTCTTCTTGGTTTTTTTAATTTCCTAATAATGTTTGACATTTTAATTTTTAACTGAATAAAATATTTTATTCCCGGATGACTTGCACCAATTTTCTTCTCTTCCAAAAGTATTATGTGACTATTGTTTCTTTTAAAATGTTTTTAATCACGTTGTACACCTATTGAATCTGTTTTGTGATGCCACAATTAGTTTTATAAGATTTGCTCTAAAGAGTAAGAAAAGAAGCCATTTTCATTGAGAATGGGAAAAAAACAGTTTTAGAAAGTCATGCCAGTGAAAGAGAAAGTGTCAACGTGGATAGATTAATTTTACAGTACATTTTCTCAAAAGTCTTCCTTTAATCTGTTTTTACTAAGCAAACTGCCCTAAAGCATAATGCTAGAATGCCAAGTCCATTAAAAGTGTATACTGCACCAATAACAGCAGTTTCCAACTCTCCAACATGTGTCCACTGATTGAAACTAGAAAGCCACTGCCTCTATAAAACCATAACAGTCTGGTTTTCTAAAAGATGCAAAGCCATAAGCTCAGTGTTTTCCACATACAGTAAAGTTAATTGTGATTAGTGAAAACACACTACATTTGCCCTGGCACTTTCTATGGAATTTCCTAGCCAGGTACTTTTTAATTATGCCTAGTTCCATGGAGCTGCCTTAAATGACAAACTGCACTACTTTAAATGAGAGACTCTGGGCTTTAAAACTCAAATGCATTATGTGATTCTTGCTGTGCTCAGCTTAGGATGTATTATCTTTAAGCAATCATTTACCACATGCCTATTTGGAGAGGTTAAGGAACTTAAGACTGTTATCAAGTTATGGTTCAATTTTGTTTTTTAAAAAACCAGATAATTCATAGGATACACTCAATTGTAAAAAGACACATCACGTAAGCCCACCACTCAATGGAAACACCTTTGATCAAAAGATTTAAGAGCTTTTTAAGGGCCCTTTTTATTGGATTCCTCTCAACAGACTGCAAATAGAGTTTTACTCAAGCACTGAGAATTATTCCTGGGTCAAACAAGCTGTTATCACTTTGCAGCGTTTCTATTTATTTATTTGCTTTTGGCAAAGGGTTTCACACAATTAGTGAACAAGACCTGTCATCCTAGATTATGATTAGCTTTATTTTTGTATTCTAAATTTTGCATAGCTTGTTTGGAAATCATCATCAGAAGACAAACATATTTTACTTTGCAAGACTGATTGCTGCTCAGCCATATATATCTGAGGAAATCTTACTATAGAAGAACATGTTAATCACATTGGAAACATACTCTTAATATCCATTTTTCACCTTCTGGAGTCCCAAATGGAATTTTCTACATTGGCAGGGAGGAAGGCTGAGGATGACATTGTATAACCTTTAAAACCCAGTTTCCCCAATGTTCTGGGAAAAGGCATAAAGGTCCCAAAGTGTTTTTACTTGAATCCCATTTTTCTAGAACTCCACTGCCTGAAAACAGGTTTAGAATAGTTAATGGGATCAAAGAAAAAGACCTCTTCCTTTGTATTTGCTCACCTTGCTTCTACAATTCTCAAGGATTGGCTTAAGGCTTAGAATTCAATGAAAATAAATCAAGCACTCTGCTACTTCTGGCAATTCCTTGAGAAAGAGTTGGTGTATCATGTGAAAGGAAGGAGACCACAATCTTGTTCAATAAACAATTGAGTATAAATCCCTATTTCTTTATCTGGTCTCTTGAGATTTACTAATCTTCTCCTTTGTAGCAATGTGAGTGACATGGATCAATAACGTCTACAATTAACTTTTCTCATGCAAATCTCTACAAAGTCCGAGGAACATAAAGGAGTTGAATATGTCCAGTGTCTTTTAACTACCTAACAGGTACATGAAAAAATGCCCCAGCTTAAAGCTAGCTTTTTAGTTTCTGTGAGACTAGACAAAAATCACGATAGGGTTCTTTTTATACAAATTGTCAGAGGGGAACAGTTAAACCTTCCAGGTCAAGTACTATAAATATTTTATCAGAAAGAGCATACGTGGATGTGATTGTATGAAAATTTATGTTCGAGGTTAACTTGATACACTGGAAGACCTTAGTAAAATGGGGGAAAAATGAGTGCCAAGAGAACTCTTGAGTAAAAATATGCATGTACAACAAAATTTCATTGGTACATCATAAATATGTAAGACTTTTCACACATTACCTAAAGAATCACATATTATTATTCTGGTGATCCCCATAATTTTGCATTGAAAATATCTGCTTTTATTTACAAGTGTATTTATTGAGTGGGCCAAGGGACCAATTTCAGCTCTCAATTATATCTTTATTTGAATTTTGCTGCTGTGAATCAATTTGGCTTTTCTTCCTTTTTTGGCCCCAGCATGGGTGAGGAGGCTAAACCTTTTTTTTAAAAAAAATCCTAGTAATATTATGGTAATGTCTGAAAATAGGTAAGCAGAAGCAAACTTCAAAACATGGTTTAAGGGCATGACTTGGCTCAGTAAACCATAGTTACAATTAATCACAATTTAGGGTTTGAAGTATTGCTGCAATGTAATTAATTGAAAATAGCAGTTGGTTTATTGAAAATAGAAGTGAGTGTTTCCAGACATCTCTTCATAATCACCTTGTACAAAAGAGGAAAAGACATTTATTGTTAGTAAAAGAAAATAAGTTCTAAGCTCTTTGGTACTTTATCTCAAAATAACATTACCTTCTTAGGCCTCGTCACATTGAGGTCCTTAAGCCAGGGGACAGAGGGGGCATCCATGGGACAGCAGGACAAATCGGGCAGGAAGCAGGGGATACTGTCATCCCATGCCATGCATTGCTGCCTCATACAGGGGAAAGTGTTGTAGCCTGGCTTTCCCCCATTTTGGCCCTGACTTACCTAATGAGAACATGGCTAGTGACCTGTGTTCCCAGGGCTCCATCCTAGGACACTTCCAGAACAGAGTAAGGATGGAGCCCTGCCAGAAGTAGCCCTGTATCATGTGATGGGCTACAATGGGCTCTGTTCAGGAAGTGTCCTCATGTGATTAGGTCTTTAATCAATACAGTCTTTAATCAATACAGTAAAAATTCCACCCAAAACTAATGAGAGCTTCTAATTGATCATTTGCCATTGAAACACAAGATAGAATTTGAAATCAAAAGCTCTCATCTAATCACTGCTTATATAGATTCTATTTTTATTTTATCAGTAATATAAAGTAGCAAAGAAATAAAGAAGTTATATAACAATAAGACTTATCGTTTTTTAGTTATGGATAATTGTTAGAGGAGCAAACAATAAAATAAGAATGAGTCAGAGACCACCTGCAAGAGTGTTTGCATTTGTAAATATTTAACATGAGTACATCTTCAGGATGCAGAAAAACATGTTATTTAACTCTTGAAGATTCACTTAACAGCCCTTGACTTAGATGAAGACCAATCTAGGAGTGAACTACTGTGACCTTCTCAAGGTCCCCCCCCCCCCAGTTCTTATCAAGACTAGTCAGTATACTCAGTAATACAGGAACATAGAGCAGGGCCTCCACTTTTGTGGGCTTGAGCTATAGGACCTTTCAGAAAATGGGAAAAAAACAAAACATTTCTTTAGCCTGAGAGAACAATATTCTTGCAATCTAGGTCAGAGGTGTCAAACTTGTGGCCCTTCAGGGGCCAGAATTCCTTTGTATTGGATAAGCTCCCAGAATGCCTAGTTATTGGCCAGCTGGCTAGGGCTTCTGGAAACTGGGAATGCTTTATATTTTAACCTCCACACTTTAAAAATGTAAGCCTAAACATTGATATCTTTTATTTCTCTGAAATTCATCTTGATAATGTGCAGTTCACTAAAACAAAGTGCATTTTGTTTTAGAATGTGTTTTGGGAGGTGTTCAATGGGTATTTTAATCGGGAATTGCAACTCTATCCAAAAATGTTCCACTCTCCATTCATAAAAACAGTTGCATTGTTGAAAAATGATTGGCCACAGAGTTATGACTGAAGAAGGAACATTGATGATTCAAGAAGATGGGGCAGAATAGAAAAACAATAAATGAGTGGGATCGGTGCCTGCATGTAAAAAAGAGATTTGACAATAAGGTATATTTATTTATTTATTTATTTATTTATTTATTTATTTATTTATTGGGGCTTCTTCGCCGCCGACTCCCGGGGGCTCGCGGCGGCTCACAGAGCCAGTGGCACAACGCCACAGGTTAAAACATAAAAACAGTTAAAAACAGTTAAAACAATTAAACAGCAAAATGCAATATAACAATTGAGCAGCAGGAGATATCACAGCCCAGAGAGTATAGACGAGGCCTACTGCCGAAGGCCTGCCTAAACAAATGAGTTTTGCAGGCCCGTCTAAATGGCAGCAGATCTCTCAGGGCTCTGGCCGGCCGGGAGGGCGTTCCATAGTGTGGGAGCTATAATAGAGAACGCCCTCCGGCGGGTCGATGTTAGATGTGCCGACTTTACAGATGGTACTACCAACAGGTTGGCCTCTTCGGACTGAAGTGATCTCGCTGGGCAATATGGGGTGAGACGGTCCCTCAGATACGCTGGCCCCAGGCCGTGTATGGCCTTGAAGGTAAGAACCAGCACTTTGAAGGCGACCCGGTGCTCAATAGGCAGCCAGTGCAGATCCTGCAAAATTGGTGTTATACGGCATCCTGCTGGTGCCCCAGACAGGAGCCGGGCGGCAGTGTTCTGCACCAGCTTGAGCTTCGGATCGAGGACATAGGCAGGCCAACGTAAAGCGCGTTACAGTAGTCTAGCCTTGAGATGACCGTGGCTTGGATCACCGTGGCTAGGTCGCTCCGGGAGAGGTAGGGGGCCAGCCTCCTTGCCTGGCGGAGGTGGAAAAAAGCAGCCTTGCTGGCCATGGAGACCTGGGCCTCCATGGTCAGCTGGGAGTCCAACTGGACACCCAGGCTCTTCACAGACGGCGCTGGATGCAGCGCCGCACCGTCAGGGTCGGAAGCCGGGCACCCACCCCGCCCGGGCCGCCCAGCCACAAGATCTCCGTCTTCGCGGATTCACCATCAACCTACTGGCTCGCAGCCATCCAGTAACGGCTTCGAGGCAATGTTGGAAATTATCGGGGGGCGGTTCGGCCTGCCCTCCATCCTCAGAATGAGCTGGGTGTCATCGGCGTACTGATGGCAGACCAGCGCATAACTCCGCACCAGCTGTGCAAGCGGCTGCATGTAGATGTTAAATAATAGAGGGGAGAGAATGGCTCCCTGAGGGACTCCACACACTAATGGGGAGCCCTCGGAGACCTCCCGCCCCTCCTCACACGCTGAGACCGCTGGCGGAGGAAGGAGGACAGCCATTTAAGGACAGTCCCCCTCACTCCGGCCATGGCCAGGCGGTGGATCAAAAGATTGTGGTCGACCGTGTCAAACGCTGCCGTGAGGTCCAATAACACGAGCAGCGCAGACCCGCCTTGGTCGAGCTGGCAGCGGAGTTGGTCTGTGATGGAGACCAGGACCGTCTCCGTCCCATGCCCCGAACGGAAGCCGGACTGGAAGGGGTCAAGCCATGTTGCATCATCTAAGAAGGACTGCAGCTGCTCCATTACTGCCCTCTCAACTACCTTGCCCAGGTATGGAAGATTCGACACTGGGCGGTAGTTGGAGGGAACCGCAGGGTCAATGATGGTTTCTTCAGTAATGGAGCCACCACCGCCTCTTTTAAGCACTCTGGAAAGACTCCTTGCTCAAGGGAGCTGTTTATGACATTCAACAGAGGCCACGTAACCCCTCAGGCAAGATCTAACAAGCCAGGAGGGGCACGGGTCGAGGAGCAGGTGGTGGGGCGAGCCGCAGCCACTATCTTATCAACAGCATCTGCGTCCAGTGGCCGAAACCGGTCGATGGTGGGCCCGGCGGAGGGCCACGGAGTCTCGAGCTCTCTCACTGTATCAATTGTGGCCGGGAGGTCCGGCGGAGGCTCAGTATCTTGTCTGCAAAAAGCTCTGGAAAACACCGGCGGTAAGGGCCTGATCGCTGTTTTTTGGGACGGTAGGGACCGTCGTCAGAGATCGAATTACCTTAAAGAGTTGAGCCGGGCGTGAGCTAGCAGACGCTATCAAGGCAGAGAAGTATACTTTTTGGCTGCCTTGACAGCTTGCTCATAAGTTTCTTTGAATAACTTATAAGCCGATATTGAGGCTCCGTCACGGAGTTTCCGCCACTCGCGCTCTAACCGTCTCTTCTCCTGCTTCATAACCCTGAGGTCCCTTGTATACCAAGGGGACCGATGATTGCGGGGTCGGAGAGGGCGCCTAGGGGCAATCTCGTCGAGAGCTCTAGCTAGTGAGGCATTCCAAGCCTGCACCAGCTCATCGACTGAGACGCTGGTAGACTCCAGATCCCTCAGAGCATTCAGGAACCTCTCGGGTTCCATAAGTCTCTTTGGGCGAACAAAAATCCATTCGGCGCCCATGCATGGGGAGGCGGTTGCTCAACCCGGATACTTAGAGCACAGTGGTCCGACCATGGAACCTCGATTACCGAGGCTAGGTCCACTTGAACCCCTGCACTGAACACCAGGTCGAGGGTGTGCCCAGCCGAGTGCGTGGGTCCCGAGTTACATAAGGAGAGGCCCAATGTCGCCATGGTCGAAATTAGGTCCGCGGCTGCAGATGGAATGGGGGCTGCGTCGGCGTGGACATTGAAGTCACCCAGGACAATGAGTCTGGGAAACCTCAATGCCCACTCCGACACAGTCTCCAGCAGCCGCGCCTGGCTCTCTGCCGGTGCGCTAGGCGCACGGTACACCAGCAGAATCGCCAGGCTCTCCGGGGACTCCCACACTAGGCCGACACTCTCCAATCCTGGGGTGACAAGCGCAGGGGTCGCTCTAAGGTGTAATCCATCACGGGAGAGTATTGCCACCCCACCCCGTCCCTCCTTCCTATTCTGGTGCGTGGCAACGTAATCAGGGGAACCACTTCATGGAGGCAGATGGAATCGCTCTCTTGAAGCCAGGTCTCTGTGATACAGAACAGGTCCGCTTTGAGATCTTCACAAAATTCCTGACCGTGGCAGTCTTATTCCGAATGGAGCGTGCGTTAACCAGCACCAGAGTGGAAGGGGGAGAAGCTGGATGTCTACCAACAGCGTGTCTGGGGATAGGACGCAGGTCAGAACTGGGTCGAGACCGCCTTTGGCTCGAACCAGTTCTCGCAGTCAGGTTAGCATTTGGCCTGCGCCTACCGTACTCACCCCGCCCCGAGATCACTGGAATACTCAGCGAACCTGATCGGCAGGAGTTGGCCGAGGGTTCAGCTTTCGGCACCCCCGTGAAAAGGGAGGCCTGTGGAGAAACCCATTTAGTCACCGCCGGCTCAGACCGACGCCCTTGCTCCCGGTCTCCCCAAGCGTCAATGTGCTCCCGGGAGGGAGGGCAGAGCCCGTTCACCGACCACATCCCTGCGGCCCTGGTGGCACTCTGCAGGTGGCTTGTCCAACTGGGGCCGAGCTGGGTGGCTGTCCTTCCGGCTATAGCCGGCCCCCCAGAAGGTCTGAGGTCGATAAGGTCGCTCTTTGGGCCTGTCGACCCTCCTTCCCCCTCCGAAGGCACCGTCCTGGTCCGCCAAGCGGGGGGTCCTGAGTGGCCGGCACATTCAGTACTGGCGGCAAGGGAGCCATCTCAGGTGGGTCCATAGGGTGGATTGGCCCGGTGCTGGTCTGGTCAGCGGAGGGAGGGGGAGGGGGAGCCAGCTGTTGAGGCTCCAAGTCGGGGGCTGGGCCTCCAGAGCTGACAGATCCCGTATGCTTTATAGGAAAATATTGATTAAATGGTATAGAATCCTAATTAAATTAGTGCACATAACTAAGATGTAATTTTATGTGTTTTTATCGATGTGTTTTATATGCTGTTTTATATCCTGTTTTTATATGTTGTAAACCTCCCTGAGCCTCGGGAAGGGCGGTTTATCAAATCGAAATTAATAATAATAATAATAATAATAAATCAAACACAAAATTATGTTGGTACAGATGTGGAGGAATTGGCTCCTATATGCAAATGTGGTGGAACTGCAACAAAATACAAGAATTCTATTACAAGGTAAAAAAAAAAGGAAATGGAAGAAGTAATAGGGCATAAATTGGAGCTGAATAAAAAAGAATACCTCACCCAGAAAGTAGAGAGGAAGGACAACAGCAAAGACTGGGCCAAAATTATAAAATATATGTGGCATTGGGTTGGAAAGTATGGGTTGGAAAGTATTGGGTTGGAAAGAACATAGAAAGTAGGAATTTTTTAAATTAAAAAAAACAACATTTGAATACTTAGCAGATTTTATGCTCCAGGATTGCATCCTTGAAAGGAGAACCAAATATACATCATACTGAATTAAAAAGTGGGATCTGAAATGGAGTAGCTTGATAGAGTAAAAGGAAAAGAAAAGAAAACTGCTCCCCACTATCAATCAATTAAAATAAGACTCAAACAAAAGAAAATATTGCTTCCAGAGGTTGGGAACACACATGGAGGAAGGCAAGTAATACTATTATACACTTTTGGAAGATAAACACGGAACTGGTAATGTTAAGAGAATTAAGTGAATAATATACTTTTTGTACTATGAAATGGTTACTGAAATTGACATTATTCTACCTGTGTTGTTAATAATAATAATAATAAACAATTTTTTAAAGTTGGGAATTGCAACTTTATCCAAATGTTCCACTCTCCTGTCATAAAAATAATTGCACAGTTGGAAAACTATTGGCTACAGAGTTATGACTGAAGAAGGAACACTGATCCACCAGTGTTTGTGATATCATTTATTGTTGTTGCAGTTTTTAGGAGGGCTATGCTCATTCGGACTGAAGTCTTTCATATTGCCCTATAAAACATTCATTCCTAACATTGAAAACAAAATTTAAATCAAGCATGAAACTTGCCTTTGATTAAGTTATCAAAAACAGTATTTCTGTAAGGATTGTATACTTTGATAACACATATATTTTTTATAAATATTCCCTCTTTCTTTTGTTATAAATATGCTGACATCTTTTTTGGCTGAAAGCCAAATGTTGCCAAAGAACATTTTTCAATGGCACTTGATCATTCACATTAATCACTGTCTTTTTCACAATACCTTCTCCCTCAGAAGTTGAACTTCATCTAAATTGCCATATTACAGCTTTATCTGATACACAAAGAGCAACATCATTTGAAATTCATTGAATCATTATTGGTAAAATGCATATTTATAAGACGTAGGTGGTATAGTGGTACAATAACATGCCATAATGTTAAGAACAATTACAACAGCACTACATTTTTCTCTCTAGAGGATTTATAATTTTGGACAGATAATTATATGAATAGTGGTGGTGAGTGAAAAGGTTATGGAGTGACAGGTGATCCACCACTTCCCATCAATACCAACTAGCAGTGTGGCCTTGTTATCTTCTGAGGTTTGGTTCCAGGACTCCCATGGATACCAGCATCCATGGATGGATTTTCAAGTCCCATTATATAAATATTGTAGTAAAATGATATTCAAAATGGCAATATTCAAAACTGCTTTTTGGCAAAAATCGAAGGTAATATATATATATATATAACTATGAGTGGGTGGTCAAATCTGTGGATATAGATATCAACTACCTAACAAGAGATTTTGGAGCAGTGACCAATAAATGCATACAGAAAAATACTTCCACAAATAAGTAATAGGCACCACACTATCTCTTTGAAGAATTGTATGTATTCTCTTTGTTTTGTATGACTTTGTTCTACATTAAAGCACAAAAAAGATTGCAAATAAAATAGCTTTTAAAAAAACAGAGTGAAAAGTACAGCAACATCATTTATCTACTGTATATGTAAACGAGATTGAGATTTTATTTATATAATCATTTACTAGAAACAATAAATTGAGGCTGGCCAGCTACTTGACACTAGAAATTAAATTTGAAATGTCAATTTATACCAGGGATGTATGAAAAGTTCTCCATTGGTTTTTATTGGATTTATTTGATCTGCATGCACACACACGCACATACACAGGATAGAAACCGACTTTTTTTTAACCAGGTGGAAATGTATGTGTTTCTGGATTTACAATATAAACAAAGAAACATGTTAAGAAAAATCTGGAAAATGTGCAAAAGAACCTGAATGCATATTGAATAGGGATATGCAAGCATTTGAAAAAAAATGGAAATAAAATATATTTAGATGTTTTACATTAATAAAAGATTTGTATGAAATGAAAATGAAGGCAGAGAAAGGAAAGAGATGGTGGCCCATTTGCCAATTCCTAGTAGTCTTCATATTTTGGTAACAATTTATTTATAGTTTACTAACCAGCAAGGAAAGGGAGGGGCATAGGGAAGTTAGACTTACAGGAGTTGCATTGTTTTGCTGATGTCAAGTCTCCTTCTACTGATCTATATGCATAATTTGGTATTATAGATATAGAGAATGTTGATTATGATAGCTGAGCACAAAAGTTCTTCTAGCATGATAAAAACAAATCCCATATGTCTTAATATTGTCTTACATAAGAAATGTCTTTATAAGGTAGATAGCTTATCCCACCCCACCCTCCCCACCCTGCTATATATGCTAGTGAAATGTTTCTAGGAGACAACCTAAATCTTTTAGGATTAAAAACTTTGTCGCTCCCAATCTCTTTTGAATACAAACAGAAAATTAACACAAAAGATGTAATGAATTATTAATAGAACATTTTCTGCAACATGTATTGTAATTGCTGGTAATTAGCTTTCCAGGTGGTTTGCAACTATTAATTATGTAAAATTCAATTTTTATTACTATTACTGTTTATACAATGTTTTTTTTCATCAAGTGAAAACAAGCTAGACCAAAGTGGGTTGTGTCAGCTGTGTGGAGTCTTGTAATTTATCACAGAAACTTTGTATGTCAAAACACTGCAGTTTCAGAAAACATTATGGGGTTTTTTTCTGCCTATGGGCCCAGAAAAGGAAAACAATTATTACACCTGGAGTACTTATTATTTTATGGTTGGAAACGGTAGGAGCATGCTGCCAAGGACTATTCTTCAGCATCCGCCAGCTGTAGGAAAGAAAGTGAGTCCAACATTGGGTTTAGGCCAATGAAGCTTAAATAATTTATCAATACACTAATTACATATTCTGGATATGTTAATTTGTATATACTATTATGCTAAATGTTCTAAGATGCTAAAAATAATAAATCTTAGCAATACACACTAGATGTTGGCAAGAGAGAAATGCTAATGGGCAACAAAGAGGATCGTTTGCAGTCTGGCTTCAGGCCTGGGCACAGTACTGAGATGGCTTTGGTCGCCTTGGTGGATGACCTCCGCAGGGAACTGGACAGGGGAAGTGTGACCCTGCTCGTTCTCTTGGATATCTCAGCAGCTTTTGATACCATCGATCACGGTATCCTTCTGGGGAGACTTGCTGGGATGGGACTCGGGGGCACAGTGCTTCCTGGAGGGACGTTCCCAATCGGTGAAGCTGGGGGGACTCATGCTCGGACCCCTGGCCATTGACCTGTGGGGTCCCGCAAGGATCTATTCTGTCCCCCATGCCATTTAACAGCTACATGAACCCACTGGGTGAGGTCATCCGGACTTTTGAAGTACGGTGCCATCTCTATGCAGATGACACCCAACTCCACTACTCCTTTCCACCAGATACCAAGGAAACCCCTCATATACTGGACCAGTGTCTGGCTGCTGTGACGGTCTGGATGAGGAGGAACAAGCTGAGGATCAATCCCAATAAGACAGAGATCCTCCAGGTCAGTCATTCGTCTGACCGGGGTATTGGTTTGCAACCTGTGCTGGTCGGGGTTACACTCCCCCTGAAGTCACAGGTCTGCAGTTGGGGGTCCTCCTGGATTCAGCGCTGAAACTTGATGCTCAGGTGTCGGCGGTGGCCGGGAGGGCTTTTGCACAGTGAACCAACAACGACCATACCTCGTGAAGTCTGACTTGACCATGGTGGTCCTCGCCTTGGTTACCTCTAGACTGGATTACTGCAATGCACTCTACATGGGGCTACCCTTGAAGATGGCCCAGAAACTTCAACTTGTCCGGTGATCAGCAGCCAGATTAATAACGGGGGCAAATTACAGGGAGCGGTCAACCCCCCTGTTTAAAGAACTGCACTGGCTGCCATTTATTTTCCAGTCTCAATTCAAGGTACAGGTGATCACCTATAAAGCCCTAAACGGTTTGGGACCTGCCTGTGACTAGATCTCCCTCCATGAACCAGCTCGAACCCTCCGCTCCTTGGGGGAGGTCCTCCTGTCGCCCCTGCCAGTCTCACAGACTCGTTTGGTGGGCACAAGAGAGAGGGCCTTCTCTTCTGTGGCCCCCCGACTCTGGAATTCTTTGCCTGGAGAGATTAGGAAAGCCCCCACTTTGGAGACCTTTAAGAAACATCTGAAAACCTGGCTTTTCTGCTGTGCCTTTGGAGAGTAATTATTTAATTTCTACCATTGCTCTCCTCAATGACTCCATTCTTTGAGTCTCCCCCTTCCCCGGTAAAGGATGCTATTCTGCTTATCTCACCCTGAGTTTTTAATAGGGTTACCACCTGTCATGTATTATATGGGACGTCCTGTATTTCTGCTTGGAAAATTGTGTCTCGTTTTGTCAGCTCCCGTCCCATAATTGGGGCGGGTGGGAAGCCCTGCCCTGCCTTCTCTTAGCAACCCGATATTTGTGTTTTCCTTTGCTTTTGGCAATGGATCTTTTCCCTGCTTAGGGCCCCCAGGAGTCCCGGGACTGCTTGAGCTGCGCTGCTTGGTGATATTCCAGAGGGGAACGCACCTCTTGGGATGCCTGTCCACACACACCTGCCTCGCAGGCGGAGCAGTGGCGAACCCAAAGCGCGGTCGCCTCCTCCCTTCCTTCCTCCTTCCCTGTTGGGCTTGTGGCTTCTTTTGCTAACAGGATGGTGGAATCTGCAGTGCAAGCAGATCAGAGGGATGGGAATTTTCAAGAGCTATCTTTCCCTGTGAATTAGTCTGTTCCAAGCAGAGACAGATAACACCTGGACTGATAGCAGTTGGCAGAGAAGGAATTTTAATTGGCAAACTCTAAGGTCTTAGCTTTCAGCCGCTGGAGGGAAATGCCAATTAGGGGATATCGAAAGTGGTTTGGTTTTGGCTATTTTAGTTCAGCTTGCTTGGAGAAGCCTCAGATCTTGGCAACGTCGGTTTTGGAAGGACCTTTGCATTGGGTTTGCATTCATGTTCATGGACTTAAGATTCTGCCTTGCTTTTGGAAATTCTAGTTTAAGTTTGTAAGACTTTGAAGCTCTTGGACTCATTTTGATTTTTATGACTTTGATGCTTTTGGACTCTATTGGACTTTATCATCTGTGCTGCTATTGGCTCCTGAAACATACCTGCTTGGATTATAACTGTGTTTTCCTTTTACCCTTTTAATTCTTCATTGCCTTTATAAATGACTATATTTTAAGTACTGGTGTTATGTGATTACACCTAGAGGGTCCACATCCCTGGAGTGCGACATTCCCTTCCTCTCTCTCCTTGAGCAGAGCCAAGCAGGAAGGAAGGGGAGCCACAGAGAGGGGGGGGGGGCGCCGAGAAGAGACTCCCTTGAGCCCATGAAACTTTGCAAAAGTAGAGGAGGTGGGCAAGTGGGTGAGGCAGAGCTTTGCTTCCAGGGCGCCTGGGCCTCCCTTTGGGACAGGCAAGACCTCCGCGCCTTCCTCTGGGGGACTAGGCAGCAGGGGAACAAAGCCTTTACAGCCTCAACAACATCAACAAGTTGGAATATGCTGTCTCAGAAGGTTGTGGAGCCTCCTTCTCTGGAGGTCTTTGAGCAGGGACTGGATGGTCATCTGTCGGGAGGGCTTTGATGGGTAACAGAATGGGGCTGGACTGGATGGCTCTTGGGGTCCCTTCCAACTTTGGGATTCTTTTGAGTCTCACAACAACTCTTCACCAAAGTTGGGGCTCAATTTTATTTTGGTGAAAACTAGAATATTATTACTATTTGAAATGTAAATAACAATAAAAATATGGCAGTGTACTTTTAAGTTGTCTCTGACTTATGGGGCCCCTCAAGTAGAGATCTAGGGCCCTTCCACACAGCCCTATGTCCCAGAATATCAAAGCAGAAAATCCCACATTATCTGAGTGAGGACTCAAATAACCCAGTTCAAAGCAGATACTGTGGGATTTCCTGCCTTGATATTCTGGGATATAGGGCTGTGTGGAAGGGACCCCACAATATCTGCTTTGAACTGGAATATATGGCAGTGTGGACTCAGGTAACCCAGTTCAAAGCAGATACTGTGTGATTTCCTGCCTTGCTATTCTGAGATATAGGGCTGTGTGGAAGGGACCCCACAATATCTGCTTTGAACTGGAATATATGGCAGTGTGGACTCAGGTAACCCAGTTCAAAGCAGATACTGTGGGATTTCTTGCCTTGTTATTCTGGGATATAAGGCTGTGTGGAAGGGCCCTGGGGCTGAGAGAGTGCAGTTCACTCCAGGTCACCTGGTGGCCAATCAGTGAGTCGGAGCCTATGCTCAAACCACAACACCATGCTGGGGGCAATTAAAACATACACAAAGTGAATGTAGGAATATAATTCAACTGTTTGCTGTATTAAAACAATTCAGATCCTAATAAAATACTTTTCAGTGAGATAGAAATCTCTAAAATTCAGTTGAAACAGTAAGCAACACTTTACCTGCTCTTGAAAACATTCTGTTTCAAAAGGTGGTCCAAATAAAAACTGTTTTAGTCTGCCCAGGAATGACATTGGGGAAGGATCCATCTCAGTTTCTCAAGAGGAGTCCCAGAGCCCAGGGGCAGCTACCGAGAAGAGCCAAACAAGGAAGGGCCTCATTTCGGCCTTCACTCCCCCTCCCCCCCCCCCGGCTTTTTGGAATTCATTTCAGTTTCAGGCCCCTTCCTTTTCCCCCTCAGCCGATTTTCAAGCTTTTAGAAAGTGCCCCTTATTTTTTTGAAAAATCCCATATTTTTAGATAAATGTCCCTTATTTCTTATATCAAAAAGTGGCAACCCTAATTTTTAATCACTTTATATGTGTGCCTGCAGCTTGCCCTGTCCATGTGATTTTAGATATCTAGTTGTATATTGTTTTTTTATTTATATGTATGTATTCTATTGTGTTTATTGCTGATGTTTTTTTATTTCATTTCATTGTAATTTGTTGTTTGGGCTTGGCCTCATGTGAGCCGCCCCGAGTCCCCATTGCGGAGATGGGGGCAGGGTACAAATAAAGTTTATTATTATTATTATTATTATTAAAGAGGAAGAACTGTTCCATGTCTACTTCTGACTACAGGAAAATAAGACTTCAGTCTGGTAGAAATAGAGCACATGACAGAGTGAGGGGCTATAGCTAAATACTGGTACAAAATTGATATGGTAGCACCTAGCTGCATCTAAAATAATTTAGATCTTCAGGGCTAGATGAACTGCATTCACTGCTTTAAAAGAACTGAGAGGTATAATTAGAACCTCTTCCTATTATTTTGAAAATTATAGGAAATAAGTAAAATCCAGAGGGCAGGGAAGTATTATTCTTTTTGCTCAAAAAGCAGGGAAAGATGACTTATAGGTCTCCTGATCAATCAGCTTGACAGCAGTACCACCATCATTAGTCAGTCTGTGAACATATAGAATATAATGATGTGATTTCTAAGAGCTAGACCAGTGGTTCCCAAACTTTTTGGCCTACCACCCCCTTTCCAGAAAAAAAAATTACTCACCGCTCCCCTCGAAATTCATTTTTTTTAAAAATGTAATAGCAATTAAACAGAAAGAAATATGTATGAATGCAGTGGTTCTCAACCTTTCTAATGCCGTGACCTCTAAGTAAGGTACCTCATGTTGTGGTGACCCCATCCATATTTTTGTTGCTACTTCATAAATAATTTTGCTACTCTTATGAATTCTAATGCAAATATCTAATATGTAGGATGTATTTTCATTGTTACAAATTGAACATATTTAAAGCATAGTGATTAATCACAAAAACAATATGTTTGGGGGAGTATGGACAATGGATGATAGGATTTGCAGTACATTCGACCAATTCAGCTCTGACTTCCACAGCCAAGACCCCATGAATTACAGACCTGGACCAAACTTGCCACACAGAACCTCCATGACCAACAGAAAATACTAGAGGGGTTTGGGAGGAATTGACATTGATTTAGGGGAGATGTAGTTCAACTACATTTGGAGAGCACTCTGAACCTAAACAACCCTCGATCTGGACCAAATTTGGCACAAATACTCAATATGCCCAAATTTGAATACTGGTGGGGTTGGGGGGATTGATTTTGTCATTTGGGAGTTGTAGTTCATCTATAATCAAAGAGCATTTTGAACTCCCAACAGCAATGGAATTGAACTAAGCTTGAGCAATAGAGAATACTGGACCTTGGAAATTGGGAGCTGCTTGCATTTTCCTTCGTGCCATGGCCATCTCCCAGGAGGCGCCTGCAAACGCCGCAGTGACTCAGGTGGCATTTGCAGATGCAGAGGCTTTCCTTTTCCACTGGACCAACTGGAAGGCACACACTCGCAAGCACACGACTCTCTCAGCCTGCCAGTTGGAATTCCTGGGCAGGCGTTGCTTGGAAACCGCACATGCCTTTCCTCTCCTCAACTCCGTCCATGGCGCAGTCCCGTATTGCCCCTTCCTTCCAACTGATAGCTTCACAACTGGAAAAGCTATCAGTGCTCGAGAAATCCTAAAACTACTGAATTTTCAAAGAGCTACAAATTGTTTTAAATACCAAAGTGATCATCACAATAATAAGGTCATACATGTTCATTGAATCGCTTCTACTGAGTTTATAGTTTGGTTACTTAATATAAACAGATTCAACCCACTCACCCTATTCTCAAGCAATGTATTAGAATGAATATGTAGATGGGTAGTTTTTTGAATGGGTCAGACTCTTTCACCTCACAAGGAAATGCTGATACTAGGATCTGATTCATCACAATATCCTATCTGAGGAAAAATGAATAATTCAGTTCAAGTATTATTTCAGTTCCTTAGCTGAATCCCCTGAGTGCTGTCAGAACACTCTGGGCATGTGAAGTATCCCTACTTATTTCCTAGTTTAATTGAAAGCCCAATGTTTAAGAGCTCTAGCTACTTTTATTTAAGTACATACAGTTAGAACTTCTGAAAAAGTGGAAGCAAGGGAAAATAGGATGGACAGACTTTATCTTAGAGAAAGTAACGCTCATTTGGTTACCCTTAAGTGTGCCTCTCTCAACCTAGTATATTTCACAAGGTTGATAAGAAGAAAATCCTAGGAATGTATGCTTCCTGGATGATGGAAAAGATTTTAAAAAATAAGAAAGGAAGCACAAAGTATATTGTTCATTCATCTCATGCATTTAATTGCTGCCAGTTGTATCTTAATAACATTTATTTATTTATTGTTCATTTTTATATACCACTCCTCCCTGCAGGCTCAGGACGGTTTACATAAAACAATAGATTAAAATACAGATAAAACACTTTGTTATATAAAACACAAGGACATGGTCAGAGTTGTCTGGGGGAAATTAGATTGAAGGCCTGCTTAAAAAGGGTCATCTTGCAGGCCCTCCGGAAGGGGGCTAACTCCGTGATAGCCCAAACGTTGTCTGGTAACACGTTCCATAGCGTCGGTGCCACCACGGAGAAGGCTTTTCTTGTCACTGAGTGGCGACAGGAATGAACTGATGGAATCATAAGAAGGTTTTCTTCTTCCGAGCGCAGAGATCTCAGGGGAATGTATGGGGTGAGGCAGTCCCTCAGGTACACTGGCCCTAGACCATACAAGGCCTTAAAGGTCAAAACCAGCACCTTGAAAACAATCTGGTACTCTATTGGCAGCCAGTGCAAGTGCTGTAGGATTGGTGTGATGTGCTCTCTCAGAGGTGCTCCCACCAGCAATCGAGCGGCAGCATTTTGCACCAGCTTGAGTTTCTGGGTTGTCGACAAGGGAAGGCCAATGTAGAGGGTGTTACAGTCATCTAACCTCGAGATGACCATCGCCTGGATCATCTTAGCTAGGTCATTCCTGGATAGGTAAGGAGCCAGTCGCCTAGCCTGTCAAAGATAGAAAAATGCTGTCCTGCTAACCGTGAAGATCTGAGTCTCCATCGATAGCAGTGGGAACATTTGAAAGAGGAACATATTACCCCATCAAAAAGAATAGTTGCTCCACAAATGACAACAACTATTAAAATATGTAAGAAATACTTCTGTTCCATATAGAAAACAATTCAAAATCAATGTTAAATCAAGCAGAACTACAGGACTGGGGCAGCAAGTGAGTAATTTACATCCCAAATAGATTACTGCAACACTCTCTGTATAGGGTTGCCCCTGAAAACTGTTTGGAAGCTTCAGGTAGTCCAATGCTTGGCAGTCCGGTTGCTGCCAAGCAGGGTAACAAGAGCATACAATACCCTTGCTATGCCATCTCCAAGCACAATTCAAAGTGCTGGCTTTAGCCTTTAAAGTCCTTAATGGTTCTGGCCCAGTTTACTTGTCTGAACGCATCTCCCTCTACGAACCAACTAAGACCTTAAGATTATCCAGGGAGGCCCTGCTCTCGGTCCCTCCACTATCGCAATCATGCTTGGCGAGGACGAGAGACAAGGCCTTCTCCATGGTGGCCCCTCATCTATGAAATTCCTTCCCAAACAAGATAAGATCTGCCCTGTCACTCCTGACCTTCCAGAAAAAAAGTGAAATCCTGGCTGTGGATCAAGCCTTTGTGGACTAGACTGACTTGCTAGCAAAGTTATGGTTTTAATGGATAGGATGATGATTTCAATCAGTGATCTGTTATAATGTTTATTATATTGTTTTTATTATAGTATGTACATTTGTGCTTGTTTTTTCTTTGTTGTTGGCACTGTGCTGTGCCGGTTGTTAGCTACCCTGGGTCCCTCTGTGGAGGTTGAGATAGGATGGGATATAAATGCCCTAAATAAATAAATAAATTACTTCAGACCAGAATTGTGCACAAAATACCCCTTAAAATAAGGGACACAGGAAGGCAGACAGTATTTAAAGCACTAAACTGGCTAAGCTCAGGGACACATTCCCCTTTATGAAATTCAAAATAGAGCTGCATGATCTCTGAGGGCTCTGCTTGGGCTTCACACAAGATGGAATTGGACTTCAGGTTTTTGAAAAAAAACAAGGCTTTTTATTGCTCCCCATACATTCCATATTGTTATAGATTTTGAATTTTATTATTTTACTGAATATGCATCCCTTTTCCACAAACTGTGAAAATGCAAAGTGAAAGAAAAGAGGGAACCTAATCCATTAAAAAAAGGCTCTTAAGCTTGCAGACAGACATTATTGGATGCTTATGACTTCATGAAGCAGGATGACTTATGACTTCATGAAGCAGGAGACATCACTTATGTTTTTGTTCACCTTTTAGAAAAAGAACTAGCTGACCCGTCCACGCGTTGCTGTGCCATACGCCATTCTCTCTCTCTCTCTCTCTCTCTCTCTCTCTCTCTCTTCTCTGTATCTCTTTTTCTCTCTCTCTCTGTCTCCCCCTCTCTTTCTCTCTCTCTCTGTCTCTCTTTCTCTCTCTCTGTCTCTGTCTGTCTTTCTTTCTCTCTCTTTCTCTTTCTTTCTCTGTCTGTCTATCTTTCTCTCTTTCTCTATCTCTCTTTCTCTGTCTCTATTTCTCTCTCTCTTTCTCTCTATCTCTCTCTCTTTCTCTCTCTCTCATTCTCTCTCTCTCTCTCTCTCATTCTCTCTTTCTCTCTCAAAGACACATGTATGAGAGGAGGCATGATTAGGGCCATGGGTCATGCAACAGGAACAGGCAGGGGGGCGTCTTCCCGGGCCCTCTCCTCGGCATGTCCTTGGGCGAGGGGGAGGGTTCTCAGAGCGCGCCACTTGTTTACCTGAAGCAGCCTCAGGCCTAAGACGTTTTCTGGCCTCCAGAGATCTCCCTCCAGCAGTGGGCGGGGCTGCAGGTCATGTGGCCGCTGCTGCTGAGTGGCCGTTGGGAACAGGACACGTTCCCACGTTCCTGCCCCCCCCCCAAATTCCCTTCAGGTGCTTCGGCCTTGGGCTCCTCCCTCAAGGGCCAACCCTCAGAGCCAGGAGGAAGCGGCAGGGAATGCTGGGAGATGTAGTCCAAAGCACCTGAGGGCCCGCCTGGCACCCCTTCCTCAGCAAAGTTAAACAGCGGTGTAAACATATACCATATGCTGCAGAATGTGGTTAAATACAAAGCCCCCCAGCAAAGTAATACATATGGTTTGATGAAAATCCTGTTTGTAATTAAGCAGAATAGCCAACAAACATGTAACGTGGAAAACCAATTCAGTTACAGTGTAGACAATACATTTCAGATTAGTCCCATTCACAGAGTCCCAGCCAGCGTGTGGAAGTGTAGATAATGAAATTCCCAATGTCTCTATGGACGGAGTAGAGTGCAAGCGGCTGGGGAGTCTGTAAGATGGATGTGGGGGTCCATGAAGAGAAGGGGCAAACACACAAACATGCAGGGTGGAGCAACACCGAAACAGACGGGGGAATCCCCAAGAGAAAGCAGATGCAAAGGAGAGTTGTGTGCGTCTTCTCCTAAAGGCAGAAGCCGGCACAGCTCGCTTGCGTCCGCGGTTGCTCCGGTGGGTGGGGGGGAATCCCCGGGACGGCTACGTGGAGAGTGGGATGCAGCGTCTCCACATAGCAGAAGCCGATACAAACAGCCAGGAGAAGACGCACACAACTTCTAAATAAATATGATATCTATTGTGAACTGATTCCTTCCTCACTTTCTGTGCCTTTATTTCACTAGTATTTGTGGCCATGAGAAGGAAAAAGGATTACACTTGCACAACATGAAATCATCTTATACTATACTGACCTAGCTTGAACTTAAGGATCACACTGTGTTGGCTCGGTAGAAATAGTTGCAGAAACAAGATTAAGTTCAGCTGACACATAGATATAATTAAGAAAATTAATCACTTGTTTTTTATGTTTATTAATATCAAAACAAATGGCTAGGAATATGGCACAATGTTCTAATTGCATTTGCAGCTTGACACTCATAAGCAATTGGTCACTAGGGATATAATTAGAGCAAAGCATGTAGTATATCAGACTGATCTACAGCTTTCACGAATATTTTCAAAAAAATAAATGTCTAAAGGATAATTTGTTTAAAATTAAATTGGTATTTGCTCACTCGTATTACTTCTGAGGATCCCTAATTTATCCGGATTTCATCTAATGGCATATCATAGCTACTGAATCAGATCTTGCAAAAGCAAATGAACTGGAATTCACTTAATCATTAATTTGAATATTAAAATGATATGTCTGAATGCTTATTCACTGAAGAATGGACAGAAAGTTGTAGATTCAGCATATATTAGAATGAAAGTGCAGCTGCCGTAGCATATAGCAAAGACCTTCTACACTTTGCCAATAATATATGCCAGTAACATATGCCATTTTGACAGTGAATGAGAGTTTAAGCTATGCTACTTTGCCAGTGTATGAGTTTAAAATCACTCTTGAGACTATAAAGCCATGCATAGTCTTTGGACAATGGTGTAACTAAAATATCAGTTTGCTGTTCCTGTTGGAACACTGATGACATGCCATGCTTATCATGTAGATGCCCATTAAGTGTACCATTCTGCTATTAGATTCTGCAGTAAAATTTCCTGGTGACTTTCAGTATACAGCTCCAAACTTGAATTTTTGCTGTGCTATTTTCCACAGTAGATTAGAAAGAAACAGTGATGCTGTTAGTGGATTTTGTCAGTACTCTCACTAAATGGACCATTACTCAGAACCAGCTTAAGAACTCAATTGTGGTTGCATTGGACTTTTTCAAGACTTTTATGGAAATGTTTGAAGCTTGTTGATGAACCAATCATTAGGATATTTGTGTATTAGTTAGAGCAATAAGAATGCAGGTTGATCTTGAATTCCAGTGAGGGAGATGGATTGTTTATAAATACAGTGATGGGGACGGAATCATATACACTACCATAAGAAGCAACTGAATGCTCTGGTGGACCCATGATTATAAATTATCTGAGGGTGTGGCAAAGTAATGCTTTTTTACTCTAGTGTTATATAAATCATATGGTTTATTTTCCAGTAACTGGGCAGCCATGCAGTATTTTAGTGAGGTGCTCATTGTTCATTGGTTTCTCAGGAAATAACCTTTGGAACATAAGGTATGTAAATGCCCTTTTCGTGAGTTGGACAATAAAAAATGAGAGCACCGATTTTTCAAAAAGTTTTGGGCTCTCACCGCCCTTTTCAAGAATTTTTCTTCTTTTATGAGCTGCAATTAGAGAAGTGTTGAGATAATCCTTTAAAACTTTCTGATCAAACAATAGATTAGAGAGTAGAGAACAATCTCTCTAGCACCTATAATCTAAAAGCACTGGAATAATATTGAGATAATAAAACTTGATGCCATTTTTCATATTTCCAGTCACTTTCCCAACCTCTTAAATGAAATCCTATTAAGAATGTAGTAGTTCTGCTATGAGATAGTGTCAAAAAAGCCACAAATCTTCACAAACACAGCAGTGCTAAACTGTACTCCAAGATGATTAAAACTAGCAAAAGGATATAAATACTAGTAAAGGTCACAGAAGAGGAGGCATAGCTGTCTTACTGATAATTATTTAATTAAATTTATTCAGGTATACTGTAACATACATTTGAAGAGCTTGCACAGGAAAGAAAATAACCTTCAATAAAACAGAAAAGATATAAAGCACTAGGCTAAATCGCTAGCCCATGAATTGTAGAACAGACATTTCTGGGAAGAAAAGCATTGTGGAATTATGAAAAAATAAATTGATCATTGAATGTAAGTGTGATTCCTTTATTTGAAAGGGCATGAGTGGTTCTAAATCTTCCTCCAATAGGAGGGGAAAGTGCAAAAAGTAAGCACAGATAAGTTCTTATTTTGAACACATTCTTAATTTTTGAAAATGAAATTATATGGTGGAAAAACTGTAGAAGTCCCAGATCAGGTACAAATTTCCTTCTTTCCTCAATAATATAAATAGAGTGGAATAAGGTGGGAGGAAGTATGTGTTAATTGTATTAATCCAGTTTGTATTTTCAATTGTTCACATTTTGGGATGTCTTAACTTGTGGAATAAAATATGTGAACTTTTCAGATATCTGTGTCTCTTTCTTTCTCCTTTGTATATTTTAGCAATGTGTACACATTTAGCAATGTGTGCACATTTAGCAATGTGTACATATTGGTTCATTTTTGTTGATGTTGTGCTTAGATATGCCTAATAATGGTGCAGAGCTTTAGTTGCAACTTGCATTTGCATATCATTTACAAGGAAAACTAGATACAGATGAATGAAAAATTAATACTTACTCTGAAAATTCCACACACCTAGCATATACTCACCTTGTTTGTGGAAAGTATTTAAGTATAAGCCCACAAGTCTCTAACTCACAGCATCCTGCTTTATATCATTTCTTTTCTCAATGCTTCTTTCTTGAGAAGGAAGTTTATATTTTAAAAACCCTTTAATTAACTGTTCTTTAGCTTCTGATCAACATTTTCTTTTTCCATTTTTTCAACCTGTTTTTATATTTAAAACTAACCATCCAAAATAGCTCAATATAATTGAAGTACCATAAGGTCAATCATTTTGAAACACACTGTTTGATAATGATATGATGTACAAGGTGAAATTTGAAAAGGCAGTGAGTTTGCATATGCTTTTTTTTTGCATTTTCATGTTGTGTTATGTGTTAGACAGGGGTATTATTGGATACAAATATGAGCCAATGAACATCTGAACCAGAAATATTGACAGGCAGGTTGCACACTGTGCATGTGAACTGTCCTCTGCACCATTTGGAGAGTGGACTACTGCTGTTCTGTGCGTAAGCCATAAGCAACATCCTAGTCACTGATCTTCATTCTAGTAATTAGTCTTCCTTAAAGTAAATGTCTAAACAAATGTCTTGGGCCACACTTAGCATAATATGATAGCTAGCATAATATGATATACAAAGCAGGTCTTACTCACCAAATTCTGACCTAAATCAAATTGTGCATGATACAACTTTAAAATTGCTAAATTAATTGTTAGTATCCATTAAATTCTGGTTTTAAAAGTACCTATTCTACTGCTTTTTGCACCCTCTTGACAATAGTATTATTAGTACAGTGCACATATTATATAATCTGATTACACTGTCTATACCTATGCAATGGTCTAGCTATACAAATATTGATACACACATATTTGGATACCTTTACAAATATATGTATATCAAATGCATTAAAAGTAGCAAAATAGCACACCTGTATCTGTAATTCATGCAGATGCAATTCTATACTCACTTACCTAGGAGTAAGGAACATTAAATCTCATGAGATTACTTTCACAAAATTGTTTTATTCCCTAAAAAGGAAGAGCCACAACTCAACAATAAGCCAGTTTGTAGGTTGTGGTATCATTCCAAACAGAAGGGGAATTGCCATCTTATTCAAGGAAGTCTCCTTCAGTTTTCCAGAGGATACATTATTTTCATGAGCATTGGGTTATAGCCCACGTAAAGACTGAATAGCTTGCTTTTAAATATATTGTAAAATGTCTAAGCCCTCAGCCCTAACAACAGATATGTGCTGTGATTAACTCTACTTTCTGAATAAAGACTTTGAGAGTTTTTGTTTTCTGAACTAGAGTTAGCCTGTACATTACATTCAGTGAAGGACAAACAATTTAGAAACAAGGACATCAACTTTCTACTTAGGTTCCTTTTATAATGAATAGTTATATATTTATAAAACTCTTAATTCTACAACATAGGGCACTACATGTACAGGAGTGTTGAAACATCATTCAGACTAACCCAAACCATTTAGAAATGGTTTATTTTTCCCAAAATACTATTTAAGCCTCAACTGCTTGCTTTATATCTGTGATTTCTGATGACTGTGGCTTTTTGTTATTATTATTTATTTATTTATTTATTATTTCAATTTGCTAAACCGCCCTTCCCAAGGCTCAGGGCAATTTCCAAACATATAAAACACATCATCCTGTAAACCAAGCCAAATGATTGTTGCAGTTTCACTATGGTCTCAAAATATTTTTATGAGACATACTACTAAACATGTTACTCCAGTTCAGTGATCAAGTATGATTGCCAAGTCAACAAGCTAACATGAGTGGTACCAAGACTTCAGCTCATGCTCACTTTCACTCTCTGAGCAGGGCACAAGGACTGTGGAAGCTTTTGTCTCCATTTCCCATTAATCACAGCTTTCCAATTTGTGCAGATTTGAAAGAAGTACTTGATGTTAAATCTATAAAACAATGCAATTTGAAAACTTGGCTATACTCCTGGTGTATTAACCACTGTTTGAATAACCATGTTGACATAATAATAATAATCATCATCATCATCATCTTTATACCCCACCACCGAAGGGGACTCTGGGCGGCTAACATGAGGCCAAGCCCAAAGATACAATACAGCAAAATAAAGTGCAAAATACAACAACAAAATTATATCACAATAAAGTAGATACAGTGGCAAAATAAAATAAACAAAGCAAAATAGCATAATACAAAATCAAACACAATGGGCAGACCAAATGGACAAGATAAAATGATAAAACCCTGGATGAGGTAGATAAAGTGTATTTGAGAGGAGCCCAAAAAGAATGAAACTACAGTTAGGCCTTCAATTTAGGATGGGGGAAAGTGCATGATAAAGACAACACTGCAGATGCAACAGACAGAAATGGGATGAATTGTCACTCTCCAAAGGCACAATGAAAGAACATTAACCATTATTTAAATTTCATATAATATGTTAATGTGTATGTGAAAATGGAGGCAAAAGGCAGCCTTCCTTGTGCCTAGACCAAAGCAATTGTAGATGGAACATAGGTTCAGGCTTACGTATTTTGTGGCATTGTCACCTAAACTATATTGTAAACAATATCATCAGAATAATCTACTATGATTAGTTTTTCTTGTTTTAACTGGAACAACAATCTGTTGCAATTGTGCTGCTAAGTTTCCCTTAATAAATATTCATCTCATATAATTTGGCTGTGGTTGTACAGTAACTGGAAATATTCCTGTGCATTTTAATACCACATTATGCATTAGAATTGCCATTGGGATGAGAAAAAACCCCATATTAAGTTAATAAATTGATTACTTTTTTACTGCATTAAGATTAGCATGTAATAGTAAAGTAGCAATTATTTAGTATGTACAATGGGCCTTTAGCATCTACTGGAGTTTAGATCCAGGACCCCTCCCCCAAGTGGATACCAAAATCTGTGGATACTCGTACCATTTTTACAATGGTGTAGTAATGATATCCCTTATATACAATGGAGAAATCAAAATATTTTTTTATTCTTTTCTGTGAAATATATTCAAGCTGTGAATGATTGTTTCTGTGGCTATGTTGGAGTTACTCTATACCAACTTAAGCAGGTGACAAATGATATCCAGCTATGGGTTCTTCTCAAACTCAAGAAATATTGTGAACTGTTGAATTGCTTGTTGGCAAAGAAAACCAACCATTAAAGCACTGGTTACTTCTTTAATTATGCAAAAGGCAAATGTTGGGTCTTATATTTTGGGTTGAGCACATGTTAATTAAGCTATGTTGATCATAGAAATATTAGTAGCTTGTAATTCTAAATTATTTTGTGACATAAAGTAATATAAATAGGAATAAAGCTAGTGAACATAACTATCAGTTTAGAATATGAACAATGGGAAATATAGTAACATGCTGGTATCAAAGCAAAAATGGGCAAGCTTTTTAAATAGTTCATTAAATTTTTGCAGCTGGAATTATGACCCAGATTTGTTCTTGCTTACTGTACAACAAGCCATTCATTATTAATGATTACACGATAAAGCTAATTTTCATGTCTCTTTTTCTGGTATGGATTTTAAATGTATTACCCAAATAAGGGGAACATGTACAAATTGTTAAGAGGCAATTATCCAATTGGGACTAGCAATATTATATATACTGTCTACCAATGAGAGTGAATTTTAGGATCATAGAGTTGGAAGGGCCCCACAGGTCATCAGGGTGAACTCTTAATTGAATGTAGGATCTCCAGCTAGAGCCCAGCAGGTAGCTGTTCAGCTTCTTTTGAAGACATCCAGAGAAGGAGACCTCATTATCTCTGTAGGTGCCCTGTTCCATTGCCAAGCTTTTATTGTCAAAAATTTCATTCTAATGCTCAACTAAAACACATTCTTCTGTAACTTAAAACCATTAGACCCAGTTTTATCATTTGGGACAGCAAAGAACAGGTTTGTCTCTTTTTTCTTTGTGACAATCCTTAAGGTATTTAAAGATTCAGTGCTCATGTCACCTCACAGTCTTCTCTTCCCAACTTGCTCAACTTTTCCTCATATATTTTGTTCTCACTATGTTTCTATTGAAACCAATGATAATTCATACATCATCAATACAGTGGGGCTATTACTTCCCTTGACTTGGAAGCTACACATCTGTTAATGGAGTGTAGGACAGCATTTGCCATCACGCACATGGCTCATGCTCAGCTTATGGATAACAGTGGTCTAACCAATTCCAGGAGGGTGCAGTTATAAAAACTGAGGCCACAATGCTGGCAAGACTAGAGAAGCCTGCTGTTGTAGAAGAGGCTGGAACATCTCCAGCAAGATCTTCTAATTACTCATTGTATCTTCGCTGTTTTGATTTCTAACATATTTTGGTTCTTGAGTGTTAACTCTCAGTACATTTGTGCTATAAATATTGACACCCCTTCACTCTGTGCTTAACTACTTTTAAAATCTTGGCACCATGTACTGTTAACCTTATATCCTCTCACAATAATAATAATAATAATAATAATAATACTTTAATATTTGTGAGTCGCCCTCCACCACCGGTGCTCTGGGCGACTTACATCATTTAAAAACCCCAAAATACATCAATGTACATCAATTTTAAAAACATAGATACAGACGGCAAGGAGAGGCTCAGTCATTCAAGGTACCGATCAGGCCCCAAACGCTAGGCGGAAGAGCCAGGTTTTCAGGTCTGACAGGAACCTAGTCCGGGTCGAAGTGGCTCTGAGGGCGGGTGGCAGTGAGTTCCAGATCATGGGGGCCGCCACGGAGAAAGCTCTCCGCCGGGTCTCTACCAGCCGAGCCTCTCGCACCCCAGGGATGGTCATCCGATCACCGTTTATGGCACTTTATACCACCTTACCTATTGATAACAACAAATAAGATCATATTCTATCAGGGATTTAGGTTGTGTCAAGCAGGGAGGGGATCAAAATACATAGCAATCACAAATAAAAAAATTAAAATGACAATAAATGTTAAAACAATATTAATCTGATAAAGTGGAGCTGAATAATCTCACAGAAAATAAAAGAATATTTAAGGCATTTATATGCTGGAAATCCCTTGGCTGTTTTTGCTGCAATAGACTACCATGATTACTCAATTGATAACCAATTACACTAAAATTGCCAAGACATTGCTTAGGACTGCTAGGCAATCTACACTAGAACCAAGTTGAAAGCCAGATAAATACCATCCCACAGGAAAATCTCCTGCAAGAACAGCTGTCTGTTCAAGTCTTTAGCCTAAATGTGGAATGTTAAAAATGGTTGCTGCTCGTTCAACTCAGGAACCTTCCATAAGAAAAATTAGCTGGGTACATACTCCTTTAGTAAAGATGGCATGTTACCTTCCTTTATAGTGTCTCAAATAGTTTAGACTGATCAACAAGTCAAACCCATTCAAACAGATTTCACAGGCTACACAGTACAAGGTTCAAAATTGTCCATAATAGAATTAACAACTAAATTCTTATGGGAACATCAGAAGCTATTTTATGTCAAGATAGATTATAGTGATATTGATATTTAACCATTTACAACTTGAAAATATTCCCAAAAGCAAACTTTCTCTCCTTCCTCCCTCCCTCCCTCCCTCATATATATATATATATATATATATATATATATATATATATATATATATATAATTTTATATACTGTATATATATAATTTTATATAAGGGACATCATTTTACTATACCTTTGTATATCATGGCCCATATGGTCTTTTCCAACTCTATGATTATATAATCTAATGAGAATTAACATCCATGGATTTTGAAATAACCAGAGTCCTGAAACCAAAGCCCTGTATTTGTTTATATAGTCTATCATTGTCTACATTTTCTTCGAGCAGCTATCAAGGATCACAGAAGCAAAAATGTGTATCCTACCTAGTGGCAGTAGAACTACACTTGTATTATTATTATAATTATTATAATATACACAACAAGACCAGTACAAAGCAATCAAATCATTATGTTGGCTTTTGTATTTGATCACACGTCGGACACTTCCCAAGTGTCTAGGATGATGATAATAATGATTATGATTATTCATACCCCATGTTTTCTCTCCACAAAGGAGATTTAAAGTGGTTTACATTATAAGCATTTCAATACAATTTTTAAAAAAAACACATATACAAACATTAAGAGGGAATTAAATTGTAGGGCAGAACTTGATATTACTAGAGCTAAAGACAGTAACTTGAAGTTTTCTCCCAATAAACATTATAATAAAAACCTTTATTTTCACAGACAGAGCAGAATTCTGTGTCTTTCATTACTGGAAAAATATTATATACAACAGAACAACTTCTTAAACTGAGAATTAACAAGGTTAATGAAATGGCAGGGCAAAGCTGTGGGAGGAAAGTAAGTCTTGCAGCTATTTTCAAAAGTGATAATGTTTTATAGTGTTTTTTCTTAATCTAAGAAAACGTTAAAAGGTTAAAAAGCTTAGAGACAATTCTCAGAATCTTAAATTGTGAAAATAAATGTAAAAACACACACACACCCCTTTAAATGGAATTAGTGTTGCAGGAAGTAATGTATTGTACAGGTTTTGTAGGAATAGTACTTTATGGAATGACCTGCTGGTAGAGCTCCAAAAGCAGAATCAGCTGTCAAAATTTAAGATACAAGTGGAGACCTATCTCTTCTGGCAGGCCTACTCAAACAGTTTTAATTGTGAATTTTAAACTCCACTGTTTTTGTTTTGTTTTGTGTATTTTGATATATATTTTATGGAGGTATATTTTAATATGTGTATTTTATAGAATGTCTTAAAATGATTATATGTTCATTTATGTTTTCTAATGCTGTAACCTACCTCAGGCCATGAGGAGATGCAGGCATGAAATAAAACATTGTTATTACTATCACTATTTAAAAGCCACATATTTATTGGACTGAGATAATGAAAATGCTTCTCTACAGAAAAACTATCTAGTTTGGGAATGCCTGGCCATTGCAATTGCCTATAATTCATCCTTCTCTTGGTGACATAGATGGTGATGGTGATAGGTATTTTCCTTAAAGTAAAAGTACACATAAGATTAAAAACATATAGGAAAAAAGAAAACCACAAAGATTCTCCAGCTGATGTTATCTACCCCAATTGGGCTTTTATTTACTCATTTCTTGCCTAAAACTAGCAGGAATAAACATGAATAATGGGAATTGCTACTACATAATAATACTTTGGAAAAAATTGTATAAACATTTTAAAGATCCACTTTTCAATTAGAATTTATAGCTGGCTTCCAACAAATAAACTGTAACAAAGTAAAATTACATGAATAATGCAATAGCATTACAAAAGAAAAAGCAAGCTGCAATGGCAGTGAAAGGAAGTACTCAGCTCACTGTTTATGGTTCTTAGCTCAGAATTCCCCATATTGAAATAGCCCCTAATAAATTACACTATGCAAAAAAAATTGGAGGGGAAAACCTGCTCCTAGTTTAAAAGTGTAATTCTTGTTTAATTGTGCAGTACTTACTTTGAAAGTAATTGCTATACTCCAGAAACTTTCTTTTTGTGGTGTTACAAACTATGTTGAATTGGTTGAAATTCAATGAGATATTCATTGAAAAGCTATAGCAAAATATGCTGCTGGATGTCCCGCAAAAACAAAGGTTTTGCAGTTCAATAAACTTATTCCATGTTTTTATGATAGAACTAATTAGGGAATGACATTTATACTCCAGGAACGAGAATAGTGTTACAAAGTGTTATTCAGCTGAAACCTTAAAATAGTTTTAAAAAATATCTTGCTATATCTCCATCTTTCAAATTCTTCATAATTCTAATCCTATTCCTTGAAACCAGTAAAGGAAAGCTTTATTTCATAGTTATCAAAAGGAAACGAATGAAGACAGTAAATTTGAAACTTTAATGATATTAGACATCAGATGGGACATTAACATATATTGTGTACACTCCCTCTTGTTGCTTAATGAAACCATTCATTGCCTAGACAAGAAATCTTTTACAAACAAATTAGAGATATCTTATATTGACTACATCAGGCATTTCCAGTAGTGTGAAGGAATGAATATTGCAATGAATCTTAGTGCCATTTTCAAGCCACAAGGCAGTAATCTACCCCTTACCCCCAAGAGATCATGATCATGTCTTGTGTTTAACTTTAGGTTTTTAGTTGGCAATTCACAAATTGCTATTACATTCAGTGGACTGAAAAGTGAATTAGATTTAAGTGGAACACAATGCTTTTGTGACTCTATATGTGATCAAGGGAAACATTTATGTGCATTGTTTTCAACAGAGATGAAAATGCCAAATTTGGGAGTCAATTGCAAAGTCGTACTTTCTAACTATTGAAAGCAACACATTTGATGCATTGCATAATTACAGGCTAACAATGTGCTCCTACCAAGCAGTTCTGGAGCACGATTCACTTTGAGGACAGGAATATAAACAATTTGAAGCCAATGACCATCCACAGAATAACGAGACCAGACATAGTAAATCGGGTTAAAACAAAAGCCACTTTATTTAACCTAAAACCTATTTAAATTGGGTTGAATCTGGATAATTTTATTTTTTTACCGAACAATGGCCCAAACAGGCAGAAAGCTGTCTTCTGGTGTGCTGTTGGGGCTTTGTCATATAATTATCAATTGATGCCTTGTGCCTTAAAAATGGCACTGAGATTAATTTTTCAGCCACAAAATTGACAAAAATGGCAACCAGAAATAATACAATGCATTGCAATATGATGGTGGGACCTGCAAAACCCCCTTCAGTTGCCAATGCTTGATGTAGACCCTTAATAGAATACAAATTTCACCAAACAATTGTAAGCTGAGCAAGGAGCAATTGACCTGTACCTCAAGAAGTACTTTTCAAGCTGCTGGTGGTACAAAAGTTTGAGAAGGTCTGATGAGGTGGTTATTTATATGTTAATCACATGTTTGTTTATGTATTTAGAAGAGACGTTCTTTAAAGGCTGCAAAGAGTGAGCAGTAGAATGTTCGCAGCAGCAGCTGTAAGCAGAGGCTGTTGCCATGACAACAGAGGCCACTGGCTTTAGAATGTTCAGTTTGAATATGACAGTTGGAGAATGTCAGTTGGCCAGCTGCTGTGACCAGAGTTGGTGGGGAATTAGCAGTGGCTGAAGCTGCAAGCTGTCTGTAGGAGCTGCAGTGTGCAGTTCAGTTGTGTGTGTGGGTTGAGGGAAACCCAAGTGTGTGGGACAGAGTTTAGTCCCAGGGTTGAGAGTAACCCAGTATTAAGTAGTTACTTGTGTGTAACTATATTAGGGGAAGTTAAAACCCCAGTGTTATATTGTTTAATATTGCAAGTTTGTACCTCTTCAGAGTTTTGAAACCACTTAAGCTTTGAGCCCATTTGTGTAAAATAAACTGTTAAAACACTTTCAACACTACATCTGTGGAAGTCATTTATTCACCAGGACCCTCACGTCTAGTGGTCAAGCATTGACAAATGGTGGCAGCAAAAGTTAATTAATAATAAAGAGAAAGTAAAACATTGAGTATTGGTGGCAGTGGTCAGTCGTCCACAGTGAATCCAGTACAAGGTTAGGAACTTCATCACATTTGGTGGCAGCGGTGGGATTAAAGGATAGCCTGCCCTGCCACGTTCAAAAAGAGTAAATGGGGTGAAGTTTCATCCATTACCACAGAAGGGCTTGCATGCATGTTAGGGGCAGTTCATTTTAGAAACCATAAAACTATATTCTAAGGAACCAAATCTACTTTAGACCAACCAGTCTCAATCATTTTATTAAATATATTCACATGCCATGAGTATATCTTGCATCTTATTTAGCATCTCCAATAATAAATGAGACTATAATTACTCATAGTGCTCAAACTATTATTAGGATGGTGCCACATGGCAACTTTTATCCCAACATATATTGATTTCTAGTATTCATATATGTTATGTATTTATAAGATAATGTAGCTGAAATTGTATTTGTATTTTGTACCTTGTTTTTGTAGCTGAATTTCTTGAATTTGTTTTAAACCTTTAAAGTGTTTTGTATGTATTTCAAGTGTGAACCACCCCGAGCCTTTGGGGGTGGCGGGTATAAATTGAAATAAATAAATAAATTTATACTAATACTCTCTATCATAGCCTTTCAGGACAAGGTACAAATAAATTCAAAATATAATTTAAGCAAAATTGTTCTCAGATTGTGGGGCATGGAAGAATGACTACTCCAGTAGACTTCAATTTACTAACAAGCATATAAATCTAAAGTTTGTAATAACAAAAAGTAATCTTTAACTTGTGGAAGAGGGATATCATGTATTTCATTTGGGCAGAGAAAAAAGCCAGGATTGCTTTTAAAGATTTAATTGATACCAAAGAGGGGGGACGACTAAATTTACCGGATTTAAAAACCTACTATGAAGCCGTCTGCATGAGCTGGGTCAAAGATTGGATACAATTTCAGAACATTAATCTAGTAAATTTAGAAGGACACGGAATTAGTTATGGTTGGCATGCATACCTTTGGTATGAAGGAGAGAGATTAAATAAGGCGTTTAATAAACATATAATTAGAGGTAGCCTAATAGATGTTTGGAAAAAATACAAGTTGGGGATGGAACCAAAAACACCCTTATATTGGCTGAGGCCAATATAAGCTATTGGGAGGCCCACCTCTAAGGATGATGTCAGAACATATGGGGAACTACTTATCAGGTTTAATGGCCAATGGGCACTGAGGGGTAAAGACAAACTGGGTATTAAAGACTGGTTTCAATATCGCCAACTATATGAAAGGTTTAAAAAGGACAAGAAGAGGGGATTCGCTTCAAAAAAAATCAGATCTGGAAATTATATTAGACAAAGGACGAAAAGGCTTAATAGCCAGATTATACAAATACATCTTACACTACAACTTGGAAGATAATCGTGTTAAGACCTCCATGTTATCATGGGCAAAAGACCTAGGGAAAAGCATAGATTTTGACATTTGGGAAAACAAAGGTTTTAAATTTATAGTGGTATCCTCAATTAGATACAATGTATATAAAATGTTTTACAGATGCTACATAACTCCATTCCTTCTTGCCAAAATGGACAACTCATAATCAGGTTTATGTTGGAGGTGCAAAACATAGAAAGGGATTATTTTTTCATATATGGTGGTCTTGTGAACAGGTACAGGTCTATTGGAAAAGGATAATAAAGGAAACAAATAAAATGGTCCACAACAAAGTAAAGAAAAATCCAGGGATGTGCCTATTAGGGATATTAAAAGATAGATTAGAGCAAACAGATAGAGAAATTTGTCTGTACTGTTTTGCGGCTGCATGTATTACAATTGCCAAAGATTGGAAAGGGGAGGGAAAAAATTAAGCATCAAAAACTGGAAGGAGAAACTTTGGGATTATGCACAAATGGCTAAGATCTCTAGCAATCTGAAATATGAAAATCACAAAATATTTGGAAAAAAACTGGAAGCTGGTCTTAGCATACTTAGTGGGAGAGTTAAAGAAATAAAAACAAGAGGAATTTATGGAACCAGAAATATAGAGGGTTAAATGTGCATAAACTCTACGTGGATTAGTGATGGAAGTCAAGATGGTGGGTGGGATTGGGAGTGGGTTGAGGGGTAATTGTACTGTGTGTGGTGTGTTGTCCAGGTATGTGTATGTGTATATGTTTGTAGTGTATATATTTGTAGTGTATATGGTCAGTGTATTTAAATAAACAGTTAAACATTTAAAAATAATATATGTAATTTCTTTATGCTTGTGGGTAAACAGTATTTCTTGTTTCTTTGTCACTGTTGATGTGGAGATTGTCTGGTTTGCCTACTCTGGAACATGCAATATATAATTGTCCTTCTTTAGGGGTTCCTTTTAAATCTATGCTATGATATCTCTCTGTGTGTGAATCATATCTATCTATCTATATCTATGGCTGGGTGGCTCTTTGTCAGGAGGGCTTTGATTATGTTTTCTTGCCCTGGTGAAGGGAGTTGGACTGGATGACCTTAAGTATTTTATGTTGGTCACAGGGGTTCTGTGTGGGAAGTTAGCTCCAATTCTGTCGTTCGTGAGGTTCAGAATGCTCTTTGATTATAGGTGAACTATAAATCCCAGTAACTACAATTCCCAAATGTCAAGGTCTATTTGCTCCAAACTCCATCTGAGTTCATAGTTAGGGATATGGAATATTCGTTCCAAGTTTGGCCTAAATCCATCATTATTTGAGTCCACAGTGCTCTCTGGATATAGGTGTACTACAACTCCTAAATTCAAGGTCAATTTCCATCAAACCCTTCTAGTGTTTTCTGTTGGTAAAGGGAGTCCTGTGTGCCACGATTGTGCAATTCCATCATTGATAGAGTTCAGAATGCTTTTTGATTTTAGGTTAACTATAAATCCTAGCAACTACAACTCCCAAATGACAAAGTCAATTTTTTGAGTGATCGTGACTCCTTGGGTTAGTAGGTGTCTTGTGGTGAAATTTGGTGGCAACTCGTCCTGTGGTTTTTTGAATTATGTTAATCCCACAAATGAACATTACATTTTTCTTTATATAGATATGTTTGGCAGCAGCTTTTAAGATAATAAAAAGTATAGGGTTGCATGATATAAAGCTTATTTTTATACAGAAATTAAAGAAATCTAATAGACTCTTTGCAATCTACAGTAACTGTCTCAGACTCCTTAGAGAAAGGGAAAAAACACTTCTACAAAAAAGTCCTTGACCTTTCAAATGTGTGTTGCACCCCCCCCCCGCCCCAAATAAAAAGTCCATTAAGCCCTTTTCCATGAAAAACTCTTTAAATGCTGGCATTTATATACCAAATGCCACTAGTTCAACATGGACTCCTCAAGTAGTATAATTGCCTGAGGCATGTTTCAGAACATTTGATGCACAAACAGTCTTGAAGGCTTGGAAACACTGAATCCTTTACATTTTTCTTTCTTTCCCATAATTTGCAAGAGGAGCACTCAAGACAAACAGTTCCTCCACAGCTGCCAGAGGCATGTCTCAAGGACAAACCTAGTGAGAAGAGGAATGAATAGAGATTTCAAGAATGCTAATCAACAAGTAAGAGAAGTATCATTATTGCATACCCTTAAGATCCAGAAAGTCCAACATCAAAAATACAAAGTGGCATCCTATTTTTGTTTTTTTAATGTCTTCAAGTTGTTTTCAAACTATGGCATATGGGACAATTTTCACACCTCTATTGCAACAAAGCATTTCACATGGAGTATGTATCCATAGGGTTCCCAGATCTCAAAGCCTGTCCTCTCTTCTCTGTTCCTTAGGATGAAAGAATGAGAACACTGTTTTGAACATAGTATATTTATGCACTTTATTAATTTGCGGTTGGTTTTGTTTTGATACATTGCATACTCTCTGCAACCATAGTTGGTACTTAATATGTTATAGTTAATGGCATCACAAGGAGCCCATTCTGTTACAAAATGTTATCCAATTCCATATTCTCAGATTTTAGCCTAAAATAATCCTAAACTGGAAAGTCTATCTGTACAAGATAATGGAGTAAGGGCACATCTCTAGCCAAGCATTTAAATTTTGAACCTGTATTGAAACTAACATTAGACAATAGTTGGTGCTACAAGCTTTTGCTATGGAAATTAGATTACTTTGTTAGAGAGATTCATGACTATCTAGTACGTTTCTCAAAAGTTTCTTATCTCAAGTTTGCAAAGTTCTTTCTCCCCACATTTCCTGCCTGAAAGTCAACTAGGCTTTAGGAGGAGACATTTGGGGAGAGAGCATTTATCATGTTTGATTAAATTGGCTTCTTTCTATATTTATTTAGATTTTTTTTTAAAAAAATAATTTTCCTCCTGCACAATATATTGATTTTGGATAGGACAACTGTAAGCCAAAGGGATTGTTTCTGCATATTGCAGAGGTCAAATTTAAGCTCACATTGTGACTTCTTTGCTCTATCAAAGTGGTGGTGAACCTATGGTAAGCATGCCAGAAGTGGCATGCAGCATCCTGGTACACATGCCATTACCTGTCCCCTGCTTGCTGCCTCTACTTTGCTCACCCCCCACTCACCCTCCCACTTGCCCATTTGCCCACTTCCCACTCACTCCCCTCCTGGTTTGGGCACTCAGTCTTTCAAAGGTTTGCCATCACTGCTCTATAAGCTTTCCTCCAGATATTAAATAGGTTCCTCCCAGGCCTGGATTACCCATAAGGCCACCCTAGGCCATGGCCTAGGGCAGCACAAATGGGGGGGGGGCAGATCAGGACCCCTGAATTTTTTTTAAAAAGGTCGATTTTTTGGGTGAGCGAGGAGCAAGAGGTGGAGCGAAGGGGTGCCGCGTCACAGCCAGGCCTCTGACGTGCCCCCCCCCCCCGCCGCTCTGCCTCTTGCTCCCCCTCGGTCCCCCCTTCCTTCACTCAAGGAAGGAAGGAGGGGCGAGCGAGGAGGAGCAGCCAAGAGGCGGAGCAAAGGGGCGCCGTGTCACAGCCAGGCCTCTGAAGCGGCACCCCTTCATGCCGCCTCTGGCTCCTTCTCAGTCCCCCCTCCTTCCTTCCTTCCTTCACTCAAGGAGGAAGGAGGGGCGAGCGAGGAGGAGCAGCCAAGAGGCGGAGCGAAGGGGCGCCGCGGTACAGCGAGGCCTCTGACGCCCCGCTGCTCTGCCTCTTGCTCCCCCTCGGTCCCCCCTTCCTTCACTCAAGGAAGGAAGGAGGGGCGAGCGAGGAGGAGCAGCCAAGAGGCGGAGCAAAGGGGCGCCGTGTCACAGCCAGGCCCCTGAAGCGGCACCCCTTCATGCCGCCTCTGGCTCCTTCTCAGTCCCCCCTCCTTCCTTCCTTCACTCAAGGAGGAAGGAGGGGCGAGCGAGGAGGAGCAACCAAGAGGCGGAGCGAAGGGGCGCCGCGTCACAGCCAGGCCTCTGATGCGGCGCCCCTTCGCGCCGCCTCTTGCTCCTTCTGGTCCCCCCTCCTTCCTTCCTTCACTCAAGGAGGAAGGAGGGGCGAGCGAGGAGGGTGTAGCAACCCAGTTCTCATTTGTGCCGGGGGGCAGGGGGCCGCCCTGGGGGTCCCACTTGCATTAGGGCCAATTGAGGCTCACGTAGATGTACATGAAGGGGATGATGAGGCAGCTGGGCCTTCATCTCCCACGGAGAGTTTGGGATGGGATCACGGCTGGCCTGATGGGTATGAAGGTTGGGAAAGTCAGGCCGACACTGATGGTGCTGATTCAGATAATCAGTATGAGAGACCAGGTGGTTTCGGTTCGCAAGAAAGGGTCAGGGAGATAGCGGAGGATGAGCCCATGGAAGCTGAAGGGGAGTCAGGCTCTCATGAAGATAGCGACCCAGGTGCTGGGAGGCAAGGACGGAGCTTTGATAGGAGACGGAGCATTGAGTCCAGTAGAAGGGAATGGCACTGAAGCCTAGAGCGCCAAAGGAGCGTGGAGGCCCATAGCACATATTGGCGCAGAAGCCTAGAGCGCCGTAGGTCTCACCAAGGGAATTAAGTATAGGATCTGTGGGAACGGATCCTCAGTTGCTCGGCCACTTCTGATCTGAAGGGAGTGAAGCGAGTGAAGATCCATGGAGCCAGGACTAGGCTCGTGAGACCAAGAAGTTTTCTTGGGCCTTGATTCCATGAACTTTGCTTTGTTCGAATTGCCACGGACTAAGTTTGTTTGATCCGCTTTGTTTTTGCGGAAACCTTGCCAGGTGTTTTGCCTTTGGCTTTGCTTCGGAACTCTTTCTATTTTTATTGAACTCTTTGATGCTTTTATGGACAATTTACCTTTTCACCTGTTTTCTATTATTCAATAAATAGTTAGCTGATTATCGTCTGTGTGTGTGTGATTAAGGGGCCGGGCCGAGACCCTGCATTGTGACAGAGGAGCAGCCAAGAGGCGGAGAGAAAGGGCGTCGTGTCACAGCCAGGCCTCTGACACAGCGCCCCTTCGCGCCGCCTCTTGCTCTTCCTCGGTCCCCCCTCCTTCCTTCCTTCACTTAAGGAAGGAAGGAGGGCCCTTGGGGCCGCTTCCGCACATGCGCAGCACGCCCTGGCTTCCCCGCCCTTGGGCGGCAAAAGGAGCTAATCCAGGCCTGGTTCCTCCTTGAACCTCCTTGTAGCTTTATTTACAATCTTTGTTTTGCCTCTTACAAATTCTTGTTTTACTGATAAACTCATGTTTTTCCCTATATTTAGATATGCTACTTTTTTACATAAGCACTACTGGCCATCAACTACTTTGCATAGCTTTAAACAGTTTAAATGAAAGAAGTGAGTGAAAACAATTCTTTGTGACCTTATATGGCCTAATTCTCATTCTTACAACTGTAATTACAAACCATTTATTTCTGTCACTGCACCACATGCAATAATATGAGTAAGAGCACCAGCACAGATAGACACAAACAAAATATTTCCTTTAGAGCGAGCTTACCAGAGAGAAAACACAAGTCAGAAGTTATTTCCTTTAGCATGAATCTCTGCTTCTGAGCTATTTGTAATTAAAGTTATACAAATTCTGAATATAATTGCATCAGTGTGAAGAAATTCATGTACTCTAAAAAGAAGAATTCACAATAATTAGATTTGCACATAAATATTCGTTTACCTTTATGCAAATTATAAAAAAAATATGCAGCAATAAATGATCAGCAATTTGTTTTGTGTTAAAGAACAGGAACAGAATGAGCAACCGGCTCTTCTTATCCACTTCTGCTCAGATTCTACTGTTCCTCTTTCCTGAACAGGTCAGCTATTTGTGTCAACATACATATGTACATAAGGGATCTTGGAGTGGTTTATCAGCATTAGACAGGCTTAGTATACTCCACTTACTGGTAAGCTTTTCCAGGTGAGGGAAAGATGTCAAGAAGTTGTTCGAGGTTGTGGTGCTTTGTTTCTGCAATTTTCCATGTTTTTAAAAATCCAAACAATTATTCTGTTGCCCCAGATTATTCCCTCACAATTTCCAGCACCTGTTCCAATATTTTATTCCCAAATATGGGTGAATTTCATTTAAATTCTGAGATATTTCAGAAGAAAGAAGTATCTTTCCCTTCGTATTTGTCAACAAACCGGTGTCCTTAGACTCATCTTCTGCTGCTTTTTTTCATAGTTTGATGCAGTTTAATAAAAACCTATGTTAATCATTTAAATGCAATTCATGTTTAACTGTTATTTAATGATATATGTTAATTGTTTATGCATCCTAGTTTATTGTGTAATTGGTTTATTCCCAATTGCAATATTTAATTCTTTCATTATAAGTTTACTGTTATAACTTATTATTGTGGATTATTTTTGTATTATTCCTGATGTTGTTTGTTTACTTTGTAAGGCATTGAATGTTTGCCTGTTTTGGTGCTGTAAACCGCCCTGACTCTCTTTTGGGAGAGAGGTGTGGTCTAGAAATAAAGTTGTCTTCTTCTTCCTCTTGCTGTTTTCAATGTATTTATTTAGAATAATAGTGCATCTGAGCATCAAGGAAACATTAATTTTGTACTACAACTCTATAACTTTGGTGACAAAATGGAGAGTGTCTCATATAATTATAAATACATTGTTGCCCAATTTTATATTATCAGAAGTTCGCATATTTATAGATTAAGGTTAGGTGGATGTGTTTCTAAACAATCTGTCTCCAGATTTCTTCTTTCATCATCTTTGTGACTGGTTTGTGATACTCCTGTGCTTTCAGTTTAATCTTATTTTCTTTTGTAGCAAAAACAAAACAAATGAGCAAACAAACAAAAAGGCTCTATGGGGTTTTTGCATTTTTAATTTGTGCAGATATGGTATTATTTATAATTAATAATTGTATGTGTGCAACTGTGAAATAGACACTTTTTTGCTGGAAATGTGATAAAAATACTTTTTCATATGTGGTGATCTTCGAAAAGGTCTAGAAATACTAGACTCAAAACATGTATTATGCCAGAAGTCATTGCCAAGATTAAAATCATGGTGAAAACAGATTTTTACTTTTTAGGGATGCTGGACAATAAACTACAAATAACATGGAAGATTATTATACAGTATATAATTACTGCAGGTAGAATCATATATGCCCAGAGATGGAAGGAGCAAGCTAACCCGGCACAAGAAGAATGTCTTATGAAGATTTATGAATTAGCTGAGATGGAAAAACTGGTGATTCTGATCAAGGAAAAATCTCTGACTAATTTTAAGAAAGATTGGGTCTTACATATAATATTTCTACAGCAAAGATGGGGATAAACCTCAACTATCAGTTTTCTGATTTAGAAGGGTGGACATATATGACCTTATCATACAGACAACCCACCCATGCCATTGCCCTGTGTGCCACTTCTGAGTGGTGATGCTTTCTCCATCACAAAGGGGAACTATTGCTGAAGCCCCACTGAAAGAGTCTTCCCAGATTAAGAGAGAAGTGTTTTAGGATGATTCCACTCTGGATGTATGGAGGGTTTGAACAGGGGCATCATGTGATGGGGTCACTCCTAACTGTAGTATTCTATGAACTTTCAAGGTAAGAGACATTCAGTTTGGATCGGGTGGTGAGCATGATTTTAGTTTGGCAACTGGCTTATATGTATTTTACCTATATGTATTTTAATCTTGTATTGTTGTAGGATGTTTTAATTTGTATTAGTAGCATTGAATCCTTGCTGTAAGCCAGTCTGAGTCCCTTTACGGAGGTGAGAAGATCAGGATATAAAAGTTTTAAAATAAATAAATTAAATAAATACATTTAGCATTAAGACACTAACAAGGTAAGTGTGATGAGGTCTGTAGAGATATCCAATGAGAGCCAAAGATAAGAAGTAAAAATCAAATGACAAAGAGGCTTGTGATTTAGTATTAGGAGTTTTATGTTTAGAATATATTTAATAGTGTGGATTTGTTTCGGTTAGGGTGATTTTCCTAGATATAGTTGTGTTAGTTGATGTAGTTTAGCTTTATATGTAATTAAAAACCAATTTCTTTGTACTGTTTTTGTTTCCTTCTATATTTCTTCTTGTGCTTCTGTATTTTGGCATTGCTGTACTTTTGAATAAAAATCAATGTAGAAAAAAAGAAATAAACACATTTTTCTATGACAGCTTTACAATGTGTGCATGTTATCATGTGGATTTTTCAATATCCTTAACCACGTGGATTTCTGAAAGCAATGAAATATGATTCTGTGTATTTCCCCTATTCTAGAAAACTATAGAAATCTGCTTCCCAAAAATTTGATGAAGACAATTCCTCACACATCCTTAACTGAGACTACAAAATAGACATTTATAAGATTATTACCTCTGGCGGGACTTAGCAGAAGCAAAAATGCTTGATAAATCACGCTTTGGACCCATTTCACATCTTAGCTGAAATTCTGCCAGAAGCTAAAAATAACCCAAAAGGACTATTAGAAAAATACTCTGCCTACATCATTCCTTGCAGCATTTTTAATGTACGGTTAATCCTGTTCTTTAATATCACAAACATTTTAAGTCAATACCTACAGTTCTTAGAAAAATAAAAGATCACTGATATTACATTGCATAGTGATTAGGAAAAAACCCTCAAAACATAAACAAGTAGTTTTATTCATGTTTTGTTTATGTCCAACCATTTCCCAGAGCTATGCCACACATGTACATAAATTACCAAGAAAGGCCTGCTTTGGCAAAACATGCCTGCATAAAAAAGGCACTAGCACACAGTGATAAACCTATTTCTTGGTAATGAATCTGTATAACATGTTGTAATGAATTTTACTGTTTTAACTGTAATCCTTGTTGTTTATATGCAGACAGCATCATATGATGCTTATGTGAGGCCACCCTGAGTCCCCCTGCCCCCTTGGGGGAGAAGGGTAGGGTAGAAATGCATGAAATAAATAAATTCTAAGAAAAAAATAATCTGTAATGCAATTTATATCTATGAATGTGTCACAACTGCATAGTAAATATGTTATCTATCAAAATTTTGCAGTCCATTTTCTCAGGATCTGATTAAACATAGCTGGAAGCATCTTGTCCTCAGTGCAATCTTTTCCTCTCATCTACAGTACTGAGCGTCCTACAACCATCCTCATAATAATGTAAACTCTCAAATTTAGGACCTCATCAATTCGCTGGCAGCAGTTGGGGGTGGCACTGCTCTTAAGGGTGAGGCATGGAAGTCCGGCTGGCAGGGCAATCATATGGGAGGCAACAAATAGTGCAGATAGTACACGTGGCTTCCCCCCCATGGATCTGGCAACATGGGAGGCTTCCCGTGTTGTCAGCTGCATGCCTGGTCAGCAGAGGGAAGCTGTGTGCACTGTGTGCACTTCTCGCTTCTGTTTATGCGATTGCCGGCTAGCTGACCAAGTGGAGTAAAATGAGGTGAGGCAAAATGGCCCTCTCTCAGTGCCTCACTCTTGACAGCCATCTGATGAGGTCATAAAGGTGATGAGGCACTGTGTGCATTCAGGTATCATACAAAAACTTACGTACTCACTTGCCTCCAAGCAATAAAAAGAACAAAAAAGAAAACTCAAGAAAGCATAAAATCATAAAATCATAGAGCAGGAAGAGACCACGAGGGCTATCCAGTCCAACACACTGCCATGAAGAACCACAGAATCAAAGCACTCCTGGCAGACGGCTGTCCAGCCTCTGCTTAAAAACCTCAAAAGAAGGAGACTCTACCATACTCCCACTGCCATACAGCTCTTACTGTCTGGATGTTCTTCCTAATATTTAGGTGGAATCAATGATTCTTGAAACACAACTTACAGAAGCATGCATGTTGTCTGCTGTAACTAAGATTCTGGATCCATCAATGTATGGAGAAAAAGAATTTTTAAATAAATATTTGCTTGCAAATCACTTGCCATATTCCATTTTATTCTAATAACTGCACTTTATCCATGACCTGATCTAAATGCTATAGAAGATAAAGCAGAAAACAACAATATTGAATCACAGCGTCTTCCATGACAGTGTCTGACAGCTGAAGATTTAGTGAGCTTTAAGTATGAATATTCATGGACTGACAATCTTGTTTGTATTGACTGTGAATATTTATTGCTGACAATCTTAGTTAATAACCACCTTCAGTCCTATCATGCATGTGCCCTTGTGGTTTCTTTTAACAGTATATCTCTGTATATTGGTTAATGGTACACTTACAGATAAAAAAAACTTAGGCCTTATATCTGAATGATCTTTTATTTAGATGCAATGAAACCATTTCCTTGGTTGTTACTTAGAATTATATCCAATAACTAAACTGCAAAAATAAGTCTTCCTCCACAAAAAAACATGCTTACCATCAATCAGTTAGAGATGCATCACTAATGGGACATTACTACTGTCTAATTGATTACCTATCCTAGTTTTGACAGGTGGTAGCATTTTATTTGACCTCTTGATTGATGTACATGTTAGGAAGGCAAGATGGCGGCAGCTGTAGAGGTCCCTTCGGGTGAGCTCCAGCATTGCCTGCCAGCTTCTCTGAATTCAGCCCTAGATGCTACTTGTTTGACCCATGGACCCCCCTGGGAGGCATCCGTGCCTGATCAGCCATCCCAGGAGATGCTCTTTGGCGACCCACGGACCCCGAACAGCCAGATTTGGCTAGGGAAAGCAACAACCTTGCGCCGGAGGTCCCTGAAGCTGCTTGGGCCGGCGGTTGGACAGCCTCTCCCGAAGCCTGCACCAGGTGAAGACCATGCCGAGCCGCAGGAGAGGCAGACCCGATGGTTTGTTTGGCCGATAACGCCGGCCTCGGCACGCTTCCTAAGGGCCTTTGGTAAGAGGGGCAGACCAAAATCCCTCCCTGGAGAGGGGTTACCGGCAGTAGGCCCGAGTTACCAACCCGCCCCCCCGAGAAGCAGCTCACCGGCACCCCGTGGCCCATCCCTTGACCAGCCTGACCTCTCCGATCCCAATTGGTTTGCAGAACTGATCACGGAATACAACAACTTGGCGGCCCATGCTGAAGACTTCAGGAGGAGATATGAGGATCTTTTAGATGGAATGGGGATGCCGTGCCCCCATATCCCCCAGATCCCTCTCCCGGACAGAAATCCCATAAAACGGATTAGCCCCCAGCAAGGGCCCCAACAAGACCCCCCTCAGGACTTAGATTTTGCCTGGGACAACTCGTGGGATTTCCCCTCCGAGAGTCTGGGCGCGGACCAGGAGAAGCGAGCCCTCAGTTCCAGCTCAGAAGACGGACTGGCCATTCCTGCTGAGGAACCCCCAAAGTCGGCGGAGCCAACAGGAGGGTTGCCAGTGATAGCGGATCAGATACAGCCCCTCACTCAACCAACTCCCCGACCAGATACCTGCTATTCGCCTCCCGTCGAGGCAGGGGCCGGGGACCTGCAGCTGAGTTTGGCTGGCCCTCCGTCTTGGACCGTCCCGCCGACGGACGACCTGAACATTTCGGCCGTCCTGGCCCTCCCTCGGAACCCCCGCGCCCGTCGACGCCATGCTGCAAGAAGCTGGGGGAGCCAGCTAGAGTTGGAGCGCCCCAGCATGGCGGCCGACCTTGAGGACGCCCGCCTACGCCATGTGCCTGAGCCTGAAGATGGAGGGGGACCCGGAAGAGCTTGTCCACCGGAAAGCCCGCCCTTGGAGGACCCCGCCACTGCCGAGGATCATATGCTCGAACCAGAATTGGAACCCGGAAGTCGTCCCCCGCCGGAAGTCCCACCCCTGGAGGACCCGATCTCTGATGTGGTCCCATCCCAGAAGCGACTGATCCAGCGGAAGAGGAGGCGGCGACGAGGCAGGAAGCGAGTGAGCAGTTCCCGGAGTGGGACTGCACCGGCACCTGAGACAGCCATTCCCGGTGGAGGCCGAGTTCCTAGACCCAGACCGTCCACTGGTTCGCCAACGGAAGGGTATTTCTCGTCGGCGGCAGGAAGACCCTTGAAGTTCTCTCGTCCTAGGACACTACGGACCTCCCTTCAGGAGGGGGCTCTTGGAGCCCCCGGGACCTGGAGGGAAAGGTCAACGAAGACTGGTACTATGGCATCCAGGAGGTTCCCTGCCAGGACCTTCTGGAATGCCAATTTTAGACGCAGGGTACCCCCTCTGGAAAACCCCCGAACCAGAGGATCTGACACCCGGGTGGGTGGGAGATCGGACCCACAGGCTTGTGGTGACCATCACCCAATGGATCTAAAAACTCTTAGGACATTATTGGACTTGTGGGTCCCTCCTAGGCTCCCCTCGTTCGATGGTCGGGCCACTGCTGGCTAGACCTGGTTAGCTCTTGGACCTTGTGGTTCCTGAGCCTGGCTCCCCTTCCCCCTCCTTAGCTGTAGGACCCTCCTTTTGGGTTGTATTGTCTTGTCTGGATACTGTTGTATTTTTGTGTTGGTGTATGTAAGTCGCCCGGAGCACTTCACGTGGAGGGCGACTCAGAAATATTAAAGTTATAATTATGCATTGAAAGAGCTATCTATAAAATTTTGAAATCCTTTTGGAGTGGCAACCTAATTTATATCTAACAATTATTAGATATACTTCAGGTTGTCTTTTCATTTTGCTTTATGTGACAAAAAATGTGCTACCAACTTGTGACCTAGAGTTTCTTATCTCCTGTACTGTTTCAGACCATACATATTCTAAAATGGAATAGATTTAAATGATACTCATACTCTTCATTCCATAATTCATTAGCATTTAAGAACCTTTACTAAATAAAGCACACTCATAGAAAGCTCTCCAACAATACAGCTGAGTGAATAGCCTTGCTGAAGCATAATCCATCCATTCATCATTTGGACTTCAAGAATAATCAAAATATTTTCTTAACTTCTAAAATGACCTCTTAGCTTACTGCTTTTGTCTTAATTTTCCAGCCACTCTCAAGCCTAAATCAAACAAAGCATTAGGGCCATTTCACCAGCAGCATGACAGATATCCAGTCACACCTTTAAAACTTCCTGAAAATGGGTTGCAAAGAGTGATCCGGATCTCTGAATCAGTTTCACAGAGAGACTACGGTATTTTTGCTGGATCACATTGTTGCAACAGCAGAAGTCCAGTTTGATTTATAATGGAAAGTATGAAAACATAATCTTTATATAGGTTTCTATAGCTCTCACATCAAAACTGAGAAATTAAGTATCTATTCCTAACTCAAATATCTATTTTCTATACTGAAAAAGACAAGTAAATAATAATAGAAAGTAGGTTGTGAAGATCAAGATATGGAGGAGGAAAACATGTTATAAGAAGGATTATGAATTCTATACACTTCTATATCTTTTTGAAGTACTGATCCTATCAGCTTGTGGGAAAATCACCTACAACAGTTGTGATTATCATGTTAAAATTCCAGCCTGCAAGTATTGTGTGATATAATCTCCTAAGTTTTGAACTGCAAATACTCCTTGGAAACTCCTCAAAACTTTTTCACAGAGAGAAGAAAATTGTTCAAATTACTCTTGTTTCCTTCAAGAGGAAAATTTGTGAACAATTTCATCCCTTGAGTAAGGGATCACTCAAGCATGAAGAAGCTGTGAAATATTTTGAATATAAGATACACAGGAAGTGCACAGGCATGCAGATGGTAACTACAGAAAAAGCAGTGGATCTGAAATAGGTTGGCCAGTGGTTTATCAGGACTGCTAGGACAACAAAATGTAGATGAAATCCACAAACTGCATTTTTGTCCATTTATTCATCCCTGACAAAGACCCAGCAGCTAACTTAAATAAAAATAGCTTCTTATGTTGACATTTATTATTTTTAATACATACCATATAGGGAGAAGCATGGCCTGTGCAACTATTTCTAGTCACCCCTATTTTCCAGTTAAGCAAAACAGTTTAACTTAGATCAGCATTTCTTATCTAATATCAGTGACTATACTTTCATCCCCATATATTTTTAGCTTAGTAATTTCTTTTAACCCAAACTGTTTGATTTTTCTTATTTTCTTTTGTATATAAAACAGCATTTTATGTGCTGGAAACACTGATTTCTGCTCAGAGAAGAGTATTTATTCATAATACCATTTTATTTTCAGAAAATTCTGTCTCATGCATAGGAAATTGTATTTTCTACACTGAAATGTAAATGCTTAGTATGAAATAAGTTATTTATCAAGTTTGGGCTTTTTGATGAATACTAAGTTAATAACATACATTTTGAAAGATTTTAGAGTAGTGTTAAATTGCTTATAGCAGAGATAACTGATCTAAGAAATTATTTGTTTTTGGTGCAAATCACTCTCCTGGATCCTCGGGTACATGCCAGTTATGCCTAATTGACTTTTATATCACCTACATATAACAATTCATAAATTTTATCTAAGAGGAGCAGACAAAATTTTTGAGGGGAAACCATGTGAGGAGGGGCGGGGTTTCGGCACGGCAGCCAGGGATGCGAACGGGAAGGGACTAGGCAGCTTGGGTGGGAAAGGTGCCACGCCACCACTTTGCAAGGGAACAACATACCCAGGGAACCTAGTAAAATGTCTCCCCCCCCCCATGTTTTCCTGAATGGGCTGTGATTTGGAGTAGAAAAAGAAAGGGGAAAGGAAGAGAGATAAGGAAAGAGGAAAAGGGAAGGGAGAAAAACAGCAGGAAACATGTCAGCTTAAATCAGTGTGGATGGATTCCTTTCCTTTCTCTCCCACGTCAGTTTAAACCAGTGTGGATGGAATGGATCCATGTCAATTTAAACCAGTGTGGATGGATTCCCTTCCTTTCTCTCTCACATCAGTTTAAACCAGTATGGATGGGATGGATCTGTGTCAGTTTAAACCAGTGTGGATGGATTCCTTTCCTCTCTTTTCCTAGCAGTTTTAACCAGAATGGATGGATTTATTCCCTTTGCTTCCCTTTCTGGCATAAAACAACTACTTTCAAAGTAAAGACCACCCAATGAAACAGGAAATAACACTGTGAAACCATTAACGAAGGATTCAAAAGTCTCAGAATTTTTGAAAAGTTTTGAACTTTTTTCTGTGAAAATCGGAATTGACTTTAGATCCGAACCGCCAGCGCCCACTACATCCGAAATGAGTTTTGAACAATTTTTTGGGATCAAACAAGCCTAGTAACTAACTGTATAAGAGCTTTAGTCATTTTATCATTTCATCTACTTTTTGTCATATAAAAATGTGACCCACTCTTGCAGCTATGAAAGAAATAATAAAGGGATAAGTAATGAAATTTAAAGATTAAAAAGATACTACATATCAAGCTATGTGAATCATTTTTATATGTAAAAGAATATAATGCTTTGATTAGCATTTTAAATAGAGGTGTTTTAAAACTGAATGCAGCCTCTTTAAAAAAGTTTTAGGCATTTTTAAGATCTTATAAATGCAAATTGCAATAGATATGCAAATCACAAAATATGTAGTTTCATTGTAATATATCAATTGGACAGAGCTATCATTTGCATTTATTGTTGTAACACACTTAAAATTATTGATTTTACAGCCTGTTTAATGCAGTTCTAGTCACTCAAAGAATTTTAGTGTTCAATGTGTTTTACTATTTAACATCTCCAGTAAGAAAAAAGATAGACAAGATGCAGTTAAATAAAACAGTAAAGTTGTATAATATCAAAAATGTAAAGACAAAATAACAAATACAGATAGAGAGATGCTGTGTAATGCATAATCAGAGCTTTATGCAATAAACTGCTTTGATAAGTTTTTGATATGTTCATAAATTCTGAAATGAGCACCTGAATGCAAGGTAGAATTTTAAACATAAATGACATCAATTTTTACTGAGATTGTTATACTCCTAGCTTCATTCTGGTCCATTTATATTCTAGTGTTTTCCAGATTTGATGAACTATTAATCCACATAATCCCAAATTCCACATCTGGAAACTACCAGAGTGGTGAAAAATGTTCAAAGTCAGATGATCAATACAGTCGGTCAGTCAGTAGCCTTTATTTCGGTCAACAAACCATCGGCTAAGTCAGGTGAAAGTAGAACAATAGAATACAACATTTTAGAAATTAATAACAACACATTTGGGTTATGATTAATAAGAACAAGTGTCACAGTTCGCTATCGGTTGAATGACTGTCTTTATCATTTAAAACAGGAACTCATTGCCAATTAATAATAAGTGTCCTGAGTACTCTTTGTTACACTCAATCAAACCTTATTGTTAGGTCCTTCAAATTATTAATGAAGCACTTGCGGCTTTTTGCCGCTGCAAAGAGAAATTTGGCCACCTGTTCCGTTACCCTTTTGTCAAGATCAGACAGTAAATAAGTACAGTACCAATTTAGGGTTCTTCCTGGCCATTTGGTGAGTAGAGAGGATATTAACCTTGATGATCAATACAGAAATTCAAGCAGGAGGGAATGAGGGTATTTCAGATTTCATTATCATTTCTTTAACTTGCACTGTCAATAATTAAAACTTTTAAAAGATGAGGGCCACATTCCCTTTAAAAAAAAGATAGACAGTGGCATCACCTAGGGAGAATGAGCTGGTGAAGAGTGCCACCAGAGTTAGTGGTGCATGCCACCCTCCTTTCTCTCTTTTCATTTCTCTCTTTCACATCAATCCATACAAACATCAAGGGGATAAAAACTATGGTCTTGAGCCACACACAATTCTTTTTATTTTCTTCTGTCATCTTGATAAACTATGTGCTTAGTTATGATACCAATGAAATACTGCCTGAAGAAAAGCTGATGCACATGTTAACGTTATTTCGAGGATGGATCTCAATAGAATAAGCCACAATAGGTTGTAAAAAAAAAGCTACATAACTTTCTCAGGGGCAGTACGGTCTTCTGTTTCTGTGGGATGATTCTTGGTATTACTCAAATAAAAAAGTTTCTTCTCATTTAGAAGAAGGTGGCTAAATAGTAGACATCAGTATTTCTGCCTGAGTAGAGAAAAGAAAGATCAGGAAACAACACTGATAGACAAGGGCAGTAGTATGTCCACTTTTGACTTTGGTATTTATATGAAAGGTAAGTAATCAATCAAACCTTATTGTTAGGTCCTTCAAATTAAAATTGGAATTTGGATTTGCCACCCTGAAAGCCCCATCATTTTCATGCCCGTGGAATAAATAATCCCCCAAAATCTATTATTTAGAGTTAATAATTCAGACTATTGATTAATTACCAATTAATTTTAAGTAAACTTATAAAGCATTTTTCTTAATGGCTTTTACTTTCCTATTCTATATTTACTCTATATCTCACAAATTAAACCTCTGATCAACTATTCATTCTGCCCCGGCCTCGCCCCCTGCCGACTGGTCACTGGAACAGCCACTACAATCAGAGCCCCCGCTGGAGGCCCTAGTTACTTCCAGGCTGCTGCAGCCAGGTTCCCCGGAGGAGGCGCTTGATGTCTCAGGGGTCCTGGCGAGGGCCCCTGGGGAGAGGCCCCGGCGACGAGCCTGCCGTCTGCCAGAGGCCCCCAAAGCCGCGCCTGGACCACAGCCTGTTCCTCCGCCCTCTGGCGGCCAGGGGGAGAGTTGCAGCCCTGGTCGGGGCGAGACAAGATCGGGGGCGGCTAACCCAGTGAGCACCACAGGGAGGAAGTGCCCGCCTTCAGGGGACTCAAACCCTGGAGGCACCTTGCGGCGGAAGCCACATGGCCACCGGAGGAAGCGGCGCCGGAAGCCAAGGAACAGCAGATCTCATCTTCCTGGTTGTACCAGGGGCCAACAACATGGATCGCTCCCCCGCCGAGGCTGCCGTCCCCCTGGACCTATCACATCCTCTGCGAGCTACCCACGAGAGAGGAGGCCCCCCTCACTTGAGCCCAGGTTCAGGAGGTCGTTTAGCTCCAGAACCTTTAGGAGCTCGAGTCTGAGGCAGCTTGAGCTCCACCAGTCTCATCCGAGGCTGGAGATAGACACTCCTTTTGCAGGTCTGACTCCTTTCGTCAGACCTTTGGACAAAGGAAGCCAGGCCACCCGTCTCTCCTGTGGCCTGTTACGAGAGATCTCCCTGAGACCTCCCATGCTTCCGTCTTTTGATGGCAAGGTGGCGTCTGCCAGTTCTACCTGAGCACCCCCTTGCCACATCCTGAGCTCTACCCCTGCTCTTCCCTCTTCCCCTCCCCTTCTCTCCCCCTCTTTCTTCCTTTTCCTGATATTGTATTGTCTGTTTGTTGACCATTGTTTTGTTGATCGTACTTGTGAACCGCTCCGAGCTCTCAGGAGTGGCGGTGATAGAAGTTTGAACAAATAAATAAATAATAAATAAATAGATAAGCATGGAGAAATCTTTCATATATGGTGGTCTACAAGGAGCAGTCTCTTGCTTCATATAAACCTCTGTGAACTGGATTGAGTAGTGACATCAAAAAGGAAAATTAGAGGCCATCTTACTAAGCCAAGCACACTTAGGATGCATTTAGTTTTGAATTAATGTAGTTTGACAACACTTTACCTGCCATGGCTCAATACTATAGTACCTCACTGTCAAAGAGTGATGGTGCCTCACCAAATTACAAGTCCCAAGATTCCACAGCAATGTCAGTTAAAATGATGTATAATTGTCATTTGTTATAATTTCTACTGTTTCTGTTCTGAGTACCAAAGATATAGAATGTCTGCATCTGTTTTCTATATCACTCACAGAATACAGAATTTAGCTTTTTAGCAATGAAACCCTAAACTGAGGGATCAAAATTGGATGAATCCCAGGAGTCCATAGGTTTGAGTCATGACAGTTAAAGTGGTGTCAAACTGCATTAGTTTTAGTGTATTCAATTGAATAGAAAACTATTCAAATTGTTTTCAATGAGACCCAAATTTGGCTAACCTGACTTTTATTCAAGCCAACATTAGTAGAAAGGTATTATCCTAAAAAGTTTATAAAGAATATTGTCAACCAACAGATGAAGTAAAAGACACAGGGGATATTGTAATTATAATGCTTCTCCAATTTAAGTATTTGAAGACAAAAAGAGGATCACAAGAAAAGTAAGGAATAACTCATGTTTAAAAAATCCAATAATGGGGTTTCTTGCCTGGCTTTCAGTTCTATAGGACGAAGTCTGCCAGCCTCATGATCTGATCTCTTACTTGAACTGTTTTGCCTTTTCAAGGGGTGACACTTTGTGAAGAATAAATGTATCAATCTGGAACCTAGTACACCTTAAAATATCTTAACTTGCTAAAAATAAATTCTAAAAATCCCAAACAGAACCAAATTTTCTACCAAGTGAACTCTACAAATTGTAGGCATACAGTTGTTCTCAGCATGGAAAATACTGTGCTATGCCTTTGCATCTTATTGCTCTTCAAGAAGAACAATGTGACAACCCTAATGAAGTGCTGCCAACACATATTGAAGCATTTCAAGCCTAAACTTCTAAGCACTTAAGTACTTCAATAAATCTGCTAAGATGGGTGAATCTTATTCATTCCATAGTTCTATTCTGACCTTTTGAGAATGGAAGGGTTAGAGACAGAGGTGATGAATCTAATCTACATTTCAACTAAAGCTAATTAAGATTGTTCAGAACAGGTAGTTTCAAATTTTAGATGGAAATACAGACCACTTTCTAGAGTTAACCTGTATTTTTCCATCCTAGAAACTAACAAAAAGAAGTAAGGTGATAATAAACACAAACTTATCCAAATATTCATATTATTATTTGTCTTTGGAAACTTATAATAAACCCTGCACATCTATAAACGAATGAAATAATAATAATCATCATCATCAGAGGGAGTTTAATTGCTAAAAAACAATGCTCTAGTTAGTAGATAAACACAAGCAAAGGGCTAAAAATAACTCACATGTACCAAGACAATGTGAAGTAGCAATGTGAAATAAAATATAATAATTGTCCTGAATGATAAAGCCACTGATTGATTCAGAAAGAATGTGACAATTATAGCATGATAATATTTCTTATTTTATGTAGGAAAATTTGGAAAAACCCATCTATTACAGGCAGTCACCAAGTTATGAACAAGATAGTTTCTGTTATGTTGTCAAAGGCTTTCATGGCTGGAATCACTGAGTTGCTGTGAGTTTTCTGGGATGTATGGTGTGACGGACCCGAGGGACGTCGGGTCACTGTGGCAGGGTAGGGCTTTGGTGAAATCCCACCGCTTGCCACCAATTGTAAAGACCTGACACCAGTTATAACGACCTAGGTCCAATTATAATAACTTGGTCCACCCTAATTAACCAAAAATGCCACCACCAACCTAATGGTATTAGGATTTTAAAGTTCAAATATAATCACCAGCTAGGCTCCTAAAGAAATCATTAACTGAGAGGATTCTAAGGGGAGGAAGAAGTACGATGGAGACTTTCTTCAAAATGAACAGGAAAGAATTTATTAAATTAGAACAGGCTTTAAACAAGGCACAGATCTTGATGGTTTACTTCTATTGAGACAACGAGCGTATGGTTACAGATAAAATGTGCTGGAGCGTATGGTTACAGAATAAAATGTGCTGGAGCGTATGGTTACAGATAAGGTTTTACTAAAGCTTAGATCTTCAACAATTCTAGTCAGTGCTAAAACTTGTCAGTGCTATTACTGTCACCCTAATACTAAAACTAGCGGTGAACAGGTGTTTCCAACCAGGAACTTTTCTACACTAAAAGTCCCCTGAGTCTTGTCTGACGGAGTTAGCTAACTACTGCTAACTCCCCAGTCCCAGAGCCCACCTGCCTCTCTAACCCAGAGACTGCAAGGTGTTTTGTCTGACTATTCCAAGTCAGCCATACTGGCTCTATACTATAAGTGTCACCCCAAACTCTCTGGATGTGTCACTATAGAAATAGACTGTATCAGAACAACAGCTGAGGCTTGGATGTTTCTGCTCCAAAACCTCGCTCAAGACTAAACTTTCTTGTCAGGATTTCTCCCTCCTAGACAGCTTAACTCCTCCCCCTTGGCTCTCAGCCAATCTCCTGGGAGACTTTGTAACTAGCCAGAGAAACTCTAAAGCCACGCCCTCTGTCTCTGGCACTACCTTCTCCTAATGGCTGCTGTGTGGAGCTCCCTTCCTAAGATGGATGCCAGCTATTCTAGCCAGGGAGCCAAACTGCCACACAGGCTTCGACCTGCTCAGAATGGGTGAGCCCTTACATATGGCCATGTTCCAGAAGCATTCTCTCCTGATATTTTGCCCACATCTATGGCAGGCATCCTCAGAGGTTGTGAGGTCTGATGGAAACTAGACAAGTGGGGTTTATACATCTGTGGAATGTCCAGGGTGGGAGAAAGAACTCTTGTCTGCTTGAGGCAGATGCAAATGCTGTAATTTGTCACCTCGATTAGCGTTGAATGGCTGTTTCTGGCCTTGGGATTCCTTTGTTGAGAGGTGTTCGATAGCCCTGGTTGTTTCATGTCAGGAATTCCCCTGTTTTTTGTAGTCTTCCTCTTTATTTACTGTCATTATCTTAGAGTTTTATTTAAATAGTGATAGCCAGATTTTGTTCATTTTCATGGTTTCTTCATTTTTGTTGAAATTGTCCACAGCTCATCACCTCTCAACAAAGGATTCCCCCAGGCACTAACAAACCACACCTAAAAACTGTCAGACCATCAAATGCTAATCAAGGTGGCCAAATGAAAAATTCACACCAACTACAACAAACAAGAGGGGGGTTTTTTTCACCCTGGACATTCCACGAATATATAAACCCAATCTTCCTAGTTTCCAACATACCTCGCAACCTCTGAGGATACCTGCCATAAATACAAGCAAAACATCAGGAGAGAATGCTTCTAAAACATGGCCTTATAGTTCGAATAACATACAACAACCCAATCGTCCACATGTTTGTGAATTTCAATTGCTTTTTGTAGTTCATATTTTCAATTTGTATTTTCAATCAAGCTCCCCCCCGTCCCTATCCATTTGGAACAAACATCTATCAGGACATACACTGAATACTTCTTGAAATTATTCATCTTGTTGTAATGATTTTGTAGATGACTATATACAGCAACAATGAGATCTAAACACAGTGACAATGTTATTTTCTGGCAGCAACAATCATGCAAATATGTCAATGTTTACAAATTGGCAAACCAGACATATGCACCACCAAAATCATTATCACAGTGCTATAATGAGTTCATTTTCTTTATTCATCTGATATTTATAAACCACTGTAGTTTTGAAAGAAGAACACATATTCAATAAAATGAAGATAAAAATTCCATCTAAGGTTGAAAGTCAGGAAGGGACTCTGTGATACCTTTGTGCAAAGGAACAAAGAATATCTGTAAAAAAAAAAGAGAGGAATATCTCTCTGAATATCACCTAGCTTCTTTACAAGTTATCTTTTTGATTGCCATCAATCCTGATACTGAAGACATAGTTTTTAAAAATTAAGAAGTTAATTTTAACACAATCCTTCCTAAGATTTGGGTTATATCAATATCTTCTATTTCCCTTCCAGCTACAACTCCCTAATGTCAAGTTATATTTTCCCCCAAACACTACCAATGTTCACATTACAAATAATAATTTTATTAGGTTTTTGGTTGCACAATAGTTTAAAAAAGAAGAGGTAGTGGGGAAGGATGGAAAGGGGTTGAAAGGGTTGAAAAGATTTGTTGGAAGAGGGGTAGGGGTGGAAATAGGGGGTCGGGAAATTGAGAGGAGGGAGAGGGGGTTGGTAAAGTAGGTCGTGTGTTCTGACTTCCAATCTTCTTCACTACGGTTATTGATAGTCGTAGGTTCTTCAAGGTCTCTGTCGCTTAATCAGCTGACCCTTTCCTGATGGTTTCCTTAAGAGTATTCTGTTTTAGTGTTCATCTTATATCTTTTATCCATTTCAGGTTCTCTGTTTTTGATATTTTCAAATTCTGCTTTAAACTCAGCAATTGAGTTAATTTGTCCATGTTTATAATATCTGAAATCTTCATTAGCCATTGTTCTTGTATTGGGATCTCCTTTGTTCTACAGAATCTCGCATAGTTTATTCTGGCCGCTGTCACCATGTAATTAAAAAGTTTGTCCTTGTTGTGATCCATTTCTAAGCCAATCATTTCTAATAAAAAATATTCTGGTTTGAGTTCGATTTTTATGTCTAGTATCTTTTCTATTTTTTCGTGAATATTCCTCCAATAGGATTTTGCCACTTTACAAGTCCACCACATGTGGAAAAATGTTCCTGTTTGTTCTTCACATTTTCAGCATCTATCGTTGCCTTTTGGATAGTATTTTGTCAGTTTCTGTTGTAGTTGAGTTTTAGGTCTAGTAAACCGAATCCTCCTCTTTTTTTGTTGTCAGCTAGGTTCAGCAGTTTTATTCTTGGTCTTTTTCCTATCCAAATAAATTTTGTTAGGTCTTTGTTCCAGGTTTTGAAAATTTGTTAATTCCTGATTATCAGCAAATTCTGGAATAAGTATAACATTTTAGGTAGAATATTCATCTTTATAGCCAGTAGAGATAGGTTCAAATATCTCAATTTTTCTAGATCTTTTTAAAATCTCCTTCCATTTCATTTTGTAATTATTTTTCAGTAGTTGTGAGTTTTTTTTGCTGTGAGTATGATACTGCTGTGAGTATTTAATATTTTTGGTAATTTGGATTCCTGTTTTTTCTTGAAAGTTCAGTTTGATGTTTTTGTGACATGTTTTTTGTTAAAATCTTTGTTTTAACTTTGTTTATTTTCAGACTCGAAACATTTCCAAATTCTTATATTGTATTTATCAATTTTTCCAGATTTACTTTTGGATTTTCCACAATGTAAACCAAATAATCAGCAAAAGCTTTTTGATTGTAGGTTAACTATAAATCACAGCAACTTAAACTCCCAAATGACAAAATCAATCCCCTCTCAACCCTACCAATATTCAAATTTGGGGGTATCAGGTATTTGTGCCAAATTTGGTCCAGTGAATGAAAATACATCCTGCATATCAGATATTTACATTACGATTCAAAATAGTAGGAAAATTACAGTTATGAAGTAGCAATGAAAATAATTTTATGGTTGGGATCCCCATAACATGAGGAAATGTATTGAGGGATTACTGCACTAGGAAGGTTGAGAACCACTGTTATAAGGGAATACCTAATTCAAGCCACATTTTATTTTATACCCACACATACACTCATGTGCATTTGCATGTGCGCACATGCGCATGCACATATTACTATGCTCTTTCCTCTCACAAATATTATAAAAATAGACACTCCTATTCTCCATGAACACTGTGGAGTTATAATTGTAGGCCTGTTATCACCCACACCCACCCAATTCTGTTATTCAGTAAATAAATAGGATAGCACACCTAATAGGATGTGAAGAGCATTAGTCACAATACATAATACAATTTAGAAAATCTCCTTGTGTAATTTTATTTGCAAGCAAATCTTTGTCATTAGTATAATAGCTGTATTTTATACTTCTCATTCAATGCTGTCAAATAGTGATGCACAAACAGGAAATTGTTTAGAGAAATCTTTTGTGAATGCCATTTTTTCATTTAGAGGAATTTACCAGTGTTTGAAAGAAACTTATTACAAATTTGTAATCTACTGGGTCATTCTTAGAACCTGTCTGCATTGGTCACAAAGCTTGAATGGGGCCAGAGGTTGTTCCGGAATGTCCATATGAGGTTAGGGACATCAACCATTGTTCCTTTCCCCTCTCCATGACATTACCCTCAATTTATCAATGCATCATATCAAAATCCACACTTTTGACCCCAAAACCTGCCTTCGATTTATACATGAAGTTGACTAATACAAACAGTACTCTAAAATCAAATAAGCCTACCCAGAACCTATTATTTTTTCTGTCTACTTCCAGAATGGTCAGTAGCAGAATGTACTTTCTATTTACCAGCCATATTTGTCTGACATGAGCAACATATTAACAGTTTCCTGTAGACATGATACCCTCTGAGAAACTCATACTTCTGGACTATATCACCTTCTGCCAACAGGAGCCCCCTGCAGAGATACATGGCTGTGCAGGGCTCTCCCAAGAGGAGGGCTTGACCTGTGGCTGTATAGGGCTCCGTGCAACTGTGTGTGACTAGGAGGGCCCTCCTCTCAGCAGGAGGATGTAAGATGTGGATGACTCAAGAGGCCACATCTGGCTCATGGGCCAAGATTTGCCCTATTTGCTCTAGCCAATATTGGTCTCATGACAGAAAAATATCTAAAACAATAAGGCAGTGTCAAGATGAAACAAAATATCCCAACAGCATCTTATGTCTCATTTTACTTTCCAAAATGGCAACAGGGGCACTGAAAGTTGGCACTAAGCTACAATAATATGAATGATTGAACCCCCTTTCCCTAAACTGAGCAACTAACATTAGAATGACTTTCTGGTCTCCTGGGAAACCAACATTTATTTTGCATTGTATGTTTGTCTTTGTCCTGGCATGCAACTATCCAAGCTCCAGGAATTTTTCCCACCATCTCTACTCAGCCCTGAATTGTACTAAGAGAGAATTATCTGTATATGGTGGTGGTGGTGGGGGGGGGGAGTGATCCAGTATGTGTGTCATGTCAATATATAATGCAGAAGATACCAACACTTTATTACTTCACAAACTCCACATATCTGCAGTTGTAAAGATATTGTTTGTCTTTGAATTTATTTATAAAGATACAAATTTTGATTGCACCTCAGATACTTTCAAAAAAATTATGTTAGTATATATTATGAAATACTCCATGTCTTTGCAATAGCTGCAGAATCAAAGCTGCAACTGCATTCAATTACAGATTCACAAAATAACAAGTCAACTATATTACTAAACTTGAGTTTTCTGAAAGCCAGTTAGTCACTTTAATGGCATGAATAACATTATTATTTATGTATTTATTGGGCTTTCATTCTTTGGGTAAAAAGTATTGTGACAAGTTAGAAAACTAATATAAATCTGGACAATCAGACATCTTAGTAGACTAAAGCCAAGTTAACAGAAAATTTGATACATAGCACATCATTCCAAACCCATATAATTCCAAAAGACACAGCCCTACTTTCAATACTGTGTTGCCTTATGCCCATAGTAACTTGCAGATTTCAAATTGCAACTCTCAGATCTGGCAGGTATACATTTGTAAATGAAAGTTGGGGGAGGGGGGAGTTGAAGGAGGATGGTTGTCTTTCCCAGCACACATTTGTTTTGCAGTTATGTGGGGTTAAAAATACACTTATATCAGTTAAGTAACATTAAAACCAAGTATAACTACTAGAACTAACTAAAATGTAAACACTATTATTCAAGCAGAGGCTTCATATTATTTCTCTACTTGCTAAGTTTGAATGGAAAAGTAAGATATGTCTAGCCAATAAGTTGCTATGTTATGACCAATCAACAAGAGGCAACACATTAACTTAGGTACTTGGTACATTAGGACTAAAAAAGTCAGAAAGACCCCAACCCAATGACTTATAATGAAAAGCACAGCCTAAATAAAGATGTAAATGAAACCGCACTTCTTTTAATAAAATGACCAGCTTCTGGTGAAAATAATTACATTATTTAGATAGCTTTAGTACCCATCACCCCACCCCTATGTGAACTCTATAAAATAATAATAGGCCAGCCACAGACACAGGCGAAATGTGAGGAGAAAATGCTGCTAGAACACAGCCATACAGGCTGGAAACCACAAAACATTCCAATATTAATAAAAGATGGAGTGCAAGAAATGTTTAAAATATGAGTGATTGATTTTCACATATCATTTTGCAAACCTTGGGTCTAGCAAATGCTTGGGTCACAGTAATAAACATTACACAGAGTGTTTTCATTTCTGCAGGGACACAAATGTATTTATATATTTGTTTGTTTACTGAATTTATATACTGCTTTTCTCACCCCTGAGGGGACTCTAAGTGATTTCCAACATAACAATGGCAAAATTCAATGCTGTACATACATGTGAAAACCAAAGCATAATATCTGGACAATAACATATAACTATAAATTAAAAACATTGACCATATAAAAACAAAGCATAAACAACATTTAGATGTTGAAACATAGAACTATTTTTTTAGTATAAACATTAAAATCACATAATCCACAATCGTAATCCGAAGCCATTTCAATTGTCAATTGCATATATGCCCTATTCAGTTCTTGCACTGCTCATTGACCAAAGGCTTGGTTCCACAGTCATGTCTTTGCTCTCTTTCTGATAATAACAATAATCATCATCATCATCATCACCATCATCATCGACCCAGGGCAGCTTACATGTGTGATCAAGCCCAGAGCAAACAACGAAGTTTACCAATGGAAAACACATTTTAAAACACAATAACGGATCACAATCTATCTTCTAATAAAACAATAAAAAGGCAGGGCATAAAAATGTATCAGAAGCAAACTTTGACAACCAGTGACAAGAAATATGATGGACATAATCAGAGTTGGAGAGGGCTGGCCATGGACTTGTGCAAAAAAGTAAACTATAGGGCCAGATGGGGTAAACTGCTAAGGACCATCTATCTGTCAGTTAGGGCTGGATGTTCATAAGCAGGGGCCTAACTATCATCAAATGTGAGGAGAAAATGCTGCCCCCTCTCTCAGCCTCTCTCAGTGGTGGAAGCAAGAGGAAGGCCTCCCCGGCAGATCTTAGAGCCTGTGCTGATTCATGGGGAAAATGTGGTTGCAAAGATAGGCAGGACCCAAACTGTTTAGGGCTTTGTAGGTGATAATTTGCAGTTTGAATTGGGACCGGGAACTTGTCGGCAGCTAGTGGAGCTGCTTTAATACAGGCGTCATCTGCTTTCTATAATTAGCTACAGTTAGCAACCTGGCTGCTGACCTTTGTGCCAGTTGCAGTTTCCGGACCATCTTCAAAGGCAGCCCATGTAGAGTGTGTTGCAGTAATTCAATCTAGATGTATCTAAGGCATGGAACACAATTGCCAAGTCAGGCTTCTCAAGATATGGTTGCAGCTGGCACACAAGTTTTAGCTGTGTGAAGGCCCTCCCGGCTTCCATTGACACCTGAGCATCAAGCATCAGTGCTGAGTCCCAGACTGCAAACCTGTTTCCTCATGGGAGTGTAACTCCATTGAGCACAGGTTGCTACCCTATAACCTGATCGACCTTGTGACTGACCAGGAGAACCTCTGTCTTGTCTGAATTAAGCTTCAGTTTGTTACCCTTCATCCAGTCCATCACAGCGGCTGGGCACTGGTCCAGGATCCAAGGGGTTTCCTTGGAATTTGATTCAATTCTGCAATTGAGGCCATTCTTTGAAGATATTCATGCAGAATATTGTGGAGCAATACCACTGATAGCAAATGACTGACCATTTATTAGGCTTCTCATACATTAACATGATTTTTTCCCATTCTAAATCCATTATACATATCAGAAACAATACAGACAAAAACGGCTTATTTACTTCCGCTTACTTAAATCTCATTGCCCATACATTTTAGTGGAACAATATTATCAACAAGATTATTACTGTGACTTCAGAACCTACACCTGGTGAATTACTTGCCAGAATCCAGAAATCTATCTAGAAATACCCAATCATGAACAGAAACAACACTGTTACTTTGCCCTGGAATGCTGTATTAGAAATTGGCCAAAACATTTTCAAATACAGGCTTCTCCCATATAGTATATTTCTTTGGTAGCACTGAGACTTTCCACACACCTTTCAAATCAGTATTTTAAATGTAGAAGCCACATATCCTAGCTCACTGCAACTGCAGACACACAGAGCACAAACATTATGTTACACTTAAAAACTCTTTGCAGGAATCAAGCTCTTTTGAAAGTTATACTTAAAATGAATAATCAAACATTTGATTTTAATGTTCAGTAAAGATTTTTCTTACCTTAGCAAACTGTGCATTTACCCATTTTGTGAATGTTTTCTTTTGAACATCTTCCCTTTCATCTATGAAAAGAAGTAAAGTAGCTAAATTAATATCATTGTATTAGATCTCTACTTGGTTACTATAATTTTGAGCAATAGGTAAAAAAATCATTATCAGTAGCACTTTATTACTAATTGTGTTACTTTTTGCTATTTTTAACTTTTAACAGAGATCTATAAAACCTCATTAAACCAAATCTCAAAATTCTACAGGATGTGTTCATAGCAATGAAAATGCTATCAAAGTACTATCACAGTATCACATTAAAATGATCTTTATCAGACACATTTGGTTGCAGCATCATTGTAACCTTTCTTATTCTGATTGATTCAAGGAGCAATATCAATTCATATTAGTGATATTAAAATATTTGAAACTTAATAAAAATGTACTTTTCAACTTTCAGAAAATTCTGATGAGTAATGCAGGACTGATGATTTCTTTTTGCAAGACAATACTGACTCTGAACAATTTTTGCACATTAGGCTTCTGTATATGTATACGTGTGAATTTTTGGTGCATTTTCTGTACAGAAGTACTAGAGATTGTGGAAAAAATACCAGCTGGAATTTCGCACAGAATAAATCTACAGTGTACAGAGCTTTTGAAGACTTTCTCACAGCAGAAGGAAAATAATACAAAAGCAACACACAGTCACAATAAAATTATAAATATAAGATATAAGATAACATGTAAAACATAAAATAGTAAACTCTGAAAAAAATTTTTTTTAATTAAATACAATACACAAAACCTTGGAAAACCTTGAGAACAATCGCATGGCAATAACAGCCAAACTCTATTTAGTTTGTAAAAGACTGATGGCACAAATATGATCTGTTTTAATGGAAGGAATGGAACAGTGGGATTAGGTTGCCACTTTAATGGACTCATACAGGGAGTAATCCTTCAAATAATCTGGCTCCAAGTTATATACTGTAGGTTAAAACCAAAATTCATTGCTACATTTGAGAAAAGACATTATAAAAACTGCACACTTAATTCATATGATATATACTTTAATGCCTTGTAGAAAATAGGGGAAATATTTTGACAGCATTATTCCATTGTTATTTAAACAGCCTATTGTGTGTTGGTTACAATACTCTTATTTAACTATAACATGAACATTAACTGTTTTGGGATAAGATAAGATCTGTTATTTTTATCAATGAATTAATAAACTATGCTTTTGCCCTAAGTTGGTTCAGTAAAAATAACAAAAAGGGAAAACTTAGTAATTAAACTACTATTCTAGAATTAAAACATAAAGTGGCTGCTTACGTGATCTAATTTGATACTTTGTTAGGTACTGGCCCATGTCCTTATGCAATGTATGGCTTCCAATTTTAATAAATTTCATCAACATAGACTATTTAAAAATTAAAAATTAATAATTTTAGGTTTAAGCTTTCAAGGTTCATTACAATTTTTTTAAAGTGGCAAAAATCTAGAGACAAAGTTAAATACTATGGTAGAAAATTACATTTTCTTCATCTCATTGCACAGAAATTTTCTCTATGAAGAGATATCATCAAATTAATAGGAGTAATCATAGAGGGAGGTGGTGATTCCAAGAATTAATTGAAGCATGTAACATAACAGATGCACGTGTGGTTAAGACAAAGATTCTGAATAATATATAATAAAACCTCAGTATATCAGAATTAAAAACAAGTGGAGCAATATGACACCTATTATAAGATACTGAATTTTGTATTTGCAACTTTTCTGTTGCATTGTAGAATACTTTCCATAAGCCTTGAGAGTACCCTGTGGATATATCTTAAACAAACTACTTCAAACAAAAGGAGGAAAAGCTTAACAAGAAGCCCAAAATCTTACAAGTAACTCTGTAATATTAATAATAAAAAGGTACTGCTGAAACCTGCAACTAGGAATTTTGCTACCAGAGATTGAACTTTTTCTTTTTATCCTACAAAATTAAGCCCCCCACAAAGTTACTATTATCAACCATGTTAACATATTTCAAACCCCAAGGAAATGATGTTATTATGTGTATTTTAATCTCTCTCTCTTTTTGCATTCTCTGGAGTAATTTATCCTTTTTAAATCCATGCATTGCCAACCATAGAAAATGTTGGTAAGAAGTCTCATATAAGAAAGGTGTTGAAGATTAACCTTGAAAGAATTCACATATCTTAACTGGGAATCTTGGTAGATTTAATCATAATCCGTGAGTATTGGTTTATGATGACTTAATATTAAACTATATTTAATAGAACTAAGAAAAGAAATAAACAATAGGGGAGAAAAGATGTCACTCCCACCTAGATCTGTTTATTTACATTTTAGCCACAAGTAGAGTAGGCTTATTGTATTAATAGAATTTAGTGCAATTGTGTTGATAGATCTACATTAATTGAAATTAGATGGCAAACTATTTAACCTCAGTCGGCTGAAAGCCAAAACCAAGGTCATAACATAAGTTATTGAACTTCCAAATGCCGGTGATAATGTAGTCTGTGCTCATTCAGAAGAAGATCAACAAGCCACTTTAAACATCTTTACAGAAGCATAAGAAATGCTTGGCCTCTCAGTGAAAACCAAGGTGTTCTACCAGCAGACACCAACCAATCCTTTTGCAATACTAGAAATGAAGCTTAATGGTGAAATGCTACAAAGTGTTGACTATTTTCACTACTTTGTCAGCCACCTCTTCACAAAACTCAACATTGACAATGAAATACAATACCATCTGAGCTTTGCTAGTGCAGCATTTTTTAATGAAGTAGAAATTATTTGAGGATTGGGACATTCATATGGATATTAAATTGACCTCCCAACTCTGTTATATTCCTGCAAAACATGGGCCATCTAGAAATGTCACTCAACTTCTGAAAAGATTCCATCAGTGTTGCCTTCGAAAAATCCTGCAAATCTCTTGGGAAGTCCGGTGGACAAATGTCAGCATTCTGGAAGAAACAAAGACCACCACCACTGAAGTGATGATCCTCCTTCATCAACTTAGCTGGACTGGCCACATTGTCCAAATGACTGATCACCATTTCCAAAAACAGTTACTTTATTGTCAACTCAAGAATGGAAAACAGAATGTTGGAGGACAGCATTTTTTTTAAAAGCTAACCTTAAAACCTAGTGCATTCCAACTGGAGGTCATACCAACAGTGCTGTGAAATTCAAAGAGGCGTGGAAGGAGGAAGAAGTAGAGAAAGACGTCAAGAGAAAGGCATGTCAAGCCAACCCTTGCTGAGACTGTCTTCCATCTGGAAATCAATGTCTTCACTGTGAACGAGCGTGCAGATCCAAAATAGGTCTTTACAGTCAACTATGGACCCATCACCAAGGCTCTACACTTGGAAGGCAATCATACCCAGCTGTGGATGATAGTCTTTGATATGACTGGATTTAGGACCTCTCCTTTTTATTATTAATAGTTAAGTTTTATTGGTTTAAAAAAGGAAAAGAAAAGAGGGGAGAAATTAAAATTAAAATAAAATATAAAATATATAGAAAAAGTTTTATTTACATGAAAAGTGGGGAAACAATGTGTGTATAGTAAAGTAGGAAAAAGAAAATAGGAAGAAGGAAGAAAAAAAGAAAAGGAGAGAAGAGGAAAAAAAATAAAGCATGGGCTGCACACTATCTCTAAAGTCCAGTCACCAAGGCAGCATCTTTATATCCCTTCCTAAAAATATTGCCTGCCCCTAATATTTATTTAGTTATTTATTTAATATATGCCTCTGACCCTGGGAAAAATTCTTCATTTTCATTCCCCAGGAGCAGCTTTTATAGGGCTTTTAACTTATTTTGCTGCATTTATAAAAATACAAGCATATGTACTTCCAAAGTAACATAGGTACTTTCCCTAAGATCAACTCATGAAAGCAGGTCAACTTGTCAAGGCAAGATTTCTTGCTACTGCACATACGTATAATGAAGGAATCTTCTCGGAGAGAATTTTGAACCTAGGAAAACTAGTTCTCTAAGCTGATTTATTGCTTTCACATATCAACACTAATTGATAAACCTTTTTATTCAGACTGGCTTTTAAAGAAGAAGGTGTTAAGATGAATTCAGGGGATGTTGTGGTTTTTAACTTTGAATATGTTTTGAATATATTTTAATGGTTTTTAAACTTTAAATTTAGAAATACTGTTTATATTTAATTTTGTTTTAATGCTTGCATATTTGTATATTTTTAATTGTGTGCTGATGCTTTTATGTTAAGTCACTCTGAATCCCTCTTGGGAGAGATAAAGCGGGGTATAAATAAATATAATAATAATAAATAGTAATCATGCCAAAAATCTGAAAGACCTGTATCTTTCAGATCTTTGGCATAAATATACTTTATATCTGAAATGTTAATATCACTCTTGTACTGTACCTGAACAAGTATATTTAAATCAGCAGAAACTCACATTAAAAATCAGTCCTAAAGGTTTTAGTAACATTTCCCTTTGTTACTTCCCTTCCCTTCTTCCATATATTAATCAATGGTTTCAGGTGAGGAACTATTACATATTCTTGAACTTGGTGGCATTGCAGAGGTTTATTTTTCTCATTATGAATGATATGAAGGAAAAGTAATTTCTTAGGGCTCTGCATAGAACCCAGAAATCAAAACTCAGATTGGCTTAGGGAGTGGAGGAAAAAATGGCCATTAATCTTTCTAATAATTTCTGCAGTTTCTATTACATATGCAGGGAGTTTATTGAAATAACATATTTAGGCTTATTACACACTTCTGCTAAAGAAGTGGTTGGAAAACATGGAGTCACATGGAACATTCTCACATGTGGAGCCTTCCATGGCTCTCATGCCTTTTTCTACATCTGGTTTTTCACCAGCAGGGGCTGCTGTGGACCACAGTCACTTTAGGTCTTATTGAAAATGTCTCTTAGGACCTGTCTTACTTTTGCCAAAGGTGTACTTCAGGTAAAAGTGAATTAATGCAGAGAGAACTGCATCAATTAAACACCTGGAAAGATCTAGACCTTAAGCTAAAGTTCAGATCTTTCCAGTAATAGGCCCTGTGTGGATTGACTCCCAGGACCCCCACCCCCCATGAAAAACTTACCAGAGGGGCCTATTGGAAGCTTGAAAATGACATGTCAGGATGGGAAGGAGAGGGGAGGGATTTCCACAATTGCCACTGATGTACTTACTTGTGCTCATTAGCATATTTCATGCATATGAAGCTTCATTAGAGCTATGCTTAAACTTCATTATCATTATTAACATTATCATCATCTTTATTAATATGCCACCTTTCTCCCCATGGAGACTCAAAGCAGCTAACATCTATCCTCACTAAACAGTTCAAAAAGAGCAAAACAAAAATTAAAAAACAATTAAATAATAAAATTGTGGTAAATACTCATCCTCCCCACCCCATCCACCCTCCCCAGAGCCTCTCCTTACCCTTCCCAAAAAATCTGTTGGCAGAGGAAGGTCTTGATCTGCTTGCAGAAGGCCAGCAGGGATGGGACCATTCTGGTATCTCTGGGGAGGGAGTTCGACAGCCTAGGAGGAGCCACCGAAAAGTCCCTCTCCTGTGTTCCCACCAAATGTGATTGAATGGGTGGTGGGACTAAGAGAAGGCCCTCCCCAGTAGATTATAGATGTATCCAAGGTTCATATAAAGAGATACTGTCCTTCAGATAACCTGGAATGGAGCCATATAGAGCTTTGTAGGTGAAAATTGTACTCAGAAACGTGTTGGCAGCCAGTGGAGCTGTCACAACAGAGGAACTGTATGTTCCCTGTAGCAAGCCCCAGTTAACAGTCTAGCTGCTGCTCTTTGAACCAACTTCCAACCAAGTTTCTGAGCACTTTTCAAAGGCACCCCCCTGGAGAGTGCATTACAGTAGTCCAACCAGGAAGTAATCAAGGCCAGATATGACTTCGCCAGGGCACAGTTGGTCACTGTAGATACCTGGGTCTCCAGGTTCAGAGCCAAATCAAGGGGTACTCCCAAACTGTGAACCTGCATTTTCAGGAGCGCATGTAACCACATCAAACACAGGCTGTCTCCCTATTCCCAGACCTGCCTTACAACAGACCAGGAGCACCGCTGTCTTGTTTAGATTATGTAAAATATGTAAAAGCTTGAAGATCTTTAATGTACTATTCAGGGGGATTAAGTATACATATAGCTGGTATATGAAACCTGAAGAAAATAATATTATTAAAGACTTGTCTTCATGGAATACTATCATATTAGAACAACTTGGCAGAAGTACTAACAAAATCAATGGCACGACAGGACCAATTGTTACAGTATAGCTTCTTGGGGAAAAGGCTGCATTCTAATACCCACTTAACTCTTCACGGTGTCGACAAGTGAGGCAAATTATGAAACAAGGGGGAGAAAAAAGGGAACAGAGCAAATGACCTAACATTTTATCACTGTCATTAAATCCAACAAAAAGATGCATTTTCGAAGGAAATCTCATTAGCACCAGCACCAAATTTCCTCATTGTCTCCTCTCCACAAGTCACATTGAGTATTCACTACAAGTAGTACAAAGAAAGTCAAAGGTGGTGAAGAGTGAAAGAAAAATCTCAACTCTATTGATTTTGCTAGTCTTGTCATGTCAAGTAAGTATATATGGAAAATCCATCTTGCATTTTCCTATTTTGATGGATTTATTTTTAATGCAGTGTTTGTGGTGCTTGCTGTTAAGGTGATTACTGCATCTCTATATTAAATCTAGTACTGTGTCAGTTCTTCAATTCACATAGAAAACAACATTTAGCTTCTTCTTTATTTGTGTGGCTAACACTAATGCTCTATTTTTATCATCATCCATTAAGTAAAAATTAAATTTACAGCACAAGTAAATAAATTAATTTTAAATAATTTAAATGATCCTCTGAGTTGTTTTTAATGTTGTGTGCATGAATGTGTGTGTTTACCATCACATATCATTTTAGAGCAATACTTGATTTCAAGATTAATTGAAAATTTACCCTCAGAAAGGCATAATTTAAATTTCATAATTTAAAAAGTACTGATACCATAGGCATTTATGAAGCAATATGGACAATAAGTCAGCAAATATTAAATGAAATGCATTTTATTAAGAGCTATACAACATTTAATATTTTTCTATTAGCATCCACAGTGAGGAGATGCAATATGGTTATACCAGATAATCACACGTGAGAAGATATGAAATTTATGCAACTATAGTATATATAGAGATGTGGGGTGTAGACATCTATTTAAAACAGTGTCTCTAATGAAGGGTGAGACTGAACTGACAAATGCACAGGCTTCAAGCTTGCTACTACATGTGCATGTAAAGCAAGAGACAAAACTGAGATCATGCCACACGTGAAATACAGACCAAAGGTGGAAAAGTGAGTATCCCTTAACTTAGAGAAGCAGTAACGGAGGTCCCTTGGTCTGACCATTTCACTTTGAAAGTTGGTATCGAGACCCCACTGCCACTGAGGATAGACCCAGAACCTACTCTAGCGTGACAGAAGAGACACATGGACCCCGTCAGATTCGCGTCGGCTGTTGAGTCTGCGGAAATTCCCGGAGGTACCCTCAACGAACAGGTAGAAAGATGGAATACAGCCTTGTCCATGACCCTTGACCAGATAGCCCCAAAACGTCTCTTCCGGCCACGCATGGTTCACCGAAGAACTGCGGCTGCTGAAGCACAAGCAAAAACAGCTGGAAAGCGCCTGGTGACAGAAACCTAGCCAGGCATCGAGATTAGCCTTCAGAAACATCCGCAAGACATACGAGTTGGCTACAAAAGAGGCCAAGAAAGCTTACAACACCTCCCAAATATGAAGCTAGATGCGTACCTGCCAGAGCTAACAGAACCAATGAAAACAAAACCAGTGAGTAATGACGAAGCCCTTCCAAAATCCTCTATGAACTCAGACTTCTCTATTCAGACTCCTACAGAAAACAGACTGAGCCCTACATACACCCCAGAACACATCAACTTTGGGGAAGAAATAAGTGCCAGAGACAACAGTTTGGCACAGTGCCTAGACTCATCAGCCTGGACAAGAAGTTTGTAATCTTGCTGCAGAAACAATGCAAATAATCCTTGAGCGCTTGAACCTGATTGCAGGAATAATAGAAGCATTACATTATTCTCTTGGCCACCTTCCCTCCCAAGGGAAGCAAAGGGTTAATATGCTGAACCACGCTGAAAGAGAAGTGAAGTCTTCAGCTGCAGCCTCATCAGGAATCACCTTACAAACTGAGCAGATTTCAATTCAAGTTCATTACCACACAAATAGATGGAGAAATCAGCAATCTATTACTGAATCACTATCTCAGATCCTCTCATGTCATACTAGAGAAATTGATCTTATTTCTTATCATTGGCTACCTAGCAGGTACAAAAATAAGCATGTCTTTATGACTTTCAAAGAGGCTACAGTTCCCGCCCGTCTCCTGCAAATGAAAGAATATCTATGGCAAAGACATTCTATTGTGATAAACAGGGTATTCAAAGAGCACCCAATTAGGAACCTTATAACAGGCCTACCCACCATCCCAAATAATGCCCACAGCTCATTAGGACTGCAACCAGAAATTAATCATCTCAAGGCCAGACTGGATGAATTGAAGAAAGCCCAAAATCAGGGCACTGCCAACATAGCACTTCCATTGTGCCCCCCTGAGGAATTCCCTGGGCACTGCAAATATTCCATTGCTGGATTAGATTCTGAAACTGAAAATAGAGAGGCTAAAAGTTTTAAAGAGGCCCCAATGATCTCAGAAACTGCCGCCCAGCCCCCAGCAGTTCCTACCTTGAGGCAGAAAACACTCACCCTCCAGGGGAAACAACACAGTGAAGGCTACAGCAACAAAATAACCCCTCCCCAAGAAGGACCCATGGCTGGTAACGATTCCCATCCTACCTTATACAATGATACAGACCTGACAAGGAATCTTCAGATTGAAACCCTTGGCTGCTCCCAAAATTGACATATTGACGACCAGCACAAACTCCACATTCTGACTTGGAACATTGCAGGGTGGAAGTCTTCTATAAAAGACCCCTCTTTCCTAGAATTTCTATCCCAACATCATATTATTCTGCTTCAGGAATCATGGATGGTAGGAGGCATAACAAGTAATGGGTTTCAATCCCACTCAATCAATGCAGAGCCCCCAACCAGATATGGGAGGCCCAAAGGAGGTCTAGCAATCCTTATCTCCAATGAGCTACGGGCTAAGACAACACCCCTTCCCTCCTTAAAGTCAAGTGCTATGGCTGTTCTAATTCAATTCAACAATCACAAAATGTTGGCAATAAACGTCTACATGCCCCCTATGAGAAGAAATGCCCAAGTCAAAGCCACACGGTCTGAGCTGGAGTCCTATATCGAGGATCTTATACTCCAGAATCCAGATGCATTTATACTCCTGGGAGGTGATTTCAATGCAAGGATGGGCCCAGATGATCCCTCTCTTTTTAAGCAACAGAACTGTCCATCTCCAATCAGTGAGGATGAGGGACCTTTCCCTTACCGTGTGTCCAAAGACCCAAAATCAAATTTTGCGGGCTTATGTCTTGCCAAAACAGCTTATAGGCTAAATCTCTGCATTTTAAATGGGGTGCTGGAGGGTGACCATCCAGCCGAATTCACCTTTCTTTCAGGCACAAAAATGAGCGCTATTGATTACATAGCCATTTCAAGGGATTTCCTCCCTTATGCCAAATCCCTAAAAGTTATGCCCAAACTTGAGAGCGACCATCTCCCAGTCTCTCTTCAATTGAACTCCTTCTCGCAGGAAATTCACATAACGGAACAATACCAGCCTCTACTACTGCCAACAGAAAGATCTTATAATCGAGCCAAATGGACCCCACATTTGAATCAAAGAATAACTGATCTGCTGGCCACAGATCAGCTTATGAGCCTTCATTCCTCTCTGACATAAGCTGAAACCACCAGCACACTCATGGAAAGCTATAGAAACATCATTCAAGAGCTTCAGAGACAGCTAAATCAGAGCAACAGCATAGTCTGGAAACAGCAACACCGACAACAGTACCAACAATCCCAGGCGTGGTTTGACAAGGAGTGTATTTCCACCAAAAAAGCTCTCACCACTGCTTATCAGATTTGCAAATCCAACACTTCTCCTACAACTGCACAAGCTCTCCTTCAGCAAAAGAGACAATATAAACAATTGCTGACTCACAAGAAGGGAGAAGCCATGAAAAATAACTGGGCAAGGCTCATTCAAGCCGTCAAGGCAAAAGATGCAACCACCTTCTGGCATACCACTTCTAATATTCAAAGTTGGGATCGTCCCTTGGTTGACTCTCAAATACCCCCAGGAATCTGGGAAGCACATTTTCAGGAACTTTACAGAGATACCTCATCGGACATCATGGGTGGAGATGCCTGCCCAATCTCATCAATGGAAGATCTCCCCATGTGGCCTCCAGTGACGCCTTCCGAAATGAAAAGACTTGTAGCCCAATTAAAACCAAGAAAGGCACCAGGAGAAGATTTGATCCCCCCTGAGGTCATTAAGAACAATCTGGACTTCTGGTCCCCCATTTTAGCATCATTGTTTACCTGCATAGATAAATATGGACAGGTACCAAAGGACTGGGGGCTGGCAATTATTGTCCCCATATATAAAAAGAAAGGGAAACAGGATGACCCTGCAAGCTATAGGCCCATCAGCCTCCTCAATACCATCAGCAAAATATACGCAAGGCACCTTCAATGGAAACTGCTGGACTGAATGGAGCAAGAGAACATACTGGCAGAGGAGCAAGCCGGTTTCAGGGAAGGACGATCCACCATCGATCAATGTATAGTAACATCTCATAGAAAAATACTCCTCCCACAAGCCATCCTCCCTCTGCGTTTATAGACTTCAGAGCAGCTTTTGATTCCATTTCCCGTACCAAGCTATGGGAAAAGCTTGGGTCCACTTCAATAGACAGGCGACTTCTACAGTTATTACGAACACTCCATGAAGGAACTACTCTGAAAGTAAGATGCAGTTCCCAAGGCCATCTTACCAAAGCAGTCAAAACTGAGAAGGGTGTCAAGCAAGGGTGCATTTTGGCTCCACTTCTATTCAATTTCTACATTAACTCTATGGTGGAACACCTATACAACCTGGATTTCCATCCTCCAAAACTAGCTGGAAGGCATCTATCCACCCTGCTCTATGCTGATGATGCAGTTCTTCTTTCTAGAACTCAAGTTGGACTGAAGAGAGCCCTGAGAGCATTAACAAATTACTGCCAGGAAGAACAGTTGCACCTCAACTTTCAGAAAACTAAAATTATGGTGTTTGCTAAACGACCCAAGAGGCACAACTGGAGAATAGATGGAAACAAAATAGAGCAGGTCTCAAGCTTTAAATATCTTGGTGTTACCCTCCATAGCAGCAACAGCAGGAAAGCCCATGCAGAGTGTGCAGCAGAGACAGCACAAAAGAGTTCATCCGCTATCCTAAGATATCTCAGGACGGGAGGAGGTCACTTTATACCGGCGGCTCTTAAACTTTTTGAAGCAAAATCAGTCGCACAAATGCTGTATGGAGCCCAGCTTGGACCCTTCTCAAATTATGCCCCACTAGAGCGTGTCCAATCGAAATTCCTAAGAGCGGCTCTACAGGCTCCCAGAAGTGTCCCTAACGCTACCCTGCGATTGGAGACAGGCTTCGTGAAAGTGGAAGCGAGAATATGGACAGCTATTCTCAATTACTGGCTACACGTATGCTTCTCCCCATGTGGTCTTGCCCCCCTCATCATGAGAGACGACTTCCAGTCCACATGGATTAAAACAGTAGCAGCAAAGATCACAACGCTAGGTTTCTCCCAAGGACAATTGCTAAGCATGAGATGGGACCAAGCCAAGGATCTCATTAAACAACGGATCCTGGACATAGAGCACCAATCCGACCTAGCCTGTTCCCCAGCCTTCATTGTTAGTGAAGCCACTAGATACCTCACTGTCCCCATGGCATACCTAACAGACCTGGAGGTGCCCAAACACTGAAGGGCTTTTACCCTGGCAAGATGCCATGCCCTCCCATCGGCTGTATTGGAGGGGAGGTATCAGAAGACCCCCTTCAAGCAGAGACTATGCCCCTGTGGGTCTGGTGATGTGGAAACAACTGAGCACGTGCTTCTTCAATGCATGTTCTACAGAGATCTTAGATCCAATCTCATTGGACCATGGCTTTCAAAGTACCCGGGGCGCAGTGAAAGATGTCATTCCACCCTGCTGCTTTCGGACTCTAACACTGCAATGACTTACAGTGTTGCTAAGTTCTATGCTGCTGCCCTTAATATCAGACAGGTGATGATTGACACCGTAAAACAACAATATCCTGTCTTTTAAAATATATTTTATACTGATTTCTAGTCTGATTTTAAATAACTGTTTACTGGGGAGTTGTCCTTCTCCTCTTAGGGCACTTGTGCCCGCTTTGTGCTGGTCTGTGACCGTAATAAAGTTTTGATTGACCCAGAACCTACTCTAGCGCGACAGAAGAGGCACATGGACCCCGTCAGATTCGCGTCGGCTGTTGAGTCCGCGGAAATTCCCGGAGGTACCCTCAACGAACAGGTAGAAAGATGGAATACAGCCTTGTCCACGGCCCTTGACCAGATAGCCCCAAAACGTCTTTTCCGGCCACGCAGATTCCGCTCGCCATGGTTCACCGAAGAACTGCGGCTGCTGAAGCGCAAGAGAAAACAGCTGGAAAGCGCCTGGCGACTGAAACCTAGCCAGGCATCAAGATTAGCCTTCAGAAACATCCGCAAGACATACGAGTTGGCTACAAAAGAGGCCAAGAAAGCTTACAACACCTCCCAAATAAGAGCTGCAAGATCGCGCCCAACCCAGATCTTCAGGATTGTCCGAAGCCTGGTCAATACAAACCCACAACCAAGAACCATGGGCACTCTAGCCGTCTCAGCAGAGAAATTTCAGAAATTCTTCATAGAGAAGATCACCGCTCTCCGGCAAGACCTACCACCTACGCCCGAGGCCGTGAGTGAGAGAGAAGAAGAAATACATACTCCAATAAACCAGATACTCGACCGTTTCAAAACGCTGGATCTGGAGGCAGTCAACAAAATCCTCTCCGCAGCACGGCCAACTACATGCTCCACGGACCCTTGCCCTTCCCATCTGGTTAAGGACTGCTCAGAGGAGCTTCTGGTTCTTCTCATGCACATAATAAACAACTCCCTGGAGCAGGGAGTCTTCCCGGACACTCTTAAAGAAGCCATGGTCCGCCCCCTCTTAAAAAAAACCCAGCCTGGACCCTGCGATGCCAGCTAACTACCACCCGGTCTCAAACCTCCCATTCCTCAGCAAGCTGATTGAACGTGCGGTAGCGACTCAGCTCCAAGAATTCCTTGAGGACTCAGATGGCCTGGACCCTTTTCAATCAGGTTTCCGCCCCGGGCATGGGACCAAGACCGTCCTGGTGGCCATCTCGGATGACATCCGCCGTCAATTAGACAAGGGAGGCTCAGTAGTTCTGGTGCTGCTGGATCTCACGGCCGCATTTGACACGGTAGACCACGATCTGCTGATACAACAACTAGCTGCCATAGGGATCCAAGGATCAGCCTTAACCTGGTTCAACTCGTTCCTGCGTGGACGTAGCCAGCGAGTAGAATGGCTAGGCCAAACATCTGGGAAATCTTTCCTCGAGTGCGGAGTACCCCAAGGTGCCATACTATCACCAATGCTGTTCAATATCTATGTCCGGCCTCTCGCTGGTCTAGCCCGGAGCTTTGGACTAGGATGCTACCAGTATGCCGACGACACTCAGGTCCTCTTAATGTTGGAACCTGGAGTAACCTCAGTGCCGGAAAATTTCACCCAGTGCCTAGGAGCAGTGACGAGATGGCTCCAGGCCCATAAACTGAAAATAAACCCAGCAAAGACTGAGATCTTATGGCTGGGCCGTCCATTAGAACCAGTCTACTCACTGCCCCCATTCAAAGGAGAACCGCTGACCCCATCGCCCTCGGTGAAGAGCCTCGGTGTCATCCTGGACTCTAAGATGATTGCCTCCACGAGCAAAAGGGCCTTCTTCCACCTACGCCAAGCGAGGCAACTGGCGCCCTACCTACCAATGGAGGCGTTAGCTAAAGTAATCCACGCCACGGTTACATCAAGGCTGGATTACTGCAATGCCTTATATGTGGGTCTGCCTCGGTCACTAACCCGCAAGATCCAGATTGTGTAGAATGCTGCTGCCAGGCTCCTCACAAAAACACCAATGAGATGTCACATCACACCATCCCTGCACCGTTTGCACTGGCTGCCGGTCGAATACAGAGTCCTATATAAGACCCTGACCCTGACTTTCAAGGCCCTGCGGGGCCAGGGTCCCTGATACTTAAAAGACCACTTGACTCTACCTACCCACCCAAGAGCACCGCGGGCAGCAAACGAGAACCTCCTCTGTATCCCGGGTCTGAGAGAGGCTCATCTGGAGTCCACGAGACAGAGATCTTTCTCTGTTGCGGCCTCCGCCCTGTGGAACTCTCTACCGCCAGACCAAAGAGCCACCCTCGACCTGCCCCAATTCTTGGCGGCACTTAAGACATGGCTATTTAGGAAAGCCTACGCATAATACGGAAACCAGCGAACCGGAATTCACCGAGTCTGATATTTTAGCTATTTTAACCATTTTAATATTTTAATGTTTTATACCCTAGTACTGCTATCGCTAGCTGTGTAAGTCGCCCGGAGCACACACATGGAGGGCGACTCATAAATAATAAAGTTCAGTTCAGTTCAGAATCACCCATTATTATCAAATCTGTAATTTCAATATTATAGGTTTCAAATGCCACAAGATATGGGTAAGAGAGTTACCAATTGCAGGATAAAGGCTTTTAAAATTATCATCTCACTTGTGTTAAATGTGTGCAACCTTACATTCCATTATGGTCAATAGGACTTGCTGCCTTGCAAACACAGTTAAGATTACTGCACTAGAAGAACCCTATATATCTATGGGGTCTACATCTATTGATTGAACCAACCACAAATCTCCAAAAAGCAAACCTTGATTTTGCCATGTGCCAAGCACTTTGCCGATGTGTAGGCACCCTGCTGCAATTTCCCACCATTTCACATATCCTCCCTTAGACTGTCCCTGGCACTTGTTTGAGTTGTTCTTTATTTTATATGAGGCATGTCACTTTACTATGCCACTTTATATAATTAGTCTTAGTATCCATGGAGTTTTGGTATCTGCAGGAGTCCTGGAAACGAACTCCAGCAGATACCAAGGTCCCATTCAATATAGCTCTCATAATGTTACAAACAACTGCAACTACAATGGACAAAGAAGTCCTAGATGCAAAGAAGTTCATATTCTTCAGAACAAGATTACTGCACTTCAAAGTGAACACTACTGGCATCCAGTCCAGCTCTAATCTTAGAAAAGTGACTTCTTTCAACTACAATTCCCACTACCTCCAGGTCACATTTTTCAAATTGCATTTGAATTAAACCAGCAGGAAGAATTGTGTTTGAACTACACTTTTATATTTTAAAATTTCAAACCCATAGACTCAATAGCACTTTTTGAATGAGGATCGTAAAACACATCAATATTTAAAAACCTTGATCATTATAAATAAACTAGTGCTTAATGCAGGTAAGTAAAAACTTTATGTCAGTCTAAGCCAGGACCTCTCAAACTTTTTCAGCCACAGAGTCCTTTTTGAAGGGAACGTTTCTCATGGCGCCCCAAGAAATGTTTATATGTTCTATTATATATTAGGGCTATGCGATTGATGGAAAAAATGTTTCAAAACTCATTACAAAATAAGGGGGCACTAGCATTTTGTTTCTAAAGGGTTTCTAATGTATTGCTAATGAATATTTCATTATGATAATGAAAAATCTTATTTTATTACTTTTTTGTTATAGTAATTGCACAAATGGGGAAACTACAGAGACTATTGGGGTGAAAGCTATTTAGAGTGATTGGGGTGAAACAATAGAAGAACTCATTTATCACTGGTAGCCCATCATGTTTCAGAATGTTTCACTTATTCACAGAGTCTTGGGAAATTTTCAAAGTTTTTATGAGCAACATTTTAAAAATTAAACTACAAGAACCATCCTTCTTGAAATTTCTATATAATGACACACGATAACGGGATTATTTTCCCCCAACTTTCAGAAATATTCATGCATCTACTGAGTTTAGGAAATTTTTTAAAACTTAAACTTTTTTCTTTTAAAACCCCCCACATTTTTTTAAAAAGCCACAACAGCTATCTCATTCAATGTCTCTCATATTAGCCAATAGAATTCCATTTTAGGGATTTCTTCATAGCCCAAAACAGAGATTTACTTACTATAAGCATCAGTCAGTCATCCTCTTTGCAGATTCAACAATTTATTGGAACTCTAGCTGGCTGATGCTACAGAGAGACAAATATCTCCCCATCCTGAGCCAAATTCTGGAGAATGTAGTTTAGGGCAGGGCCTTTTAAATTCTCTGCCATAGGGCTCCTCACTTTCCCAAACTACATTTCCCAGAATTCTGTGGTTTTTCAGTCTCTTTTCCAGAAAACCCTGTTCTTTCCCTGCTGCTTCCTTCTTATAATGGTGACAGGCCATTACTTTAAAGAAGAATCAGGCATGGGCAAAGTTTTGGACAAAGGGCCATATTGCATTTTAAAATTTGACAGACGGATCATGCTAGTGGCAAATGGATGAGAAATGTTTTTGTGAACTAATTGGAAAAAATTGAACAAACATTGTGCATATCTTATTTTAGTGCAAGAAAGAAAGAAAGAACAATACAATATTTAAAATGAAGAACCATTTTAACTAACATAAACGTAATAGTATTTCAATGGAAGACCCCAGGGGCCACCAATCCAACTCCCTTCTGCCATGTAGTAAAAGCACAATCAAAGCACCCTCAACAGATGGTCATCCAGCCTTTTCTAACAACAACAACAATAGCAGAAACCCCAAGGGCAATCTAGTCCAACCCCCTTCTGCCATGTAGTAAAAGCACAAATCAAATCACTAGTCTTATGGGGCTTTGGTGGTGGGGGAGCAACCAGCCAACCAGTGCCTCCTTCCCTGCTACCACATGTTTGGAGGGAGAGGAGGACAAGGTGGAGAGAAGTGCGGAGCCTCTGACCATGCTTTGTAGAGCCCTAAGGGCTCTACAGAGCACAATTTGAGAACCGTTGGTCTAAACTAATTAGCACACAAACAATTTTTGTCTAGACTGACTCTCTATTTTCATTGTTTGTAACCTAATAATTTTTTGACTTAATTTGAGTGACACAGATAAATTGATATTGAATTATTAATGGGGACAGTATGCCTGTATATAATTGCTTTATATAAAGCACGTTATACACATTTATGTGTTTGTGCGATGCATAACTGTGTTTCTCTCATACCCTAGACTGAACAGAAGATTTTTTTGATCTGAATGTTGGACTCAACCTATGTCTAATTATGCTAAACATGAAGAAAGGAATCTATTTCTAGATTATTTTAAATTAATTGATCCAAAACTAGGGCAAACTGAAATTACTCAGATAAATATAAAAGGAAAGTCAGTTGAGGTATGGAGGAGTGTTTACTTTAAATTATAATTGACACAGACTTTAAGTGAATTTATCTTATATTGCTTAGGGTTTGCATGCTTAGATGGAAATCAGATGCAGGACTTTAAAGAAAACACATTACCTGCCTGCTTCTAATCCAAGTAAATGTAGAAAATGCAATCTCGGACTAAGCTTTTTCGGGACTCCAACATTTTTTTGTGATCTCTTCATTAAGACATTTTTAAAATACAAAATGACTATCTGATTAATCATTTTTCCTGAAATACTGACTAGATACGCCTACCACACTGCACATCCTACATAACTGAAAAAGCAACAGACGACAGTTAAAAATTAGACCGAGCATGAGTTGATCATGTACACATGCATGCCTTTGAGTTATCTATCAATTCATGATGACCCCACTAATTTCATAGGGTTTTCTTACACAAGGAATATTAATGGTTGGCTTTGACAGTTTCTTCCTGTATAGCCTTACAACATTTGTTAGTGGTCCCCCATCCAAGTGCCAAGCAAGTTTGGCATTGCTGGCTTTCAAGATCAGCTGGAATCTGGTATCTAACTATATTTTAAATCCTTCTTCATTTAAAAGCACATGAAAAATTTTTGAAGGTGTCTACACTGGAGGTTTGTTTGTGACATGCTGCTCTATCGTTTAGTGATGGATGACTCTTTACATAAAAATGGATTTGGCTTGATTCAAAATTAGATTTGGTTGACATTGGTCAATGAAAAATATCTTTTGCTTATGAGTCAAATTCTAATATTTCAGTAACTTGTAATACATTACATCAATGGGAACATGTTAAATCCCTGTAAACCAGCCCAGCTCCTTCCCACTTTGATTCCTACAACAAGTAGTGACCACGGAATGACAGTGATAGATTACACACCAGTAATTTCAAAGCATTTTTCTCCTCCCCAAGCATTTATGGACAGCCTAGATTTTTGAAGGTAGGGTTATCTGCTTATATGAAGCTGTCCCATTACAGAGGGAAAAATGTCTGGTGAGATGACAACAGGGTTAGGCAATCCTCTTATTTTTCCCGAAAGTAGTACTGTTATTTCACTTCTGACACCAAAAGATTATTGACAACTTTTCAGTAACTTAAAAGCATAAGTTTTTTATAGCTATTTTCCAGTAATGGTATCAGAACTTTTACACTTATACAAAGATTGACATTTAGACATACAGACATACATCGGATCCACAAACAAACTACAGTTACATTGGCTAACAAACAAACTTTTCCCTAAAAGTTCAACAGTTAATTCTTATTAATTTCAGCAGTTCAGCAACTTTTTAATTATAGTTCCAGAGTGTAGTTGTTATCTGGGCCTTAATCTTCAGAAGGTTTTCTCCAAAATTATTAACTCTCAATCATTCATCTTTCATATAATTCCGTTCAAACATATATCGTATTTAATGACAGTATTGATTTGCAGTCATTGCAGGCACTCAACAAGAAAAAACTACTGCCACATCTCTTCTACAAATCAAAGAAACTTTTTATCAAGGAGATTTATGTTTCACCACAGGTAGAGACAGAGATATAAGAAGAACTTGCATAGCCCAAATGTATTATCATTCTACTGGGAACTGCGACAAGTCCCACTATTCCCAGCACAAAACTGACACTGGCACACCATTTATTTTAGGGAGAGGGCCTTTCAGTAGTCTCTCAGGTTTTCCATTTTGGATGAGAGATATTCCTGTATTTTCTCACACATATGTCTGAGAAAAAAATCTACATGTTGCTTCATATTTCAATCCTGAAGAAATTGGCTGTTGCCTTATCTTTATATTTTAAAAAATTGGTTGAAAGTTGACTCATGAATTTAGATTCATGATGCTACTTTCACTCAATATTTTAAAGATTTAAACCCAGATTTAAAAAAGCAAACCTTTAGAAGTCTGAAAACTTCCTATTATTTATTTTGTTTATTTTATGTGTGCATGGGGTGTGTTTGCAAGTCTTTTTATTGCCATTCAGTACAAAATATGAGAAATCTTAAAAATAAAGAATATGCATATGCATTTATATATAGCAAACCAAAGGAAAATGTTCAAAGAAAACTTCAATTTTAGTACATATTTTTTATCTTCTCTGTCTGCAGCTACATGGCCATTGTAACATTTTTATATTTCTTTGTACTGCATCAGAAGTGGAATTATATTCACAAAATCACATGCTGTGTGTGTGTGTGTGTGTGTGTGTGTAAAGAGAGAGAGAGAGAGAGAGAGAGAGAGAGAGAGAGAGAGAGAGAGATATTCTCAAAGGAGCTTACACCATTCTTTTTCTTCTCTTCCTCCGTTCCTCCTTTTCATGTTACACTACTTGAAAAGTTATCGGTTGTTTCCTCTGTAGACCTTGGTTAGCTTGTTCTCAGTTTCCTGATCTTTAAATATTTGAGGTAGTTCTTTGTCTCCCCCAAGATTCAGGTTGGTGTTGGCTTTTGAAAGAGTAGGAAATTTGTATAAATAATATAAATGTTTATTATCAGCAGGAGGGGGAGGGGGGAGAATATATTGAAAAGCAATGCAAGCAGGCACAAGCTGCTGATAAGAGGGAAGAAAGGACTAAACTTTGCACATGCTCAAGAAAAACTTCTGATTATAAAACCAAACTACACATCTCAACCATGTGGCACATTTGGCACCCAATGGCTTTGCTTTGCAAATTAAAACTGTTGACTTAATCTCCTCCTCTCTAGTGTCTGGAATAGAGATACTAGGGGTTTGGGGCATCAAGCATCAACATTAGAAAAACGGAATACCATGGAGGCCATCACATGAGGAATGGCTACTTCTGGTGGCTGCTTATGGGAATACGTCTTGCCAGTATGCTAAACAAAGAGAAAACTCCATAAAGTGGGGGGAAGAGGGGGAGGAGAAGGAAAAAAGACAGGGAAAGGATGTGGGATGGCTGGATATCCTCAAAGATGGACCATGCTGGGAGTAAATAGGGTAAGACAGAACCCCACTTTTCCCAATGCTAACCTCTACTTCCTTCTCACCCGTCTGATGAAGTCCTAAGATAAAAACTTGACCACAGGAGGTATTAAACATATGAAGGAGAAAAACATTTCTTCATTAGACTGCCATTACATTACATTACAGCTCTTCTTATCTCTAATACTCCTGGGGAAAGATATTTCTTCCTGTATTTGCAAAGGCTTTCACTCCTGGAATCACTTGGGTGTTATGTGGTTTCCAAGCTGTATGACCATGGTCTAGAAGCATATTCACCTTGCATAAACATGGCCATACAGCCTGGAAACCACACCTCAATATTTCACCCTATATGTTGTAAAATACAGTAGTCATTATATTATAATGTTTGGCAATGACAGTATAAAGGTGGCGTTCTGTAGCAAGAGTCTACCCATTTCTTATAATTGTGAAGTGAGAGTACAAAATGCTGTTTTTGAGAACCCCCCCCCCAATGATTTTCAATATTGTACTACTTCTCTAGATATTCAGCGCACTTATTCAGAGTCTTATACACTTTTTTCCAAATAATTTATTTTTTCTTCTGTCATTCAGTTTTGAATGAAAACCTGCCATAGTTGTGTACACACACATACATATATACACACATTTAGTGAGGAAGAAGGGATTTCTGCTTCTCCTCAGTGGAAGCTGACCTTCACACCTTCTTCTTCTCCAAAAAAAAGTACACCATAAATGCAGGGCAGCATTTTAATAAGCATTCAATAGCAGGTAGAGGTGGCAACCATCTTGTTGGTGGATTACAAAGCACATATTTCTATTCCATTTCTAAAAATGTTTTAAAAGGACAAAACTGGTTGCTCTTTTTATCTTATATTGGGGACAAATGTTTCTGCATCTGTTCTAAAGAGCCTCATCTCATATTTGATATAAAGATGAATTATATGAGTTTTGCATGATTATGGTAATGTATATGGGAGTAATGTTATTTTAATTACAGATAACTTTTCACATTTTTCCAAAAGTTATGGAGGCATTATTAGAAATAGATGAAAACATACTGCTAATGCTAAAATAATTCTTCTATAAAATATTGGAAAACCATGCTCCTCACCAGACTCATGACTAACAGTAAAAATCAAGCAATTTATGCTTAATTCCTTTGTGGTAGAAAAGTATCCTACAGTTACCACCTCATCACATATAGTGATTTTACTTTCCTAGGAAACTTCCAGGATGCTTTCTCTTTCGAGCCCCATGCTGCCCATCACATGATGTACAGCAACCTCTGGCAGGACTCCATGGAGAAAGTGTCCTGACTGCATGGCAAGACACTTCCCTTAGAACTTCCTGTGTTCCATTCAAACAGTGAGGCCAACATGGAGGGAAGCCATGCAGTTATGCTTCCCTATGTGCGTTGGGGAAGTGTCACTGTGATTGAGGCAGGAAGCACGATTGCCTTGCTGCCTGCCAATTCACCATGAAGACGTGTGAATCATACCAAGAGACCTCATCCATGTGATGAGGTCCTTAATGAGAATAATTTCTTGTGCCACTTGTTGAAGATAAAATTGAATAAAACTTTTTAATCACTCAAACCCATAGGCAAACCTTCCAGCAAATTTGGTGCCAGAAATATTTTCTGACATTCTAGTTGTCTTTCTCCATTCATAACAATCTTTGTTAAAAGTAATTTCATAATAAGGCCATGTTTTTGAAAGCTTTATGCTACTACAATAGAATCTCGCTTATCCAATGTTCGCTTATCCAACCTTCCGTGTTATCCAATGCTCTTATCCAATGCCCTCCGCCCCCACTTTCCTCCAGCATTTCCCCTTTAGATGCCATGCTTTTAGTTTCCTTCTTTCTTCTCCATTTGGGTCAGCATTGTTGAGCAGACTCTGAAGGATACACAAAAGCACAAAGCAGGGTTGCTTGCACAGTATACACAAACTGGTAGTAAAAGCAAACCACAAAATTCAAAAATGGCATACAAAATGGTCTGGGTGAGTGCACCTCTCGAAGCACAATGCTAAAGTCTCACTATAACAATGCAAGCTGAATATTTGTCTTATACACACAAATTAATGTATATAATGAATAAATGTGGAGAAGCAAGGTGAATATATTCAAAACATTTATCAAAAACACACTGGTATGCAATTACAATATAAGTATTACATGGGTACATAGTTCAAAACACATAGCATATAACGTGGGAGCACAAGCTGATGGATGGAGTGCAACACATATGGTATACATCCACATGAAGTAATAAACAGAACTAATATGCATATGCAATATGAATAATACACAATTAAAACATTAGGTCAACACATATTATACCTATATCGCATTCAGATACAAGGGCTAGTGCCCTTGGGTGTGTTTAGTGAATGCAAACAGCCAGGCAACTGCCTGGGAATGCAAAGCGGTCAAGCCGCGGCTTCTCTGGCGCTGGTAGCGGGAAAGTTTGTTTTGCTTTTAGCAGGAGGTGGGACACAGTCAGTGTTTTGAAGTGTCCTGGGCCTACACTTAAGGTTGGGGATCCAAAAACTCTGTGTAGGTACTCACTCGGGGTACGGGAAACACGAGGTGGCGAGCTGCGGGGTCCCGGGATTCAACAGGCTCGTAGCCGTAAAGCAAAGTTAAAGCGTCGCAAGCTGCTGCAAACGAAAATCTCGTCGCAAGGATGGCTCGAGGTTTCCTTGTCGTGGCGGGGAACCTCTGCCAGTGTAGTGAAGCGCACAAAGCAATGAAGCTTCACACAAGTAGTGGAAGCCTTGCCAACGGCTTAAAGTATCTTGGCACCATAGCGTTTTGCCGTTTCGCGGGTTTCCGCTTCTTCAGGGCAATTGTGGAGTGGCTACACAAGTGTCAAGCAGCGGAGCGTTCCTAAGATAAGCAATATAATGCAATATAATGTGTGGGTTAGCATAACTAAAAGGCAAGCTAAGGAGGAACATAGGCTTCCTGTCCACATACATACCGTGGGGGGTTTTCACCAGGGCCTCACAAATGAAAGGATCCTGTAAGGCTGGATTCAGTATTTTGCTTTACGGCTACGAGCCTGTTGAATCCCGGGACCCCGCGGCTCGCCACCTCGTGTGTCCCGTACCCTGAGTGAGTACCTACACAGAGTTTTTGGATCCCCAACCTTAAGTGTTGGCCCAGGACACTTCAAAACACTGACTGTGTCCCACCTCCCCCTAAAAGCAAAACAAACTTTCCCGCTACCAGCCCAGGCACCGCTTTGCATTCCCAGGCAGTTGCCTGGCTGTTTGCATTCACTAAACACACCCAAGGGCACTAGCACTTGTATCTGAATGCAATATAGGTATAATATGTGTTGACCTAATGTTTTAATTGTGTACTATTCATATTGCATATGCATATTAGTTCTGTTTATTACTTCATGTGGATGTATACCATATGTGTTGCACTCCATCCATCAGCTTGTGCTCCCACGATATATGCTATGTGTTTTGAACTATGTACCCATGTAATACTTATATTGTAATTGCATACCAGTGTGTTTTTGATAAATGTTTTGAATATATTCACCTTGCTTCTCCACATTTATTCATCATATACATTAATTTGTGTGTATAAGACAGATATTCAGCTTGCATTGTTATAGTGAGACTTTAGCATTGTGCTTCGAGAAGTGCACTCACCCAGACTCTGAAGGAGCCAGAGCATAATGATCCTGCCTCTCCTCCCCTCCCCACTCTGTGCACAGCAAGGGCTCAGTCCATGTTGGAAGGAGGTGTCGCACTCCGGGTTCATGGACCCTCTAGATGTAATCACACAACACCAGCATTTGAAATGTAGTCATTTATTAAAGCAGGTAATATTAGCAAAGCAATGAAGAATCAAAAAGGGTAAAAGGAAAACACATCTATAATCCAAGCAGGAAAGTTTCAGGAGCCAAAAGCAGTACAGATGATATAAATCCAATAGAGCCCAAGGGAATCCAATAGAGTTCAAGAGAATCAAAGTCCCAAAAACTCAAACTAGAATTTCCAAAGGCAAAGCAGAAAACTTAAGTCAATGAACATGAATGCAAACCCAATGCAAAGGTCCATTCAAACCGACGTTGCCAGAATCTGAGGCTTTTCCAAGCAAGCTGAAGTAAAATACCCAAAACCAAATCACTTTTGATATCCCCTAATTAGCATTTCCACTGCCCAAAGTAAGGCCTTGGAAATGCCAATTAAAATTCCTTCTCTGCTAGCTGTAACTATCAGCTTGGGAGTTATCTTGCTCTGCGTCAACAGACTAATTTCCAGGGAAACGCAGCTCTTGAACATTCCCACCTCTCGCACCTGCTTGCACTTCAGATCTCACAATCCTGGTAGCCAAAGAAGCCACAAGCCCAACAGGAGGGGCCGTCGTTATGCAGGCTTTTGTAGGAAATATGGGAAGAGAAAAGAAGAGAAAAGAATGAAGGTGAACAGTTGGATTTGTGGAAGTGTACTGCCTACCTTTTCATTACAATTCCTTGTTTGTTGCTCTTTTTCCACCAGTGGTGAGTGAGTTCTTTCCTTGTGTCTGGAAAACCAAACAGAAGGAGAACTCACCACTGATCTCTGCCAGGATAGAGATATGGGCTTCAACTCCCAGAAGCCTCCAGACTTTACTGTACATTATTTATTTATGATGGGAAATACTTCGGAAAACTACGCTACTTCAGCTACTACCATATCATGTCCTTGCAAGATTCCCCCTTGAAAACTTAGATGTAGTTTGTGGTATTTTTTCCTGTTATTTCTCTAATTAATTGTGTTTTATGTTTTCAGCATGAATTGCACTATATTTGACTGAAAACAACTGACAGTATAAAGTGCTGACTCCATGAAGCCAATTTTTGAGTCCATCTTCCTTACACCATTAAAGTCATACAAGCTTAAAGCTTATCTTCTTTTATGAACTTTTCTCGGATAGCCGTTCACCACCAACAGTGTCCTCTGTCCTCATCTCAATAGTTTTTGCTTAAATTTAAAAATGAAAATTGATATTATGAGCCAGTGTACTCTAAAGAGTCGTAGCTACACTATACTTATCTACAAGCAATTCTTCTTGAATACTAAACAATGTATATCTGGTATTTCTGATTCATCCCACATCCCTAACTTTTCCCTAAGGTCATTTTGCAATATTTACACAGGTTTAGCTCTCTTATTATTAGATATTAATCCCTCCTTGGTATCTCCTGCAATTTCCCAAATAGGCTTCTATGGCCCCTTCCACACAGCTGAATAAATCCCACATTATCTGATTTGAACTCAGAGAACCCAGTTCAAAGCAGATATTGTGGGATTTTCTGCCTTCATATTCTGGGTTGTATGGCTGTGTGGAAGGGCCCAATGAGACCACAATGGTGGTTTATCAAATCTTCAGTATTTTCCTTAAGATATTATTGGAAATCAAGGCCGGTACCTATACTGGCATTTTTCAGGCTGAACTTGAAAGGCTGGTAATCCTATTAATCCCGTATCGTATAAGACAGATATGCTTCTTTGGGCCCTTACACACAGCCATATAACCCAGAATATCAATTCAGAAGTTGTTCCACCATCACCACTTTTAGGCAAGTTGAAATTCTGCCTTCTCATTTAACAGTATACAATAAGAAACACCTAACACAAAATAATGAGGTACTCATTAGTCAAATTAAAATATAGCTGCAATTATGTTTGCAATATAGGTCTTTTTTTTAAAAAAAAGTTGCTTGATTAATAGCAGAGCACCCAATGAAAACTCTCGAATGGCACATAACTGCAATTATTTCCTTTCCAAAGGGATGAATAACCTGATAAGAGTCAGAGCAGAAGAAAAATAGAGGGTGAACTGCACACAAAGGAAATAATAAAATATTTAAACATCTTTATTAATATAGGGCTTTAATCCTCCCAGTGATCATTGTTTCTAATTGCATACTTAATAATAAAAACCAACAGGATTACGCATATGCAGCCATTGTTCAGTTATAAAAGACTAAGAAAGCATATTGAAAACAACCTGCTTCAACATGTTAACATGAAAACAAGTTAGTAGCATTGCAAATTCAGGATACATGAGCCAAGGCATAGAATTTTTATCACACCATCTCCCATTGATACCAGAAACATGGATTAAATTAATATTATTGATCAGAGAATTGTAGTTTTCTTGAAATTACTGGGTAGCACATTGTCTGTTCAAGACAGCAGCCTGGAAGTAAGTTATATTTAAGACAGTGGGATTTTCGACTGAGGATTGTTCTTGCTGTGTGCCTTCAAGTCATTTCCAACTCTTAAAGTATTGGCACAGGATAGAACAATGAATCTCAGCATCAACTTCTGATTCATGTAAAGTCTCATCCTACCACCTTTCTAGGAATCTACAGAATATCAGAAATAGTATCTTACTAAATGTTTCCCTTAGCACTTGGAAGGAAGCAGGCTTGATTGCACCAGAGGCTGGAGTAACCCCGAAAACCTCCACATCTAAGGGCCCTTTCACACAGGCCATTATCCCAGGAGCACCTGCATTTAAAAAACACAGATGTTCCTGGGGGTCTGTCCACATCCAGAAAGCACAAGCTTTCTGGGGTGGGTGTTCAGATGTCCTTCTGGGACTAACCCGGGGAGACACCTGGAGAACTTACCTCCCTCCCCCAAAGTCCGAAAAACACCCCTTTTAAAAATAAAAGTACTAACTGGCCTCCATAGGAGAGCTGTGGCAGCTCTCCTGGCATGTAGACGTGATGCACCAGGAGAAGGGGTGGGGGCAGGAGCAATTTCCCCCTTCTCCTGGTGCATAATTTTTTGCACAATGGGGCAAGACAGACTGACTGGACTTGCACTCTTGAGTGTTCACTGAAGCTTATCGATGGAGCCTAATTTCAGTCCAAGTGTATTGACATAGTTTTCAAGTGTTTCCAGTAGATGTTGTGGTATTTTTTTGTAACTATAAATCACCAATTAACAGTTATTGTTGTAGTTGAGCAAGCTGAGGCTGCAGTTGCTACAGGTAATAACAGGGAGGAGGATACTTTGTCGGACATGTCACTTGAAAAGGGAGGTTTGGGCAGAATTACTGCAGCTGGGAGGAAGAGAGCTGCAAGTGTTGTGAGTTTGGAAGGTGCAGAACAAAGGAGAAAGGTCCGACAAATACTTAGGAGCCTACCAGTGATGACACTTTTGAGGGGTTTGAAGCAGAGTTAACCTCAGAAGAGAGTGATACAGAGCTGGACTCAGCGTTGGTGCAGGATGTCATGAATGTGTTAAATGCTGAGTCCAGCGACAGCTCATTTTTTGGCTTTTCAAGTGATCCTGATTGGCCTAGTGGGAATGTTGAGTCGGATTGGGGTCCTTTAACTGTTCAGCAAAGGTGGGAGGATTGGAGGAACACACCCAGGGCTGCAGCTGTGGGGACTGAGGCAGATTTGGGTGGGGAGTCTGATGACTCTGAGTTGTAAGGGTATAAAAGTAAGGTCTGGGGATTTGGGACTCTGCGGTCGGCCAAGGTGTTGCTGGTGGGTTGCTAGTTCCTGTATCTGGTGCTCTTGATTCTTCGTGTCTTAGTTCCTGTTTCCCAGCGAGCTGTGAGTATTGGGCTGCTTTCATGTTGGGTTCTGGGGGAGCTGCTATGGCAGCTCTAGCTGACACTGTTGTTTGTTGGGGGGTTGGGGCTTTAATGTGTGTTTTTATGTTTAGTGACTACCGCGTTTCGTTTGATCATTTCCTGTGTTGCTGTGAGTGCCTGTCTCTTTTGGTATTGTATAATGGGTGGAAGGGGTTGCTGTGGGTTGCGGGGCTTTGATGTGTTTGTTTGTATACTTAGCTCCTGGAATTTGAGAAGCACTCCTTTCCTTCTCGGACGGATCTTCGCATTACACAGACTTTGAGCCGGGATAAAGGCCAAAGACTACGAAAGACGGACGTCTTCTCTGGTTTGTTTATAGGCTTTTTTGGGTGTGGGTTTTTTAATGCTGGACTGTGGCTATGTTTTTGTTTGAATAAACTGTAAATACTTTTACTAGCTTGGCGTGTCTGTGAGCCATCTGTGGGAGTCTCAACAGTTATTTTCAGTTATTTTAAGACTTGAAATTTTGTAAATAAAATAAAAAGTTGATTTATTTAAGTCTATATAAAATATAGAATGAACCATGCTAATTAGATTATTTTGTGTTAAGAACTACTCTTTATGACTCACTAAAAAAGTTCGTGCCCCCCCCCAATCTTTTTTTCTGGCTACAGCCCTGGTAGGACAGGAACTGTGGGCAAGGAATCATCAGTGCTTCACAAGCCTCTGCACCTCCACTCCACCAATCAAGATTTTTTTTTTTAGCCTGGCATTATTAGCAAAGGCAATATATCTACCTTAAATGGTTCAAATGTCTTCTTAAGCTGTTGAAACACTGAGAAACACAATTCCTACATTTCCTTACAAAAAGCCAATGCATGAGTAAAATAAGTATGGTAATTCTGAACCATATTTCATCATTTCAATTAAAGCCTGAGTTGCAAAGATAATTATTTCTTGTCCTTCTAAATTATTGGATGAGGAAATGTTAGACATAACTATTGTCCACCACAGTAACATTAAATATTCAATGTCTGATTTTTTAATGGCAGGAAACACTTCATATTTGGGATAATAATAATAACAATGTTAAAATGAATCCAGATTTTTTATTGCAAAAAACAAGTTTGTTTATTTATCATATCAGAAGCAAACCAAGGGTACAGTTGTAATGTAAAAATGCAGGAAAGCATTCCAATCATTAAAATAATTCATTGACTGAAAGCAATGAAACACTATGGGAACAGGTTACACATTCACCAAAAATAGAAGCAGAATAAGGACTGAATTTTTATTTTAGTCTCAGCTTCAGTAAACATGAGATAGCATAACCAGTCAGCTCACATACAATCCAGGCTACCAAGATGTGAGGATACAAACCGCAGCGGGTCGAGTGGCAGGGTCAAGTCTCTAGGAAAAGCGAATTGGAATGTGGAGTCCCCCAGGGTGCCATCCTATCTCCCACCCTCTTCAACATCTACGTCCAGCCTCTGGCCAGCATTGCCAGGAGCTATGGGTTCTCCTGCTACCAATATGCGGACGATACACAGCTGCTCCTGAAGCTTGACCCAGGGTCATCGTCGGTGCGGACAGTTTCAGCCAAGGACTGAGAGCGGTGACGAGCTGGCTCAGAGCACATAGACTCAAAATCAACCCAGCCAAAACGGAGATCCTCTGGCCTGGCCGACCCGCCTCTCACCCATCACTGCCACCCTTTGAGGGCGAGCCCTTATCCCCGGCTCCGGCAGTGAAAAGCCTGGGAGTGATCCTGGACGAAAAACTAACGATGGAGGCCCAGATCCAGGCGGCAGCTAAAGGCGCCTTTTTCCATCTCCGTAGGGCCCGACGGCTGGCCCCCTACTTACCATCTGAGGCGCTGAGAACCGTGGTACATGCCACCGTTGTCTCGCGTCTTGATTATTGCAACGCCCTATATGTGGGCCTCCCCCTCTCCACAACCAAGAGGCTGAAACTCATCCACAACGCAGCGGCCAGACTCATCTCGGGGTCATCAGTGAGGGACCACATTTCTCCTATTTTAAAAGATCTCCACTGGCTGCCCCTAGAGTTCAGAGTGCTCTACAAACTTCTGGTGCTCACCTTTAAAGCTCGGCACAATATTGGGCCAGCCTACTTGAGTGACCGGCTGACGGTCCAATGCAGCGTGAGGCCAGCACGTGCCATAAATGGCGATCGCATGACCATCCCTGGGGTGCGAGAGGCTCGGCTGATGGAAACCCAGCGGAGAGCCTTTTCCGTGGCGGCCCCCAGGATCTGGAACTCACTGCCACCTGCCCTCAGAGCCACTCTGACTCTAACTAGATTCCGGTCAGACCTAAAGACCTGGCTCTTCCGCCTAGCGTTTGGGGCCTGATCGGTACCTCTGAATGTCTGAGCCTTTCCTCAGACATGTATCTGTTTCAAACTGCTGTACATTGCTGTTTTAGGGTTTTTAAATGATGTAAGTCGCCCGGAGCACCACTGGTGGAGGGCGACTCACAAATATTAAAGTATTATTATTATTATTATTCTGGTGGTGGCATACATGTTTTCCCCTGGTGCTCACCCATCGCCACTCAGTGACACAATAGATTTGCTGGTAAAAACACCAACTGAACTAGTCTAAAGCTCAAAAAAGATTCTGGCCTACATCTTATCTGGAGAGAAGGAAACTATTCCCTTGTCTTCCCCTGCTGTGATAACATGTTTAATAAATATAGTGATTAGCATGGTGTAGGCTGTCTCCTGCTGTTTTCAGACAGTAAAAGGAAAAATAAACTACAGTAAGGACAGGCTAGAGGGTATTGCAAACAGCTCCATTCTTATGAAAGTCATGATAAAACCAAGATCTCATTTATTCAAACTTATATCCCACCAGGTATATTATCAGTATACTTTGGTTTTCCACATTCAACAAAAAAAATGCAGAATGCATCAAACAGCATTCATTTGATCTGCCAGTTGGCCCAGTGAGGTTGACCTTCAGAACACTGTTTAATTTTTATTCTAAATAGCCATTGGCCTAGAGATTACCTTAAATGATGACTTGTTAGTGTGTATCTGTATACATTAAATGTAGCATTTCAGTGAGAGGAAACAACACCTTGCTCCACACCCCCATAGATGCTAATAGATAAAACATATTAAACTATGGTTTACTTTGAATGAATAAACCCTGGTTTTGCAAGCTGTCCTTTGTCTTTCATGTAGTGAGTTCACACCAGTTATTTAAAAGAATTTAGCACTGACTGATTCATCAGAATAAACAAACCATTGTTTCCAACTTTTCTGGAATCTATGACCTAACTCTGGTTTCTAATCTTGGGTTGCATGGCATATACAATCCTCACTTTTGGAAGAAGTAAAAAACTTTTGTTAGCTTCATACACAAAAGGAAGAGTCTAAGTTAAACTCTCAACCCACTATACCACACTAGCTTTTATATTCTTATTTATATCCAGTGCCTTATTTTATTCTTGATATTACTGTTAAGGACTTCATCATACTATCCTACTGTCTCACAACTATTATCCTCTCTAGAAATTTCTAATTCCCATTGAAACTGGAAATTAGGTATTTTAATCATGTTCTGTAGGGTTGTACCTGGATCCACTTTAAGAAATGGTCTTCGGCTTATTTGGCTTATTGCGACACCCGTAATGGCAAGGGCTCCACAGCCATGTTGGGGTTTTTTGCAATAGAACAGTGGCTGCTGAAAAATGTCTGCTTTCAGATTCTTTTGGCTACAAGTGTAGTGCGGGGAGGGAGGCAGCCACTAGAAGGAAAAGGATCCCAGAAAGGCTGTTTTCTTAAACCCTTGCCTTTAATCCAGATCTCTTTGAAAGACAGAAGGGAAAGGATTACAATAAAGTGGAATCCTAACTCTGGCATTTTAAATCCAATTCTCAATGAAGGATATAAAGACAAATGATGCCTAAAATAATGGGAAAAGGAGCCTGGGAAGTATCCCTCATTGCTGTCAACAAGCCGGATCAAAAACAAATCTTTCAGCTTCCCGGATCAAAAATGGATTTCTGTTCTCCTGTATTCAGGGGGCTCCCCAAAAAAATGGATCAGGGCCCCATTGAAATCTGGGACACCAACATGGATCATGGTTTACCTGAATTGCACAACCCTATGTTTAGATACAGCCACAGTTTGAAGTAACTGTGATCAAGTTTAGAATATATCCTCTGTGAATATGGAGGTCTTGTGGAATAACAAACTTCATATGTCCAGCAGTCTGAGTAAATGGCTGCACTGGAAAGTGTCTTATCAATTCTATTCTTACTATACTTCTGTCACTGAGGATTCCCAAGAGAGTAACAAAAACCAAGATGAAGTGTGTGGTGCTGAAGCTGTATTTCACATAGTGATTGTAAAAAGTGTGTGTGGTTTTGGTAACTGCAATTCAAGAACATTTAGAGTGCCACACCCTCCTTTAAGTAATATGTCTTCAACACTTCCATTGTTGTAATTTGACTTTTTCTCCGTTTAAGTCCCTTTAAAATCCAGCCTACAGGGATTTTGTCCCTTAAGTGGTGTTTGTAAAATTAATACTGGTTTAATTAAAGATAATTAAAAATTCAGCAGCTCATTACATTTTGCACTGAGTCTAGAAACATTAGACTCTTTAAAATAAAAAAAGACATTATAGCTAGAAATAACCAGTGTAATGCTGCAAATTAGCTGATCTACTTATGAAAGACTATCAAGGTACAGATTTATTTTATTTTTGCTTTGTTGTTTTTATTTGTGCTCTCTGGATTTTATGGGGAAAGAAAGCCAGCTTTGAACTAAAACTAAGTGCAAGACTGATTAATCTGCACAGAATAGAAACTGAGGTTGTTTTTCTTTTGCAACTAGAGCTAAAATGTAAAGTATAAAAGATTTGTAATTATGACATAGCTTTGTTATGCTCCAAGAATCACTGAACAAAATTTGTTCGCAGACAAGTAAAATTCTAAAAATAAAATCTGTCAAATAACTGTTTCAGTAAACTGCATCAACACATGGATTTCCATGTAGCATATTAAGCAACACAAGACACTTAACAAGCATTTACCTGGATCAGCACAATAAAGACACTGCATGGAAATATATGTTTTTAATGCGTCCATTGTAAAATAAAACCCAGGAAGCTTTGCATGTGGGCAGAGTGTCAAAACACAAGAGGAGGTGGGGGTCTAAAGCTATATAAGACTTGGCCATCCCTCATATGGCCAGTAAACTCACATTGCACTGAGAGATGGCTACATTGTGAGGATCCACAGAAGCACGTGAGGGATGGCCAAGTCTTAAATAGCTTGACTGTCAAGGGTTATTCCACAGAGAAAGCACCAATGTCACTTCAGGGGGTAAGGCCACCATCATTTCTAAGCATGGGCATTCAAACAACCCATACATGGTTCCATGACAAAGAAAGTAGAGGGGATTGATGCTTCTTTTAGATTCTCCTAGGACAGGGCTGTCCAAATTCTACCGGCCCAAGGGCCGGAATTCCAGTCACTGATCACCTGGGGGGCCGCAGTGTGAAAATAAATTAAAATAAAATAAAAGAATAAAAGAAAGGAAGAGAGGAAGGAAGGAAGGAAGATGGATAGAGGGAAGAAATGAGGGAGGAATAAATGCAAGAATAAAAGGAAATAAATAAAATAAAAATAAAATAATATAAAATAAAAATAAATTAAAATAAAATAAAAGCAAGAATAAAAGCAAGGAAGGAAGAAAGGAAGGATTGAAGGAAAGAAGGAAGGAAGGAAGGAGCCCACCCCAGCAAAACAGCCCTCTGCTTCAGCCTACCTTAGTTCGGTATCCTTCCCAAACAACCGCTGCCCAAACGGAGCTCCACACAGCCTTGCTCCGGTCCGGCTTCTCTCTTCCAACAAGGATCCAGGAGCCGGAGCATGAGAGAGTCGAAGACACAGAGGCAGGAGCCGAAGACACAGCAGAAGAGTACTTCCTGTACTCTTCTAGTCTCAAAGGATATGGCACCGCGGAGGGAGGGCCGTGTGCGGGCCCCGGGCCGCCTGTTGAACAGACCTGTCTTGCGGTAAATCTCATCTTTTGCCAGTCTACATTAACCCATGACAAAGTCAAGCCAAGTTTTTCAGGTTTCTATTTTGATTAAAATGTTCAGATTTATACATGTGTATGTAAAATAGGCAAATGCCTGGTCTCATTATCCATGATCATCATACATGATCTGGTCTCATTATCCATGATCATCAGATAAGCGGTCTAGTGTTTTCAAGTGACAAGACAAGCTCCCTGACTTTTGGCCAAATGTATATAGCTACTATTTACAAACAGTAACAATTCTGGAGTCATGTGTTATAAATAAACTTAGATAATAAAGAGATCCATAAAATCCTTAGTTATAAAGTAACCACTTCCCGCACCCTAATGATTAATTCAGCATTGCATCAAAAAAAGAGAAAGAGACTGTATTTATTTGCCAGGGTATATGTTATGCAATTGACTCAATGAATCTATATTTCAATCTGTATGAACTCTCTCATGATAATGTGACACTAATTGCATCAACAGATTGAACAAACTTTCTTGGTTCAAAACCAAATGCAAATAAAAAAGCAATATATATTAAAAAGACACCCAGCCAAAAGTACTGAACTACTACATACAGCCAATGAAACCTTTCAATTATATTGGGGAAAATGTTGAACTTTATAATACCCAGATCTGAAAACTAAGTATCTAAAGCAAACAGCATATGTATACTAAATGATGCTGTTGAGAAATCATATGGCTTAATAGCAGGTTCTAGGGTATAGAACTAACAATTTAAAATCATATCTATGCAAACAGTTGACATGATTTTCTTTGTGTGTGTGGGGGGGGGGAGCCTTGGCAAGAATTACAGTGTATTTTATTCCTGCATCTCAAAAGGCAACATACTGCTTCAGAGTGAACTACTGTCATTGGCAAGATTTATCTCTGTGTGCAAAGAGCACAGGCTCCACATGAAAGACAGAAAAGAATAGCATGCAAGAAATGATTGCAAATGTGGGATCAAGATTGACACAAAAGATATCCTGAACAAGGAGAGTATTTTTGTAACCCTTGAAAGGCAGAATCCTGGTCTAGATATACTATACAGGTTTCATACATTATAGCCAGAAGTGATATACTGCAATGTCTATACAATTTGTTATCCTTTGATTATTGCCAAGAAAGGATTTAGTTAAAAAAAAAACCCCACTATATTGATTTCCTCCTGTGATTTTCCACAAGCATAACATCAAGGACCTTGTTGCCTTGTTTCATCATTTATAGAAGGAAGCTGATATCTGCTAACTTTCTCTGCATAGGCACTCTTAATTTAATAACAGTTACCCTCAAGAAATCTCCAGCCTTTCTCTTCATTAAAAAGGGTTGCAAAAGAAGAGTGCATTATGAAACAGAATATTTTTTACAACTGAAGTCCTTTTCAACTTAACCTCATTATAGTAATACAAGAATGTTGTATATGTGTAAAATTAAAATTTCAATAGAAATATACAGTATAAACAAATCCACAATTGATATTCTTTTTTATATATATAAATCCAACAATTTTAATGTGAAAAAGGCTAACATTCTCTTTCAAATGAGAGCCACCTTTTTAAAGAGCAGGACATGTGCTAAGATAAATACAACTTTACTCCATACTAGCTTTACCACCACTTTCCCGGCACTCTATACAGGGTCAACCCCAAATGTGGGAGAGGCATTTGTGTATTATACAGGGCAGAGCTAATTGCATTAATCAACATCAAAGAATGTTTTGAGATAATCGAAATCTGATTAAAATGATGCAACCATCTTCTATATATTTCAACATTTCACAAATGTTGTCAAAAAGAGTGTAGTCAGGCAACAAGAGGACCAAGGTCTTATGGTGAAAGTACACACAAAAACTGCTATTTAAGCAGAGAAAAAACAGAAATGTGTATACAGATTGTCCCCAAGTTACAAACAAGATAGGTTCTGTATGCTTGTTCCGAAGTTGAATATAGGTCAACTTGTATATAGGTCGGAACAAGTACATTTTAAAGTGTAACTCCAGACACACACACACAGTGGTAGCGCTAGCTAGCTAGCTTTGGATAGCATAGGGAAGGGTCCATCCCCCTGTGGAGTTTGTTTTGCTGTCTGTACCCCTGTTCAGAATATTTAACCTCACTTTCTGTCCCTGTGATAATTGGATATTGAAGCACTTGGCTTGTTGTGGAAACAAGAATCGGTCATAAAACTTCAGTGGAGACACCTTTTCCTATGGTAACTTTCAGGAGTGATTTTCACTTCCTAGGGGTAGATTTCTCTCACTTCCTGTAGTCTCACCCCCTTTCTTAACTATGAGTCATTTATAAGTCAATTGTTTGTAACTCAGGGATTGTCTGTACTGAGTTATGAAAGGTTTAAAAGAACTCCAAGTGAGGGTATTGAAAAGGTAAAACTTGGTTTTTCCTCCCTCTTGCTGAATTAAATGTAAATGAGTTCAAACTACTATTTCACTTTGAGCCCAGTTTACAGTAAATCAAGTAAGCAAAGGGAAAAATGGGGAAAGTGGGAAGAAAAAAGGAAACAAATTTTCCTGGCAACTAGCAACATTGGGCTGTTTCACATTACACAATTACAGCAGTTTGGTCCTATCATAACTGCAGGGCAACATTCTATGGAACTGTTGGATTTGCATGGAGTGACATTAAGAATTCTTAGCTAGAGAGTTTTCATATCTTCCCAGGCTACAAACCTCAGGATTCATAGTATTTTGCCACAACAGTTAAAGTGGAATTATACCACTAGAAATGAAAATGCCCATGAACCGATTATGAAACTTACTTTAGCACTGCAAGCTTGCTGCAAAGGCTCACTGGAAACAGAACACGAGTTGCAATATACAAACTGTGACACAACAGAGAGGATGGGGCTAATAAATACACCAGAATGATTATCTATTAGGGGTGTGCAATTCAGGTAAATCCCATGCCATTTTCAGTGTCCCGATTTTAGTACCTCCCCTGTTACATATCTTGGGAGCTCCCTGAATTCAGGACAGCAAAATGCCATTTTGTGATCTGGCAGCCAAAAGATGTACCATTGCCAGCCCTCACCTCCCCAGTTTCAGAACATTTCGGTCATTCCCTGATTTTTAGTAAACCCAAAAGGGCATCCGGCAGGAGGATCTGACTGAGATTCAATAGTACTTCTCCCACTCCCCCTGGATTTTGCTCCTCTGAAAGCTTGGCCGCTTGACCCAGCAACATCCACACCATGGTCATACCTATTGGAGGAGGGATAGGCTCAGCTTTCTTGTGTAAGAGAAGGAGCAAACACAGAGAGAAGCCACAAGAAAAATACAAGAGAGTCAAAGGATCTGGGGCAGTTCCCCTAATACCCTTCAACTAGACATGGGGAGGAATTAAATTTTCCCCATGGGGACTCAAGGAAGTCAAGTTATCCCCTCTCTTCAGTAAACCACTATTTAAACAAACACCCCCAATGTCCTTTCTCTGCACTATCGAGGGCTCCCAGTCACCTGAGCCATCCTCCGGGCATAAGGACAGGACCACTTGCCCTGTCCTTATGCTGGGAGGAGGGCCCGAGCAAGGCACATGGTGGCTGGAAGCCCTCTGAAGCACTCTCAGCTGCCGAATGCCTTTCCCCCTCATCCTTTGAGCATAAGGATAGGATGGCCTGCCACATTCTTATGCCCAGAGGACGTGAAAAATGAGGAGGGCCATAAATAAGCACCCAGATGACCACATCCCATACGTCGGCTTGCCCATGCCTGATATAGACCCTTTCCACACCTTTATTTCATTTACTCTGCCAAGAAAAGGTACTCCTTAACATCAATGGAAGTGTAAACTTTCAATTCATTCGACTTCCCATTAGTTTTTTTTTCTTGGTCTCACCCCTTTCTGTAACAGCTTGTAATTGTTTTGAAATCCACAAGAAAATCTGGCTGGATTCAAAAGTTTGTCCAGTACACACATTCCATGTAAGTAATAGTTTTGTGTATTCTTCTCTTGACTATACACACTTTTGTAGACCCTTTACTTTTACATGCATATTTCTGAGTATGTAATGGAGTTCTGACTGGAGTACTATATTTTAAAAAGGCAAGGGCAAAGTGTGGATACTGAGTTATAACTTTGTTCTTAGTGTAAACTAAGTAAGTTTAGATTAAAATGTAACCATCCCAGGTAGCACTCCAACTAAGCAGGAGCTGTAAGTGTGCTTCTTTGTTCTTTGTTGGAAGCTGAATTTGCATATCTCCTCTCATTACAACTTGATGAGTCCATATGCAGCAGTGCTCCTGGGACAATGACATCATAGAATATGGCACTGGGCTATCATCATCTAATACACTGTAGCCCACATCACCACATAGAATTCTTTAAAAAAGAATAAAATAGGAAACTTATTCAGGACTAGGTATACCAGTCATATAGCAACATGCAACAAAATCCAAACTCCACAAAAGAGTGATAGCTCTATTGGCTAACCAAAATGTTTCATGCAAGCTTTAATGATGTATGTTTTTCATTTCGTTTGGACAATGAAAGTATCACTCTTTTGTGGGCATTGGGCTTTATTGTATTTCATTATATGACCAACTCCTAATCATGTTTCCTGGTTTTATATAAACCAAAATTTGCTATAAAAGGGGAAAATATAACAGATGAATAATGGGCTAGAATTCAATTCACTGAGGGTATCACTTCTAACCAACATAAAACTCTTTCATTGATCTACAACTGGCAAATTTAACCCATACAGTGACTTGAGTTTTTCTAGATGAAACAGTGCAAAGACTCCTTGAAAAATTCAATGCTCTCTGCCTAAGAAAGGAGTAGTTAGTAGTTACTAGTTAGTTTTGCATGGAATAAGGACAGCTGCATTTCAAGGTGTTAATGGAGTTGAAATTGTATTACCTGTCTTATATTGCCCTTTGTTTCTGGTTCTCAAATGACCAAGAAAATGTGGCCTCTTTCTGCACTGAAATCCATCAATGCAAATTTAATAGACAGGATAGTAACATCTAAGACAGAATATGCGACTCTCGTGTATGATTTTTCATACTCAATCAGACTTTATTTATATCCATCTCATCTCCACATGGGGACTCAGGGCAGCTAACAACATAAAAGGCAAATATTATACACCAGAAAAATAAACAACAAATTAGGCAATACATGTAAATAGTATAAACATTCAATAATAAAAACAATCACAATAAAAGACCAATAAAACACATTTCACAATATCAACAAAGACAAAGTTAAAAGCCATATCTTTATTTGGTTCTTTATTTGGTAAGACCAGATCTTCAAACATTTGGTTCTCCATAAGCCTGGGAGCAAAAGTAGGTTTTTAGTTGCTTCCTGAAAGAGGGTAGTGTGGGGCCATTATAATCTCCTTTGGTAGAGAGTTTCAGAGGCGGAGAGCAATTGCGGAGCAAACCCTCTCTCTCATCCCCACCACCCGGGTTTGGGAGTGAGGTGGGACCGAGAGGAGGGCCTCCCCTGATGAATGCAGTGTCCAGGTAGGTTCATGTGATGAGAGGTGGTTTATCAGGTAGTCTGGACCTGAACCACCATTGAAACAATTCCTGTGAGAAAAATCCCCTACACAGCACCTTCTGTTCAAATCAATCTGACTTATTCCCCTGGTTGTAACACATACAAAAAATGTATAAAAACTCATAAGAAAAAGAAGCAACAACAGCAAACAAAGAATCTAAGAAAAATATAGTAAATAATCTTTATGATTAACTAGAGCTTTAAAAGGCATCTACAAATAAAAACCAACCAACCAAAACTAAATAGCTTTCTCCTAAACCAGTTACTGAAAAGCCAAGCATAAATATTGGCATGTGTGGGAACAATATGATGCAAAATGATTTACAAGAAAAGAGTACCTTAGGCATATTTCAGAATGGCATACAAGTGTTGCTGGTTTAGTCTAGACCAAATTGATTTTCATCTGCACACTATCTACATTATTTCCTCCTCTAATGTCAATAAGCATGTCAAAAGCTATGACAACCCACACAGTAGCAACAACAAAAGAGACATCAATATAAGAATTGGACAGCTAATGGATGCAATAATGTGAAATTATTATTACTGCTATTCAGCACATCCCTTCCTATCTTGACAGGTATTTGCAGTTTTGATTTTGCTCTGTATTATGTTGGTCAAATCCAAAGGCTAAAGTTGAAAAATCAGAAAAGGTCTCTATGAGTTCAGGTGTTCCTGTCCCACTCCTCTGCATTCAAAAGGCATGTTTGTTTGTTTGTTTAATTTCTATCCCACCTTTCTCACCCAAAGGGACTCAAGGCAGCTTACAATTCCAGCAAAAATTCCAGTAAAAACCAGTACTAACAATAAAAATTAAACAGTTAAAATGATTAACATTAACATTAAGCAATAATAAACATAAATCAGTATACAAAATTTAAAAAGCATATAAAGTGCATCATTCCATTTGTCAATAACCCTGCTCATAATCCTTAATCCAGAACGTGTTATAATCTTTGATGAGGGACTCCAGTAGTCTGAAGGTGCTGTTCACTTTGATACGGCCTGGTGACATTATTCTTACAATAATTTCATAAAGAAGCAAGCAAACCAAATTTCTAATCAATTGATGAGTTTTCTTATAAACCAAGACAATAAAAAGTGATACCGGTAGTAACACCACAGAACTATACTACAAATGACTGCAGCTTTCTTTTGGGAATTCATAATTTATTTCACCATCATTTCTGATGTTATCAAGCATCCTTCTGTCAAGTTACTTTTCAGAAAAATCCTGGAAGAAAAATAAGCTCAGATAAATTAAGCAGACAGACATATTTTGGCTCTAGCCCCAACTGAGCCCACTATATTTAACCAGAATCTCCCAAACTCCTGAAGCTGTATCACTTTGGAGAGGTTTTGAATGTCACAATGGACAATCCAGAAATGAACCAGACTGGAACTGGAAAATATATAAATCCATAATACCTACAAGTATATGAGCACACACATCATACTGGGTAAAAGGAATGACTCATTACACTGTTATCACCTGAGGGAAGTACTAAAATGCTTTACATTCGTTACATTTGAAAAGGGAATCTTCCAAAGTTGTTTTTGCCTTTTTTATCATGATTTTCTGATAGCATCTATTCCATACCCAAAAGCTGTAGGAAGCAATGAAATTCACAGCAAGCAATTCTAGAAAAAGAACAGCTATTGTGGGCCCATGCCTATCTTTATTAAGCTGACTGCCTTTTTGGAGCACTAAGCTCTCTTCTATTGGTTTTCAGAGATTAAAGTTTTAAAAACGTACAAATTGGGACATATAAAATGTGACAGCAAAAGTTATCTCTTAGAAATTAAGAATGTGTATGTTTTGTTAATATGTTCCTTACACAGAGAATGCATATATTCAAGTACAAACTTAGAAAAGATTGTTCATCCATTATGGGCTGGGAAGAACTAACATGTGATTTTTTTTCTTGTTTCTGAACCTAAGATAGTGTAGACTCCAGTCTTTCTCAACCAGTGTGCCGTGGCACACTAGTGGACCATGACGGACCTCCTGCTGTGCCGCGAGAAAAGCTCTCTGCCCCCTTCCTCCCCCCCTTCCTGCCGAACTCCTGCTGCTTGGGGGAGGAGGAGGAAGGGCCGGGTGGTGGCGAAGAAAAAGAAGAAGGGACCAGGGCACCGCCTCCTTTGGTTGTTTCCCCAGCCAGTCTCCAATCTGCCATGACTCCCACCATGACTCTCGCCCCTCGCTCACTGAAGCCGCGTGGAGGAGGAGCCCCGCCCACTGAAGCCTGTTCACCACCCATGCTCCTCCTCTGTAGGAGAGCTGAAGCTGGGAGGAGGGGGCGGGGCATGGCGTGGCCTGTAGGTGAGCTGAAGCTGGGGGGAGGGGCGGGGCATGGTGCGGCCTGGCTCTGCCCCCGGCTCTGGCACCGCTGGCTTGGCACTGCCCCCTCAAGGCTGGAGCAGCTACTGGGAGAGGTGAAGACGGGGAGGGGAGGGACATGGCACGGCCTGGCTCCACCCCCTCCCCTGGCTTTGGCACTCCCAGCAGCTTCTCCCAGCAGGCCACCATCCCCCAGCCGTTCTTTACTGTGTTAGAGTGTCATTTTGTGTCATTTTGGTTGGTGGTGTGCCCCCGGATTTTTTAATGTTAAAAGTGTGCCACTGCTCAAAAAAGGTTGGGAAACACTGGTGTAGACCAATCCATGTGTGCTGGAGGAGAGGGGATGATTTATAAAAATTAGCTCAGCACATGGCCTGAAACTGACCACATGTGGATGGTGGGGCCAAAAGCTATTCAAGGCTTGGGTTTGACACATGGGTTAGATCTCCCTTTTTAACTTCTGGGGCTTGAAGGGTAGGAAAATTTTCTTGCTACTTCATCACACTAAATAATGAATCCACTTTAAATCCAGTTGCTACCTACTGCAGAATTCTGGTGTTTGACATTTAAGGAGGAGCCTTTAACAGCCTCACTAAACTACAATCCCCAGAATTCTGCAGGAGACAAAAACCAGATTTAAAGTGGATTCATTTTCTGTGATGAGGTCAGCCTTCAAAAATACATCCATCTGGGGTGAACAACCCATAAAACTCGTTTGCCTTCATAGTCAGGTTGTTTTTGTCCAAGGAGAAACTGAGAATTGGGGTGAACACCTGCCTCAGTTAAGGATATAACCAGCTTGATCCTCCTCTCTAGCAAATTTTCCAGGTTTAAATTTTAAATATGAGAGTTCATAATACAAATGAAGTGGGCCTTATTTCATCCTACATGTTTACAGGGGGGTTTAAATTTTTTAATGTGTTTTAATGTGTTTTAATTGTATTTTAAAATGAATTTTATGTGCTTGCTTCTCTTCTGTAAACCGCTCTGGGCACCAGAGAGAGCGGTATAGCAAATCGAATTTAATAAGTAAATAAATAATAAATAATCCTACTTCATGTGCCTGGTCTCCTTACTTCAGGGTTGGTTGTCAACTATTACCGCATTTTTGTCTACGAACCCAGGCGATCTCTCCATTCATCTGGAGAGACCCTACTCTAGCTCCTGCTGCCTTCGCAGGCATGATTGGTGGGGATGAGGGAGTGGGCCTTTTCTGTAGTGGCCCCCCAACTCTGGAACGCGCTTCCCAAGGACATCAGACAAGACCCACTTTGGCAGTTTTTAGGAGGAGCCTGAAGACGTGGCTGTTCCAATGTGCCTTCCCTGAATAAAGTAAATAATGCCCTGCTGTGTGCAATCCTGCAAATTTCCTCAGATGCACTTTAATTACCTGTTGGGTGTCTGCCCTACATTGTCCTTGAAAACTTCCTGCTATACAATCCACCTCTGTCTGCATCCAACATTTATTTATTTTAAAAAATTAATTCACATTGGGCTCGCCAGAAATAGTTTTAATTTGTCTCTTATTGCTTATGTTAAGTGTTATTGATTATATCGCTTTATAATTGTTGTTGTGTTGTTATGATGTCATATTGGGCTTGGCCTCATGTAAGCCACCCCGAGTCCCTTTGGGAGATGGGGCGGGGTATAAATAAAGTCAATAAATAAAATAAATATAAACTACAGACGGCTGTGATGGAGGGGTAAAGAAAAGAATGGAAATTTTCATTCTTTCAGAGCAGTTCCATGCACAGATCATTCTCAGTATATGACACACAACTGCATGATGAACACTGGCCTGTTGTTGTTTTACTTAATTTGTGGAAAACAAATTGCAATTTGGAAAAAAATCATATGGCGGAGACCTCCCAGAGAATTATTTTTACTTTATCGTACTGGTTATTCCAAATAAATACATGACCAGTTTTTTTTCATGGACCTTTGGTCTCTTGGTCTCTTGCTGGTTCTGACAGACATACCCATTAGGAATCAGTAGCAATTTAAATCTTAAGACCTGGTTCTTCCGCTGTGGCTTCGGAGATTAATTATATAGTCTCCTACCATCATTCACCCTCAATATATACTTTGAGTGTACACCCTCTCCTCCCTTTATGAATGTCCTTTCTTGACCTCTTTTTGAAAGAGTTCTCTCCCTCACAAATAATGTGCCCCACTGCTATCTCACCCCCCCTGTTTTTATCCTTCTATTTTAATCTGTATATGCAGCCGGTTCAGTGTCCTGTGTCATATATGGTTTATTTTATTGTAATTTTGTAAGTTTAGCCAGAACTGTGTTGTTCCTCAAAGACTTTACTTCTCAAAAACTTTGTAGTGAAACTCAATGCCCTTCCACACAGCCCTGTATCCCAGAATATCAAGGCAGAAAATCCTACAATATCTGCTTTGAACTGGGTTGTCAGAGTCTGCACTCAGCTAATGTGGGATTTTCTGCCTTGATATTCTGGGATATGGCTGTGTGGAAGAGCCCACAGGGGGAGAGAAATTCTAAAATTGTCAATTAATAAATTATTGTTTGATTTAACTATATAGTCTCCAATCTGTTCCCTGTGCAGTCAGTTCAACTTCCAAGTAGTTAAGATTGTGTGGTGGCAGAACATCTACAAAAGCAGATTTATTTATTATCGTATCAGAAGCGAATTGAGAATATACTGCAAGTAACTTCTGCTGCGAGAGAATCAGCCATCTGGAAGAAGTTTTCCCAGGGGATGCTTGTGTTACCATTCTGTGGGAGGCTTCTCTCATGTCCCAGATGAACAAAAGCTCTTAATGCACATCTGGTTTGTGTAATCACCTCTGAGCCTCAAACTGGTTCTAGGGTTTTGAGTGTCATCATTTGCACAATGAAAATACTTTCTTCAATACCATTTTGAAGTACAGGTGGGGCCAAAGTGAGGACCGAGAGTGGGCATGAAAAGTGAGCATGAGGGCCATGGCAATAACAAAGACGACCACTTGCTAACACAAATCCTGATCACACAGGTGCTTGATCCTATGCAGGTTTCCATAACTTATTTGATTAATGTTCAAATATAATTTTAAAATTTGAGATATCATAGCCTGGAAAACATTGTTTTGGACTATAATTTCATATTGATTATAGTATCTGACAGGGAAGCGCTTTTCTTTGTGTTGCATTCCATGGCATTCTGTCTTTAAAGCAACCGGCTAATTTATTCACCACATCATATTGGATTGCCTCCTCCCATTTCACAAAAGGGATAGAAGGTGGAAAAATATAGTGCTGCCCACTAATGTTACATTACCAGCTTTCCACTGTTTGTATGTGCATGAAACCACTCAATTCCTGCCTATTTTTAAAAACTCCCATTTCTATACACTTTGAAAAGGGAGTAACATGGGAAACCTATAAAATGCTCTTGCATCATCTGATGGGCTCCATGGGACTCCGTTTTTAAGTGTATGGTAAGGGAGGGGACATAGTATCTGGCAAAGTTGCAAGCAAGCTCACACAATTAGGGATTCAAAAACCTAAGGAGGGGATTGTTTTCGTGGAGAAAAGCTCTATTGAAGCTGTATGGCCAATTCTTGCTTGCAAAACAAGTTAAATTTTCCAAAATCTAAATATTACAAACAGCAAAGCAAACACTACAGGGGTGTTAACCCTTATCCTATCCAAAGTGTGTGTGTGTGTGTGTGTGTGTGTATATATATAGAGAGAGAGAGACTAGAGTTACACTTGAAAAATGTACTTTTCCAACTTACATACAAATTCACAAGAATGTGTTTTAGCTCACATTTCTAGTGTATAAACACAGACATATCTATATTTGTGAATCTATTGATTTACAGAGCTTTTGGTTTTAATTAAAATGGCATTTTTGCAATAATATTAATCCTGATATCTCCACTCTATAAGTGGACTCTGAAAACAGAAAGGCCATCTAGAAATCAATAGTAGATCATTTATCACATCTGCTCCCATGGAGACGCAAGAGGGAAAGTGAAAATGGATGAAAATCAAACCTCAATTAATCAATATCACAATTAGAGAAGAGTGTGTCAAATAGATGCTCCAGGAGTGTAAGTCCTGGATATTTTATATTTACAGTCACCAGCCTTATTCAGCTCATGGAAGTAAAATCTGCTTTTTGAGACTGGTTCTTAAACTCAGATTTTATGGCCAAAACATCTGCACTCTTCTACCTATCCCCCTCTAGAATTCCCTCCTCTTTGCACCAGATTTAGAGACAATTCTTATGAATTATGCACAGTACTTATTATGCATATTTAATGGCATTATGGTTGCCCCCCCCCAAACAGATATTATCTTACTATGGATTTGATATAGTTAGCGGATTTACATTTCATGATTCAGTACATGACTCTAAACTGAGTATATTAGCAAACACTATTGAAAACTATTGTGCAAATAATATAAGTCCTCTATTGCAACTTACTTGGAAAGCATAATTCAAATATGTGCTGTGGTTATATTCAAATATGTACAGAGCTGTCATTGAATGCTTCTACAATACGGTATATCCATTATTCTCAGTATATATGTATTTATTTATTTATTTACCACATTTATACCCCCACCCTTCTCACCCTAAACGGGACTCAGAGCAGCTTTACAAATAGGCATCAATTCAATGCCATAGCAACAACATACAATTAAAATAAACATTTACAGTACATTAAAACCCAAAAATTAAAACTTCTAAACATATTGTCTACCCAAGAGTACCCAAGATGGCGGAAGCGTTCGGACGCTGGGAGAGCGAGCTCCCATTGTATTCCATCAAAGCGCCGTCTTCTCCCAGCCTGGCTAGCCTGGCTAGCAACCTTATTGGGCCTACACTTCCAACAACCCCTGGGGTCTAGACCTCCGACCTGAGAAGGTCGTGGAAGGTCCCCCCAACGAAAGGAGGAGATGGACCGTCGGCGTGCCCTGCAAAGGTGGGCCTCCATCTTTCACCAAAGAAAGCCCAGCCCTCCAGGCCCTTCAGGCCCAATTCTGCCTGGCGGCCACCCAGTTCACGATATTGGGGAGGATGTTGTCGGCCTTCCCAGTCTCCCCTCCTCCTCCCAACAATTTACCTCCGAAGCCAGCCGAGGCTCACTCGACGAAGGACTGCATTTTAGGTGAGGCCTGTCCGCTGGCATCCCTGGGCCGAGGTGGCTGCCTGTGGTCCCGGGGCGGCCCTGGGCACGGCGGCAGCCGGAGGCAGCGGCGGCGGCGACCGGAAAACCAGCGAAGCCACCGAGCTGTCCTCGGATCCCTGGGAGCCGTCGGGGTCACCGGGCCCTCGGGAGCCGCCGGAGTCGCCGAGGTCGGGGCTGCCGCTAGACGCTCCAGCCCCCCGGATGCCGTGGTCAGTCGCTGGGCCTCGCCCTGAGCAGCGGAAGCCGGAGGAGACATTCAATATCTCGGCCATTCTGGCCAAGGCCCCTGGGGAGCGGCCCCGCCGCAGGGCCGCCCGGTTTTCCCCTCGTCACCCGGGGGCCTGGGCTGGCCAGGCCAAGATGGCGCCGGCTTCCCAGGACGCCGAGCCGACACCTGCAGCCCCGCCTTCGTCTCCGCCCCCTCCCTCCTCCTCAGCAGAGTGGGAGGCGGTCACCGGCCACTCTGGGAGGAGTGATGGGCGGAGCCAGCGCCGAAGACAGAGTGGCAACCCAGAAGTAGCGGGAGAAGCCCTGAACCAAGGGCGAATGAGGGCGTCCACATCCATGATGAGTGCGGGCAGGTGAAGTCATCAAAAGACACGGGGGCAGATGGCCCTGTCTCCACTGCCCAATTGACAATAAAGGCCCATAGCGCCCAACTAACTTCCCCTCTTAGCAGGGGCTCGACACCCCAGCCATCGGCCCCTCCTCCACCTGCCGATGGAGCGAGGGGGGCGCAGGCGCAGACGGAGACGGAGACACACCAAGGGGCACACCCAAGCAATAGACTATAACCGCGCACCCCCCCGTGAACCTGAGGGCGGATGCGATGCCAACAGCAGCGGAGAGACCAGGCGGGCTAAAAGAAGGGCAAGGAAGGCCTTGAGGCGTTGGCGGAAGAGAGCGACCACCAAAACATGCACCGAAATGACGGCTCCGCCCCAGCCTACAGGCCGCCATGCCCCCTGTCCCTCTCAGGCAGATCAGTCAGAACTGATAGAAGACCTGATCTACAGGCCCCCGCGGCGAGGGGCTTCACAAGAAAGGCCCAACGCCCCACACCTGGAACCGTTCAGGCTGGGCAATCTAAGCACCGCCACCCAGAGGGGACACAATAATTCCAGGGAATTCCCGGTCGGCAACCCCGGCCCCTTCAGGACCAGAACCTTCTGGGCTCGAAGGATTAGAGTCCCCACCGGCCCTTCCATGGCACAGCCACCGTACAACACGACCCCTCCGGTCTGCAATCAAGGACAGGCCACCCCAACGTCCCCTTTTCGGGGGACGTGCCGCAAACTCAGCGCCCCGGCTTCAACCACCAGCGCCAGAGCGCTTCCGTCTGCCCCATCCCAGTAATCGGTGGGCAGAGGAGGGCAGGACCAACAACCCCCACCCTCCACCAAACAGAGCCGCAGTTCCTCTTCAACCTGGCTGCGCCCCATCATCTGCCACGCCTGTCAGCAAACACCTGCCACATCCTGGTCCTCACTCCTGCTCCTTAACGCGAGGTCGATCTGTAATAAGCTGGCCACCTTGCGAGATTTTATCGCAGAACAGGGCCGCAGATGTCATATGCATCACAGAGACATGGACCCAGGACGGTGACTGTGTCCTCCTCCAGGAGATATAGCCCCCAGGCTTTCGAGCCTTCCATCGACCAAGATCTGTAGGACGGGGCGGGGGAGTAGGACTGGTCGTAAGGGACGCTGTTGCCACTTCTGTCCTCCAAACACCGGAGATGACCGGTATGGAATGCCTGGGAGCAACCCTTGGAGAGGAGGGAAAGACGGGGACCCTGGTGGTTTACCGGGCCCCCGGGGCCCATAAAGAAGCCACGTCTGCCTTACAGGACCTGATTGCGGACTGGGCCCTGAGGTTCCCCGGTTTCTCATACTGGGGACTTCAACATCCAACCGGACACAGTCCCTCACACCCAATGCACGAGAATTCCTCATGCACATGGGCGCCCCTCGACCTCTCCAGGACAGATACCGGCCCCACTCACCAAGCGGGCCATGCACTGGACCTGATTTTCAGCCAGGGTCTCGCCACAAACCATCGTGATACCAGAGCAGTGCCTTGGTCGGACCACCTGACTGTGAGGGTAGATATCAACATCCCCCTCACAGTAAGATCGGAGCCAAGGTCTATACTAGCCCGCCAAAAGAGCGCGATGACCCCGAGGGCATTCGCCGCGGCGCTGGAACCCCTGGAGGTCCCCGGAGGATCACTGTCAGATCTGGTCGCCAGATGGAATAGTGTTCTCTCAAGGGCCATTGACCAGATAGCCCCTAGGCGCCCCCTCCGCCCCAGGAAAACCTGCTCTCCATGGTTTACAACGCACCTAAAGCAGATAAAACACCGGAGGAAGCAACTCGAGAGCACCTGGCGACGAAAGCCTAGCGAGGAAACCAGAGCAGCCTACAGAGAACAGCATAGGCCATACGAACACGAGATCAAAAAGGCTAAGAGATCCTATAATGCGGCCCAGATCACAGCCGCGGGCTACCATACGGCACAGATCTTTAAGGTGGTCCGGAGTCTCCTCACGTCCCCACAGAGCGAATCCAACAACTCGGCGATAACAGCAGATGACCTCCAAAAGTACTTCATCGGAAAAATCGCGGCACTTCTCGACATGACTTGCCGCTGTTTCCCAAGGAGGGGGACACGAGGACCCAGTACCCCACCCGGACAAATGAACACTGTCTCTCAGAATTCAGCCCACTAACAACGGAAGAGGTGAGAAGGCTGGTGACCGGGGCAAGAGCGACAACCTGCCCAACGGACCCCTGCCCATCACATCTAATTAAGTCCAGTATTGACATCATGTCGGGTGCTCTGAGGGACTTGGTGAATCTCCCCTAGAGACAGGCGCCTTTCCGGACTCCCTGAAAGAGGCCAGAGTCAGCCCCTCTTGAAAAAGACGAACCTCGACCCCGATGACCCAGCAAGCTACCGCCCGGTTGCCAACCTACCCTTCCTGGGTAAGCTCCTAGAGCGAGCGGTAGAAAGCCAATTACGGGACTTCCTAGATCGATCCGGGGGCTTAGACCCGTCCCAGTCGGGTTTCCGCGCAGGTCACGGAGTGGAATCCGTCCTCGTAGCGATCACAGACGACATCCGCCGTCAACTGGACCGGGGAGGCTCGGCAGTCCTAGTCCTTCTGGACCTAACTGCGGCCTTTGACACCGTTGATCATGACTTGCTCCTCTACCGCCTGGCTGCCTCTGGGATCCAAGACAAGGCTTTGACCTGGCTGGAATCGTTCCTGCGAGGCCGCTCGCAGCGGGTCGAGTGGCAGGGTCAAGTCTCTAGGAAAAGCGCATTGGAGTGTGGAGTCCCCCAGGGTGCCATCCTATCTCCCACCCTCTTCAACATCTACGTCCAGCCTCTGGCCAGCATTGCCAGGAGCCATGGGTTCTCCTGCTACCAATACGCTGACGATACACAGCTGCTCCTGAAGCTTGACCCAGGGTCATTGTCGGTGCCGGACAGTTTCAGCCAAGGATTGAGAGCAGTGACGAGCTGGCTCAGAGCACATAGACTCAAAATCAACCCGGCAAAAACGGAGATCCTCTGGCCTGGCCGACCCGATCCTCACCCATCACTGCCACTCTTTGAGGGCGAGTCCCTATCCCCGGCTCCGGCAGTGAAAAGCCTGGGAGTGATTCTGGACGAAAAACTAACGATGGAGGCTCAGATCCAGGCTGCAGCAAAGGCGCCTTTTTCCATCTCCGTAGGGCCCGACGGCTGGCCCCCTACTTACCATCGGAGGCGCTGAGAACCGTGGTACATGCCACCGTTGTCTCGCGTCTTGATTATTGCAACGCCCTATATGTGGGCCTCCCCCTGTCCACAACTAAGAGGCTGAAACTCATCCACAACGCAGCGGCCAGACTCATCTCTGGGTCATCAGTGAGGGACCACATTTCTCCTATTTTAAAAGATCTCCACTGGCTGCCCCTAGAGTTCAGAGTGCTCTACAAACTTCTGGTGCTCACTTTTAAAGCTCGGCATAATATTGGGCCAGCCTACTTGAGTGCCCGGCTGACGGTCCAACGCAGCGAGAGGCCAGCACGTGCCATAAATGGCGATCGTATGACCATCCCGGGGGTGCGAGAGGCTCGGCTGATGGAGACCCGGCGGAGAGCCTTTTCCGTGGCGGCCCCCATGATCTGGAACTCACTGCCACCCGCCCTCAGAGCCACTCTGACCCAAACTAGATTCCGGTCAGACCTAAAGACCTGGCTCTTCCGCCTAGCGTTTGGGGCCTGATCGGTACCTTTGAATGACTGAGCCTTTCCTCGCCGTCTGTATCTATGTTTTAAATTGCTGTACATTGATGTATTTTGGGGTTTTTAAATGATGTAAGTCGCCCGGAGCACCGGTGGTGGAGGGCGACTCACAAATATTAAAGTATTATTATTATTATTATTACCTCCCATAGAAGATGCAAAGTCCAGATCTGTGAAGTTCATTAACAATTCAATTAATGCACAATGCTTTATTCTTGGATTAATGTTACTTAAGTCGCTTTAATTTTGATTCTTCCCCGATTTCTGTGACAACTTTTAAAAGACTGAATTCATATGATCAAGGACTAGTAGTGTATATAGAATATAATAATTTAGCCAAATATGCAAGAAGAAAGTGGATTCGGTGTCATTATATTAAAGTATAAAGTTATCCAAGACTTCACCTGTTGAAGAAATCTGTGGAAATTGGTTGTTCATAAGATCAGAAACTGATGAAATAATCATCCTCCTTTGACAAGGTTCGACCTATAAATAACAGCAGATGATGCAGATTGGAAGCTTCATCACCAGTTCTACCATAGTTATAGACGCAGTGAGAAATGGTGAAATAATAATTGGGCAATCTTGGTCAGGGTCAAATTGCTCATGGAATGTAATATTCTGGCAAAGCCTGAACAGCATACAAAATGTTTGGATAGGTGGGAACAGCTCTGGTAGGGGGCAAGCCACTGAACTCTACATTTGGAGTATATACTCCTATCTTATTACAGTTTCAACAATTATAACTGCATCTCATGATAGACTTACAGTATTGTGTTTATTGTTCTTAGACACAAACTCCCACATAAATAAGATTTACATTTTTGTGAATGGAACCTAAGTTCAATAAGTCAACAGAAGTACTGACTTTTCTAAGCACTGTTTCATTATGTATAAATTCTAATTTAGGCTCCTATTCTTTGCTAATGCTTTCCCCCTTGTGCTACTAACTATTCAGTATTGACAATAAAAAGCAAAATAACACTCTTGTCCAAACAACCTCAAAACTGCCAACCCACACTAATTGACCTTTCATTTAAGTTCATTCCCTCTAAATCTAATCAACTCCTAGGACATCTAAGTACTTAACTCTGCCAAGATTAAAAGCTCTGCATTCATGATTATTTCGAATTAACAGATGAGAGGTATAAACAGGCACTTCTGCATTCCAAATGATATAATGAATGTTATCACTTCCAAACAGAATATTTTTATTCACACCTCCTAATTTATTTCATTTTTGTTTGGAAATCAATCTGTAGAATGAAATAGAAACTGGCTTCTCTCTATCTCCTCACCCTTTTGTGAATTTTAAAAGAAGCAAAACTGGAACTTTGCCTCCTACTTTACAAAATGCAGGCTTAGAAATTATTAGCTAGCCAGTGTTCCCACACGAGACTTTTACTCCAAAGATATCTAACTATTTTCTGAGGGCCCTTCCACACAGCCATATAACCCAGAATATCAATGCTGATAATCCACAATATCTGTATTGAACAGGATTATCTGAGTCCACATTGCCATATAATCCAGTTCAGTGTGGATTTTATACAGCTGAGTGGAAGAGGCTTAAGGGTTCATCCAGACAGATCCCATAATACAGGAATTCCTGTGGTTTTACTGGAGATATCCAAGCAATGTATTCAGTAAAACCAAATTAATGAAGTACTGGATTAGACCTTGGCTTTCCTGAAAGACCCGGGTCTAATCCAGTATGGTCCCTGTGGGGACTGTCCCCTCAGTAGCCTTGGGACTAGTGAGGGGGCAGTTCAAACGGCCCTCTTGGGTTTTCCGGGTTGAATTCGCCTGTAAAACCCAGAGGGCTGTAACCCCTTCCCCCAAACCCCTTTAAACCCCTTTAAACACTTACCTAGCTGCCATTAATGTGCTGCTGGAGTCCTCCTGGCATGTAGAAATGACATGCCAGGAGAATGGGGAATGAGGAGGAAAATCACTCCCTCCCCTTCTCTTGGCACATCATTTCTATGTGCCAGGAGGTCTCTGTCAGCATATTAATGGCAGTCGGTTAACTTTAAAAAGGGGGGGGGGGTTAAAGGGGTTTTGGGGAAGGGATAGGGTGTCTGGTTGTTCTCCCAGAAGGTTCTAGACACTCACCACTTAAAGTGTGAGCTTTGCAGCCTGGTATGGGTTTGGCACAGACTTCTTCCCTGTGAGGAACCAGCCTAAGACTCCAACATTGTTTGAATTGATACATTTGGATCAACTGCTCACAATCAGGGCCTACTGAAATGTTTACTGCCAGAATATGTAAAATAATTTGCATTGTTCTTTGGAGATCCATGGACAATTGAATATAAAACTTGTATTAATTTTATTTATAAATATTTTGGAATCATATTTCATGAGATTTCTTTAAATGTGCTTCCAAATGTTCATTCTTCTAAGAGTTCACATGTGCGTGATTTCCATACTGCACAAATCAATGGCACATTGTGATTACAAACAAGTAGTAGCAATACTAATGTATTTTATTCAACAATATATTTAAACTGACATGATGGAAATACACTCATGCATTTTAAACAATAATGGCACATAGATTTGAATTCCATTTTAAACTAAGGAGTGTAAAAACTGAACGTATGCCTTTCCTGTGGTTTACCACTGAATATAAGCTTGTATAAGCTGGCTTCATGTATAAATTGGGGACAGGTTTGGGGTATAAGTAGGGGACAGGTTATGAATTTTTCTCCAACATGTTGATAGATTGAAAGTCATCAGAGAGAGAGAGAGAGAGAGAGAGAGAGAGAGAGAGGGAGAGGGAGAGGAGGGAGAGGGAATGTTGTCTACTTTGGGTTGCCACCACCGTTTTCCTCCCAGGCATTCAAAAAGTAATAGTGGAGCCATGGCACAGGGAAGAGAAGGGATATTTCTTTTTGGTATTGAAGGAATGCACTAAACTCTTGCCTTTTGCCAGAAAGATACCTTTTTTATGAGTTAAGATACAATACTCACAATAGAGGGATATACTACTGCTAAGTCTATCTGAACCCTGCGCTACAGAGACTTCTAACACAAATGATCTGATTAAGGGCTTGCTGAATATACTATTGTCACAGGGGGGGGGGAGAGAAATGCTGTTTTTTTTTACCTGTTTGGGATTTGAGGTGCTTATATTCCACTAATAACCTTTTAATCTGCTTATAATATAACAAAGTAAACATGGCTTTATTATGTGCATTAGGCATAAATCAATTATGACTGCAGTAGTTAAAGCTGTGAGGGAGATTTTGAATAATATTGGAGGGAAAGTCCCGTGATCATGTGAATAGCAAAAAAAAGTATTGGTCAGAGGTTAAGAAATTCGACAGAAAACTGGGAGGTTTGTAAAAGTTGGATTAGTCAACTATTTTGTCAAGCAGATTTTTTTGTCTAAAAATATAATCTGATTGATTTCATTTGGAGCCAAATTGTGGTTGGCTGGAAAAGGATTGGAAGGAAACAATACTCATAGCTTTTTTTTAAAAAAAAAAATACACATTCCCTGTTTTTTTGAAGAACTCTGTTGGAAGGAGACCTGGAGATCAAAGCTTTTGGATGAGGAAAGCGAGAAGCAATGCTGTGAAGCTTTAAAGAGACAGCAGAGCCCAATGCTGTAAGATGTCCAGCAGTAAACTTATCACACATTTTTCTTCCTTTTTCTTGATCCAACTCTACTGGTATCCTAGAAGCCAAAGGCAACAGCAGATATTTTAGTCAGGGGAAGGCCTTTGTATATATCCCCACCTCTGGTTGTCTAGGATGGTTAGTAAAATTTGAACGTACAAAAAGATATTGAGAGAGAATAGTATCTTATATATTTGAAACTGTAATGAATTTTCTTCTTTCAACTAATGAAATTTTGGCAAATTAAATCTTTTATTTGAGTAATATTATATTGTATAACTATCCAGTCACAAGACTATCCATATAATGGTTGAACTCATTGTGAAGAATTATATATAATCTAAACAGAACAAAATAAGATTCTGTGTGTGTGTGTGTGTGTGTGTATATATATATATATACACACACAGTATATATACAGTATATATACATATATATATTAGGGTTGGTTTAGAATCCTAAAATCGGTATTCTAAAATCAAATTGGGGGGGGGATTTTTTTTGATTAGTATCTCATCGACTTACAAAAAAATTCCCAAAAATGTCGGAAAGGTAACTTAAGTACTAACGAAATTCTAAAGTGGTTCTAAAGTAGGAAAAGCAGGGAAACAGTTAAAAATCAAGGGGGAACATTCCCCTACCCCTCTTCCGTGCAATTAAGTGGAGCTGTAATGTAGAACATAAATATAAGATGTAGTAGCTACTAGCGACTATCTCTAAGGACAATTGTGAAAGTGAAATTCTCCCCCGCCCTTATTATTTCCCCTTTCCTCCTTTCTTCCTTCTCTACCCTCTTCTTTCATTCCTTCCTTTGCTCTTTGGTTCCCCATCCCTGTTTTTTCTTTCTTTTCGCTCATCGCCTCTCTCTAGCCTCGATCCATGGATCGAGGCTAGAGAAACAGAGAATCGCCCCTTTCCAGCTGAAATATAAGCCGACCCAAGCCTGGGTGACATATTTTTAGCTGGAAAGGGGCCGCCTGCTTCTCTCTAGCCTGGATCCAGGCTAGAGAGAAGCTCCCGGGGCCCCTTTCCAGCTAAAATATAAGCCGACCCAAGCCTGGGTCGGCTTATCATTTTGCTGGAAAAAGAAGCGTCTGCTTCTCTCTCCCTGGATCCAGGCTGAGAGAAGCAGAGGGAGGAGCTCAGCGCTGTTCCAGCTAAAATATAAGCCGACCCAAGCCTGAAAATTTCTTCCTCTTAAATGTAGCCAACAGCATTTGGCATTTGTTAGAAGTTTCATATACAAGTACTAATCAGGACTGACTAAGTTTAGTTTCGAAGATTTGTGACCTCTAGGGTATAGGCATGGTTAGGTTCGGTCGGAATCTTCGTAATTCGGAATAAATTTGGAAAGATTTGCTTTTTGAAGCCATTTTGAAGTTTTTAAAGAAACTGGGACTCCCCTTTGCCCTTTCAATGCCTTTTCCGCAATTTCTGTTATGAAGCAGTGAGTTGGAAATGATTCAGTGTTTCCCCGCTTCTCTTCCCTGGCCTCGGCTCAAACCTGGGAAGCTGTGTTAAAGCATAGTGAATGAATTTTGTCCCCTCCTTTGCCCTCACATTCTGCCTGGATCCTGGGGAGCCATGTTAAACCAGCGTGGATGAATTTCCTTGCTTTGCTATCCCTCCCGCTTCAGTCTTACACTAGAGAAATCATTTTAAACCAGCGTGGATGAATTTCCTCACTTTGCCGTCCCTCCTACTTCAGTCTTATGCCAGAGAAGCCGTTTTATACCAGCATGGATGAATTTCCTCCCTTTGCCCCCACCCTTTCTGGAGTAAAACAACTACTTTCAAAGTAAAGACCTCCCAATGAAACAGGAAATAACACTTTCAAACCATTATTCGGAATTCGGAAGTCTCTGAAGTTTCAAAAAAAATTTGAACATTGTTTTCTATGAAAATTGGAATTGATTTCCAAATTGAATCACCAGCACCCTCTACACCCAAAACAAGTTTTGAACCATTTTTTAAATCAACTAAGATTACTAGGGTATTTGGCTCTTAAGTAAACCTTCATTGAAATAACGAAAGCACTACTATTATAAATTTAAAAAACCAATTTTAAAATAACGTATTACAATTAATGTTTTATTTCAATTATGTTTTCAGAGATAGATATGATACTGTATTTTGTTCCTCTTATTATAGACATGACAATAGTCATTTACTATATGGTCATCTTGTGCAATAGTACAATTGAGATGGTGCCTCAGTTGGCTTGTTGCATCACGGTAATCTTATTACCATAATGCCCCAGAATTAACTGTGCATAAAGACGGCACGTAGTAGCAGTACACACATAATGCTGCTCACATTTTGTACACATGTGACTGTGAATCAGAAATACTAAGGCCCAGAGCTCTAAAGATATAGAGTGTGAATATTTATATATAATGTTTATACCAGCCATGCTATAATTTCTGGTTGGCATACATTTATAAAGGTATGAATATTCAACGCAACATATATATTTCTAATTAAATTCAAAAACTCAACAATATAATTGTTTAGAATAAACTAAAACCATAACAGTTGTAATTACATCCTATCACATGCCAAGGTAAACAAAAGAAGTAATGGTGTAATAATGTGAGTGAATACTTTATATCTAATATTGTGTGTATATAGGTATGCTGCAGAAATCAAAAAGTGCAGAGATACATGGAAAACTGGGTGTTTATTACAAAATATTGTATACACAATGACATTTATCTAGTATCCTCCAAGATGAATGAGATTACACATCAACCTCTGTCTAGTGTATAGAATACTGATTAATATACAGAATACTGATTAGTGTAACATATTCATGCTTCAATTAAGTAATACTAAATTGTGGTTGTATGCACTGTACATGATTTCTCTAGTGATGTCCACCCAATGAATTCATTTAGTTGTTCTAAGAAGAGAAATCCATTATGCAGTCTGATCCTGATGATAGACTAGACTATAACAATTAAATTCATGTGTAACCTGTTGGTGATGTCTATACAACACTAGCTTACTTCAGCCTGGAATGCTGCCATTAATTCAGAAGTTAATGTTGCTTACCTGTCAAACAGGCCATATCAGAGTGTTCCTTAAGTAATGGAGGCAATTAAGAATCATGAATATTATAGGACATATTAAAATTATATTTGATAATAAGCAATCTATCAAGTTAAGGCAAGTAATTGTCAGCAGGTGATTTAAGGTCCACATTGCAGAATTTAATAGGCTTAACCTCTTCTATATATTAAAAGTGTGTTTCAGTGTATGACTACATACCAATTCAGCTTTCTCTTATTATCATCTATATACAGTAAAGCAATGTCAACACAGCAGCTAAAGAATATCTATCCTGAAACAAACACACACACAAACATGCCCATGATGCTACAAACAACTTTGATCCAAGTTGGAGCCTATAATACCTTTGAAATATCATTGTTTCAACAATAATAATTCTAAAGAAACCATTTCTGAATCTTTGTCTATACTAGCATGATAGAAAGTAAAAAAGAAAAATGGCATCCTGTGGAAGAAATACTATATTAAATGACATCAAAGAATGATCTTTAAAAATGGTATGGAAACTTGCAAAACTCTGCCTTTCATATAGTGACAATATTCATCATTCAGATATGAAAATGAGACTGTTTTTAGCTTCTAAAGAGTTGTTTAACTAGGACAGAAGGATAGACAAAACCACAATAATATTAATGAAATGTTGGAACAGAAGTAACCAAGGAAGAAATGAAAATGTGGAAATGGCCACTTGAGATAAGATAACATCCCACATTAATAAACATGCATGAAGTTTCAATATGAAAAAGCAGCTTCATATGGCTGTTTGTCAGATCTTATAGCTGCATTTGTAAGAGTAAGGATGCCTGAAAGCAAAATGAGGTCTTATTAATGGAGGCTGTGCTTACTTTCATATTTCAAAGAAAGCACTTTGAAATAAACTACCTCGTTTAAAATCAAGCATACATATATTATTTTTATATTGTATGATATCACACAGATAAATAAGAGTCATAGGATAGATTTGGAAGCTAAAGAAGAACATTCTTTTTAAACTAATCTATCTTTCTGTATAACAAAGTAGACAGTAATTGGACATTAATGCCATAGAGGAACTTGAGGATTATTTCTAACTCATTGTCATTCAGAAGAATCCACCTCAGTTAACATGCTGAAGTTTTATAGAATATAGATGCTTTAAAAAGAAAGGAAGAGGAAAATTCTGAATATTCATGTACTTCTTTCTTGCAATATAGTTAACAGGTGTATTGGATAACAACATATTATATAACAGTCCTAATAAAACATTAAATGACCTCTAACCTTAACTCCTACTCTGTGATCCCAAAAGAAAAGGGGAAACTGTCATAGTCCATCTGGACTTTTATTGAAGGATATCATAAAATGGAGGCACATGCACATATCACAAAATGAATATTCCCTTTCCTAAGTGTTTCATGAATGTGGTTTCATTAGTTAATCTGGCAAATTGTATTCTGGGATATTTTATAGTATGGCATCAAGGGACTCAGATTAGGCATGTGATAGCAGGGTTTATGTGCTTTACTTCCCACATTGTTGCACTCAATTGTGGCAGTTACTGACCTCTTGAAAGTTTTCTGACTCAGTACTTTATGCCACTTTCAAATAAAAAGCAATACCCACTACTATCAGAACAACACTGATCAGGAATACACAGGATTGTCTTATACAAGGTTGCCACAAGGTTGGGAAGAGGACAGCCTTTTCCATAATTTCTAGCCTCCTACAGTGGCTCATATTCTGCAGGAAACCCCAAACACATGGAACTTTCACAATGGGAGAACCCATTAGAACAGGGGTACTCATCTTGTGAGTCTCCAGGTGCTTTGGCCTTCAACTCCTAGAAATTCCAGCCAGTTTACCAGCTGCTAGGATTTCTGGGAGTTGAATGTCAAAACATCTGGGGACCCACAGAGTGAGAACCACTGCATTAGAACAATAGAGCAGGAACAGCTTAGAGATAAAAAGGTTTGATTAACCCCTCCCTGCTCAGTTAGACTTTATCCAGAATGTTCTTGCTGGTGTTTTTGTCATGTAAGGAGCCCACCCTCTGATTTACTGGAGCCTTATTACTATGTTGACCAGCTTTATAGAAATATTGAGCATACAACATTAAAATATCATTTTAAAAAATGCATGTGCAGGTGAAACAAATTAAATCATGGCAAGGCTTTTGCATTGAAAATGGCACTGGTCTGTGAAGTAGCAGTTATTATTACATGGAAAAGGAAGCTATTGAGATATTATTATTGTGTTACACTTTAGTGGTTAGGAACACTGGCACTGCATTAAATGCCAATAAAGATACAAATGGAAACTTCTAATAATTATATCCTACTTACTGAGTTTAATGATTCCTTAATGATGCCATTGTTGATCAACAAATTGTATCCTTTTTGTCCATGCAATAGCCTTCCTTATAAGATCATTATTTCACTCATCTTACAGATGAGACATTAAAGCTTAATAACAGTGACTTGCCTGAGGCTAGTAAGCTTGAACACAAAGCTTTTGAATATAGTTTTAATGTGTCAAGTCTAGCACAGTGCCTTCTGTTACCTTTCCATCATTTACATCAAATCTAGAGATGTGAACTAATTGTTTTTGGATTCATGTTTCTTTACAAAATGGCAACTTTGCATCTTGCCAGTGGAAAAGAATGCACAATGAGTCTGGTTTAGAAGTCTATTTACATCTGTAAATGTGTGTTTCAGAAATATTACAATGAATAAATTTGCAAAAATACAGAGAAATTTGAGTTATAGAGAGATGTGTAAAAGACTACAGAACTATACAATTATGGCCCTTTGATTCCACTTTAACTGCTGTGATTGCATCCTACAAAACACTGAACATTTTAGTTAGATGAAGCTCTAGAGACTAGTACAGTGGTTCCCAAACTTTGGTCCTTCAGGTGTTTTGGATTTCAGCTCCCACAGTTCTTAACAGCTGGTAAACTGGCTGAGATTTCTGGAAGTTGAAGTCCAAAACATCTGGAGGACCAACTTCCAGAAATCTCAGTCAGTGGCCTAGAACTTAAAATTGTAACTACCCCTCCTTAAACTGTAAATTCTGGGATTCCACTGAATGGTTGGTGAAGTTGAATCACAGAGTTATAACTGTGTGGTGCAGTCTTAATTAGGAAAATACACTGCTGTTGCCATTTCCAACTTATGGCAACCCTAAGACAAACATATCACAGATTTTCTTGGCAAAATGTATTCAGAGAGATTGCCTTTGCCTTCTTTTAAGAAAAATGCATGCATTTTGGAGAAAATGTGATCAACGACAAACCATTTTTCTTTTTGGACACAGGAGAGCCAAATTCTCACAATTTAGTATGAAAATGGGACACAATGGGAAGGGCAATGAAAAACTGAGAAACCAAAGAATAAGACTGACTTTTTGCATCTCTAATATCCACAAGCAAAATGAGCTTGAAGATACTTGTTACATCATTTTGTCCCAGGTGAAGGAAGCACTTAGAAGAAAGCAACTGGTATGGAATAACTAAATGTAATAATAATAATTCTTTAACATAACTAGAGCTGTAATCAGCAATTCCATCTCCGCGATTGACCTTTGATACTATCTGAGTATGGTTCCATTATAATCTAATTTTAGCTATGATTTGCATGCGCCCACCATTACCTTGAAGATAAATTGTTTCCTTCTTACAAAACTTTCTTATAAAAGTTGGAAATGGACTGAAGGAAGTTGTATGTATGGGCGAGCAAGAGAGAGAATAAGAGCATTGACATAATACAAAACTCAGTTTTTACTTCTTTATTCAAAATTGGAAGAACAAGATTCCACCCTTTCTTCTCCAGAGTACAGCCTCCCCTGATTCCTGTGAATTAATTGAGTACAGTTTGGAGCAATTGAAGCAATAGGGTGACGGAAAAGATACCTAGGGTACAGATACCTAGGGGTAGGCTTATATGTAATGTACATTATTGAGTCAGCGCATGTATGCTCATGTGTTCAAATCAAAGAACAGGTAGCACTGTATATGCAACGTGTCCACTTATCTATTTAAGCATGATACTGACATAGCAGCACGTACAAGGCTGAGACAAGTACACAAGTTCTTACTTACTATCCTCTTCCTTCCTCTTTCCCCAATACACAAATCCCACATTCTTCCTGATTTCACAGGGAAAACTACCTAATTGCATTATAACAGTACTGTACTATACCAGTTGCTAGGGGATAATACTGTCTATCCTGCAATAAAAATGTATTATGCATAAGGTCAGGAATACTCATTTTCTACTAGTAAGCACACAAAACAAATTCATTGAAAATAGTAATGAACAAATAAAAGACTGTAAAATTAGTATAAAACAAAGTTGAGCATAGTGTGTCCCTCCAGATGTGACCATGTCGGTTTACTAATTACTCAAAAAGTGCATAAACAGTTTCCAGTCTAACAAAACATCCTCAGTGGATTTATTAGAGCTCCCAGTGGCGCAATGGGTTCAAATCTGCGGAGCGGAATGAGCTCCTTGTGGTGTTCCAGCCTAGTGGCCACAGACACACACCGGGGGTCCCAGCTGATCAGGGTCCGATCGGGGATGATGGGTGGCCTGATGGATATGGGTCTGCAGAAGAAGACTTAGCCTGGGATGATGGATGGTTACATGGGTATATGACTGCAGATGAGGATAATGAGCCTGGGAGGAGCTCCGAAGAAATAAATAATGATGACTCTATGGAATTTAGTTCTGAATTAGACAGTGAGAGGCCTAGTGACCTTGATTCCCACGAGAATTTCTCTATTCCTTTGCCAGGCAAGCATTCCGAGGCTAGGGAGAATCTAGTTTCCCAGCATGAAAGCTTTGCACCTGGGGCCACTAATGAGGAGGAATTTGACAGGAGAGCTAGCATCTTATCTTCCAGAAAAGATTGGAATTTGAGAAAGGGGGTACATTGGTCACATAGAAAGTAGTTCTCTTTATTAGATTGTGCCCAGGGGATTCTAGTCAGACATGCAGCTACGTTCAGCTTGGAAGGTTCAAGATCCAGGTCTCTAAGTTTCCGTTGATCGTAGGCGCAGTTTGCCTTGTCTCCAGGACTCTAAGTTCACGTTGACCACAGGAGCGGTTTGCCTTGCCTTCATACTCTTGTTTTGTTTTGATGCAAGTCGGTTGACTTGCCAGCTCTTAGGACTATTTTTGGATTTACTTTTGGGACTATTGAATTACCTTTTCATCTTTCCATTTTGGACTATTCTTTATTCTAAATAAAAGGACATTTATTGCATCTGCCTGGTGTGTGTGATCTGGGGGGGGGCTGTTCGGGATCTGAGGTACAACACTCCTGTCTGTCAGCACCAGCATCCCATGCGGGGACATGAGAGAAGCCTCCCACAGGATGGTAAAACATCCGGATATCCCCTGAGCAACGTTTTTGCAGATGGCGATTTTTTTTCACACCAGAAGTTACTTGCAGTTTCTCAAGACGCTCCTGACACACAAAAAAGTGGGTTTATTCTTTGAAACTGGTTTGGCAATTGGGGCTAATCCCTAGTTTCCTTAACAATCTACTCTTCTACCAACTGAATGTGCTGTAGATGTCTGCTTCATGACTAATGTATTTAAAACGGGATCAATGTTATTGAGAAGTATTTCTGATTTGTAAATATGTTATCTTCTCAGATATAATTTTTGTTTTTGAGATTTATTTATTATTCATTATTTTGACTTCTTAGTCGCCCCTTCCAAGTGGCTCGGGGCGACTCACAAATCATTAAAACAGTTACAAATATTAAAAACACAGTAGAACACAATAAAAACACAATACATCATACATATTAAAACCTGGTTGGATGTAGGGGTTACATCCATAGTTAGGTCAGACAATGATGCCCGCCCGCTACATGAAGTTATAGCCCTTGGCCATATCGAGAAGCCCTAGCATTGTTCCTACCCAAATGCCTGTATAAACAGGAGGGTTTTACAGGCCCTTCGGAAGGCCAGTAAATTGGGCAACGCACGAATTTGCATTTCAAGACTTAGTTTTACTGGTTCTCTTCTCTCCAATCTCTTCCCACTAATCCTCTCTGTGTGTTTGGATGCCTGTGCCATAGGATAAGAATTGTATTATTTGGAAATATTTATTGTCCACTTATTACAGTATTCTCCCCTCATCCCTGTTAGAGCAATATTCTATTTATTTTAACAATATAATCATACATACGCCTACTCGAAACCTAAGCACCAATGAGTTCAGTAGAACTTATTCCAAGGTAAATATGTATAGGATTGTTCATGAGTTCAGTAGGACTTTTTTCTAGGTATGTACAGGACTGTAGCCTCATATAGTCTATAAGACTATTAGAATTCATTGATGTTTTGATAACAATCATGCCCCCTCCCATTACATCATTCATAACTAACTGCATTTCATTTATTTCCCTGAGATAAAAATGTACTTTACCTAACACCAACTTGCAATCTCAATTTGACCATACTACATCTCTGTGTAGTAGTTTAGATTGAGACTGTTATTTATGGGTAAGCCAGGAACTAGACTGATTTATTTATTTATTTTATTTATTTATAGTTCATTTTTGTATTCCGCTCCTCCCAGCAGGCTCGGGGCGGATCACAACGGAGTTACACAGCGGCACGACATAACATATGGCATGCTGCCATATGTTAAAACACAGTAAAACACAAAAATAAAACAAGCCACATTAAAATGGTTACATAGTCAGAGCATGGATTGGGAGGCAAGCAAGGAGTATTGTCATCCAGCGCCTAATTAAAGGCCAGCTCGAAGAGAGCCGTCTTACATGCCCTCCGGAATGGGCCCAGTTCCGAGATGGCTCGGGTGCTATCCGGGAGGGCATTCCAGAGCCCTGGTGCCGCCACAGAAAAAGACCTTTGTCTTGTCGTCGATAGGTGGCAGGAGCGGACTGATGGAATTAACAGCAGATTCTGTTCATCTGAACGCAGTGATCTCGGGGGAACATACGGGGTAAGGCGGTCCCTCAGGTACGCAGGCCCTAGGCCGTACAAGGCCTTAAAGGTTAAAACCAACACTTTGAAGACGATTCGGTACTCGATAGGAAGCCAGTGCAGCTGCCGAAGAGTAGGTGTAATGTGCTCTCTCGCAGGCACTCCTGCCAGCAAGCGAGCCGCGGCATTCTGCACTAGCTTGAGTTTCCGGATCGTCGACAAAGGAAGGCCAACGTAGAGGGCATTACAGTAGTCTAGTCTCGAGATGACCGTCGCTTGGATCACCGTGGCCAGGTCCCTCCTGGACAAGTAGGGTGCCAGTCGCCTAGCCTGTCGGAGGTGATAGAATGCCGTCCTGCTGGCCATGGAGACCTGGGCCTCCATGGTCAGCGAGGAGTCTAGCACAACCCCCAAGCTTTTAACTGACGGCGATGGGTTAAGCCGCTCGCCGTCCAGGGTAGGCAACCGGCACCCACCCAGCCCAGGCTGACCAGGCCACAGTATCTCCGTCTTCGATGGGTTCACCTTCAGCCGGCTGGCACGCAGCCAACCAGTCACGGCCTCGAGGCACTGGTGGAAACAATCGGGTACGGCGTCCGACCTGCCGTCCATTCTCAGCAGAAGCTGGGTGTCATCCGCATATTGATGACACTCCAGACCAAAGTCGCGAGACCAGCTGGGCCAGGGGGCGCATATACATTGAATAATAGAGGGGAGAGGATGGCCCCCTGGGGACCCCACAGTCAAGTGGGGTCTCCCGGAGACCTCCCCACCCCCCACCACACGTTGTCCCGGTCCCGGAGGAAGGAGGCCACCCATTTAAGGGCGGTCCCCTAACCCCGGAAGCGGCTAGACGGTGGGTCAATAATGCATGATCTACGGTGTCAAACGCTGCTGTCAGATCTAACAGGACAAGCAGTGCTGATCCACCCTGGTCCAGCTGGCGGCGAAGTTGGTCTGTAATGGCGACAAGTACGGTCTCCGTCCCGTGCCCAACACGGAAGCCAGACTGGAAGGGATCAAGTCCAGCTGTGTCTTCTAGGAACTGCTGCAGCTGATCCGCTGCTGCCCTCTCAATTACCTTGCCTAGGAAAGGCAAGTTGGAAACAGGCCTGTAATTGGAGGGAGCCGAAGGATCTAAATTCGGCTTCTTCAGCAGCGGTCTCACCATGGCCTCTTTTAACCCCCCTGGGAAGACTCCTTGCTCAAGGGAGCTATTTAAGATCGTGCCCAGGGGGGCCACGTAGGCCCTCCCGGCAAGATCTAACCAGCCAGGAGGAGAAATAATTCTGCATTTTTAGAAGTCTAATAAAGGTATTTTCACTTTGCAATTATTTATTCTGCAATATTATGTTTATTTTTAATCATGTTTCATATTGTATGTGTTGATTCCCCTTTTTCATCAGTTCATTAGTACATCATTCCATTAGATATGGGTGAGAAGTGATATAGCATCTCCTTCAAATAATCTTGAAGCAAAGTTTTACAGCTTTTCCAGGCCAGTTTCACACAAGGGAACATTCTGCTTCAAACTGAGTGTAAAAAACCCAGGTCGGGGAGGAATTCTGTCCCCACACTGGCTGGAAAAATCTGCACTTTTGTTGGCGGTTCTCTGTATGTCCTCTTGGGACCTTCTGGGAGAACATCCAGACACCCACATCCCCTCCCCAAAACCCCTTAAAAACACCCCCCAAAAGAGATAACTTATCAGGTCTCCATTTCCCTACTGCCAACCCCCTCCTGGCATGTAGAAATAATGTGCCAGGAGAGGGCCAGCAGCAAGGAAATGGAGTATTTTCTCTTTTTGGGGGGTGTTTTAAATGGGTTTTGGTAGGAGGTTGGTGCTGTTTTGGGGTTTCCATGAGCCTGGAAATCCCAAGACAGTTGTGTGGATTGGGCCCAGAAGTCATGCAATGTGATCCCCGGCCCCAATCCACATAGTGCCGAATCCATACCATTTTATTTGCTGTGTGGATGTGCCCCCACTGAAAATGACAAAACCATGTTTATTACTTCTGTATCTTTTAAGATTTTACAATATTGAAGCACCAGTAATCATAGCATTTGAATATTTAGAAACCTCAAAGTATCAGAAATAACATTACTTGTGACACCATGCTCTAGCAATCCCATCAAGCCCTAAGCATGCTTGGGGGGTTCTTCTGTAGCTGTATTGGAATAAACAGCAATATAAAACTGGGATGTCTTCCACAAGATTTGTTTATTTGTATTAAATCTACAAGACTCCCAATTTCAAAAATCGGAACTACTCAATTTCCTGTCTTATGTTACAAATCAGTTTTTTAAACAATATATATGTAAGTTCTTTCAGAAAACTGGTTTAGGGTGTTTTAATAGATCAATAATGGCACCACATGTTTAACTAGAATCAGACAGTGCCAAATCACTATATGTATCTTTAAATGAGCAGCCATCCGACAATCTTTGAAGCCAGATGGTGGTAAATTGATATTTTAGAATGGTGTTTCATAAATGTAGTAAGGTTTATACAGTTATTATGTCCCAAGATTGAGACGAAATTCAGAATAACTCTGCCATTTTATTTAACCATAGCAGTGGGACTTTTAAAATGTAACAACCATTGATAGTACAGTACATTTGACATTCATAATCTGTTCATTTCACTGTGACACTCGCACTTCAGTTTATTTTCATTCTAACAGTTTGGTTTAAAAAGAAGGATTTCTCACATTCACTCCCCAGGCACAGACAACCATTGCCGAGATAACAGCAGTCCTTCTAACTACAGATGTGGGAGTCACAGAAGCTGTATACACTTTTTCAAGTTTGTATTGCAGCTCCAGTTTTTACAATATTCAGCTAAAATTATTTTTCCTGCAAGGTTTCCCAGAACACCAACAATGTTAGTCTGAGACTAATCCTCTAGCATTTCAAAAGCAAGAAAAGCTGTTATTGTAACACAAGCCTTTGTAGGTTAGATTCTACTTTTATCAAACTATCAAAATCATTTGACTTTCTTGAGACAAAAGTGACAAATAAACATGATTGACAAAAAAATATATCTGTCTTTATTGCAAGGTCTGGATCTTTTTAGGTATGGGCCTGGTGGATGACCATGTGTGATCCCGAAAACAGTTCCCACAGCCATCCCACCTCTGTCGGCCCAGGGAGGAGGGATGGCAGTACCACCCCCATTTCGACATGCCAAGAACTCTGGAGAAGTCTTGTGCATTGGTACTGAAGATTTTATGGCATGTTTTTGGGTGAAATCAGGGGGGAGTCGGGAGGTGAGAGGGTCAGTGGCAGCTACATCCCACTCTGAATTCACACGGGTGGCTCTCTGGCTACTTCCCCAACAGAAAGGTGAGGTTTCAGCCCCCGTGTGGCTGCAAAATGCAGGCAGAATCTGTTTCAAACACTAATTCCACTTGCATTTTGGCCAGTGTAAAAGGGCCCTGAATCACACACTTTCAGCCCCAGAAAACCCCAAGATAGATTTGCCTTAGGCACACAACAAAAAAGAAAGTCATCTAGAATGTAAGAGGTCTAAGAACATGTATATCCCTTTGAAAACAATTGAACACTTGCAATTTACAGTGACTAAAACTGCTTCCATTTGTTCTATTCTTTTTAAAACAAAGCAATCAGTAACATGTTTGATAAAATGCCCCTATTAATCGATGCTTTCCTACATCCTTTAACATATACAATAGATTTCAATACTTGTAGAACACTAGTCACAGCTCACAATGAACATAATGCATTCTGATTCTCTAGTAATAACAAACTGACCCATATGTGGTTTTTAACCCAGTGACCCAGTTGTTTTACTACTCGAGTTATACAGCAATGTTTCATATAATGCATAGTTACTTGGAAGTTAGCCATACTAAACTCAAAAGGATTAACGCATAAGCATACATTAGCTTTTGTTTATTTGTGAAGCCTTTAGCTTTTAGGATAAGTATTCCATAATATATACAAAACAGAACTGTTGTATTAACTGTACCAGTGTAAACACTGCCTATTCTGTAAAATAATTTCCAAACCACTGCTTCCATGGGGTTAAGTTTGCCAGGAGTTACAGTAACTTCTATGTTTTATGATTATTATATTCTCAGAGTCGGTTTCTATAATCAAATTAACATTGAAGTGACACGGTACAATAAGAATGTTACTATTAGTACCCCATTCAAACAGCAATATTGTCTTTTCAGCTTTCCTCCACTCCTTGAATCTCAGTTGTTAGAAAACTACCTTTTAAGGTCAGAATGCAGCAGTAAGACAAACTTGTCAGAAGACAAGGCAAACAGATCCAAAAGCTATCTTTAGGGAATGACACTACTAGAATGTTAACTCCACTTAGGCTTTGTCATATTTATATACAGTGGTGAATTGTTTTTATTTATGTATTTATTTTAAAAGACTTACCAGATGAGTCACCAGATATTTCAAAGAGTGTCCTGGCTTGTACTTCCATGAGAAAGCTCTCGCTCACATACACACACACACACAAGTACACACACACACACACACACACACTTCTTTTTAATTTCCCAGTTGGTTCCTCTCTAACACTGTGAAGATAATGCCTGCACATCTACCGGTGCAATTTTCAAGAGACAGAAAATAGCACAGTTGTTTTAGCTGCCTTCAGGAACATTACATTCTCTGATGTACTTGTAAACAGTTAGAACAAAGATAAAGAAGTCTTAGCTACTATCCTGTGAGAATACTAATGTCACCCTCCCCTCCCCTCTCCAGAGCAATGGTTTCTTCCAACACAGTGTCAATCTACCTGATTATGTTCTTTTCTAATCAGTAATCTTTGTTTTCTCTGAATCTCCAGTTCATGTGGGAGTTTTGCAAGGAGGAAGCATCAACAAGGTAACTGTGTAATGCAAAAGCAAGGGGGGAACCCCCTGAAAGTACTTGGATTGTCCTTAATGTTAACAGTGTCTATACTGAATAAATGTGACAGTGTCTTTGAAAGGGACTAATCCTGTTTTGCCAAGCCTTTTGAAAGTGTGCTAAATCCTTAAGAAGTCTTATTGCATGGCTTGGAGTATTATCCTTAAATATGGAGGGGATTGGAGCTGAAATTAAAAAACAATTCACTAAATGTTTCCTCGTGAAAATGCTTCACCTACAATAAGTATTGTCTTCTGTTTCATCTCACTACTAACGAATAGAATTTGTATTGTGCTGTACACTAATAAATCAAGCATTGCTTCAAGTGAAAATGCTGTTGCGTGAGAACAAAACTGGATCAAATTTCATCAAACCTCTTAGGGAAAATGCCCCAACACTTTTCTCAAGAATGAGGAGCATTAGAAACTATACAACCCCTTTTATTTGTAGTTTATTTAATAGCTGCTGTTTTGATGCAGTGCAAGAAGCACTAAGACACAGTAAAATTCTGTTGGTAGCCTGGATACCATTTTGCATGATTTTGCACCATTTCCCCTACGGTTTAAGCTATACCAATGTGGTGGACTAAGCAAGGTGGGAAATTATTATTATTATTTATTATTTATTGGTCTTCTAGGCCGCCACTCCCGGGAGGCTTGGGGCGGCTCACAGCAATCAAGGTAAAATAAAAACACATTAAAAACATTAAAACACATTAAAATGCAACACATAATATAAAACATCAGGATTAAAATACAGCATGATGTGCAGAATGCAGAGCACAGCATAGTGTAGTATACAACAGTATCGGCAGGCTGTGCACTAGCGGCGCCTATATGCCAAAGGCCTGTTGAAAGAGATACGTCTTGCATGCCCACCTAAAGGGCAAGAGGTCATGGAGGGCACGCGTCTCAGCTGGGAGTGCGTTCCACAGCATGGGAGCAATCACGGAGAACGCTCTCCTGCGGGTTGCCGTTAGCCTAAATGACTTAGTAAATGGGATAACCAGCAGGTTGGTGTTTTCAGACCGGAGTGATCTCGTAGGGCAGTATGGGGAAAGACGGTCCCTCAGATACGCTGGCCCCAGGCCGTGCAAGGCCTTAAAGGTAAGCACCAACACTTTGAAGGTGATCCGGTGCTCAATTGGGAGCCAGTGCAGATCCTGCAAGGTAGGTGTAATGTGACAACCTGCTGGGGTACCAGACAGGAGTCGGGCGGCAGTGTTCTGCACCACCTTGAGCTTCCGGGTCACCGACAGAGGAAGGCCAACGTAGAGGGCGTTACAGTAATCCAGTCTCGAGATGACCGTGGCTTGGATCACCGTGCCAGGTCGTTCCGGGATAGATAGGGAGCCAGCCTCCTTGCCTGTCTGAGGTGAAAGAAAGCTATTTTACTGACCATGGAGATTTGGGTCTCCATGGTCAGTTGGGAGTCCAGGTGAACTCCCAGGCTCTTTACGGAAGGCGATGAGCATAACACCACATCGTGCAGGGTCGGAAGCTGGACCTCCCCATCACCCGGGCGACCCAGCCACAAGATCTCCGTCTTCGCTGGATTCACCTTCAACCTACTGGCTCTCAGCCATCCAGTAACGGCCTCAAGGCAATGATGGAAATTATCGGGGACGGAACCAGGCCTGCCCTCCATCCTCAGAATGAGCTGAGTGTCATCACTCAAGCCCAAAACTCCGCACCAGCTGTGTAACCGGCTGCATGTAGATGTTAAATAACAGAGGGGAAAGAATGGCCCCCTGGGGAACTTCACAAACTAATGGGGAGCTCTCGGAGACCACCTCGCCCCTCCTCACTCGCTGAGACCGATGGTGGAGGAAGGAGGTCAGCCATTTCAGGGCTGTCCCTCTCACTCCAGCCATGGCCAGGCGGTGAGTCAAAAGATTTTAATCGACTGTGTCAAATGCTGTCGTGAGGTCCAATAACACGAGCAGCGCAGACCCGCCTTGGTCGAGCTGGCAGCGGAGTTGGTCTGTGATGGAGACCAGGACCGTCTCCATCCCGTGCCCTGAACGGAAGCCAGACTGGAAGGGGTCTAGCCATGTTGCGTTATCTAAGAAGGACTACAACTGCTAAATTGCTGCCCTCTCAACTACCTTCCCCAGCAACGAAAGATTCGACACTGGTCGGTAGTTGGAGGGAACCGCAGGGTCTAATGTCAGTTTTTTCAGCAATGGAGCTACCACCGCCTCTTTTAAGCACTCTGGAAACACTCCTTGCTCAAGGGAGGTATTGATGATGTTCAACAGAGGCCCACGTAACCCCTCCAGGCAAGAGGGGCACACGTCGAGGGAGCAGGTGGTAGGCCTGGTTGCAGCCACAATCTTATCGACAGCATCTGCGTCCAGTGGCCGAAACCAGTCAAAGGTGGGCCCAGTGGGGGGCCACGGAGTCTCAAGCTCCCTTACTGTATCAACCGTGGCAGGGAGGTTCCGGCGGCGGCTCAGAATCTTGTCTGCAAAGAAGCTCTGAAAAGCACCGGCAGTGGGGGCCCGATCACCGTTTCTTTGGGACGGTAGGGACCGTTGTCAGTGACCAAATTACTTTAGACAGTTGAGCCAGGGGTGAGTCAGCAGACACTATCTGGGCGGCGTAATAGGTGTTTTTTGCCGCCTTGACAGCATGCTCATAAGCTTTTTAAAATAGCTTATAAGCTGATAGTGAGCCTCCGTCACGGAGTTCCCTCCACACGCTCTCTAGCCATCTCTTTTCCCGCTTCATCGACCTCAGATCCTCGGTGTACCAAGGAGATCGGTGCTTGCGGGGCCGGAGAGGGCGCCTAGGGGCAATCTCATCGAGAGCTTTGGAGAGTGAGGTATTCCAAGATAGCACTTGCTCATCAAGTGAGATGCTGGCAGACTCCAGATCCCTTTCGGGTTCCATAAGTCTCTTTGGGTGAATCCAAATCCGTTTGACACCCTTGCATGAGGGGGGCGGTTGCTCTATCCGGATCCTCAGAGCACAGTGGTCTGACCATGGGACCTCTATTACGGAGGCTGGGTCCACTTGAACCCCTGCGCTGAAAACCAAATCCAGGGTGTGTCCGGCCGAGTGTGTGGGCCCGAGTTACAAAGTGAGAGGCCTAATGTCGCCATGGTCGAGATTAGGTCCGCGGCTGGCGATGGAACAGAGGCTGTGTCAGCATGGACATTTAAGTCCCCCAGGACAATCATCCTAGGGAACCTCAATGCCCACTCCGACACAGTCTCTAGCAGCCGCGCCAGGCTTTCTGCCGGTGCGCTAGGCGCACGGTACACCAGCAGGATGGCCAGGCTCTCTTGGGAATCCCACACTAGGCCGCCACTTTCAAGCCCAGAAGTGGTTAGCACAGCGATCGCTCTGAGGTGCAATCCATCACGGGAGAGTATTGCCGCCACCCCCCGACCCCCGTTCCTGTTCTGGTGCGTAGCAACGTAGTCAGGAGGTATAATTTCCTGGAGGCAGATGTTATCACTGTCCTGGAGCCATGTTTCAGTTATGCAGACCAGGACGGCTTTCATATCCTCACAGAACTCCTTAATCATAGCAGTTTTGTTCCGAATAGATCTAGCGTTAACTAGCACCAGGGTGGAAGGGGGGCTAACTGGAGGTCTATCATCAACGTACCTAGGGATAGGACGCAGGTCAGAGCCAGGCCTAATCATGCCATGACTAGGACTGGCTCTCGCATTCGGCCTGTGCCTACCGTACTTTCCCCGCCTTGAGATCACCGGAATCCCTGGAGAACCTAGACGCTCCCTCTGTGGGAAGCTGGGGGTTTAGTTTCCGGCAGACCCCGTGAAAAGGGGACATAGCCGGAGATCTCCTGTTGTCCCTTGGAGGAATCCCTGCCAGATGGTCATCCTCAGGGTTTTTGGCAGATTGTTGCTGTAAGGCCGAGAGGGACACCTGCACGTCCCAACAAGGGTGACTAGGAGGGTGCCTCGGCTTCACCTTGCTATCGGGCCTGGGGACCAAAGTGCTAGGGGATTCTTCTAACTTCTTGGGATGGATATTGGCCCTTCTAGAGGTGACAGGCCCTGAGGATTTCTTCTTCTGTCCAAATCCCGCCCCCCAGAAGGTACGGGTTCTAAATCTCTTTCTGCGCCACCCGTTGCCCTTCCTACGATGTTTAGGTCCGTTTCCCTTAGGTCTTATAGAACCAGCGGAAGATGCAGCTGGCAAGGGCAGGACAGGCTATTGGCACTCCAGGCTACCTGTAGATGTTACAATATCAGTCGCAATCTCAGCCGAAAATCCATTTGTCCGAGCGTCGGCAACATCACTGGCCAAAAGAGCCCATATTGGTGGGCACATCAGGTTGGACATTGGCTGGGGCGCAACCTTCAGCTGATGTTATGCTGGTTACAGGACCTGCTCCTTCCTGCGTCGAATACTGGGTGGGAGGGGGGTTGTCTAGAACAGTGTTTCCCAACATTCTTGGAGCCGTGGCACACTTTTAACATTAAAAAAATCCCGGGGCACACCACCAACCAAAATGACACAAAATGACACTGTAACCGAGTAAAGAACAGCTGGGGGATGGTGACCTGCTGGGAGCAGCTGCTGGGAGTGCTGAAGCCAGGGGAGGAGCCAGGCCCTGCCATGCCCCGCCCCCCGGCTTCAGTTCTCTCACAGCTTCCAGCCTTGAGGGGGCAGTGCCAAGCCAGCATTGTGTTGGCTCTGCCACCGCTGGTTTGGCACTGCCCCTCAAGGCTGGCAAGCTGTGGAGCGCTGAAGCTGAGGGAGGGGGCGGAGCCAGGCCGCTCCATGCCCCGCCCCCTCCCCCTGGCTTCGGCACTCCCAGCAGCTTCTCCAGCCTTGAGGGGACAGTGCCAAGCCAGCATTGTGCTGGCTCTGCCACCACTGGCTTGGCATTGCCCCATCAAGGCTGGCGGCTGTGGGAGTGCTGAAGCTGGGGAGGGGGCAGAGCCAGGCTGCGTCATTCCTCCCCCAGCTTCAGCTCTCACAGAGGAGGAGCATGAGCGGTGGATGGGCTTCAGTAGGCCGGGCTCCTCCTCCGCGTGGCTTCAACAAGCAAGGGGGGAGTCATGGCGAATGGAGGCTGGTTGGGAAAATGGCCAAGGAGGCGGCGCCCTTCTTCTTTCTTCGCCGCCTCCTTCGGCCATTTCCCCAATGGAGGGGGGAGGAAGGGGGGCAGAGAGCTTTTCTCGCGGCACACCTGATGATCGCTCACAGCACACTAGTGTGCCACGGCACACTGGTTGAGAAACACTGGTTTAGAACGGGGGACAGGAGATGGTATTGATTTCCTATCATGTCGCATCTCCGGGCCTGCCTGCGTTTGGCCTGGCTTGGCCTGTTCTTCCGCTTGGGGCCACCAGGGGGGGGGATAGGGGGTGCTGGAGCCCGGCCTCCACCACAGCGTCCGTAGAGGCGGTCGCTATGTTGGCAAAGCCAGCCAGCATCCCCTCTGAACACAGCAGTTGGGCCATGCGCCTCGGGCGACCCTCTGGGATCTTAGCCAGCACTGCCGAGATGTCCAAGTTCTCTATAGAGCTCTCAAAAGGTCCCATTGATTCTGGTTCTGAGGGCTTACAAACTGCAGGGGGTGTGGCTGTGTCTGATGATGCAAATAGGGGAGAATGGCAATTTCCAGAAAGATTATGGGAATGACTTGAAGGAAGAGAAAAAAACAGTGTTCTTTTTTCAAGAGGAAGTGGATTTTTCTCCCCTAAAGTATTAACTATGAAAACATTAACCTCACAATATGTATGCATTCAATGAAATTGGCTTCTTGGGACATCATCCTCCCACACAGTGTGTGTGTGTATGTATGCATACACACACATGTATGTATGTATGTATGTATGTATGTGTGTGTAACTTTTTGGTATATTTTCAAAGCAGAAATCATGTCTATTCAGAAATAAGCCCAATGAGTTCCACTGGGCTCAACTCTCAGGTAAGAATTTGTATCATTGAAATTTTAGGGTAGGTTGTGCACAAATGTTCCTTCAGATGCCTTATCTGCCAAATATTGCTGATGTCTCACTAAACTGCAACTCCCATGATTCCATAGCATTAAGACATGGCAGTCAAAGTGGTATCAAACTGGACTCATTCTACAATGTAGATGCACTTCCATACCCTCATTTATCAGGAAATATCCTTTCATTTGCTGAATCATAGTATCTGAGCCTCATAAAATCTATACTGAATATGTATTCAACACATTCACTTTTTGACAGAGAAAAAAAGGAATGAAAGCACCTAATGATGAGTAAACCGGCTACCATATCTTATGAAAACAAGTTGAAAGGAGACAGGTTCCTATATTGAGAAAATGCACCAAAACAGAAAGAAATGAGATGTAGAGCCCTGATATATAGTGCTTGAGCCGCCACAATTTCCCTCAAGGCTTTAGCAAGAGTTTGAGTTTCGCCTCAGCTCTCTCTCACCAACTCTGGTCATGAGCAGAGATGTGATGAGTTGGTTCAATATCCTAAGGAAATTTTTCTGGACGGTTGCAATAAGAAAGCTTCATTTTACCTGAAGGTTGTGCTCAGTTGACAATTACAAACAGTTCAGGCTGGGATCTCAGAAACACACAGTGTCCTTCCCCTAGTACTTCAGTTGGCAGAGGCAATGAGCTGGAGTTAATTTATTTTGTAGAGGTTATGTAAATCTTTGAAGACATTTCCCAATGGCATTTATTCTCTTTCAGGGAACTTTGGCTATTATAAAGTTCCAATCCTTGGTTCTTAAGTATGTAAGTTTACTTTTTTTAAAGTATTAATAGTCTGTGAGAGAGACCAAATAGAATACTTGAAAACCCATCACTGACCTCTTGATCTCTGGATTACATCCGTGGAAGGGATATTGCGAAGATGAAACTGAAACTCCTAAATGGAGAAGAATGATTTATGCTAGTAATCTACTGGAGTTTACTGAGAGAGAGGAAATGAGGGGGGCATAGCATGGAGGGGTGTGATGAAAGTGTGCATTCATGTGAATAGATTTAAGAAGTAATCATCTACAACTTTTTGTCAAAAATTGAGCATGGCTCTAAAAAATTATTGTAAAATAAATGTAAGCTAAAACCATCCAAGCAGAGTAAACAGACTAGTTAAAGCAATTAACATTATTTTTAAAATATATGTATATCACACAGAGAGCATAGATGAGGGTTTTTTTGGGTGGGTTGGGGGAGAAGTTGGTATCTTAAATATTCATATCCGTAACAGAATACTGGTGTTAAAAAGGATTCTCCCCTTCCATTGTGATTTGAATATACCTGTCCAACAATACAAAGCTTCTTATTTTATTTCTTCATCACATTATTTTGCATTTGTTTATTTCATTTTCTGTTATTTTATGTATTTTAGTTTGATGTTATTATTTGCTGTTTGTATTTTATTTTATTTTGTTGTATTGTAATTTTGGACTTGCCCTCATGTTAGCCGCCCTGAGTCCCCTTTGGGGAGATGATGGTGGGATACAAATAATGATGATGATGATTGGTTTCCCCGTGACATTAAGACTAGTCGTGTCTGACTCTTGGGGGTGGGTGCTCATCTCAATTTCTAAGCCGAAGAGCTGGCGTTGTCCGTAGACACCTCAAAGGTCATGTGGCCAGCATGACTGCATGGAGCACCGTTACCTTACCACCAGAGTGGTATCTTTTGATTTACTCACATTTGCATGTTTTCAAACTCCTAGGTTGGTGGAAGCTGGGGCTGACATTGGAAGCTCACGCCGCTCCCCGGATTCGAGCCTGCGACCTTTCGGTCAACAAGTTTAGCAGCTCAGCACTTTAATCCACTGAGCTCAAATATCACATGTCAAAATACTGTTTCTTTATGCTGAAGATATGTATTTCTTCCACAGCAAGAAATTAAGTGGAACCAAACCATTTTTGTCTCTTTGGAAATTCATGTGAAAATTCAAAATTATATCATAGTTTTGTTTTCAGCTTGTTGTAGAGTTCCCATTCATTTTCTGTTAGTGAAAAACAACAGGTATATTAACACTAGACCATTGCATTAATGTAAGACAATTTTAACTGCCATAGCTCCAAGCCATGAAACCCTGGCAGTAAATTGGGGTATATATAATTGTTTGCCTGTGACCTTTAGTGCTGTAGTTCAAAGATGTGGACTTGAAAATTTTAAATAAAGGTAAAGGTTTCCCCTGACATTAAGTTTACTTGTGTCCAACTCTGGGGGACCAGCTCTTTGGCCATTTCTAGGCCAAAGAGCCGATGTTGTCTGTAGACACCTCTAAAGTCATGTGGCCAGCATTACTGCATAGAACTCTCCCTAGACTACAAATCTCAGAAATCATTACAATGGAGCCACACAAGATAAAGTAGTATCAAAATGCTGAAAGTATATAGTAGAGGTGCACCATTATTTGAAAGTTACTATTCCTTCACTACAGTCATGTGTTTTATGAGGCAAAAGAAGCATCTTCCTTGGAACTCCCTTTATGTAGTACTCCCTTCCTTCCGCAACTAGGCAAACTCCTTTTTGATTCAGACTAATAAATTGTTACTGTAGCAAGTTCTTTTAAAGGAGGGTGTTCTTTATCATTTCTTGCTCTGTTTTTAAACACTTTTCAGGTCTTTTGTTTTAAAATTTTCAATATGATAGTGTATTTATTTAACTTTGTACAATTATTATGTAATATTATAACTCATGGACTTTTACTGTATGTTATTTTATTCTATATTGAAAGTTTTTTGCACTTATCTCTGGTAAACTATACTCCATAAAAGAGCCATAGACCAATCTTCTCAACTTTTTACCAGGAAAAAAACATAACATTTATTTTTTAATCATAATCTCTCATGGAAACACTAGCAACCATTTTTGGAACACATAGTTCCCAAGATTCTTGTCTGAGAAACCCTAATCCAGATAATAAATTAATGAGAGGTCAGAGATGATCAAACCATGTTGGATTGAACAACACAAATTTCAGAAGCATCTTTTAAAAAACAAATTTAGATTAGCTTCTGTTTCCTAAAGCAGGCTCACATGTAACCATTTTTCTTTTACTTAGGTAAACAAGATAGAAAATATTTTGTCAAGTTAATAAACTTTTAGATGGCAGTTTTGTTATGCCATGGAATAACATTGATATATGGTATTTGGACAACTGTTTAGTAAACACTATCGGTTTGCAGTTGGTAACATTAATTAATTAGTTGTGAAACTCAAGAAGTATAATGGGCAAAACAAAATGGAAGCAACATTATTTCTTTTTAGAACCATTTCTGCATGACTTTAACATACATGTATAGAAACCAAACTGCAGAAAACATAAATATATCTGATTTCCAGTTCAGTACTCATCACTGCAAGTAAGTAACAAAAAGAATACTATAGACCAGTCAGCCTGGCAGCACACTAAAATACCCCATTACATCTTAAATATCCTATTGAATTCACAAGAAGGCAGTAAAATAAAGCTTATTCAACTTTTCAATTTGTATTGTCAAGTGAAGGAACAATTCCTGCCATATTAGTTTTTGTAAAGTAAACAGGAAACTTTATCACACAAATTATACATAAGACAAATTCTTGCCACCAGCCTTATGTCACAAGGCCATAAAATCATATTGGAAGAGGCCTCATAGGACATCTAGTACTATGAGGTATGTAAGTATGTAAGTATAGGATGCTATGTCTCATTTGCAAAAGAAGAACTATCACTTGTCTTAATAGACGTACATCTAGTTTCAAATCATTATTTATTCATTAGATTCAACATAAAATAACATTAAAAGTTTATAGGTTATAGAACATAAGTATAAGATTATTTGGTACACCCATTGCAAACACATCCAAAAGTTACCTATTGCACACACATCAATCTATATATTAAAAATCCTCCATGTCGTGTTTCCAGGCTCAAAAACAAAGACACCACACAAGGCAGAAACACAAATACAGCCCACATACACCCACAACCCTACTCGCTATGTTTTTAGCTTTAAAAAACCTTTAAAAAACTAGCCAACGGCCAAAACTCCTAAGAAACATTTGGGACTTCAAGTCCCAGAAACCCCTGCGCCTGGAACAAAAAAACCACCCATGGCCCTGGCGCGCGAAACAGCGCCAACTCTTCCCCCTCCCAAATGGAAAAAAACCTCCCTTAGGGCTTCCCCCACAAAGGGCGGTGAGAGAGAGCAAGGGAGCTGACCTTCCCCTCCTCCCTTCCTCCCTTCCTCCCTTCGTAGAAGGAGGACGGCTCGAGGAGGAGGGAGGGGGGAGGGGCCTCCATGCACTGCTGGGCAGGAAAGGAAGAGCCTGGAGGGAATGGAGGTAGCCAGGCCTCGCTGCTGCTCCTGCCCCTCGCCATGCTCCTCCCACCGCCCTTCCAGGCCCCCGCAGTAATCACAAGGAAGGACCTGCGGCGGCGGTGAGGAGGAGGAGGCGGACAAACAAAGGAGCGGCAAAGGAAAGAATAGAAGGATGGAAGGGGAGAAGAAAGGAAGAAACAGGAAGGATGGAAGGAGGGGGAAGGAAAGGATACAAGGAAGGAGGGAATGAAGGAGGGGAGAAGAAAGGAAGGAAAAAGGATGGAAGCAGGGGGCAGAAAAGGATACAAGGAAGGAAGGAAGGCAGGAAGGGAGAAAGGAAGGAAAAAGGATGGAAGGAGCGGGCAGAAAAGGCTACAAGGAAGGAAGGAAGGAGGGGAGAAAGGAAGGAAAAAGGATGGATGGATGGAAGGAGGGGGAAGGAAATTATACAAGGAAGAAAGGACGGAAGGAAGGGAGAAGAAAGGAAGGAAAAAGGATGGAAGGAAGCAGGGGCAGAAAAGGATACAAGGAAGAAAGGGAGGAAGGAGGGGAGAAAAAAGGAAGGAAAAAGGATCGATGGATGGAAAGAAGGGGAAGGAAATGATACAAGGAAGGAAGGAAGGAAGGAAGGAAGGGAGAAGGAAGGAAGGAAAAGGATGGAAGGAAGTAGGGGGAAGGAAAGGATACAAGGAAGGAAGGCAGGAGGGGAGAAAAAGGAAGGAAAAGGATGGATGGATGGATGGATGGATGGATGGATGGAAGGAGGGAAAGGAAGGAAGGAAGGAAGGAGGGGAGAAGAAAGGAAGGAAAAAGGATGAATGGAAGGAGGAGGCAGAAAAGTATACAAGGAAGGAAGGAAGGCAGGAGGGGAGAAAGGAAGGAAAATGGATGGATGGATGAATGGAAGGAGGGGGAAGGAAAGGATACAAGGAAGGAGAGAATGAAGGAGGGGAGAAGAAGAGAAGGAAAAAGGATGGAAGGAAGCAGGGGGAAGGAAAGGATACAAGGAAGGAAGGCAGGCAGGAGGGGAGAAAAAAGGAAGGAAAAAGGATGGATGGAAGGAGGTGGAAGGAAATGATACAAGGAAGGAAGGAAGGGGAAAAAGGATGGAGGGGAGGAAGGAAGGAGGGGAGAAGAAAGGAACACATACACACTAGGCATGAGAAAAAAGTTATGAAAATGATTCGTTTCGTAAGAAATTCGTAAGAAATGCTACTTTCGAGTATTTCCGCACCTGGAACGCCAACCAGGAAGTGGACTTTCTTTTTCGAACTTCGGGGCCAGGATTTTCTTAAGTGTCGTTATTAGGTCGTAAGGGGGCACCCTCCTTCTCTCTCACCACCCTCCCGCCTCCCTTGCCAATAAGTATTATGGCAAGGCAAGCCCTAAACTCGCTCCTTCTTTCGGCTGGAAGCCTGGAAAAAATGTAAACAGAGAGGATTACTCAGAAGTAAATCTGCAAAGGAGGGCACTTTGGATGAAGGGCCCTCCTTTGTGGATTTACTTCTGAGTAAAACCTCTGTTTACATTTTTCCAGGCTTCCCTGCCTCTCCTGCCCTGCCAGGATCTAAAGCATCAAAGAGTATTGGGGTGAGAAACCAACCTAATGTATAATAGAATGAATGCTACTGTAAGTGCCTAATATTATAAGTAATCGAACTGGTCATACCTACATTCCATGCACATGCAATAATACAGCAGTAATAACAAGCGGTAACATTCAAACCGAAGTATTCTGACTGGTCTCTCCTCATGCTGTGCAAAAGGGCTCTTCTCTTATTAGCCTGGGAAATTAGCCCGGGAAAAGCCAGCGTTTGCTGCTTGGGAGCACACACACACATATTCTTGGGGGGGGGGGGATTTGCTGCAGAATCCCGGGCTCATAGAGTAGATTCTGCAGCAAATCCCCTAAAGAATATATGTGTGTGTGCACCCAAGCAGAAAACGCTGGCTTTTCCCGGCTCACAGAGAAGAGCCCGTTTGCACCGCATGAGGCAGGGACCAGTCAGAATACTTCGGTTTGAATTTTACCTCTTCTTATTTCCATTGTTATTACTGCTGTATTATTGCATGTGCATGGAATGTAGGTATATGACCAGCCTGGGCAAACTTGGGCCCTCGCTCCCTCGGGATCGGGGTGAGAGAGAGGCAGCGAGGAGCCAGGGGCTCCTCCTCCTTTTTTTTGCTGCTTCCAAGAATAGAATACCCCTCCCTCCCCCTCCTTTGCTCCCTCCTTCCTATTTGGAGAGTCCCATCTAGAATTCAGTGTGATTTATTCAAGTTTTGGCCTACAACTCCCAGAAATCCCAGCCAATTTACCAGCTGTTAGGATTTCTGGGAGTTGTAGGCCAAAACCATCTGAATGCGCATGCGCTGGCATACGAACTACTAACGAATTTTTGTTAGTAATTAAGTTACATTTTAGAACTTTTTGAAATTTTTTTGTAAGTCTTCCTATTACTAATAACCCCCCCATTAGATTTTTGATTTCCTATTTTTGGGTTCTAAACCATGCCTAATACACACAGAAGGGGTTAGCCACACACTATGGCACAGCAACGCATGCACGGGTCAGCTAGTATTATATAAAGCATGATAAACAGTTTTGGAATATTTTTCCACATTTTGTATTAATGTCTTATCTGGGCTGAGTAGTGATTTGTATATTAAAGCCCTTTGTAAGCATCTTTCCCCCTCCTATGTAGTCGTGATAGAAAGCAAACAACTGGCAGAAAATAAAATGATCAAATGTTATTGGAACTAGTTTCAGATTTGGTTACATGGCAAGATTGTGAGAGTAGTAGCATTAACAGTATCTGAGTGCTGGTATAATTACAAATATGGTAGAGGTAATAGCAGCAGCAATAAAATTCTCCAGAATCCCCACTTGTCACATACAGCATATGTAGGTGAGCTGAAGAGAGATGGCATTTTTTAAAAGGACAATGGACAAGGCCTCAAGAGAGGGAACATTTGTCATGGTGTGTGCATATTTTTCTTGTCCACTGTCAATCCTGATCAAAAAGGCTTTGCAAGTCTGTATATAAATCCCCAAGCAGTCTATTTACTAAAGGTCAAATTAGGTCACCATATGAAGCAATCCCCTTTTAAAGTTTTGTTCAAGATTTCTCTAAAAGAACCAAAATTATTGTCTATCTCTCGCAATGCTTAAGCAAACGAGATAAGAAACTCTATTGGAGAAAGGTTTCTATATATTCCACGAAGGCTTGCAAGGAATGGGGAGAAAAGGACACAGTTCCAAAGAGCAACAGCATGTCAATAATGCTTAACTCAGAAAATATCAATAGCTGCAGTTATTGCTTCATTGTGGACTAAAAAGACAGACTAAGCTTTTCCAAATGAGACAGTTATTAATAACAAATAAATTTACCCTGATTTGTAATTGACATCATGATTTAATTGTCTTGAAGAGAAAATAAAAATTTGCATTGCAGTTCTTAAGGTGGAAGTAGGGTAGAGAACAGTGTTAGGCAAACAGCAGAATAATTTGTACACACACACAAGCATTTGTAAGTTAATGATATATAGATGAATGCCAATAATACAGAAAATAGGTCTGAATCCTAGTGAAGTAAAGCTTTTCTCAAGCAAGAGTCAGAAATCTAAAATAAATGTTTTATTCATAGAAAGTATTATTATTTATGCCATGCTTTGCAACAATTATTTTCTTTTCTCTGGATTATTCAGTCATATTCTCAGATCAAATACATTGTGCTTATATGCAATGTTGGACAGATAATGCCCTGCCATATACCTGTTTTACATGTTACTTGTTAAATGCAGAGGAGTAAGTAATCCATTTAAAAATGAATTCCGTAGTCTCCAAAGGCAAGTCTATGAAGGTGGGGGTGAGACCAGCAACACATTGCTACTTTAGGATAGCTCTAGAAGCAAGATCCTGTAAACTTGTGCTATACACGATTCAAATGGCATTGAGAATAATATTATGCTGGAACAATCGGTTGTGAGATGCCAACATAGTTCTGCTATGATTGTTACTAACATCACAATGTATCAATTATCATATACTGTTCATTTCTTTGTAACTATTTTCAGGAATTCATTCCTTACCCTTCTGATACTTCACACTCCTCAGGGTGGATAAGAACAATCAAAACGAGGAGCAGAATACATTTCAAAAACAACAAACAATATTGAATTTTAAATAGGCAAATATAAAATGTTTCTACTTGATAAAAAAGTAGCTCCCTAAACAATAACCATTTCCCATTTGATGAGACATCATTAAATAAATTTTCATCTGAGGGTGCATATTGACAGGGCACAAATGATAAGGTGGGGTATTGCGGATCAACATTGCTGGAAGCAAAGCGGCATACCCTTAAGCCAACTTGAGAACTGTATATAGGCTAAACTGCATGACCTCAAACCACCTTTGCAGCTGGATGGTGGCTTCTCACCTGTGATCCTTACCTTGCTCCACACAATATGCCATTTGTGGTGCCCACCTGGCTCAAAATGGCACTGTTTCTTGCTCCGTATCAAGAGCATCACAATGACATGGGAGAGGAAATGGGAAAGGTGGAATTATTTCTCATATCCTCCCCCACTTCTGCAATATCGTCCTTGCTTGGGATAGCATCACTGCAATCACCAAGTGAGAAGCAGTGCCAATTAGCAGTACAAACAGCAGATCAAGGGAGAAAGAGGACAAGGGATGTCCTGGAGACAGCCTCCCCCTGTTCCAAGGCTGCCCAAGCTTGGGAACAGCAAGATGGTGGTTCAACCTACTGTGGCCACTTTCTGAATAGGAAGTAGCACAACTGACTACGGATGCTCAAAGTCATGGGCAACTCCAGAATCTGGGAAAGCTCCGGATTATCCTACAACTGCCACTGAACTGATTCAAATTCCTCTTGAGGTAAAAGTGCCAGTGAAGATGCATCCTGAGACTTTTTGGGTGAGCAGATCCATCAATTAGAAGACTGCTGGTGAAAAACGTGAAATAATCTGATACTGTTTCTCAACTTTTGTTGCATAGGGCAACAAGATTGAAATGTGAGGACATTAATGGCCATGATTTAAAGAAAAGTCTCCAAACATCATCCTCTGAAACATTCCGGGTGTTACAAGCAGTGGAACTATCAATGTCCATAATTAATTAATTACAATCTTTCATGCTAAATAAATCCCAAAAGTATTTTGTTTTTAAATGTTCAGAAGTTTATAACCTTTCTTTCCACGTGTGTACTCAGCATACACAATATGTTATTAAAATTCAGTTCTATCCTTTCTTTAAATTATAGATGCATCAACCAGCAAATGGAAATTTAATAGAACATGCTTGTCATTTTTAACTGGGAGTAAACTTCCTTGAAGATCTCACAGAATATCAAGCAGTGCCCTTTTTAGAGAATCGATCACTGGAGAACAGCCTATGTTAAGGAAATTTCTTTTGGTTAGCAGGTACAAAAAATAAATACACTAGGCTCTTAAGGACATTCACAACTGAAGCCATTCCTCTTCCTATGACAAAGCTATCCAAACATTATTTGAAATGTGAATCTTCAGGGCTTACCATTCACTCTCTTTTCCCCACTGTAATTTAGTTTGTACACATTAAACATTTTGAGAAAAACTGGCAAATAGACACTACACATTGATTTTGCAGTCATTAGTCAGCTGAAGGCAAGTCAGGGATCCAGAGAACTACTTTAAGCAAGTCTGCTGAGCATGTTTCATTGAGATTTTTATTTTATTTTATTTTTAAAAAAATGAAATTTCACATAACCTTGACAAGTATTCTTTCTTTTTCAAAAGCGATATACACTATGAGGCTAATATTTCAAGAGACCACACATTTTATTTATTATTATTATTATTTATTAACTTATTTATACCCCACCACCATTTCCCCAAGGGGACTCGGGGCAGCTTACATGAGGCCAAGCCCAATAACACATAATAACAACACAACAGCAATTATAAAAACAATACAATCAATAAAACTCAAGCATAAGCAATAACAGACAATTTAAAAACCATTTCGGGTGGGCCAAATGTGAATATTAAAAAATTAAAAATAAATAAACACTGGATGCAGACAGAGGTAGATTGTATATAGCAGGAAGGTTTCAAGGACAATGTGGGGCAGATGCCCAACAGGTAATTAAAGTGCTTCTGAGGACATTTGCAGAAATTGAACACAGCAGGGCATTATTTACTTTATTCAGGGAAGGCACAATGGAACAGCCACATCTTCAGGTTCCGCCTAAAAACTTCCAATGTGGGGGCTTGTCTAATATCCTTGGGGAGTGCATTCCAGAGTCGGGGGGCCACTACACAGAAGGTCCTCTCCCTCGTCCCCACCAAACGCGCCTGCAAAGGTGGTGGGAACGAGAATAGGGTCTCTCCAGATTATTTGAGAGATTGCCTGGGTTTGTAGACAGAGATACAGTCACATAGGTAGGCGGGTCCCAAACCGCTCATGGCTTTTTGATTGATGACATAAGTATTTTGATCCAGGGCAGCCTTTTTCTGGTTTCACAAGTACATCACTTGTCCTAGGTACATGTATTTTTACATGATGGTTTTCTTCATTGTTTTTGTTTCATTGGGTTTATTATTTCATTTTTAACTCTGGAGGAATAGGGTTCAGGAGAGCCTCCTTGCAATGCAAAATTCCAGCTATCCTTAAGGAGGCAGTGGTAAGACCCCTACTAAAAAAACCAGCACTGGATCCCACTCAACTTAACAATTTTGGCCAGTTTTCAATTTCCCCTTTCTGGGCAAGTTTCTGCAGTGAGTGATGGCTTCTCACTCCAGAGTTTCTTGGAATAAGCCAATTATTTGGGTCCATTTCAATCTGGTTTCAGACATGGTTACGGAACTGAAATGGCATTGATTGCCTTGGTTATGTTGACTGCGTGCTGGGCGCTGAACCTTAAAAATCATCTTCTTTTGACTACTTCAAAATCACATAACTTGTCAGTATCTGTTCTGAGTAAGATGCACAAATGCTAATGAGGTTAGCTAGGATATATATGACAGACTATTGTTTTACCTTGATTTTCCCGAGAGCTTTGTGCTCCCTCTGTGTCTGTCATTGGTTTTACCATTTGTAGTACTTAGAGAGGAAACCTTCACTATTTAGAGAGAGAGAAATTCAGCGTTTTATTTCACATTTGAGCACACTGAATACTAAATGCATAGATCTTCATATGTTATTCTCACAGATAAGAATCAACTATTTTTCAATTTTTGCCTCACTGAAGAAAAATCACTCAAAGTTTCATAATTTTGAGAGACGATTGGCAGTTCAGGGCTTATCTGTGCAAATAAATAAATAACCTTTTGCCAAGAAAATGACATTTTCTGCACAGAAAACAATATTTCTGTTGAGAAAAGCTGTTTTGCAGAAAATACTGCTTTCTGTACAGGAAACCGATTTTCTATGTGAAAATTAAAAAAACTAACAAATAAATACATGCATTTTTCTATGTAGAATAAGTTTGTTACCACACTGTGAACATACTTGCCAAGTGACAATTTTCCATATCAGGATTTCCTGACACTCAAAAATCTTTGCTGTTTGCTACCTCCGTGCTAAATTTGTGTGAAGTGCATTTAAAAAACTGATTTTTTAAAAATATAATAAATTCTAAACTGCCAATAGTTTTCAAAAATTCAAATTTTAAAGATGTTCTTCCAGGAAGAAGAAAACAGATAAAAAGCATTTCCCCCCACTAACTACTTATTAGCAGTGGCAGTGCATACTAGGAACTGTATGCAATATGGAATGCTAGTTGCTCACCCCTAATAGATCTCTCCCATTGTTTTTCCAAATGAGATCTTCTTGCATATTCAGCCCTCATAGTGTTGTTCTTGCCATCTCTAATATGCGTGGTCATTATAAATGAAGACTGTACACCAAAAGCCTTGTTTGGAAGCTGACCTACCTCTGTGCTCCTAGTACATTTGCATGTTAAACTGTGATTTGGTCTGGCTCATTTCCCATTACTTATTCAGGTAATGAAAAAGAGTGTGGCTACTCAGAAGGCATGGTTTACACTGTACATAACTGTAAGAATATATTCTTCATATTGTTAATCCAGAATGTATGAAGTTACTCTTGGTTACAATAATATCATCTATCTTTCATTTTCAACAGTTGTTCTGTGGATGTTTATCATATAGTATTCCATTCTTATCTCCAAAATAATATTTAGTGTTTTTATGCTCTGTAGTTTATGCTTCATCAGACTTAATTGTGTCTTGTATACAACCAACAACTGAAGTATGATACCCTGCAGATGTTTGGGGATGATGGAAATTGTAGTCCAATACATCTACAGGGCACCAGTTTGTTCAAGGCTGCATGAAGAGACCCTTAACAGAACTCAAGAGATAAACTATGAGATAGATTTATAACTCTGAAAATCCTATTTCTACATTTCAAAGTTAGTTTCATGGTCTAACTTTGAATTTAATGTTTTTAAATATAGAAAAACGTATAGATAAAAATTATTTGGCATGAAATTAATCATTTCTCACATTGGCTTTACACTTCCAACTAAGTTATTATTGTTCATCTTAGATTAAGAAAATCAACCTTTCAAATTAAGGTGAAAGGACCGATCTAAAAGCTTTTTAATTCAAAAATGCATCCTATAAAATGAGAGGAGAAACAAGAACAGTGATATTAGTGGCCCGTCAAGCTAAAAAATGTTTTGACAGCTGCTGTGTAAATGCTAAAATGCAAATTTAAGGGGGGGGGGGAATCAGACAAGAACAGATGTGTCTTTGAACTTAATTCAGATGCCAAGGAATTATATTTTCCCTTTAGAGTATCGCTTTGCTTAATCTCATCAATAAGAGAAAAACCAAATCTTTGAATGGTTTGCAAGTGAAGACAGTAATTTCAAGATCAATCACTAAGGTGAGTATAAATCCTTCAAGTACAAGTTGTATGACCGATTATTCAAAAGACCAACAATATGTTCATCTTTCTTTCATTTAATTGTCTATTTGTTTGCCGACCTTGTTATTGTCTTATACACTTTTAATTTAAATCAAAGTTTTAGAATTAAAAGAAAATCCAAGTTTTAAATCCAATTCCATGGAGGTAGTAAGTATCATGTAGCCCTCCAGAAAGTGATGAAATATGACTCTCAGCATTTCTTGCCATTGGTAATGCTGGTTAGCCATCTGAGAACTGCATTTCAACAACACCTATGACCTCTTCACAACGGGCTAAATTTGGTGTCATGAACCAATTTAGCCCCAGTCACTCACTGAGCTGGCCGGCTCTCACCAAATGATGCCAGCATTGCTCCATTGGTGAAGGGGAACAGAGCTGGCACATGCTGACACCAGGGCAACATGGGAAGGCTCCTGTGTTGCCATAGCAATGCATGGGGAAAGCCACATGCTCCATGTGTGCTCATGCTTCCCCGCATCTGATCACCCTCAGCTGGAGCTGGGTGATGCAGGGTGTGGGGGGATGGGTTCCTCACACCCCTCTATGAAGTGGAGCACTGCAAGTGGTCATGTTTCAAGACTGCTAGTCAGTTCCATAATTTCCTCTCCTACTATGCTTATGCCTTTGTTCAATGAAGGGCAAGATTCAGTTGATGCATCCACTGAATCCAGTTATGATCAGGTTCCAATGCATGGTTGTGTGTGTGTCACTCTGTATTTTAAGGAATAACTGAAGCCAGTAGAAGTGCATATGCAGATGGGGAGCAGGTATCATGATCTACACATAAGGATACCTGCTCCCAATCTCTTTAGATCTTCATACATTTCATTCCCACAGCAAAGAAAAAATAATTTTATCATTATACGTCTTTTGCCAAGGAAGTCATGCAAAACGTTTCAGTTTTTGAAGACTAGTCCAAAAATGAATACCAAAACATGTGGTTATTTTGGGCATAAAGCAGCATTTACTAAGCAAAACCAGAATTTCCTGTGCCGAAATTTTTATATTCTACAAATATAAAAAATTATATGCACTATCCCCAGAGAATAATCTTCAAACTCCAAATCTTCTCAGTTGGGTAACACTTAAGAAACCATTCTTGAACTGTTTTGATTGTTCTTTCTATCTCTACTCTGGAAGGGCAGCCATATCTCAGATTTCAAGTGTTGCAGGAAGCTACCTGAGAGATAGAGAGGGCAGGCTTTTTTTAAAAAAATAGAGGTGCACATTTTATTATTTCTTTTTGGTGATTCTGTGCATTAAGTTATTGGTCCTCCTGAAACAAATCAACTTGAAAAACAATATATCAATGGGTCCCAAATCACTGGGCAGAAACAGAGAAATTGAGTGTTACCCCTAGATAAAATATAGAGTTCTGAAAAATTAGGTATTAAATGTTTACCAACTGTCAACAGTTGCTGCTTACATGCTATCAGTTCAGTTCATCACTTTTGGTAGAGAAAGAAGGAGCCCTCAGTGATGCAAAGGGTTAAACTCTTGTGCTGGCAGGACTGCTGATTGATAGGTCAGCAGTTCAGATCTGGGGAGAGTGGGTTGAGCTCCCTCTGTTGGCTCCAGCTCCCCATGTAGGAACATAAGAGAAGCCTCCCACAAGGATGGTAAATCAAACATCCGGGTGTCCTTGGGCAACATCCTTACAGATGGCCAATTCCCTCACACCAGAAACAACTTGTACTTTCTCAAGTTGCTTCTCACACGGAAAAAAGTAGAGGAAGTGAAGTTAACCATGGCTAATTCAGGACCATGGCACATATTTTAAATGAACACCAAGGGGAAAATAAATCTATAGTAATTTTCTTAAAGAAAGTTGTTAGCTCCAAGTGAATCACGTATTTTGCATTTAAAATGTCTCAGTTACATTTGGGAAAAAATCTGGGGTATTTTTCATAAATAAAATGATAAAAGAAAACTCACTTTAAAAAATCCCCCAAATATTTATAACTGTGCCCATTATTTTCTAATTTATTGGGATTTTCTTTCTAAATGAAAGAAATAAGGAAGAGCTTAGAGCCTTTTTGGAGTATCTTCACTGTTCAAAATTCCACTTGAGATAAGCCACTTGGTCTCTGTCAGCTATTAGATAAGCAAGGTTTAGCAAAGGGTGATTTCAGAAAAGTGAGTTCAGATGTGAATCTCAGTCCATTCTGCATTAGTAGCAGAGATGGCACTGCCCTTTCCACAAGAGTAAGAGTTTGCCAAATGCCACTACTAAAATGTCAAATCCCAATCCAAAACTCCATAATGTCAACAGTATTATTTCAATTGGTTTTAGCGAACTCTAACTTAACACTATTGTGCACAGAGCAAGAAACATGCCTTTAGGGACTGGGTCATTTTATTTATATTCTGTTAGCTGGATTCTTCCCCTGAGTGTCAAGATCTTTTATATCAAAATGTATGTTAATCATTGGTTACTGCTGGATATCTTGTCATGGTGCAAAGCCAAGTAGTATTCTAAATGCAAATGTTTGCAATTTAAGCTATTTTGCTTTATAAAACTCTGAAATGCTAAAATAAAAATGAAATAACCATTGGGCTTACAAGCATTATATACTCCACAGACATTACTTGAAAGTTTTCTTTGTTGCTATAGCTTGAGCAGGAGAAGCGATTGAACTGCAGAGTCAAATCCAGAAAGTACATGTATAAGTGTGTGTGGGGGTGTGTGAATGGATAGATAGATAGATACACACACACACACACACATTTTAAATTAATTTTACAAGAGAATACACTTTCCCCTCCCACGCAGTGGGCAGGGAGAACAGAGATTGGATGGTTCCATGGAACCATCCAGAACTGGGGGCGGGGCTAGCTAACTTGGCAGTTAAAGGGTGAGGGGGACATCATATGGCCCAGAACTGGAGAGTCCAGTCTCAATAATTTGAGAGAGGCTTCTCCGGTGTTTCGCAGTTTGCGTTATCAGGGGACCCAGGTGTATCACCCTGAATAGCTGAGGGGTAGACTGCTTAAGGACACTACCTCGGCTTTGCCACACCAAGTTCCATTGACACCTAAGTTTAGTTCAGTTGAAAAGTTAAATAGGTAACCTTTAATAAAAGTTGCTCAAAATTTGAACCCAAATTTATTGTTGTCTGTCTCATTATTTCAGGGGTTGGAAGGCAAACACCTACAGATTGGTCCTAGTAGTGGTGAATACCTTTGAAGAAGTGATGGTGAATAGAAGTGCTGAAAAAGGTGCTACTTATACATATGAAAGCACATTTCCAGAGTTCCAAAAAAAAAGTTGGCACTGGCAGTCAAGATGAAATTACCATAGTATAATATATTATTGCTTCTAGGAGTATCCCTTCAACAGAAGTAAATTAAACCATTATATTTGTAGGTAAATTAAAGACTGAATTTGTTTGACCTTTCTGGAAATAGATTTGAAATCTGAGCACATGAGAAATATATGTAAATTGACACACTTTGGAAAAGTTATTATTTTAGATATTTGCCTCAAAAATCCCCCTTGCTTCTGGGCCAAGGGGGAATCTGGGCATTGAAAGAATAATTTTTAAAAATCCAAACTGGTTTTCTGTTTGCTTGTTTTAAGTGGTGTGTATGTGTATGGTTAAGTGACTGTATCCCTCTTATTCTATGATGCTATACTACTTATAAAATAAGTCAATTATTTAACAGTTCTGAGCCTGGGAAGGAAATTTTCAATTCCTTCCCTCCTCCTTACATTTCCAGAAAACTTTGGGAATAAGTAGGCCATTATAGAAACATCACCTTCAAAATAACTAGCCTTGTTTTGATCTCTTTTGAAATATTTGTATTTACTCTGAACAGCCTTTCATAGATGTTACATATATGAACTTCTACAATAAGAAAAAAAATGAAGTTTAAGTGGAATTTGGATTCAGGAAACATACCGCAGTCTATGAATTTTTAAAAAGGCTTTAAAAAGGCTTTTTCACGGTGATGTCTTTCTGGAAATAAACCTTAAACATTCTGCAAAAGTGGCTTTCCCCCCAAGTACATTAGATATACATATGTTGGATTCCTGTGAAATTCGGATATGTCTGGTACTTCAGAAAGATGCAGTTATCAAAGAGGAACAAAGGTCATCCAAATACTTGAACAAAAGTTTCTGTTTAGAATTTCTTCCAACACTTTATGCCAATAAACTGTGTACAGAAGGTTATCTGAGCTATCAAGGTGGAAATCGAGAGCAGAACAGTTTTCTTACATTGTTATTTTGTAGTTCTCACCCATTTGCCTGCTATCTTTCTTATGTGGAATATAAATCAGGCACGTTACTTTCCAAATTACTCATTGACAACCAGCCCCTAAGGCTAGAGATAACTCATCAGTGAAGAAGTTCTAGAAATACATCATTTGTCCTAATAAAGATATGCAAAAGCATCATAAACCATTGCTAACACTGCAGACTTGATGCAGGGTTAACTCAGGTTCATGTCAGAGTTGATTAGTTAACAGATAAGTGCTATTAGCTGTAAGCAAAAGGAACAAGTTAAGTAATTGAGAATAAATAACTCTCTTCCAATAGGAGCACAAATAATGTATATCATATTATTTCATTAGAAAAATATTACTTTCACCCAACTAAGAAAACAAATAAGCAAGCAAACAAATTCTTCACTTGTAAAGGTGAAACCTTCTCTATTCCCAATTCATCAGTGTTCAATCACATTAGTTCATATCATTAAGAAACCAGGGATTAGAGCACCTATTCCATATCATTCTGGTCTTGCAACGTGGCAGAAGAGCTGACATGGGACTCTACATACAATCTTCATTTTGCAAAGAGATATGACATCCATTTACAAGGTGTCAATTCCTCTAATTTACATTTTTATTTATGAAATAATAATTTTTATCATCTTTTTCATAGTATGAATTGAGGCTGTCACATAAAACTGCATCTTAGTATATATTAATCAGATCATTTACATTTTGTGAAAGAGAATTATCTTGTACAATTTATAGGAATGCAGTAATTAAACAAAGGGATGTTCTTCTGAAATGTCTCCCCACCTCTACAACCCAAATTATTCCTGTTCATTTTATTCAAAAAATAAAGAATATATTAAAATCCAAAGTCAAAACCATGACTAATTGGGGAACGGCAAGGGAAAGGAAGTACTTTGTATAAGAGATCAGCCTGACTAGTGCTATATGTGTGTGTGTGATGGAACCACAGACCTTTTCTGTAACCCAGTTCAATGCAGAAAAATGTATGATGTTCCTTGGCTCCTGAGACTGCTATTTTGCTGATGTTAATAAAATAGGAAAAAGGTCCAGTTCAACTGAGGCTGTTTCTGTATGCTGAAATACTGTTATGTGTGTGCAAATAAACAATGTATATGTACTTGTATGTGTGACCCACATACACCGATCAATACTAGATATATGTGAGTCACACACACACACTTGATGATAGGTCAAAGTGTTGGCTCTGTTAATTTGGTTTTTATATCATCAAACTGTACTCCTAAATTACTTTAGAATATTCTTATTATTCTGCATTATGTGGTTAGGAACTATGTCTTCAGATTAGCTCTTTAACTCAAAAGGTCACACACTTATAAAGCTAAGTGTATTGCAAGCATTTCAAAAGTAATGAATAGTACAATCCTTCTTCCAAATTCTAAAAACTGGATCTACATTTCAGTATGATGAATTTACTTTTACCAAGCTGAGTTTCAATCAAATTGAAGCTTTGCACTGACAGCGAGGAGAGAAAAAACACACTCAATTTATTGAATACAGTTAAACTATCTTTGTGAGAATGAAAAGGAACATAAGAACATAAGAACATAAGAAGAGCCATGCTGAATCGGACCTCAGCCCATCTAGTCCAGCATTCTGTATCACACAGTGGCCCACCAGTTGTACACGGGGATCTCGAGCAGAAGGGAGGGCAAAACCCTGACCTGCTCCCGACCCCCACAACCAGTACCCAGGGAAATCCTGCCTACCTCAACCAACTCCGAGGTGGCACTTGAATGTCCTTTTCAGTAACTACCGATACACTTGGTATCCATGAATCTGTCTAATCCTGCCTTGAAGCTGTCCAGGCTGACAGCTGTCACAACCTCTTCTGGAAGTGAGTTCCATAACCCAATGACCCTCTGGGTGAAGAAATATTTCCCTTTATTAGTCCTAATTTTCCTACCTTGGAGCTTCAGGGAGTGCCCTCTAGTCCTAGTGTTTTGTGACAAAGAAAATAATTTTTCTTTATTCACCTTTTCTATCCCATGCATGATTTTATACACTTCGATCAAGTCACCTCTTAAACGCCGTCTTTCAAGACTGAAAAGACCAAGGCGTTGCAACCTGGTTTCATAAGGGAGCCGCTCCATCCCTTGGATCATTCTTGTTGCCCTTTTCTGTACCTTTTCCAGTTCCGTTATATCCTTCTTAAGGTGCGGAGACCAGAATTGTACACAGTACTCCAAATGTGGCCTTACCATAGATTTGTAGAGAGGTAATACAACATTTGCTGACCTATTTTCGATTCCCTTTCTGATCATGCCTAGCATAGAATTTGCTTTTTTCACTGCTGCAGCGCACTGGGTTGACATCTTCATTGAGCTGTCCACCAAGACCCCAAGATCCCTTTCCTGGTTTGTCTCGGAAAGCTTTGACCCCATCAGTTGATAAGTGTAGTTGGGGTTCTTTGCCCCGATGTGCATGACTTTACACTTGTTTAGGTTAAAATGCATTTGCCACTTTGTTGCCCATTCACTCAATTTCGAGAGATCTTTCTGGAGCTCTTTACAATCAGTTTCATTTTTAACTACCCTGAACAATTTAGTGTCGTCTGCAAACTTTGCTACCTCAGAATTCACTCCTACATCCAGATCATTAATGAATAAATTAAAAAGTAACGGACCCAAAACTGAACCTTGGGGTACGCCACTTCCACCTCTTTCCACCCAGAGAAGTGTCCATTTATTACCACCCTTTGTTTCCTACAGTTTAGCCAGGTTCCAATCCAGGACAAGACCTGTCCCCTGATTCCATGGCTGAAGAGCTTATTTAGGAGCCTTTGGTGAGGGACTTTGTCAAAAGCCTTTTGAAAGTCAAGGTAAACAATATCAATTGGGTCCCCTTTATCTATGTGTTTATTTACACCCTCAAAGAATTCTAACAAGTTAGTAAGACATGATTTGCCTTTGCAGAAACCATGTTGATTTTCTTTCAGCAATGCCTGTTCTTCTATGTGCCTAGTAATTTTTTTCTTTAATAATGGTTTCCATCATTTTGCCTGGAACTGAGGTTAAACTGACTGGTCTATAATTTCCTGGATCACCTCTGGATCCTTTCTTGAAGATCGGTGTTACATTTGCCTCCCTCCAGTCCTCGGGTACAGTGCCTGATCTTAGAGAAAGGTTATATATCTTAGCTAGAAGTTCAGCAATTTCACACTTGAGTTCCTTAAGAACTCTGGGGTGGATGCCGTCTGGACCTGGTGATTTGTTGACATTTAGTTTAGTAAGGCATATGAGAACATCCTCCTTGTTTATCTCTATCTGTTTTAATTCTTTTAATTCCCTCCCTGAAAAAACTGACTCAGCTGAAGGCATATGTTGTCTGTCCTCCTGTGTGAAAACGGAGGCAAAGAAGTCATTTAGCCGCTCAGCAATCTCTTTGTCTTCGCTGATTTTCCCTTTCTGGCCATTGTCGTCGAGTGGCCCAACTGCTTTTCTAGTTGGGTTCCTGCTTCTGATGTACTTAAAGAAGTTTTTGTTGTTTTTTTAATATTCTTTGCTATGTGTGCCTCAAAATCTCTCTTGGCTTTCCTGACTGTTGCTTTGCATTTAGTTTGCCAGAGCTTGTGTTCCTTTCTGTTCTCCTCGGTAGGAAGAGCCTTCCATTTCTTAAATGAGTTTTTCTTCTTTCCAATCACATCTTTTACTTCGTTTGTAAGCCATACTGGTGTCCTTTTGGACTTTCCATGCCTCTTTCTTTTTATTGGAATGCATTTTAGTTCGGCCTGTTTTAAGGTATTTTTAAACAGTTTCCAAGCATTTTGGAGGGATTTGATTTTTTTACTGCTCCTTTTAGTTTGTTCTTTACAATTTTTCTCATTTTGGTGAAATTCCCTTTGTGAAAATTTAAGGTCTCTGTGTTAGTTTTTACTGACAGTTTGCTATCCAAACTTAAGTTGAAGGTTATTGTGTTGTGGTCACTGGTACCTATGGGCTCAGTTACAAGGACATCTTGAACGAGATCTTGTTCATTAGTTAGCACCAAGTCCAGGATCCCCTTTCCCCGCTAGCATGTCGAGGAACCTTGTCTCTCTTTCATGCGTAGAACAAGAATTTGGCCAATCTATTTGGGGATAGTTGAAGTCCCCCATTATGACTAATGTATTTCTTTTTGAGGCCTGTTTAACTTCATTTTCCAGATAGCAGTCTGCCTCTGGAGTTTGGTTGGGAGGGCGATAGCAGATCCCTAGTGCTAGATTAGTTTTTTGTCCTGGGACTTTTATCCACAATGTTTCTGTAGGTGAGTTTGAAATTTCTTGAAGTTCTAATTCATGAGATTCTAGCTCCTCATTTATGTACAGGGCCACACCGCCACCATTTTTCCCTCTCCTGTCTTTCCTGTACAGTTTATAACCTGGAATCTTTGTGTCCCATTTGTTTTCCTCCATCCACCAGGTTTCTGTTATGCCAATAATATCAATATTTTTTTCCTTTGCCAAATATTCCAACTCCCCTATTTTTGTTCGAAGGCTTCTAGCGTTTGCGTACAGACATTTATATTTATTTCTCTGGTGCACTTTCAACTTTGGCTGTTTGTGAGAATTTGTAGAAGGCCTACCATGTCCTACCTCTCGACTACTACTATCTATCTTTTCTGTTGACTCAGCCATTTGTGTATGGATTTCGTCCTCCATACTTGGCATTTCACCCTCTCGAACCGGAAGCTGCCCAGCTCCTGTCGACTTTCCCCTAGGAATCAGTTTAAAAGCTGCTCTGAAATCTTTTTAATATTAGTCGCCAGCAGTCTGGTTCCATTTTCGTTCAAGTGTAACCCGTCCCTTTTGTACAGGTCTGGCTTTCCTGAAAATGTTCCCCAGTTCCTAACAAATCTAAAACCTTCCTCTCGACACCACTGCCTCATCCACGCATTGAAGCTCCTGAGCTCTGCCTGTCTGGCTGTCCCTGCGCGTGGAACAGGTAGCATTTCCGAGAATGCTACCTTTGAGGTCCTGGACCTTAATCTTCTACCTAGCAACCTAAATTTGGCTTCCAGGACCATCCGCTTAGCCTTCCCAATGTCATTGGTACCAACGTGTACCACGACCACTGGCTCCACCCCAGCACTATCTACCAGCCTATCTAGATGCCTCGTAATGTCCGCGACCTTTGCACCCGGCAGGCAATTTACCATGCGGTCATCACGTCCATCACAAACCCAGCTTTCTATGTTCCGGACAATCGAATCACCTACTACAAGAAGCCCACCTCCTACCACCCGTCGAGAAGTATCTTCGGTGCACGAAGATATGGGCACAGCCTCTGAGGAAGGGGTCCCAACTGAGGGAGCCGGTCCCTCTTCCTCAGACTGATGTTCTCCCTGCCCAAGACCCCCATTTTCCAAGGCAGCTGGAGGGCTGCTCATCATGGAGTGGGATGCTCCTGTTGCATCTCTGGAGATCTTATCCTCCAGCCTCACTTCCTCTCTGTGCTTCTCCAGGTCTGCTACCTTGGCTTCAAGGGAAGAAACACGTTCCCTGAGAGCCAGGAGCTCACTGCAGCGAACGCACACCCAAGACTTCTGCCCGGCAGGCAGGTAGTCATACATGTGACACTCAATGCAAAACACTGGGAAACCCCCCTCCCACTGCTGGCTGGCTACCTCCATTTCTTATTAATGTTTTTTTGTAGATTAACTGTTTTGTGGTGGTCTTAATTTACTTAATTTAATTTTTTTACAAGTCTTTGGATATTTCTTCTCCGACTTGTTACAAGTTTAGTTTATGCTCTAAAGCAATACTAACAAAGACCTAAAGCAATACTAGAATCTAAGCCAAAAATTACCCCAGGAACTTACCAGTGCTCCTTTCTTTCTCCTTTATTTATTTTCTGTTTTATTCCTTATTTGAAAGTAGTCTGCCTGATGTGCTTTTCACAAGGACAGTTAGCTGACTGATTTGAAAACAGAAACTAGGCTAACTCCTCCCACCTGGCAGGATGTGAGTCAGCTGGGAGCTGCTGTAGCAAGCCCCGCCCCTTCAAGGAATGTGCTTAAGGCAACTTGGAAGAGAAAAACAACTGCTTTTGCAGCTGCTAACAAAGACCTAAAGCAATACTAGAATCTAAGCCACAAATTTACCCCAGGAACTTACCAGTGCTCCTTTCTTTCTCCTTTATTTATTTTCTGTTTTATTCCTTATTTGAAAGTAGTCTGCCTGATGTGCTTTTCACAAGGACAGTTAGCTGACTGATTTGAAAACAGAAACTAGGCTAACTCCTCCAATGGCATGCTTTACTTCTTTTTCTGAATTATTGTTTACAGAAACCCTCTACTTTTGTGGGACTTGGTTTTGCAGATTTGATAATACTCATGGTTTTGATAATTTTGGTTTCTTTAGGAATCTCTAGGTACTCCAGTTGACTCTGGATGTACTCCAGTTGATTTTTTTGTATGGAAAATTCAAGAAGGCAACTCTTGTAGGGGTTTTTTTAAGTTGTTTATAAAAAATTTGAAAATTCCCTAAAAATTCTTGGATAAGCAAAATGTTCTGAGATTTGGTGGACTAAGAGTGGCATATGTGTTCGACCACTGTAGCAAGTTGCACCCCAAATAACTGTAGAAATGAGGAAGAAAGAAGCCCTTGAATTTTTCCCACTAGTGCAATTATTATAACAAAATAGTAACAAAACTCTTGTAGTAGTGATGAAATTTCCACCAACTACACTTTAGTAACACTTTAGAAACAAAGTGCTAGTGCCCCCCCATTTTGCAATGACTTTTGAAACTTTTTTAATGGATTGCACATTCCTAATAGCCTTCTAAAAATATTTGAAATGATGTCATAAGTAGGATGGAGCAAGCTTGTTTTCTGCTGACCTGGAGACTGGGACTTGGAGCAATGGATTCAAATTACAGGAAAGGAGATTCAACCTGACCATTAGGTTGAACTTCCTGAGTGTAAGAGCTATTTCAGCAGTGAAACCCTTTGCCTCAGTATGTAGTGGCTCCTAATTTAGAGGCTTTAAACAGAGACTGGATGGTCATCTGTTAGGGGCATTTTGAATGTGATTTTCCTGCATGGCAGGATGTTGGACTAGTTGGACCATGTGCTCTCTTCCAACTCTGTGACTTTATGATTCTATGACTGTTTTTTTGTATGCAAAATTGAATTGTATGCAAAATTGAAGTACAATTTTCTTCTATATAAATTTATATATACAGAAGCTCTATTCACATTCCAAGAATGTTCAGATTACGTGAGAATGGACTTATTGATGGCTGCTTCCATATACTGGTATTTTCTCCTAAAGCCTCAACTCCTGTTCTTCTCTCAGCAATCAATTTTTTTCTATTCCATTTGCAAATTAAGTTGCAGCTTACTTGGGAAGGAAGTTTTAATTGGTCCATTTTAGTGTAGTGCTCTTAAGTGTCCTTTAATCTCTCTGCCTTTTGATTCTTATAAAATAAAGAGGTGATGGGATTCACACAGTAAGACACCCATATTCATGGGGAATATTTCTTGGCCAGACTGTGGTTATCTGAAACTACAGATATGACAGTAGATCATAGAGCTATGTTGGGGGATATAGAGATTCCCAAAGAATGCTTCTAGGGAAAGCATACCATAGACTGCCCTGGAGGACCTAGCAAATTCTGGACAAACAATTTCTCCCCAAACACAGGTAGGTGAAATAACATGTATGGATTTTGCAGTTACACGAGTTTACCTGTTTTTACTTTAATGGCATGTTAGATCATGAACCCACAAACAGATCTTAAACCTAGAATATAACTAATGGATTGTGTTCAGGAAGAGTGCAGAAAGCAACAGAAAGGTAGCCAGTAAAAAAAGATTTAAAAAATCAGGATTTTGAAACTCAGATGATATTCTCGGATCCTATACAAGCTTTCATGTCAGGTTCCCCCAGAAGTCAGGGATATGAAAAGATGCTCGAAAGACTGTACTCTTTCATCTTAATGACTATACTATTTTCTTTTGCCATGTGACTGAAACTGGATCTCATACTAGAATGAATGAATACAAAAACATTAGAAAGCAGTATAGTACTCAGTTTTCAAGGATAGAGTCAGGAAAATACATAATAATTTGAGGGAAGCATTATTTGTATCTGTCGTAAAATAGCTCTTAAACTACAGTCACCCTTCTACATTCACTGAGGTTAAGCATGCAGGACTCCCACAAAAGTAAAAAAAAACCCAAACAAACATGAAAAAAACCCATTTTTTATCTTACAAAACCTATATCATGGAATTTCTCTGTCTTCAATGTTATAGTCAATGTATGTCTAAAGTTAATGTTAGAATAGTCCTGGAGGACCTGAAAATGTCTTTACACAAGCATTCTCTCAAGAAAATCCCTAGGGTCCTCTAACACAACTCTATGGTCAACATGGTGGACATTTCTAGAGTGCCCATATTAACCGAATCCACAAATAAGCAAATCTGCATAAAATCAAACCCACAAATGTGGAAGAGTGATTAAACTTGTAATTTTACAAGGAGCTATGTTTATATGAATAAGAGGCCTTCCCATAATAAACAAAAACATTGATATTAAATCAGAAATGGCAAAAATAAAAGCAACCAAAGCAAAGAGAAAAGAATGCTAGTCTTATATCATTTAACACTCTTAAGTATAGACATACTTGCATTTCACCACATTTCTTTCTTTCATATATATATATAACATACAGCTGGAAGAAGCCCAAACCTAATTCAGCAAGGTTGTAGCAACCCCGTTCTCTTTCGTGCCTGGGGGGCAGGGGGCGGCCCCGGGGGTCCCGATTGCATTAGGGCCAATTGCAGCTGATGAGGACATGGATGAAGGGGATGATGAGGTAGCTGGGCATTCATCTCCCACAGAGAGCTTGGAATGGGATGATGGTTGGCCTGATGGGTATGAAAGCTGGGAAAGTCAGGCTGACACTGAAAGTGCTGATTCAGATAATCAGTATGAGAAACCAGGTGGTTTCGGGTTGCAGGAAAGGGTTAGGGAGATAGCGGAGGATGAGCCCATGGAAGCTGAAAGGGAGTCTGGCTCTCATGGAGATAGCGACCCAGGTGCTGGGAGGCAAGGACGGAGCTTTGATAGGAGACAGAGCATTGAGTCCAGTAGGAGGGAATGGCACCGAAGCCTAGAGCGCCAGAGGAGCGCTAGGTCTCGTAGTACAAATTGGCGCCAAAGCCTAGAGCGTCGGGGGTCTCACCAAGGGAATTAAGTATAGGATCTGTGGGAACGGATCCTCAGTTGCTCGGCCACTTCTGATTTGAAGGGAGTGAAGCGAGTGATGATCCACGGAGCCAGGACTGAGGCTCATGAGTTCCAAGAAGTTTCTTGGGCCTTGATTCCTTGAACTTTGCCTTGTTTGATTTGCCACGGACCAAGTCTGTTTTGATCCGCATTGCTTTTGCGGAAATCTTGCCAAGCTTTTAGCCTTTGTATTTACCTACAAACTCTATACCATTTTGATTGCATTTTGATACTTTTATGGACAATTTACCTTTTCACCTGTTTCTTATTATTCAATAAATAGTTAGCTGATTACCGTCTCTGTGTGTGTGATTAAGGGGCTGGGCCGAGACCCTGCATTGTGACAAAGGTTTAATCCTCTTCCTGGGATGAAAATCCCCAAGCATTAAATCATAATCATTCATACTGTAAATTCATCCTTCCATCTCATCTTCATGGTATCAATCTATCTATTTATCTAATGTATATCTCAATCAACTTTATAATACATTTCATAATGTGAGTCACGATTATACAAGCTTCTCCTCCTCCTCCTCCTCCTCCTCCCCCCAAACTTTGCTTTTGTTTTGGCTTTTGGCAGGTATCTTTTACAAGTCTTTGCAATTTTATTTTATGCACCGTTATTTTATATTGCAAATTTAATTGTAGCAATCTCTCCAAGTTCATTTATGAAATAAAAAAATTATAAAATCATAACAAATATAACAAATCCCAACCATAACAAACCCAAATCATAGAATCTATAAAACAATATTAGTAAAAAAAATGTGTCCAAAAAGAAAAGTCTTAACTTGCATGGCAAAATAAACCATATGCAGTTCCCAATGTTGAAATGGTGGATGGGACAGAACCATGCATTTACTGTAACCGATAACAGCAATTGGCTGTAGTTTTGAAGCAATCTTCTGCTGTAGTTTTTGCAAAAACTACAAGGAAGTTTGCATGTTTAACACACTGCAGTAATCAACCCTGGGGATTACTTATGTAGGATGGCTATGTACAGGAACAGCTTGTCTCATTGTATTACAAATAAAGATACTTAAGAAATTTCTTTTGCAAAATTCTGATATGAACTGATCTGATCTGCATTTCCCAGACTGATGTGCACAGATATATGCTTAATGTTTTACACTGTTCTACAATGAAACTGACCCCTTAACTATTTAGCATTTACATCAACTCTATGGTGGACCATCTTCAGAACATGAATCCCCCCGAGCTATTTTATGATAGAAACTGGCAGGAAGATATATTTCCACTTTTTTTGCAGCTGATGCATAAAATAAAATCAATGGGTGTTCTCAAGAACACACACTGGCCATAAAAGAACACTGACAGCATTAACCCAATACTGCAAAGCAGATAAACTCCAACTTACTAGTCAAAGTTTCTGAGAAAGGCCCTGAAAATACCAAAATGTGTTTCCAATGTCATCCTGAAACTGGAGACAGGTTTCATGAGAGTGTAGGCCAGGGTGCGGTGGTCATACTCCACTACTGGCTCAGAATATCCTGTGCTTCCCTTAGTCTTGCCCCATTAACCATGCAGGATGACTTCCAGTCTACAAGGAAACAGATTGTAGCAACTAAAATCTCATCACTGGCTTCTCCCAGGGTTGCTACTCAGAATGGAATATGATCAAGCCAAAGCACTCACCAAACAACATAACATAGACACAGAGCGTCAATTAGATCTAGCCTTCACCCAAGCCTTCACCGTCTACGAAGATAGCAGTTATTTTGCCTCCCCATGGCATACTTACCCAATCTAGAGGTTCCCAATAATCAGGTCTTCAAGTTTCTTGTTTCAAACATGCAGCTTGATGCAGAAACTGTGGACTTCACTTACATGAAATATACTCTGAATAGTTTGATCTATTAACCCAAATTAGAAATAACTGTTTTAAAAAGGCACACTTTTGTTTCATTATAGTAAAGACAGGAACAGTTTCAGAATGGAAAATTTGATCTTTCATGCCACACATTGAAGGTTTATGTAACTACTCAGGAACACCTATGATGGATGAGAGCAAAGCCAATTACTACATGGCTAGGGTTATCAGCCAGGGAGATTTGACAAAAAAAATCCTTTCTGTAGTCTTTCAGCGAGATGATGAACATGATGTTGCACATTAGTTTATATTAGTAAAAATTAGAATCTCTACAGTCTGTGCAAAATTCTGTGCAAAATTCCATCATGGTTGTTTTGCATGGAACAGGAATTAATATTTCTGAACAGGAATTAATATTTATTCTTTGATATATTATTTTGTATCCAGAAAATGTTGTTTTTCACACACAACAACCATGTGTGAATTTAGGCATATGACACCTGGATTGAAAATAGCATTTGAAAAGTATGTGATTTTGAAGCCTTTCTTGAAACTAGAAGAAAAATGCTGAAATTATTAATTGCTACCTTCAAGAAACTTTACATCTCTATACTTTACTCAACATGCTTGAAATCATTGCTTTTCCTGATAAGATATGAAGGTCTACTTTCTCATCATTCTTCTTGAGACCTCACAACTCTGGAATGTTCCCAGGGTTGATAACTGTTTCGCTCAGAAGTCCAAAACTCCTGAACTGGAAAGTGGGGAAAACTATCAAGTACTTCACAATCCTATTCCTTAAAAGGATTCTACCACAATTAAATCCAGTTTGAACAGATGTGACTAAATTAATCTAAATACCAAGAAGAACCAACCAATAAATCAATAAACCCAATGTGAACAAGTGAAACTGTCAACCTGCAAGAAACAAGTTATAGTATTAATTGACCTATAGCACTAAGTGAACCTAAACTACTGGTGCCCATCTGTAACACAACTCCTTCATAGTACAGAGTAGAGGAAAAGACTTGACACCCAAAACTGGAAAAAAGTGGGATTTCTATTCAATTCTAATATAATCAGCAAAATGAATGATAAACACAGGGTCGTGAAAGCCAAAAAACCAAAGGATTCCAGAAAATAAACATTCATCCTAGCCTTAATGAGAAGAGATCTATTGAATCAGTAGGAACTGTCTGTACATTCCATTGACTTAATAAACTACTCTAGGTAAGACTAATCCTTTTTCTCATTTTTCCCTTTTTATATTTCATCGTTTCCCCAGAACTAGTGTTTGAGGTGGCTTAAGAGAATTAAAAGTAAGACATATATAAGTTAAAAATACTAAAAAAATATAGTAAAATATAATAATTTATATGTTTAAAAACTTTGGATTCAGGGGAAAGGAGAAATAGGCTAGTACCGTTATAAAATTCCAGAAGCCCAGATTATCTTTTCCAGGCATTTCATGTTGATGAAAAAGAGCAAGGGGAAGGGAATGGATGCACTGAAGGAGTCCACAGGCCAATGACCAAAATATTAATAAGGAATTGCCTAGCATTAACTTCTGGGGTTGATCTTTCAGATAGAAATTTTGCTTCTGTAAAAATATTGTCTGCCAGTCCAAATCCCAGGAAGGCAAACCATAATGACATCAAAAACCACTAAAAGTTTAGCAGAATCAAAAGGGATATATTTCCCACTGTCCAATTGTTGTAAATTACCCAAGCTGACTCCATTTGAAGAAGGGTTTGAAATAGATCCAGATAATTAATCCCATCCAGAAACGGCTGGCATTGGTATGCCACCACATTCTCCAGTACTTTGCCCAGAGGCAATATGGTAAGCTGTGTAGTAGAATCAAATATGGTGAAGACTTTTAAACAGGGAGGACTTTTAAACAGATGTCTTAAAACAATCTCCTTTAAGCACAGTGAAATTCTATTTTGCTGTTATTTTGTTGTAAATAGGGGCTGCCTGCTCTCTTTACATACAATCCCAGTCTAGCTTTTTGAATAAGCCAAGACAGGCAGTTGGGCAATTGGATCTGGACTATTCTATCTCTAACTCAGAGATGCCAGCTTTGAAACTGTTTAGCAATGAGCCAAATGTTTTCATTCCAGATATTGGAACAACTTGTTTGTCAAAGTTAGATTCCTTCAATTTCTGTGTTCTCCTTGCAGGCAAATACATTGGTTTTCCTTTTTAAAAAAATCCAAACAGGTCTGTACAATGTAAGCTGGTCTGCAGCTGAAGAAATTATAACCACTTGGATGCTGGCCATGTCTTCTATTGCTGTGTTTCAAATTTTTAAAATGGTTTTTGTTATGTTTCAAAGAAGATTCTTTTTATATATATTTAAAAAAGCTTTGATATTTTGCTTCCCCTCCAAACATATATCTATTAAAATACAATTAGAATTAAAGAGTTAGAATCCCTGTATGTAACATGACCATTTTCCTACTAATAGTAAAAAAAGGCAAGTTCATCTCAAAACAAAGAATTGTCAGCTTATCAAAACTACGTATTTTCCTCCATGCTTATGCTTGAAGTTGCACCCCTGTGCAAAGCACCTCTGTAATATATCTTCATTTGGGCTCCGTCGAACACAGTGAATTGAACGTATAATATATGATTAGCCTTGGGAAGCAGCAGCATCCTTTTTGCCCTACGATTCAGCCAAGCTAAGAATTTGGAATGATGTATTTCAATGCACTTCCATAACATCATTCAGTTTTTCTCATCCGTTCTAGTTTTATATGTAATGAAACTGCCATCTCCATTAAATACTGTAGTTTTTCATGTGTATACCATTGATTTCCCACCTCAAAAGTATCATTGAGCCTGAAGCAGTGGAGCCCAGTCCATTAGTGCAAATGAGGGAGCCAACTGTTAGGTGTAACCTATCCCCACCCATTTCAAATTTTGTCCACTCCTTTCACTGTTAACAAATCCATGAGGCTGTCAGTTTCCTCCTTAGTCAATCTCTCAAACTTGCCTTTATAGAAGTCGGCAACATTGGCCCTTCCTACAAAGACTCACTAAATTAAGCTGAAAGGTACAAGAGGTTCTTCATGGCCAAGGTCTCTCATCCTGCAAAGAAGATACACTCCCAACTATCCTAAATTCATCAGGAATAGTTCTGATTGACCTTCTGTTCACTCACTATTTCACTACTTCAAAAGTTTGATAATTCCATAGCTTTTCTCTCTTTTTTGCACTTTCCCCATTTGTTCTCTACTGACTTCCAGTGATTGAAACTGAACTCCAATTCCAAATGTTGTTCAGACTCAGTTGGCAGGAGAAAGAAGAGAAGAGGAGAATGGGATACTCTTAACCCTTCCCAGCAGGCTCAGGCAGTCAGACTGCTGTATTATTTCCTAGTTTGTCTGTACTTTCTCTTTAAGAACCTTCTGTCTTGATTATAGCCACACCCATCCCAATTTTCATCTGTGAAATGTTAGAAATAAAAAAATGGGGAAAGTGGAGGACCAGGAGGTGAGAAGAGGGGCAGATTGACAATCCTGGATAATTGATTATTATAGACCTAAAAGAGAATCAGTGGTGTCCTCTGCAATGGTTTAGTATGTTAGTCACTGGGCTGGGTAGACAAGGATGGTTTAACTCAAAGAGCAAATTTGTTGCTGCTTTTCATTTTTGTTGATCTCTGCAAAAATCTTTTGACTGCAGCTCAACTCTGGTGAAGAGAGAAGAAGAAAATGTGTTTTATTTTCCCGCAGAATTCAGGGCTGCAGAGAGAAGGAAAGCTGCCTCGAAGCTAATTCTCATTTGATTTCATTTGGAGTTGGGAAAAACAATAATACTTTGATTACTTGGGCAGGGATTGCTATTTGGTGACTGAAGCTATCTTCATTGTGTAAGTAAACTTCCAATGGTCTTGAAAGACTTAAAAGAAAAAGTGCATGAAATAGCACTTATTTATACATATCCTGTATGTATTTGTCCTGTATGTATCCCTATTCACTGATGCTGTAAGGTTAACACTTCCCTTGTTTTGCAGGCATTAATAATAATAAGCACAGGGAATTGATAATAATAAGCACAGGGCATTAATAATAATAAGCACAGGGCACCTAGAAAAGTTATCTAAGAGTGCATCCATACTGTAGATATAACACAGCTTCACACCACTTTAATTGGTATGGCTCAATGCTATGGGATCATGGAAGTTGCAGTTTTACTTGCCTGAAACCACTGCACGCATGAAAGGAAACATAGATATTTACTTGAAATAACTACATGATACAATTTCAGAGTTTTAGACTTTTTGCTTCAATCATGGAGAAAAGAATCTCTTCTTATATGTATAATAATATGCTCCACAACAATATCTTTTCCATGAAAATTGTATTTTAATTATTGATTTATTTTTAAAAAAGGTTTTAAATCAAGGTCCTCTTGCAACTCCAGCCATTCTTCACAATTGGGTATGCTGGCTAGATTATGCTGGGCTGTGCAATCTCAGAAATGCTGAAGAGCCACACAATTCTTCTTCCTGTTGTCAGTGTTTATTGAATTTATGTATTTTTGAGAACAGGAGGAGAAAGTGTGTGGTCCATCATTGGACAATATCATATTAGCATTCGAAAACACAGGGCCCCATTTCCCGATTGCCTGTTTGCTGCTGTAGAATCCCAGGAAAGCTAATTTAGGGTGGAGGCTTTGGAATTCTCAGCCAGAGTCATCCTCGGATTCACTAAACTACATTTCCCAGAATTCTGCAGGAGCAAACTGGGTGATTAGGAAACACAGACTTGTGCTCTGATGCAATATAAAATCATAGCGTTGGAAGTAACCACATGAGCCACTTAGTCCAACCCTCGCTATGGAGGAAAAGCACAAACAAAGTATCCTCAGCAGATGGTCATCCAGCCTCTATTTAACAGTCTACAAAGAAAGAGCTTCCATCACACTTTGATATAGAGAATTCCCCTGTAGGAGATTCTTCCCAATGTCCAGGTGGAAACTCTTTTTTCTGTAATTATATCCATTGCTCTGAGTCCTAGTTTCTAGGGCAATAGAAAAAAAGCCTACTCCCTCTGCCTTATGACATCCTTTCACATACTGTACTTATACATGGCTATCATCTCTCCTCTCAGCCTTCTCTTCTGCAGTTTAAACATACCCAGCTCTTTAAGCCACTCCTCATTGGAAGTGGTCTCCAGACTTTTGATCATTTTAGTTGCCCTCCTCTGGACATCTTCCAGCTTGTCAATATCTGTTTAGAACTGTGGTGCCCAGAAGTGGATACACTATTCCAGGTGAGGTCTGATCAAAATAGCATAGAGAGGCACCATGACTTCCCTCAATCTAGACTGTGGAGCCCTTGGGGCTTTGTGTGGGATAGTGTGGGGCTCTGTAGCACCATGCTGCTTTCTGCCTCCTCCTCTTTCCTCTTCCTCCACCACCTCCTGAGAAATTAAAAGCTTGGTGCTGCCAGCCGAATTCTCTTAAACCCTCCAACACATTGGCCTCAAAGTATTTGATAAGGTTTGGGACACCCATCCCTCCATTTCGACTCTACTCTTGTAAATAGGTGGCCTTGATTCTGGCTTTCCATCCTTGCCAAATAAATTTGGCTAGTTCAGATTGCCATCTTTTCAGTAGGTGTTCATTTTTCAATATGGGGAGCATTTGAAAGAGAAAGTTTAGTTTTGGAAATATTTTCATTTTAATAGTGGCTATCCTTCCCAACAGGGATAAGTTTAATGTTTGCCAATTATTTAAGTCTTTTTTTATATCTATCCAAGTTTTTTCATAAACTATATTAAAGGGGAAAATGATATGAATTTAAAAGGATTTGATTTGTGAATCCCAACCCCAAGAATTGGAATTCAGTTTGGAAAAGGGGTTCCCACTATGAGATGTGAAGTCAACATCCCTGTGCTCCCCCCCCCCTCCTTGTTTGTATGTCCACATGTTGTTCTTCTGTGTATAACAGCAGTCGACTGCTGATTTTTAATGTATTTTGTTTTACTGTGCTGGTTGTATAACAAATAAAGGATTTTTTTTTAAAAAAGAAGCTTAGTGCTGCCAAAACAGCCACGGCAGCAGCAGCAACATTCTCCTGGGCCACAGATCCTTTCTCCCCTCACTGCCCAAACTCCTTTTCTCAAGGGCCAGACCTCTCACTCCACCTTCTTTGCTTTGAAAACCCTATTTACCTCCCACTGTTCAGGTGGAGCTTTGATTGTGCTTTCCTGCATTTCAGAAGGGGTTTGGACTGGTTGACTTCTGGGGTTGCTCCTAATTGTACTACTACTACTGAGGCAGGTTTGATATCTGCCTGGGGTGCTTTGTTCTTTTCCTGCATGGCAGAAGGGAGTTAAATTGGATGACTCCTGGGGTTTCTGCTATTATTGTTGTTGCTCTTGTTGTTGCTCTTGTTGTTGTTGTTACAATGGCTGGGTCGCCATATGTTGGGGGTGCTGGGATTGTGCTTTTCCTGCATGGCAGAAGGGGGTTGGACTAGATGGTACATATAGTCTCTTCAACATTATTGTTGTTATCAAATTATTGAGGCTAGATGGCTGTCTGTCAGGGGTGCTTTGATTGTGCTTTTCCTACACCCCCACCCTCCACCCCCCACACACAAACATTTCTTGGGACTCCACAAGAAGCATTTGCTTCAAAAAGGGCTTCCTGGCTGAAAAAGTTTGAGAATTGCTGATCTAGACACTAGATTCATTTTGCTGCAGCTTAAAATCCCATTGGTTGCTTTAGCTGCTAATTATATGGCCCTTCAGTGGTGTTGGGTTTCATAGATTAAAAACTGGCAGGCAGAATCACACATATACCATTGTAGACTTACTCTGAGAATTGCTGAAAGGAAAAGTCAACAGAATCTCCATATGAACACTGATTCAAAACTAGATGCCCTGTGTTGCATTCGTGTATGTAGCTGTATCTGTCCAGTATCAGCCTTGACTGGCAAGAGTCTGGCATATTATATATGTATACAATACTTGTAAGAATAGTATTTTCCACATTGCTTCTCCCAAGAAATCAATCCCTATTTTGTACAAAATTAGTACATCATAATGTATTTAGATATTTATTCAAACACAAGCAATTCAGCGCAGAAATTATGCATGTTAATTTGTCATTCTCTTTTCTAGTTAGAAACTCAGCCCAGAAACTGACAATATTCTTCATTTGGTGAACACATTCCAGATACATTCTTAATACTACTTCACTGCCTTCGGAAGTACTGGGAATGAAAACAAAGCACCAGTTCATAACTAAAATATCCCCGTAGGTTTAGGAATGTGAATATGTTCTGGACTACACTGAAGTGCTTATTTAGAATTAGTTCTTAAATTCTTCAATAGGTTGGCATTGTCCACTTCTCATTCCTCAAAAGTCATGGGATAATTTTTAAATTACAGAATATGCATTCATTTAACAGCATTTCTAAAGTACTTTGTTGTGCAATCAATGGAGACATTTTAATTTCTAGGCTGCTTCTATTTTATACTATATAAAGCAATCATATCGCTACTGAAGGAACATTTTATTACTATTTTATTATTCAGTTTTAGTCCACTGCTAAGACTTAATAAATCACTTGATTTTTTAAAAATCTATTGCAGATAAGTAAGGATTATATATATAGTATATGTGTGTATTTGAGAGAGAAACAGAGACTATGCACAAGCATATATCCATATATGAGAAGCAGACTGGTATTTAACAGATGCAACTAATAATAAAAATATTTTATTTGGACAAAGATACAGAAGCTAAAATTCTATGTACACCTCCTTGCAAGCAAGGCCTGGTGAACACATTGGGACAAAATCTTCTGTAGGTAAATTTGAGAAGGCTAAGCCTGGTTCTGCATTCCTGTGTCACTTTCACCCGTGCCTCTGCCTTCCTTCCTGGGGTCTAGTGCATAGCTGGAATGCTGGTCTCTGCGTTCGTGCCCTGCCTCTTGCGTCACTTCCGCCCGGCCTTGCTCCCTTCGCCGCCATGGGTCCCTCTGGGCGCCACAGCCTGGCCTTTCAGTTCCCCTTCCCACCCGCTCCCTGCCCACTCTCTCACTCGCCATGCCCGGCTTGTCGGTGCCTCGGCACGGTTGCAGGCTGGCCTCCTCCTCCTCCTCCCCCAAGCAGCAGGAGTTCAGCAGGAGGGGGAAGAAAAGGGGGGAAGAGAGGTTTTCCCATGGCACACCAGGTGATCACTCACGGAACACTAGTGTGCTGCGAAACACCGGTTGGGAAACACTGCCTTAAACAATAAAACATTTCCTTGTGAGGAATTGTTCTAGCTCTTTCAAAATTTGGTTGCTCTTTTCTGTACCTTTCCAGTTCTACAATATCTCTATTTTAAAGTATGACGAAGAGAACTGTATCTAGTATTCCATGTGTGTTTGCCCTGTAGAATTGTATAAAGGTATCATGATATTGGCATTTTATTTTCAATTTCTTACCTAATGATCCCTAGCATGAAATTTGCCTTTTTCACATCTGCTGCATTTGGGTTAATATTCTCATCTAGCTACCTACCCCAACTCTAGGTTTCAATTTTTTAAAAAATGTAATATGCTTGTAACTTTTTACATTACCAAAGCAGAAGCCGGAAGAAGCCACTGAAAATGAATGAAAACAATGAAATAATTCAGTAGATTTAAATGGATAACAATAACTGAGAATGTCTTAATTTTCAAAAGTGAAATGGTGATTGCCTGATTTTGATGTAACTAAAAACAGAAATTAAAACAAAAGCTGATGATTAGCTTACTAAAGTGGCATACGTCAGTAATTTGTAAATCAGATAAATTATTTGAATAAAAATCAGCTGAGTACCACTGCAAAAACAGGGCAATCACAGTCCATTCAATTGCTGGTTTTCATTAAAAGTCTCTAACATAAATTAGCAGTTAAGAGTTCAAGATGAATTCCAAGCTTAATCTTAAGCAAAATTGAAGCAAGAGCAGTATGTTTAGTCCAGAAAAGAAAACAGCAGTCAAATACACTGTTTCTAAAATGTGAAATGTATGTTTGTTCTTACTCAAAGATCAATGAACTGTACTTTTAGAAAATCCAAGGAATTGCCTTTTAAAGTCAAAAGGTTAGACTGATTTTTGCAGAGCAGCTACTGAAGTAACTTGATCCTTATGGATTATTTCCAGTTTGATGGAGAATTTGATGAAAATGTTGGCCTAGGATATAAACAGGAGAGTACCGTACATAATTTCTTATTTACACAGAACAAGCTGTCATTTTCCCCCTGACCATTTCTTTTACATATTTTCATGCCTCTTTAATTGTTTTTATTTGTTCATTTTGGGGGCTAATGTAGCTTGCTTCTCCATTATTTCAAATATGATTTCCCCCTCTTCTACTTAATAGAGTGGAACATACAGCTAACTATATTGGAGCAATTGGACTGAAAGCTGGTGTGCATCCGAAAGGCATTTAGATGGCAGGGTGTTGTTCCGCTACACAGAAGGAAAAAGAAAAGAGGACCTTGCTACCTTACAATAGAGGTGGGCATGTATGAAGCATTTAAAGGCTATTTCCAGGTTCACCAATCAAGTGTGTGTGTATCACTTACATGCCATTTTATAAAACCAGAAGTGATATTTATATTAATATTATCTGATGTTTTTGTTTGGTTGATTCCAGGTGTGGTCTTCAAGTTGGTGATTTATGATAGCACTGTGCATTGTAGATTTTTTTATTGGAAAATTATGTGGAGAAAGTCTGATGGAATTTTTAGAAGCGCTTAAGGATATAGGAAACCCACTCTCTACAGACCACTGCATTCCCATATTATTTCTATGTACATTAAATATATATATAGTCCAAGTAGAATGAAACCTGGAGAGGTGAGAACCCCAAGAAAGATTCAGAGGGACATAAGCATACACTACTATGCTTTATATGTGGAATACAGTTTATGTTAAAGCTAACTCCAGTAAGAACAGCAATGTGAACACAGAGGATTTCATCTCACAAATGTAAGATGCATTGAGTCTCACATATGAACGGATCCAAATCTCATAGGAGCTATGAGGTTTTTTAAAAGGGAGAAATGAAATTATCTGCTATATAATTTGTAAGGAAGGTTCACATGCATATTTGTCATTTCTACCACCAGGAATAAACACTGCCAGATTTTTGAAAAAATTATGCACACATTATTATTATTATTATTATAATTACTTGAATCTAATGACAATAAGTGCACATTACACTAACTAGCAAATACTTTTTGGTTTCAGGGTTTTGAAAATTGAGGTGCACATTTCATTTGATAACACATTAGTCTTTAGTAAATAAGGTAATTAACCAAATTATTTGTTTTTCAAAAACGTACACAACCACCCTACGTTAATAAGAAAAAATGCAAAAAAGTGCACATTAGAACAATAAAAAGTATACACAGATGAGAAAGTGAAGACAAAGCTAGGTATAACTATCTGTAAGAGAGAACAGTAAAAGTCTTGTAATCCAGTATAAAACAAGCATGGAAGAAAATGCACATGAGATTTGGAGAAATGCAACAAAAGTAAGACGGGAACATTTTTATATTCCTATCTGTAGGCTTGTTAAATTTTCCGCTGCTCTTTTTCCAGGCAACTCTAAGGTGAAAGAAAACCTTACTTCCACCTTAGATTAACCCCACTTTTGTGTTATATCAGAAACCTGAATTATGGCTAATCTTAACAATGAGGTCCTGAAACAAGCTTGGTTCTTAAACTATTTGAAGCTCTCTTATTCCAAATGTGATTGCGTAACTGTGATTTATTATTATGTCCAGAGCTGCAACACCAGATAAAGAGTTGTTCTACAATTTGTAACTGCAGTTCCAGAAACAATTTTCATCCTAAAGCCACTAGCAGCCTATCATACTCCAAAACACAATTGCCAACTGGAATCTTTGGATAATAAGATCCAGATTTATTCCTTCCTTTGCTGATAGAGTGATTTGCATCATGCTTGTTCCTTGTCACATGAAGAAACGCATTATATCTATATGCTATACATTTCCAAGATAATCTCCTGGAAAATGGGAACATAGTAATTTCACAAAAGTACAGGAACGCATGCTTTATTTTTCATGGGAAACATGTTTTCAGATGACTCCACTGATTTATTCCTTTCAATTTGTTATTTTTATTAAAAAATGAAACCAATGAATTAATGCAACTTTTTGAATTGACAGAATTTTAAGAAAGCAATTTTCAGGTTATCCTCAATGCCTTAAAGAGCAGTGCTTGCTGACTTTTATTTCCATCTAATAACTAAATATAGTGAACTGAAAAACTCGAGTCCCCTATCAGGAAAATAGAAAAAGTTTGTCTTAGCCAATCATTTATCCTGAATGGAAAAATCCTACCAGGTTTGCAAAGCAGGTCATTTGTATCCATGGCAAGCCACTGAAAAAGCTTTGCCTAGTGTACAATTGTAATCCAGCCAATGGCAACATAAGCATATGTACATACTACTTAAGAATGCAAAGTGTCTATATTCAAGTACCACAAACAAAAACAAATTTGTACAATTTTCAAAGACTCTTTTGGACTTTGTGCTTAAAAATGTATGTTTTTAAAAATGCATCTACTCTACAGAAAGTGTTTCCTGCACAAAACCCAACATTCTCTGCATGAAAACCTACATGGAAAATACTATCTTCTGTACATGAAATTTATTTTGTGGAGAAAATGCTATGTTCTTTGGAAAAAATCCAATTTCTATATAAAAAATGCAGGGGTCTGGAAAATGCCATTGTGTACAGAAGCGGTTCTAAGTCCTTTTCAACCATGAAGACTTTTCTGAAAGTTTCTCATGGAACTCCAAGAAGTGTGTGTGTGTGTGTATAAATAAAATATTATATATAATGTGTATCTATAACAGGCATGGGCTGGGCCAGTGGCAAATAGATGTATAGTTTTTGTGTGAACTAATTCACAAAGTGCAAAAAGGAAAGAAAAACAATACAATACAGTATTTAAAACGAAGAACAATTTTAACCAACATAAAGTTAACAGTATTTCAATGGAAGACTCCAGGGGCAATCCAGCCCTTCCACCATGTAGGAAAAACACAAACACAGCACCCCAAAATAATGGCCATCGAGCCTTTGCAATAATAGTAATATACTACTACTATTAATAATAGCATAGACCTCAGAGGTCATCCAATCCAACTCCCTTTTGCCATGAAGGAAAAATACAATCAAAGCACCTCCTGGTGGTGGGAGAGAAATGGGTTTTGGAAGCAAAGAAAACGAGTAGATGGGATGGACTGGGCAGTGAGAAAAGGAGTCTGGGCAGCGAGGAAGTGGGGGGAAGGGTTTGTGTGGCAAGGAAAAGAGTGGGCAGCAAGAGGGAAGGGTCTGGGTAGCAAGGAAAATAGTCTGGGCAATGAAGGAGGGGAGGAAAGGGTCTGGACAGCAAGGAAAAAGGTCTGAGCATTGAGGGAGGGAGGGCAAAAAGTTTGGACGGCAAGGGAAAGAGTCTTGGCAGCAAGGGGGGAAAGGTGTGGGTGGCAAAGAGAAGAGTATGAGCAGTGAGGTAGGGGGAAAGGGGTCTGAGTGCAAGAATGCATCTGGGCAGTTAGAGGGTAGGGTCTGGGCAGTTAGGGGGTAGGTTCTGGACAGCAAGGAAAAGAGCCTGGGCAGCGAGGGAGGGGGAAAGGGTCTGTGTCCCGGGAAGATTTTGCTGCTGCTATTGTTTCCAACAGCTCAAAAGTTTAATTTTCCTGCATTTCTCAGGAGGAAGAAGGAGGAGGAGGGAAGCAGCATGGCGCCATGGAGACCTAAGAGTTGGAGAACCACTAGTCTACAGGAAACAGTTCATTTTAAATACAGAATAACTTCTAAACCACAAAGATTCTTGTTTGTGTATTATTATCCTCATCATTCTTACACTCAAGGAAAATGTTTAAGAACCATGTTCAAATAATTTTGAATTGCTTTTCCATCCTATAACTGTATTACAGGTTGTACTTTAAACATATTTTCCACATCTGAGTATAGCTATGCAGTAGGAACTTGGCATTTATACATTATTTATTTTGAAAGTATATTTTCTTATTTAAAACATGTAACAAAAATGAGGGGAGGGCCAGAATGGATTAATAGCATTTCAAAGCATTTCAAAAATTGTTTGTTTTGAGATAAGAGTGTTTTGAGTTGAGAGCTCCTATATGGAATGCATTAAACCCTTAAGTCAATGTGTCGCTGTACTAAACCATATTTTTCAAAATAAGTTCAGCTTGTGAACTGCTCCTTTGAGGTTGAGGCAGAAAGATAGAGCTCATTCACTTCCCCACATGTATGGAAATTGCTGATCAAGAATGAAATCTCCTGGCTACTGTGCGCACCACTAATTTATTTATTTATTTATTACTTAGGCTTCTATGCCGCCACTCCCGGGAGGGGGGGGGCTCGGGCCGGCTCACAAGCTCCGTACAAACACAGTAAAAACACTAAAGAGAAGAAAGAAGGACTATGTTAATTTTTCAGCCATCAATATTCACTGCTAGCAATAAACTAGAAGTATCCTTTAGTCCCCAACAACTTTTGATCCCTGAAAGTAATTAATTGGGTACTTTCCATCAATATGTGCCTGCTTCAACATTGTCACTTCACCAATTTTGTAGCACATATAATCCACAATAAAGGCCACTTATTTCCCTTGCTAGAAGTGATAAGCTTGAGGGTGTGTATGTGTGTATACCAAGGAAAAGTTTTTTATAGCTCATTCACACTATGCTTAATGTATAATGTTATGAAATTCTGTTCACAAAAAATATACAGTAAATGTAGTAATATATCTCTGAACACTTCTATTTTATAGAAAATTTATTTATTTATTTATTATTTATTTATTTATTGTTTTGACTTGTTAGTCGCCCCTTCCGGTAGGCTCGGGGCGACTTACATATGCATAAAACCATAAAAACACTGCAAAACAACGGACCAATGTTAAAATTGAACAAACATATACACATTAAAATAACTCTTAGGCCTGCATTACAGTAAGCGGCCTAGGGATGTCTACGGACCAAACGCCTGTATGAACAGGAGGGTTTTACAAGCCCTATGGAAGGCTAGAAGGTTGGTCTGTGCTCGGATTGTGGAGGGAAGGCCGTTCCATAAGACTGGCGCAATGACACTAAAAGCCTTCCTTCGCGTTGTAGACAGATGGATGGATTGACAACTAGGTACCACCAGAATGTTCTGAGACTCAGATCGCAGTGGTTGTGGGGGATTGTATTGGGAGAGGCGGTCCCTTAGGTACACTGGCCCGAGACCATTCAAGGCCTTGAAGGTCAAAACCAGCACCTTGAAGGTGATCCGGTGCTCTATTGGAAGCCAGTGCAGTTCGCTCAGAACAGGCATGATGTGGCAGCAAGATGGAAGGCCTGCCACCAGCCGAGCTGCAGCGTTCTGCACCAACTTAAGCTTCCGGATCAATGACAAAGGAAGGCCGATGTAGAGGGCATTAAAGTAGTACAATCTTGAGATGACCGTTGCTTGGACCACTGTGGCTAGGTCATGACGGGACAGGTAGGGAGCCAGCTTCCTCACCTGTCGGAGGTGATGGAAAGCCACTCTGCTGGCGATGGAGATGTGCTTCTCCATCGTCAGCTGGGAGTCAAGAGTGACTCCCAGACTTTTTACAGATGGAGAGGGGCGTAGTGTCGCCCTGTCTAGGGTTGGGAGCTGGATCCCTCCCGTACCCGGATGACCCAGCTACAGGATCTCCGTCTTAGCCGGATTCACCTTCAACCTACTGGCTTGCAGCCATCCAGTGACGGCTTCAAGGCAACGATGGAAATTATCGGGTACGCAGACGGGCCGGCCTTCCATCCCCAGAATGAGCTGGGTGTCATCCGCGTATTGGTGACACTCCAGCCCAAAGCTGCGTGCCAACCGAGCAAGTGGTTGGATGTAGATGTTAAATAATAAAGGGGAGAGAATTTCCCCCTGAGGCACCCCACAAAGGAGGGGGTGCCCCCTGAGACAACCTCACCCCTTCTTACTCGCTGTGACCGGTTCCGGAGGAAGGAGGACAGCCAGTTAAGGGCTGCCCCCCTCACCCCGGCCCCGGCAAGACAGTGGGTAAAAAGATCGTAATCGACAGTATCGAACGCTGCCGTGAGGTCCAATAACATGAGCAGCGCCGATCCACCCTGGTCTAGTTGGCAACGCAGCTTATCTATAAGCTATATATAGCTTTGCTCATTCTAACACTGTTATAAGACTATCTTTGTCAGTTTGGTACATTAACTGAGTTAATGAAACAAAGTTACAATTACATTTCCCTGCACTGGTTTAATTTGTGAACTTATAGATATTTCTCTCTGTCATCTCTTTTCTCCTTTCCCATTAAATTTTTTGCTCAGCATAGGTAACAATGGAGATGATGAAGAAGATACAAGATAAACAGTGTCACATCTTTTTGTACCTGAAGTCTGAGAGGTGGCGTGATTGCACTCCTTAAAATCTATAAATGGCTATCACAAATTTTTTCACTCTGGGGGAAAAATTAAAATGGGGCAATTTTGGAGTTTCAAATAACCAAGGGCCACAAAGGTAGTCTTGAAGGATACATGTGACACAACAACTACAGTTTGCCCACACTTAAGATAACATATATTTGAGTTGTAATAGAGCTGCTTTCTTGGGTAGTATGTCTTTAAAAAGATATCTGTTCAGCTAGGAGGAAAAAAATCTCATTTTTCTACCTTGTTTGCTACTGTAATGGCACAGTAATCAGCAAACATGATGGTTTTTTTTACAGACAAAGCTTCATCAAATGCTTTGAAATACATACTCGATTGAGATAAATATGATTTGATAGAACAAATATGTATAACTGTTTCACTGGGGACTCCAACAAGTGAGGTTATAAGCAGGTAATCCTCAAATTATTTAAATCCAAATATTCTGTCTCAATTAGATCCCCAAAAAGAAGAATAAGTTGTTTCAAACACTATACCTCAAATTGCTGCTGAAGTGATATGTTTATATATTTTGTAATGGCTAATAATGTTATAAGATCCTTTCTAGATGTCGCATATTCACTTAATTGATGAAAGCAGAAAGAGGAGAGCGAAATAGCTAAGCTAAAAATGGTATTTCCTGTTGAAATCCCCAAAGTACAGTTATTCATAGAAGCAGAAATGAGTCTTACTGGGTCGTTTAGACTGCTATTCTATCTGTGTCACATGATTTCAGCAGTTCTCAAACCAGATTGTCAGTTATTTCTATATCACATTAAATTTGGGCAAAAGATAAATATTCGTGCTTTGATATTTTAGTAATATACACACTCTTTAAAAACACTTTCCATTGATTTTCAGTGAAAAAGAATTAATTGATTAATATTTACCTGACGGGGTTTTAAACCATGTTCTATGACAACAGAAACCATTTCCACAGGAAACTTTAAACTTTTTTAAACTTTTGTTGTGGAAGATGTTATATGTTATTGTTACTGATGTTTCATATCTCCCCACTTTGAAACTTTGAGCCTCAGATAATAATTACAAGATTTCTGTTGCAAAAACTGGTGGAAAGGAATATGTTTTGTGACCTTCTGTGAGACATATTAAGCCAGTGTTTCTCAACCTGGGGGTCGGGACCCCCAGGGGGATCGCGAGAGGGTTTCAGAGGGGTCACCAAAGGCCATCAGAAAACATATATTTATGATGGTCTTAGGAAGCCCTTTGGCAGAGAAGGTTGAAGATCTTTTCGCTTGTCCTTCTCTTTCTTTTTGGAAACAGACTGCGAATTCTCCCACCTAAAGCTGTCCTCTGCTGTGATTGGCAGACCTCCCAGCCAAGGGGAGGGCTGTTTCTGAGACTCCAAGCAGGGAGGGGAGAGCAGGCGTGCTTGGCGCATGGCAGCATGATGCACATGTGTGGGTGAGGGAGAGTGTGAGAGGTGGGATGGAGGGACCAGCTAGTTCCTTCAAGGCATGAGGGTTCTGTATAGGGAGTTTGACCCAATTCTATCATTGGTGGGATGCAAGGGGCTCTTTGATTGTAGGTGAACTATACATTCCAGCAACTACAACCCCCAAATGTCAAGATCTATTTTCCCCAAACTCCACCAGTGTTCACATTTGGGTATATTGAGGATTCGTGTCAAGTGTAGTCAGGTCCATCCTTGTTCAGTCTATAGTGCTCTCTGGATGTAGGTGAACTACAACTCCCAAACTCAAGGTCAATGCCCACCAAACCCTTCCAGTATTTGCTGTTGGTCATGGGAATTTTGAGTGCCACGTTTGTTTCAATTCCATTGTTGGTGAGTTCAGAATGCTCTTTGATTGTGGGTGAACTATAAATCCCAGCAACTACAACTCCCAAATCTTAAGATCTATTTTCCCCAAACTCCACTAGTGTTCACATTTGGGTATATTGAGGATTAGTGTCAAGTGTGGCCCAGATCCATCATTGTTGAGTCTATAGTGCTCTCAATGTAGGTGAACTACAACTCCCAAGGTCAATGCCCACGAAACACTTCCAGTATTTGGAGTTTTTTGTGCCAAGTTTGGTTCAATTCCATTGTTAGTGAATTCAGAATGCTCTTTGATTGTGGGTGAACTATAAATCCCAGCAACTTCCAAATGACAAAATCAACCCCCCCTCCCAAAGATACAGTTATCAAGTAGCAATGAAAATAATGGTTAGGGGTCACCACAACATGAGGAATTGTATTAAGGGGTCGCAGCATTAGGAAGGTTGAGAAACACTGTATTAAGCAGTAGTTGTACCATGCTTCTCTCACAAATGTAGCAATTTCAAAAACTATGAATTGTACATTGGCTATCTGAAACAAAAGAGGAAGGGAAAACTCAGATTAACAGGGGAATGGTCATAGCAAATTTACAGATAATAAAAAGCTACGTAATAGTCAAGAGAGGCAAGTTCCAAGGTTAAACCCTGAGAACTATGACTAAAATTCCTTGAGATTGTGTTAATATAAAATGCAACAGCAAACAAGCATTATTGTGTATACTTTATCCCCTAGAAGGAAGCAAGAATGCACTCCAAATTCCCAGAAATACGTCTAGCTATCTCCGTGCATGTTTTCTCCATACATGTGTGTAAATGTACAAACATCTGTACATGAAAAGGAAGGGCAGCAAACCAAATCCTCCATTTGTTCTGAAATCCCACTGAAGAAAACATAAGTCTCTTTGGTTTTAAAGCAAGTGATGAAAAAAAGTTTGCACACAGATAATTAGGTGAGTGAATTAGGATGATATAACATTTTCCACCCATGCTTCCCTGCATGGGCCCATTCTGCGCTGTGTCCGCCATTTCCTCCCAGGAAGGAGAGAAAACTGTCAAGAAAACTGCAGGATAGATTGTCCTAGCTTGTCAAGAAGACCTTGTGACAAAGACTCCATAAGACGGAGACAACTTTATAACACATTAAAGCAGGGGTTCTTAAACTAAGGATGCACAATTTCAAGGCCATTATCCAGACAAGACAGAGGTCCTCCTGGTCAGTCGGAAATAAATAAATAAATAAATGTTGGAAAAAAATAAATAAACACATGCTTTTTCACTAAAAAGAAAGCCCATGTGTAATAGTGGTGAACTGGGTCCTTGAAAGAGATTAAATTCTACATAGCTTCAAAAAGGAATGTTGCAACTAGCAGGAAATAGCAATGAGTTTTAATCCTGCTACTGTATTTCAGAATTGCAGTCCAATCCTAAAAGCACTATATTATGGTGGCTTTCAAAAACATGGCACCCACTCCCGTTTTATTGCCTTCTTCAAGTTACTGCAAATTAAAAATGAAAACAATTCCCAAATACAATTTAAAATCCATTGTGTTTTGAACAGTGCTTCAAAATTCTTGTAAGATTTTGGGGATTTTTTTCTTTTGAATTCAGATGGTTTCTGGTGGGTTAGGATACTGATGTGTGCCTGGATGTATTTGAGGCCCAATATTTCTCCTTTTAAAATCTCTTCCAGCATGATGTAAGTGTGTGGATTCTTCATGTGCAAGATGTTTCTCTCATCAAACTTTTCAATGGGAAAATGGACACCCAGTAGCAATTTATTTCACAATGCCTTGGGAAATTTTCACAGCTGAAATCACAAAAATCATATGTGTTGAATAATAATAATGTAATCATTGCCCTTTCTTTATCCCATATGATCTCCTCTCTCTCTCTCTCTCTCTCTCTCTCTCTCTCTCTCTCTCTCTCTCTCTCTCTCTCTCACACACACACACACACACACACACACACACACTCAAAGGTTTTGCTGATCTGAATGATACAACTAGCAGAAGAACATCAAATAAAAGTGTTCAGTGAACAAAAACAAACAAAAATTTTTTTACAGTTCAGTAGAAGGCTTTTTTTTTATCATCAATAGTATTCTAGGCAGGTCAACAGGCTAATAGATCTCTGTGCAGAAATGTTCTCATGAAAAGCTTATACTTGGTTGGATTCAATAAGGAACTTTTTCTTTTTTCCCCACACTGCAGCCCACAACCTTCACAAGAAAATGCTCCAATGCAAACTAGCTGCTTTGATAACAAGATTGTGAAGCCTCCAAGGACTATGGCAATGCTTTCTGGGAGTGTAAACTGTTGCCTTGTTCAGAAACCAATCAAAACCTGAATGCACTGAGCAAAAATAAACCAAGGTCATCATTATTCCTTTTCATTGTGCTATAGCTTGCCTTCAACTTGCTTAGCCTGTGTATTTGAAATAGCAACACTACAGCTAGCGTTTGATGCCCCCCACCACCAATAGTTTGATCAGTGTGTCCTGCTAAATTTAAAAGGAAAAATCAAGAAATATCAAACTTGAGCTATCCTCATATTCTTTCAGTTCTATTAATGTGATGTTCTGTAAAGGATTAATTTTTCCTAGCCAGTCTTAATTCTAAACACAAGAACAAAACAATGTGCATGTGTGTCTGTACACACGTGCACACAAACGTGTGCACATGCTATATGGCTGTATGAAGAAGTAAGTCACATTATGTGCCAATGTAGTATAGTGTTTGAACGCTGGACTCGGACACTCTGACAGAAAAAAGGAAAACAAAAACAATAATAAACAAAGCAAAGACCAATAATAAAAAGTACTTGCATACTGAAAGTCTGTTGAGTTGTTTCATATACAGGCAGTCCCCATCTTACAAACACTCAACTGACAAATGACTAATCGTTAAGAATGGGGGGGCAAGAAAACAGGGAGATAATTCTACCCCTAGAAAGGGAAATTTCACCCTGTAACAGTTATTATGTGGAAAATGTGTCTTACTTGAAGCTTTATCACAATCCTTGTTTTCACAACAAGCCATTGGGGTTTTTTTCCAAAACAAAATTATCACAGTGATATAAAGTGAAGTGAAATCTTCTGAACAGGGGCACAAACACCATGGAGGTGGAAATCCTTCTCTATGCCAGTGGTTCTCAACCTGTGGGTGTCCAGGTGTTTTGGCCTACAACTCCCAGAAATCCCAGCCAGTTTACCAGCTGTTAGGATTTATGGGAGTTGAAGGCCAAAACCTCATGGGACCCACAGGTTGAGAACCACTGCTCTATGCTATCAAAGCTAATAGATGGATGGATGGATAGTAGATAGAGAGATAATAGGTAGGCAGGTAGATAGAAAGATTTGGCTGGAGTTACACTGAAAAATATACCGATTCCAACTTATAAACAAATTCAATTCATGACCAACCTACAGAACCTATTTTGTTTGTAACTTGAGAACTGCCTGTGCTGCCTAAAATAACACTAAAATAATTCCTAGCCTTTGGGTGTCAGTGGCATGAAACTTCATGTTCTGTTCATCAGATATCAAATGTTGTTTATTTATTGTATTTTTATTTCACTTCTTTTTTCAAGATTAGATTGAAGGTGGCTTACAATAATTTCTCACTCTCAGAAGGTCCCCATGGGAAAGTCTCAGGGTAACCTCTCTATAACCTATGTTTTGTCTGCCTTAAAACAATTAATCAGGAAGACAGATTAAATATTAACAGGCACCTCCACTAGGGCTAATTTGGGGAAAGCATGAGAGTAAGTCCCTTCCACACAGCTGAAAAAACTTCCACATTTTCTGCTTTGAACTGGAATGTATGCCAGTGTGGACAAAGATAACCCAGTTCAAAGCAGATATTGTGGGATTTTCTGCTTTGATTTTCTGGGTCATATGGCTTGTGGAAGGGCCCAAAATTCCTTTACAGTACTCCACAGCAGAGCCAAGCCTGGCTTCACTGCCCTCATCTGTTCCACTGAATTGGTGGGACAGAATTCTGATCATCCAGCTGGAGTGAATCCTTCCTTTGGTGTCCTGTTGCTGTTGTCACATTGGCACTTTTGGGTACTTTTGATGTTTGAAAGGGCATTCCTGATTTTTCTAATGTGGGGAAAACCATATTATTCTGTTTTGTCCCATGTTGGGGATATGAAATGCCTAAGTGTCATGTGAACACCACAAGAAAAATTCCTATCTACTTTGGGTTATATTGGCAGTGTAGATATGCTCATAGTGAAACAGATCCCTACTGTTTTTGTATATACATTTTAAACAGAGTTAAGCTCTGGTTTTGACACACACAAAAAATTTAGGCTGTGGGTCACCTCTGGAAAAAGTATAAGTCTTGTTAATTTATAATTAGCTTTAGTATCATTGATCATTATATCCCTTTACAATGGTTGCTGGAGTTGGTGATAGCTGTGTTTTGTAGTCGTTAAACTCATATTGGAAGGGCATCTCCAGAAGGTAGATCTTGCCAGTTCCTATCTGACCCCAAGGTCATACTCCTCAATTCTAATTTGGCAGGCACCGTCCTGATTAAGCCTGTGCAATCACACTTTTTCAGCCTCTTTTTAAATGTCAGTTTTTCCTCTTTTCCATTCACCACTTTCACTTCATCTTACTTCAATTCCTGCAGCCTAAGTAGAATACTGAATTGATTCAGCAGGGGGAAAGGAGAACGGGGAGAAGAATCTTGCCCTTCCAGTATGCTGAGGCAAAAACAAAGTGCTGCAGTCTCTTCTAGCTCATCAGTTTTCTTCCTCTTCAATAAGGTTTACCTTCTTTGGTAACATTATGATTTTAAATGGCACATTTCCCAGTTTTCATATATGAAACATTGAAGGGTATGAAGAGATTCATAGACTCACAATGCTCTTTATTACTTTACGATCTACATGATCATTCTTGGCCTTAATGTGTTATCAGTGGCATTTGGCAGGGCAAAGCATTCGATACATATAGCTCTTTAGCAACAGCTAATCCCAGGCTGAAAATCAAATACTGCTACAGCTAGGTTTAGGTATGTAGCTACTAGCTACTTCCCAACCAAGATAATCTACTTTATTTCAAACTGACCTTGCCTGTTTTCAGCAGCTGCTGCAATTGAATTGTTAATTCTGCTGGAGTTTCTGTGTTGTGGTCTTACACTTAGAAAGTGACAATGAGTCATCATTGGGCCAGAGAGGTGATAGCAGAATGGCATCTCTGTGTGCCAAAACTTTCATTGCAGAGTGGTCCCTAGTGGGCTACTTGGAGGATTTTTCTCATACTGCTGGGTTCTTTTTCAGTTTTTGCTCTTCTAGAAACTCTTTGAGAAACTACTGAAAGCAAAGTTGAATTCTGTCCTATTACATAAATAATAAAGGAGACTATTCCAAATAAATGATTCCAAAGTTTTAAAAAACTGTACCAGTCCTAAATTAACATTATTATTAAAATGAATCCTATCTATTGCTTTGAATTGCCTTGGGCTATATATAAAATAAGAAAGAACCACAGTGTGAAGGCCTCTGCATTACCCTGATGAGTTTGTAGTAACGTTCAAGCACAGATAGTCAAGTGAAAATACACGTTGTAGAAAATGTGGCCAAGAGCTTGTTTACACTGAGCCCTATACTCTGAATTAGACCAGAGCACCCAGTACTTAACACTGAGTAAACTGGATGAACCCAGATTTAATACTGCATTAAGCAAAACCAGGAAATGCTCTGAAGTTTGGGTGAAACCTAGGAATGGCCCTGCACTTTGGGGTGAGTTTGGACAGCACAACTTATACCAGCAAAAATACAGTTCCTGCCTACTTACACACTAATAACTCAAGAATCAGGAAAGGATGAATTTCAAATATGTATATTGTAACTTTCAGATAAGTATATCATCTAATCATTCAACAATGTATAAATCATATGGTTTGTCTAAAGGCGCATGGAAACAGAGTATCAGCACAATAAACAATCAAATCCGCATTACTCACAGTACCCGTTGGCTGGATAATACTCTACATTGATTATTGGAACCGCGACACTGCGTACCCCTGGATTTACCCTTTGCTAGATTTTCAACTCAACGTTTGGCCATCGGGCCCAGGATTATAATTTTCTTTGATGATTGACTTCACTACCGGGACACAAATATCATTGTGATATATATTTGACTTTGTGTTATATTATCCAGCCAACGGGTACTGTGAGTAATGCGGATTTGATTGTTTATCGTGCTGATACTCTGTTTCCATGCGCCTTTAGACGAACCATATGATTTATACATTGTTGAATGATTAGATGATATACTTATCTGAAAGTTACAATATACATGATGGACAGCACAACTGCCTCTAATCTGAAATTAATCCACTGTCAACATATTTTTGGCGCTGCCAACCTTTTCCCCCTGTGCCTAGTGGTACAGAAAAAAGATGGATTGGGTCTATGTTGCTGCTCACTGTCACTGCGACAGGTGGCCATGGAGCTCCACAGAGCCCCTGGCTATCACTGGGTGCCTTTGGCCACATCAGAAAAGACACCTACATATCCAGAGAAAGGTGTGGATGATCTCCCTCCTTTTCCTGTTCATGTGGGTATCTTTGCCAAAGTCAGTAAATGTGCCAGGCAGAAGCACTGAGATCTCCTGGAGCTCTATGACCACCTGGCAATGGCAATAGGAACAGCAAAAAGAAGGTGATAGTCCAGCAGGGCCGAATAATTGTTGGCCCCACTGTATGATCTGGACTCCACCCCAGTGCCACAGTAGGATGCTGACTAAGAATGCAGCCATCCTCAGAACCAATTCGAGTATTTCTACTTTGGACTGGCTCATGATTTTAGTATTTGTGTAATTGAGCCGTGAGACAGTGAGACATTTGCTTTCTGATTGTTAAATGTGCACAAACTTTGTTTCATGTACGTAATTATTTAAAATATTATATAAAATTATCTTCAATGTATGTGTAGAAAGTGTATATGAAACATATATGAACTTTATGTTCAGACTTAAGTCCCAATTCCAAAATATATTAGTATGTACATACATGCAAATAACAATATTCCAAAGTAAAAAAACACACACAAAACGCTTCTGGTCTTAAGCGTATCGGATAAGGAATGTACTCCATCTTAAGCAAACAAATTTAACCAGTGAAGCAGAGCTATTGTCCGGTAAAAGATACATATATATTGAAAGTTATTTCTGTACAAATTTGTAAAATTATATTTATGAAGTAATTACAAATATAATTTCAAGGCATGAAGAGAACTGGTTACACTACTCTAAAAGCAGTCTACCCATTTTTCAAAAGGAATTGGATCACCAACTTTAAAATGACCTGACTACTATGTTTTTTGCCTATGGTACAAAACTTATTTTTATTTATTTATTTCCCACATTTGTACCCCGCTCTTCTCATCCTGAAGGGGACTCAAGGCAGCCTTACAACAAGCAGCCATTTGATGCCAACACATATAAATTCGAAAATTAACAAATACAATTTAAATCTAACCATTAAAACATAAATTATTAAAACAACAGATAAAATCATGCAAATTCAAGTTGTAGTCCCAGGCCTGCATATCTGTCAATCACATTAATTCGTTATCAATATTGAACTCCTACAATTACTGCTTGAATGCTTGGTCCCACAGCCACATCTAAACTTTTTTTCCTGAAGGTCAGGAGAGAGGGGGCTGACCTGATTTCCTAGGGGAAGGAATCCCACTGATGAGGGGACACCACTGAGAAAGCCCTGTCTCTTGTCCCTACCAGTCGCAACTGAGAGGGGGGTGAAACCGAGATCGGGGCCTCCCCCAATGATCTTAACCTCTGAGAAGGATCATAGAGGGAGATAAGTTCAGACATGTATGCTGGGCTGGAACTGTTTAGGGCTTTATAGGCTAAAGCCAGCACTTTTTACCCATCAACTACATAATCAACTCAACACGCACAACAGAAAATGAAGCCACATTCAAATCATGTGCCATTCTTCATCTTCTACCACTGAGGTAAAACAGCTGTGCTTATAGAAATCACTAAGGACCTCATCACATTGAGGTTCCTAATGCAGGCGACAGCAGGGGAATTTGCCAGGCAGTGTGGCAACTTTGTGGGGCAGCGGTAGAAAACATTATTCCATACTCTGGATCAGGGGTGCTCATTAGGTAGCTTGGGAGCTACTAGTAGATCTTCGGCCCTCTTCCAGGTGATCTTCGGGCCTCACCAGCCAAATGGAGCGCTCCTGCCATGCGCGCGCACACCCTGCACGCACGTGCATTCCTGCTGCTGGCTTTTGCTCTCACGGTGCTTCTTTCACCTGTGGGGCATTGCAGGAAGAAGGAAGCACGAGGCAGGGCCTCTGGAGGAAGCGCCCTGCCTCTCTCTCGTCCAGAAGCAGCTGTGCAGCCTCCGTTGCCGGCGAGACAGGCAGGGCGGAGCGCTCCCTCTGGATGCCCCGCCTCGTGCTTTCTCCTTCCTGCAATGCCCCACAGGTGGAAGAAGCGCTGCGTGGGCGGAAAACAGCAGCAGGAGCACGCGCGGTGGCAAGAGTGCGCGGCGGCGGGAGCGCGCGGGAGCACACGGCGGCGGTGGCAAGTAGATCTTTTGGACTTGGTTGCTTTAAGAGTAGCTCGCATGCTGAAAAAGTGTGAGCACCCCTGCTCTGGATCATCTCCTTCTTCATCACATGGGGCAAAGCATCACGACCTGGCTTCCCCCCATGCTGGCCCCATTGTAGGCCATGAAAACACAGGTAGCCACCAGTGTTTTCAAGGCTCTATTTGAGGATGCTTCCAGGACAGAGCCAGGATGGAGCCCTGGCAGAAATAGCCCTGCATTATGTGAACGGCTCTGTTGGGCTCCTGGAAGCATTCTAGGATGGAGCTGGATGAGGATGGGATGAGGTCATAAGATATTCAGGACACCAGAACGCTTCTTCCTTTGAGTTTCACATATTGATTCTTGTGGACAGCTTTGTATGTGAACTGCAGCATCATTCAATGTAATCTGACAGGAACACATATATCAGAGAAGAAACATCCTCTTCAGGCAAAAATCATTTTGGCTCTATTATCTAAAACCATGAATGATAGGTTTTGTTTTCCAGATTGTATGGCACTAAGTATTACATGCAGAGTACTACTTGTGAACAAGCTACACTAAAGCATTTGGGTAACAAAAAATAAACAACCACCTTTTAAGGAAAAGTTACATGAAGCCTTCAAAGCAAGTTCATTAGAATGGTTGTGAACCACCATGCTGAGCCCAGTCCAAATATATCCTGCACCTCCCCAAGCTTTTTTATTTTATTTTTATGTTGCCAGCCTGGCAAAGCACTGAACAGCTGAAAGAGATGGCAATAGTTAAGCCTGTTAGGTGTTTGTGAGTCTTGTAGATCTAATCTTTAGTAGAGAGAGCATGTTTAAAAATATGATCTTAAATCCAGAACATCTGTGCCATCACACAATGATTTTCACAACTAAATATGGAAAAGACATTGAGTTTATATTTATATAATCAACAATAGTGTCTTTTGCAGTCTTAAACAAAAATATATTAATCTTAACTCTTTAATAACAAAAATGCCTCACTAGCCTTTTATTTACAATGGTCTTAATATAAAACAACATTTGTCATTATAATTCAGACATGTGATTAGTCCTTTAAATTGCTTTCAGATTAATTTTAAAAAATAGTCACTTTGTTCCCTTGCCCAAGAAATTGCTCTAAATATCAGAAGTAAGGAAATGCTGTGTGGGATCTCTTTCACACAGTAGTGCTTTATTTTCATGACCTTCTGTTTAAATGTAACAATTTAAGCAAAAATTAAAGACAGGCACTAGTTCTTGCCTTCTGATACTCTATCTTTACATTATCAAAAGAAAACCCTTCAAAATGCATAGAGTTAAACAGCTTTGCAGATACCTCAGCAGAAATATGTCACAGTGAAGTAAGTGATAAAGCATTTCAAACTGCTTGTACTTACATTCTTGCTCTTCCTCATACCACAGCATGTAAGCATTAAATGAAATCCAAGGCAAATACCGAGGAAAGATTTTTTTTCACAGTCCAGGGCCACTATTCCAATGTCATTTTTAAGAAAACAGCAATAAATCCAAAATCATGCTGCCTGCCACAGATTGAAGGTCACTACTCAACAAATCACAGCCTTTGAAAGAAAAACCCAATCATCTCTTAAGTTTCCATAGTTAATTTCAACAGTGGATCAGTTGTTTCTCAGATCTAGATCCTTTAAGGGAAAAAACCCCATGATTCTAACTTCCCCAAAGCTAACAAAGTAACTGATGCCAGGGTTCTGTTGAGGCCCCGAGATGTTTCAAATTCCAGGATTTGCGCAGAAGCAATAGCACATGCTTCCCTCAGAGCAAGTTGGCTTCCCATAATAGGACAGCTGATGAACTCTACATATAAGGCTCTGTTTACAGGATGGCATGTTTAATAGATTTATGTGATGTGCCGCAGCCTTCCCAATATTATTCAAAACAACTCCACAGTTCAGACAGCACTGCTTCTCTTGTAAATTGCTCAGTTTGCCCTGAAGAACAGCTTGTATTTAACTTGAAGTTGAGAAGACTTTGTACACAGGGGGTGGGGTAGGGGATCAACATTTTCCAATACTAACTAGGGGTTCCAAGCTATTAGCATCTAGAACACATATGTTTGAATTTCATTTTTCTGGTCGTTTATTTTATATGTTACTATTCTATTGGGTTTTTTTTTGTTTCAGCTTCAGGCTCCCCACCTTTCACATAGCTGCATTTATATTTACCAAACAGGAAAGTACCAGAGTTCAAAGGAGACTTGGTAGTTATCTAATCTAATTGCACAACTCAGTCAAACTTTTCAGTTCAAAACTCACTTTCCCAACTGTTGAAATGAATCTCAATATAACAAATTAAAGCAATGTAAGCAAAGAATTTCAGATTTTCAAACAGTTAATGTATTTCGAACAGATCAGGAAAGTAATTGTCATAACATATTGACACTGCCTCCCAATTAGCATTCTTTACAAGAACTGAATCAGTCCCTAATCTGCCACTAGGCAAAATGAGCCAATTGTATTAAGCCACTCCTATTGGGTCCCATAGTAGGGCACTGAATTGTTAGGAATTTAATTCAGTATTATTATATTAAATTGTTTTCTGCCAGGGAATGGGAAGAGGTGATCGTGAAATTTCTTTCTTTGTGTGATTGATTTGAGGACTATGCTTCTTGAACTCCATAGCCAGTGAACAAATAGCAAAGTGTCTTCCGCTTACTATTTGTTTATTTACAATATTTCTAACCACCTTTCTCCACCCCGGAGGGAACTCAAGGCAGCTTACACTTGAGCAACTATTTGATGCCTTCAAAAACAATGTACAATTAAAACAAACATTTAAAATAGAATTATAAAATACATTAAAATATTTAAAACATATAAAACAATGACTTCCATGTTAACCACATTATCCAAAGTCATAGCCTGGGCCATTCCAATAGTCATTGCACATATTTCCATATTTATCTACTGTATACCACAAGATATTCAAATGCTTGATCAAAAACCACATTTTCACTTTCTCATGGAAGGTCAGGAGGGAAGGGGCTGATCTAATATCCCAGGGAGGGAATTCCACAGCCAAGGGGCCACCACTGAGAAAGCTCTGTCTCTCATCCGCACCAGTCACAGCTGCGATAGAGGCAGGATCAAGACCAGGGTCACCCCAGATGATCTTAAGTTCTGAGATGGTTCATAAGGAAAGATCCATATGGACAGTTAAGCTAGGCTGGAACCATTTAGGGCTTTATAGGCTAACGCCAGCACTTTCAATTGTGCTCAGTAGCAGACTGGCAGCAAGTGGAGCTGAGGTAGTAGGGGAGGTTGTACTATCAGCACATGAAATGGAACCTTGACTTTGACTCAGCACTCTCAAATTCTCACCCCAAGTCAATCTGTATTAATGAGGCAATGTAAATTGAAGGGGTGGGAATTTGTATTGATTTGACCTCAGATTCGATTCAAAATCAGATTCAAGAAACCTTCAATTAGAGTTCCAAATTAGATTGCTTTTTCTTGCTGGAAAAAATATTTTTGAATTAAAGCCAGTTTTTAAAAAGTCACATTTCCCTGTGCAAAGTGCAGTTGCAGAGGTGATCCTAAGCGCAGTTCTGATGCATGACTTAATTTTGGGAATGAGTGAGATCTACCACTGCTAGGAAAATTTTGTAACCTGCAATGCCTTAGTGAGAAGCAAAGGAATGAACAAGAGCATAATTAGCAATTATGTGGTGAATACAAATCATACTACATGACATTCATGACAATATGGGTCCATCAAAAAAAATCCAGAATATAGTATCTACTGCACTGATTTCACAGAGAGGATATAAATAGACATTGTTTCATTTCACCTTGAATACATCATTTATTGCCAGAGAAACAAAAACAAATAGGTATTTGGTGGTTTCACACAGCTCCATAGAAGTGTGCCTCCTGCTAGTTGTTTGAATTAAACAACAACAAGAACAGGAGAGCTGCAAACCTTTACTGGCTTCTTTTTCCATGCTGTACACATCATGCTTTTTTTGTTCAACATAAATTATTTCTCTATGGAGCTTGACAGTAATTGGCAATAGTAAAGTCAATAATGCCACTGTGACTGACAGGCTGTCCTACCCCTTTTGCCTTTCATTATTTCCCTTTGACCCTTTCCACTGCAGAGCAAATCTGTCACAGTTCCATGTGCTTGTCCTACCCACTATAGTCCTTCTTTGGCTTTGAGAACTGCAGACTCCTTTACTTCAGCCCCCTGCTATGTTTTCTGTGAATTTGCATGGAAATTAGAGATCCTTGCTGCTTCTTAATGAAACTGAACAATGGAGAGATGAACACAGATTAAAACAGAAAACAAAGCCTTCTCTTAATATATTTATGGCTACAAAATTTATCCTGGGTAGCTGTACAGAAAACTACTATGGCTGTACAAAAAACTACTATGACACCCCAAACCCAAAATTAGCAATACCTTTATTGCCCACCCCATAAAATGCAAAATACATCATGCGAGCTTTGGAAGCCCCACTGGCTTTTTCATCAGCAAAAGGTGTTATACAGGAAGAAGGAAAAAATGACAATACTAGAGACACATGGTTACATTTTGTTAAGATGTTGTTTTAGTTGTCGCTAAAAGTAGGAATATCAATGTGAACTGGAAGTTATGCCTCTCTTTGGCCACGCTTGAGAGAAAAAGAATGTTAAAATCTAAGCAATAAAATTTCAACTCCAATAGCAGCAAAAACAAAACCTCTCATAATTTCTCTTGAGATCCAGGCTGTTTCTTCCCTACTCACCTCTTTCTTAGGAAGAATCCAAAAGGTATGCCTAAGAAAAGGGCAGGTAGCCTCACCAAGGACAATAACAGTTGAATCTCAAAGGAAGTATTTTTTTGTTAGCCAAATAGAGGAGTGACCACTGCCCACATGGATATCCTTCCATCTTAATTGAACATAACAAAAACAACATGTTGACAATATGTGGGTTGTGATTCGAAAATTGTCATGTTTTCCTTTCTCCTGTGTGATACTTTAGCTCCTGTCCTGATATTGAGGCCAATGGAGCTTTCATTCATTCATTCATTCATTCATTCATTCAGTTTATTATTTGTTGAGTTGCCCTCCACCGGAGGGCTCTGGGCGACTTACACAGACAGATTAACGAATTTATATAACAGTACAGCTTAAATGGTTACACATTAAATGCTCTACCAAAGAGCCACGTTTTGAGTGTTTGCATAAATGACCATAGGTCAGGCATGGCTCTAATGTCTGGTGGTAGGGAGTTCCACAGGGTTGGGGTAGAGATTGAGAAAGCCCTATGCCTTGTGGATTCTAGGTGTACCTCTCTGGGACCCAGGATGTAGAGGAGGTTCTCTTGGGCTGGTTGTGGTGATCTCTGGTAATGAAAGGATGACAGGTGCTCCCTGAGGTGTAGTGGACCCTGTCCGTGGAGAGCCTTGAAAGTCAGGACCAATGTCTTATAAGAAGCCTGGTATTCGATTGGAAGCCAGTGTAGAAGCTGTAAAGTTGGTGTTATATGACATCTCATGGGTGTTTTCGAGAGTAGTCCGGTGGCCGCATTTTGGACAACTTGGATCTTCCGGGTAGGGTTCCCATATGTCCCTTATTCTAAGGGACGTCCCTTATTTTGGCCCTAAAATTTGTGTCCCTTATTTTCAGGCCCTGTCCCTTATTTTTGACGAGCAGGACAGGACTGGGCGGGGTTCACCAGAGGAAGCTGCACGCTGTGGTTTCCACGGCAATGCCTGCCCGGGGATTCCAACTCTCAGGGCAGCCTGCATCCCCGTTGGAAGGAAGAGGCGATACAGGACTTTTTCAAAGTACAGTAGACTAATTAACCGTTACCCAAGGGGAATGTTGAATCATGTTGGATAACGATAGTTTCTGGTTGCTTGAGAGTTACTCTCAAAATAGGCCTAGCTGTGCATCCCAATACTATACAATGCTGTGTATCCTATACTATACTATACTATACTATACTATACCATTAACTATTGACATAATAATCATGAAGATGTACTGTCTTATAAAATTTATTTTATTTTAATGTTTAGACAGTGCACTTTTAAAGTCAGCAAAGTCAAGGACTAAATACAGATGGAGAAAATAAGGTAGTTCTAATAATGTTTTTTCTGCATGACAAAGCATGCGGAAACATACCATGTTCTGTTAAGAGGGTGCAAGTCAGTTTCTTTTGTGAGTTTCAATCATTATCTTATTCTGTTAATAAAACTATTTCTACCTAATGTTAGAGTTTCAAGTTTTTAATGAAGTGTCCCTTATTTTTGTGAAAAATCCCGTAAATATCAAAAAATGGCAACCCTACTTCCGGGTAACTGATGAAGGGAGGCCAACATACAGTGCATTACAATAATCCAGCCTCGAGGTAACCGTGGCATGGATCACCGTTGCCAGTGCCTCTGTTGGGAGATAGGGCGCCAGCTGCCTCGCCTGGTGAAGATGGAAGAAGGCTTGTTTACTTTTTTTTTTAAAAAAAAAATTTTATTGCATTTTTCAATTAGCATATAAAAACATTATAGCAGAAGGGAGAGAAAGATATAGATGGGAATAGAGTACAGGGGAAGGAAAGGTAAATAGGATAGTTAAGAAGGGAAGGGGAGAAAAAGGTAGAAAAAAGTTGAAGAGAGGAATAGATAAGTATAATTGTAGAATATGAAAGCCATTGGATGAAATCAGTCTTCCAGTCCAGTCCGCGGATTGGTAGGTTACATACCTGTGACCATCTTTCTTCGAGTGAAGCTCTGTGAATCCACACTTATGAAGTTTGCGCGCCAGCGCAGGCTTCCAACGGAAACTTTCCCAGTTTGAAAAGTTTTGGCGGTAGCTCCGCCCAGCCGGCCCGGAGGGCATAAAAGGCGCCTCCATGCGCGCCCACCCCATTCCTACGCCACGTAAGCAACTAGGAGGGGATGGTTTGATATAGAGGGGACGGCCGGGCGGGTCGTGTGGATTCACAGAGCTTCACTCGAAGAAAGATGGTCACAGGTATGTAACCTACCATTCTTCTTCGAGAGCTCTGTGAATGCACACTTATGAAGACTTACCGAGCTAAGGTAAGGGAAGGTGGGAACAAACCAGCCAATTTTGAAAACCAAACAGGTTTATTGCAACCAGCAATCTTAATAAATAACAGTTGAACAATATAATAAATAAGAGTGGAAGGCATGCTCCCACTTGTAAACATGGTGCAACAAGCACCATTCATGCCAGGCACACAGGCCTCACAGTATAAGTGCAACAAGCACCATTCATGTCAGGCACGCAGGCCTCATAGCAGTAAGTGCAACGGGCACTATTTGTGGTAGGCACAACGGCCTCACAGCAGTAGTGCAACAAGCACCATTCATGTCAGGCACGCAGGCCTCACAGTATAAGTGCACAACAGGTGCAACCTAGGAACTAGGGGTTCTAGGTAAGCGCGCTTAACCGACAGACTGTGACCCCGGGAACCGGGGCACGGTGAACACTTAACGGTTATAATGGCAGCACGGCTCGGTCGACCTTAAACTGTCGACCGACCCGTATGGGGATGGGAGAGACAGGGTTACCCTGGGGTTCTAGCCCTGAAGGTCCTTCGGGGTGAGGACTGCTCTACCAAACGCTGCCTCCCTTCTAAATAGGGTGTCTACCTGGTAATGGGAGGTGAAAGTGGAGGGATTGGCCCAGATGGCCGCCCTACAAATCTGGTCCAAGGGACTCCTTGGAGAAAAGCCGTTGATGTGGCCACAGCTCTGGTGGAGCGGCCTTTGACCTTAGGGGGGCACGGTTGATGCGCTACCTGATAGCAGAGTTCAACCAGGGAAGCCACCCAGTTCGAGAGTCTTTGGGACGACACCGGCAAGCCCAGCTTGTCGGTGGCGTAGGAGACGAAAAGTTTGGTCGACCGACGATAGTCTGCCGACCTGTTTTTGTACACCCAGAGGGCCCGTCGAATGTCAAGGGCTCTGAGTGTCGACTCAGTGTCTCCCGAGTTGGAGGACGTCAAGTCTGGGAGAACAATGTCCGTGTTCAGGTGGAACGGGGATACCACCTTAGGTAGGAAGGTGATGTCCGTCCGTAAAATGGCCCTGTCCGGCAGGAACAGTAGATAGGGCTCGTCTACACGGAGCGCCGCCAGCTCGGAGGGTCGACGCTGAAGCAATGGCGACCAGGAACGCCACCTTCCAGGAAAGAAGGCGTAGGTCGATGGATGACAGCGGCTCGAATGGAGGAGCCGCTAGACAGGCCAGGACCAAGTCAAGGCTCCAGCCCGGCATCGGTGGAAGCACCGGGGGAAGGGTGTTGTTTACCCCTCTCAGGAACCTCTTGACCATCGGCAGCTGGAACAGCGAAGGGGCGCCCCTTTGCTGGTTCTGCCAGGTGAGGGCCGCTAGGTGAGTCTTCACCGAGGACATGGACAGCCCTCTGTCGACCAAACCGGCCAAGAAGTCAAGGACCGCCGGGATGGAGAGTGGGAAGACGACACTGGACCGGTCAGCCTGGAACTTGGCGAATCGGGCGATGCAAGCCGAGTACACCTTTGTCGTCGCCGGTTTGTGGGCTGCTGCCGGGATCGCTGCTACTGCTGGTGAGACGCCCGGTGCGGAAGATCCTCCATGCAGTCAAGTGGAGGGACGACAGGTCCGGTGCAGGAGCAATCCGTTCTCCCGAGTCAACAGATCCGGTCGACGAGGGAGGGTCATGTAGTTGCCGTCGGCCAGGTGGAGAAGGGTCGGGAACCAGACCTGCCTCGGCCAGTAAGGGGCTATGAGGATGCAGTCGGTCCTCGATAGCTGGATCCTCTCGACGACTCGGAGGAGAAGCGGGAACGGCGGGAATAGGTAGAAGAACCCCGTCGCCCAGTCGAGCAGGAGTGCGTCCCCGAGGCATCCTCGGTGAGCATCCGGGCAAGCCGGGCACCGAAAACCGGTAGTTGGTTGTTTACGGGCGATGCTAAGAGATCTGCGTCCTGGAAGCCCCATCGTTGGAAGACACGGTGGAGCTCTTCCGGATGCAGCATCCATTCGTGGGACGACCAGCTGGTTCTGCTGAGAGAGTCCGCCTCCTGGTTGTCGACTCCCGGGAGATGGACAGCCCTGGGGGTCACTTGGTGACGCACACACCACTCCCACAGGCTCCTGGAGCCTGTTCCGCCCTGCTTGTTGACGTAGTACATGGCCACTATGTTGTCTGTCCTGACCAGTACTACGTGTCCCCTGACTAGGGGGGCGAAGGCCCGAAGAGTCTTGGCTATGGCCAGGAGCTCGAGGTAGTTGATGTGGTGGAGTCTCTCCACCGCCGACCATTGGCCGTTGATCGACAAGTCGTTCATGTGGCCTCCCCAGGCCAGCATCGAAGCGTCGGTCGTCAGCGTGATGGACGGGGTCAGCATGTGGAAAGGCACCCCTTTGCAGACGTTGGCTTCGGATGTCCACCACCGGAGGGAGTCCTTGACTGCCTTCGGGAGAGAGAGTTTCTTCGAGTGGTGTTCTCTCACCAGATCAAAGTGGTCGAGAAACCAACGCTGTAGGGGTCTGAAGCGGAGCCTTGCCAGCGGAGTGACTGCCACTGTGGACGCCATGTGGCCCAGCGTGACCTGAATCTGCTTTGCCGTGATGCAGGGCCCGTGCAGGTGTTCACCTCCTCTCGTCGAAGCGCCTGGAATCTGACCTCTGGCAGATAGGCGAGCTGATCGGCGGAGTCGAAAATCGTCCCGATGAACTTTATGGACTGGGACGGGGTAAGCTGGGATTTTTCCTCGTTGAGCCGTAGGCCTAACGACGAGAGTAATTGCAGTGCCGTTGAGACCTGTTGGTGTAGCAGACCTGGAGACTGGGCCGCCAGCAGCCAGTCGTCCAGGTACGGGAAAATCCGGATTTTCTCCCTTCTCAAGTGCGCAGCCACGACCGACATGCACTTGGAGAATGTTCGGGGAGCCGTCCCGAGGCCGAAGGGAAGGACGTTGAATTGGTACGCCCTTCCTGCCACCTTGAAGCTGAGGAAGCGTCGATCGGCAGGCCTGATCGAGACGTGGAAGTATGCATCTCGAAGGTCTATCGAGGCGAAGTGGTCTCCTCTCCAGAGAAGCGGGAGAATGGACGACACTGACACCATCCTGATTTCCTCGGCGAAACGTACGCGTTTAAGTCTCTGAGGTCCAGGATGGGTCGCAGGGAACTGTCTGGCTTCGGCACGGTGAAGTACCGTGAGAAGAATGCCCCTCTTTCCTTGCTGCGCGGGAGCCGTGAAATCGCTCCCTTTTGAAGCAGGCTGTCGACCTCTTCCAGAATCACCGAAGATGGCTCCGTCTCGACGATGAACCCCGTTGGCGGGAGTTCGTCGAATTCCAAGGCATAGCCGTCTTCGACAATCCGGAGAACCCATGCATCTGAGGTGATGCGTCGCCAGGCAGTGATGTAACGAGCCAGGGGGTCTCCGAACGGCGGGTGAGCTGGTGGAGGTCGAGGGCTGGGAGGAGGCATGGTGGTGGCAGCGGTACCTAGCGATGAGGCGGTGTCGTCCATCGCCCCGTCAAACACGGCGATTGGATTGTCCATTGCCGTTGTTCTGGCGTGGCCTCGACTTATTCCCCTGGCAGGGTCGGTTCGACTGCTGCCGCTGCTGCTGCCGCCTTGGCTGCTGCTGTTGGGTCTGTTGTGGAGCCGAGTAAGGTCTCGGGGACTGGCGGTACTGCTGTCTGGGCTGAAACCGCCCGCTGGTAGTACTTGGGCCTGGGTTGTGCCGGTGGTCGGTCCAACTTGGCCGTCAGGACTCTGAAGTCGTGAGTGGCCTTCAATTTGTCGTCCGTGCCCGCAAAGAAAAGTCCTTGGGCATCGAACGGCAGGTCCTCGATAGTCTTCTTCGAGTTGGAGGACAGCCCCGACGACTTTAACCACGCGTGTCTGCGGATGGCGACACCGTGGGCCAGCAGCTTTCCTGATGTATCCCCGGTATGGCGGGCCATCAGGATCTGGTGGTGTGCCAGCGCCTGAGCCTCTTGTGCGATGGAGGCCAGTGCCGTTTGCTGTTCTTGGGAGATATCCTGGAAAATGGGTTGAGCCCTTTCCCACAGGATCTGGTGGTACGCTCCCATGCATGCCCCGTAGTTCGCCATTTTGGTGAGCAGGAGTTAGGCTCGGTAGATTTTTCTGCCGACCGTGTCGAACCTCTTTCCTTCCTGGTCAGAGGGGGTCATGGACTCTCGGCCCGATGACTGGGAGGAGGTGACGATCATCGAGTTGGGTGTCGGATGATCGTGAAGCCATTCCCTCTCCCTCTCGTCAATCTTGTACCACGCCTCGATCCGACTTGACGTGGGCGGGATGGTCGACGGGGTTTTCCAGGACGCCTTCACCACCTCTTCCAGTGGTTCCAGCATGGGAAGGTGTGGCTGAGCTGCGTCCTCGACCTGCACCCTGCTGAAGACGGGGCAGGCGCTGGACCTTCTGGGGACATATGCCTGCATGCCCAGAGATCTTGCCATCCGGCCGACCTGCTCGCCAAACGCCTTCGCCGAGTCCGTTGGTGAGGAAGATGGCTCTATCTCACAGCCTCTGTGGGAAGGCGTTCTGTCCATGTTTAGGGACAAGATGGACCACGATCTCACCGATCGAGGGACCTCGCCTTCTTTCACTTCATCTCCAGACCACGGACGAACTACTTCCGGTTCAACCGGAAGCTGGGACGATGGCGGCGCCCTCGATGTAGAAGCGACCGCGGTCACCACCGTCGATGGAGGGAGTGTTCGGGCCGCCGGGCCTTGTGGTCTGCCTGCCCTTCTCGGGCGACGTCACGAAGAGTTGTCGGACCGAGGGCTGAGCCAGGGGAATCCGGACGACCGTCTGGACCGATTCTTCCGGCGAGATGGTTTGGTGCTCTGCCCCTGTCTCCACAGTGAGAACAGGGGCAGGCGGTGATGGACACGACGCCGATGACAATGACGTCAGAGTCCTGCGTCTCTTCGGAGACGGTGGTCTCGAGGCTGCGGCCTCCAGAGACTTGCCCGGAGTCACAGGAACCAGGCCTCTGGTCTGGGCTCTACGGGCTTCCTCGCTCGACCTCCGGAACGCTATTTCCATAGCTCTGTTGGAGGGAGTCTTCGAGATGGCCGACCTCTGGGAGAGGCCCGACGCCATCGAGCTTGTCGATGAGCGGCGAGGTGGAGGCAGCTGGAACGTTTCAGTGGTCATGGTGCAGGGCCTCTTCGACACCGAAGTCTTCGATGAGACAGACTTCGTGTCCTTCTCCTTCCGTGGACGCTTCTTCCCGGCCGGGTGAGCGGTCGACACGGACGGGGCCGGAGCAGCCGCCCCGGACCCCAAGGAGGTAGATGGGACAGCCGTCGCCATCTGTGGAGGGCAGAGAGCACGCTCCGTCAGGTAGGCCTGAAGCCTCTGGGCTCTCGCTCTTCTGGTGTGCGACGAGAAGGCCTGGCAGTGTCGGCAGGTCGGAACGACGTGTCCCTCCCCGAGACACCGAAGGCACTTCGAGTGACCGTCGCAATCCGGGATCTTGCTACCGCAGGATGAACACTTTTTGAAACTGGTTGTGGACATACTATGCTCACACAACCAGCCGAATTTCCGATGTTGCCCAAGTGGCGGAAAACAAAGGAATGGTTTGGGCGCGCATGGAGGCGCCTTTTATGCCCTCCGGGCCGGCTGGGCGGAGCTACCGCCAAAACTTTTCAAACTGGGAAAGTTTCCGTTGGAAGCCCGCGCTGGCGCGCAAACTTCATAAGTGTGCATTCACAGAGCTCTCGAAGAAGAAATATGTCTTCTTGAAACCTTAAGTCTTCCCTTTTTCCTGGAATGTGTCGCCTGTAATATTTTATTCTACTTTGTTTCTAACTAACAAAGAGTCACTTCTCTATTTGTTTATTTTATATTCACTTCCTTCAAGTATGAGGATATCTGTTTCCAGTCCGTCCTATTGTCCTGAGATTGATCGTTGATTATATCTTTCAAAACATCTAAGTCCATTAATTCTTTTATCTTTAATAACCATTCATCAATCTTTGGGGGGGAGGAACTCTTCCAGTTCTTAGCAACTACTAATCGTGCTGCTGCTGAAATGTAAAAAAAAAGTTTGTCCTTGTTCCTATCGATCGTGTCGTCCATAATATTCAGGAGGTAGATTTTTGGTTTAAATTGTAAACTAAGGTTTAGCATCTTCTGTGAGTGGTCGTGAACACTTTTCCAAAAATTCTTTATCTTGTTGCAATTCCACCAGGAGTGTATATAATTTCCCACCTGGTCTTGGCATCTCCAACATTTATTATTTAGATTTTTATAAATCTTTGCAAGTTTTGATGGAGTTAGATGCCACCTAAAAACATTTTATACCAATTTTCCGTCACTGCTGTTAGTCCTGCGTATTTAATCCTCCTTTTCCAGAGCCTTTCCCATTCCTTCAAGGGGATTGAATGTCCCAAATCCTGTGCCCATTTAATCATATTGTCCTTAATTAAATCAGCTTCGGTACTCCATTCCAACAATTGATTATATAAAATCCTGATTTGACCTTTTTCTAGGGACATCACTTTTTCCCATATTGTGACCTTGTCACTAAAGCCAGTCTTGTTATCTATTTGAAAGTACTCTTTCACCTGAAAGTATTGGAGCCATGGGATCTCGCTATCCATGTCACGGATTTCTTCTAAAGATTTAAGCCTCCACGTCGATCCCTCTCTTTCCAAGAGCTTTCTGTATGTGTGCCATTCCTTATGTGGTGTCTCCCTTCTGTGTTGGGCTTCGGCTGGCGAGATCCAGAGTGGTGTCTTCTGATAAAAATTAGTCTTATATCTCTTCCATACTTTTATTAAAGTCGCCCGGATGAAGTGATTGGTGAAATTTTTTTCGATCGAAAATTTATCATACCAAAGGTATGCATGCCACCCTCGCCTTATATCATACCCTTCCAGGTTGAGCAGGCTTGTTTACTAATAGAGGTAACCTGAGCCTCCATCATTAGCTGAGAGTCCAGGACAACGCCAAGGCTCTTCACCTTAGTAGATGGGGCTAGAGGTTCTCCATCAAAGGTTGGCAGTGGACAGGCCAATTCTGATGGTCGACCAGGCCATAAGATCTCAGTTTGCACTGGATTCACCTTTGATCTGCTCGCGCGCAGCCATCCCGTCACAGCTTCAAGACACTGGGTGAAACTGTCCGGTATTGATGTTGTCCCAGGTTCCAGACGAAGGAGGAGCTGTGTGTCGTCAGTGTACTGGAAGCATTCCAGACCAAAGCTCCGTACTAGCCTGGCAAGTGGCTGGACATAGATGTTGAACAATACAGGGGAAAGGATAGCACCTTGTGGTACCCCGCAGAGAAGGGGGGACCTCTCGGATACTTGACCCGTCCACTCCACCTGCTGGCTATGACCTCGGAGGAACAAATTAAACCACTTTAGGGCTGGCCTTTGAATTCCAGATGTAGCTAGACGTTGGATCAGCAGATCGTAGTCTATGGTGTCGAATGCTGCAGTGAGGTCCAGGAGCACCAAGAACGCCGATCCACCTCTGTCAAGTTGGCGGCAAATTTAATAGGAGATGGCTACTAGGACAGTCTCAGTCCGTGGCCAGAGTGGAAACCAGACTGAAAAGGGTCTAGGCGATTTGTGTCGTCCAGAAACTGCTGGAGTTGACCCGCTACTGCATGTTTGATCACTTTGTCCAAGAATGGAAGGTTTGAGACTGGGTGGTAGTTGGCAGGAATCGTAGGGTCAAGGCTCGGCTTCTTCAAAAGTGGGCGCACTATTGCTTCTTTTGGGCTATCCAGAAAAACTCTTTGTTCCAGGGAGTTGTTGATTATACACCTCAAAGGATCTCGTAATCCCTCCAGGCAATCCTTAATCAGCCAGGAGGGGTATGGGTCTAAGGAACAAGTAGTTGGTCTTGCAGCAGCCAAGATCTTATCGACGGCTTCCCTGTCTAATGATGCAAATCGGTCAAGAGTGGGGCCGTTTAGCAGTTGAGGGACCTCCAGTTTGCTCATAGTGTCAGCCATAGGGGGTAACTCTCAGTGAAGCAAGGCAATCTTTTCTGTAAAAAAAATTTCTGGAATGTCTCTGCTGTAATAGTCGAATCAGCTTTGAAAAGTTGTGTGATGCATCTTGTGTAGTTTTTAGTATTATTATAAATATATATCTTCTGCTACATTTAAGTCTTTAAAATGTATTCAAGATTTCCCCCATAGATTTCCCTGGGTAGCATTGGGAGAGATCCTTGTCTAAAACATTAGGTCTGCTATTTTCATGCAGTAGCTAGATCCAATGCAACCTTTTGTCTTATTTGCATTGGCTCAGTGCACTATGCTCATTAGACTTCATCTTAATTTTGGATTGGGGTTCCTCGCTTCTTTACATTCGATTTCAGAGGTATATAATTAATTGAATATTATCATAACTGGAAAACACAAAATTTGGTTTTGTGCAACTATCCTGCACAAAGAGAGCAGGCTTTTTATAGTGGTTTGAATATTGGACTAAAACTATGGAAACTAAAGTTTGAATCACCACTCAGATACGAAACCCACTGGAGACCTTGGGCAAGTTACACTTTCTCATACACCCCACCGTACATTTTGCCTATTAAACCCTGTGATAAGTTTACCCTAGGGTTGTCATAGGTCAAAAACAATTTGAAGGAAGATAACAACAATCTTACAGCAAAATTTGCTGAATATATACTTTCTATAGACTGTGAACAACCATGGAATGATTTCTCAAGGAAATATATCATATAAAAATTAATAGAGCTACCTATTTCTGTTGGTAATCTTTTCAAGCCAGTAAGATTTCCTTTTCAGACTGCTTTCTTTTATTAATTATGTTTTATTTATTTATTTAAAACTTTTATATACCGATCTTCTCTACCTACACAGAGGGAATCAGGCCGGTTAACAGCAAGAATTCAATGCCAAATTACAATTTAAAACATGATAAAAACAATAAAAGATTAAAATACAAGTAGAATAAATACATAAAAATACATATAAACCAGGTCGCCAAGATAAAAAAACATGTCCAATTTGATCAACATGTAGTGCTTTTAATCCCATTTTAGTATGGTTACCACATTTCATAAAATAATATATATTTACTTGACCAGCTATCTAAACCGAGAGGTAATCCAATGTCCTGGATTTTATTTCAATGCACTCTTTCATCCTTTAGAACACCCATCATTTTTCACAAATTAATTCCTGACAAACACTCAGTGAGTGGAGTATCTTGGCTGTCTATAAAGGATTAATTTGCAACTCACAGAGTCCAAAAGTCATGTACTGATGTTGAAAATAATTTGAAGCACAGTGTCAGGAGATCAGAGAGTGACAGTAGCAATGCTTTGAGGATTTGAGACCAAGACAGGTTGGGAAAACTCGAGCCCTAAGTAAAAGAATTGCCTATTACAGCCAACCTCACTTGTGAAAAATGAAGAAAGGTTTCACAAGATAACATTTCTGTTGCCAGTTTCTAAAACCTCAGGAGACTGCACAGAGCCTTTTAACCAAACCATCAACCGACTAAAGCTACACAATTTCTTCTGCATATTTTTTAAAATCTAATTCAGGTGAGAAAATTGGCTTTCTAGAATCATCACTTCATCACTGGCCGACTGTAATTAGATAATGCTGAAAAAATTGTGTAACTCTGTATTGTAAATAAATCTCTCATTCAGCATTTGCTTCTAATATTTACCAAAAACTCATTTATTAGTCTAACACAGACTAATTTACATTAACATAGGAATGAGAAATATGTGGCCCCTCAGATGCTGTTGGACTGCAACTCCCATGATGCCTTACCGTTGCCTATATAGGCTAGTGTTGATGAGAATTGAAGCAAAATATCTATTTAGTTTAAGAGTATAATTCATCTCAAAATAAGTAACAAGTAATTTTAGCAATATTCTTAAAATAATAAAAGGGATTCTTTAGTTATAGAATTAGAAAAAAGAAGAACAAGGAAACGATAAGGCCTCTGTGTGGAAAAGGTGGTAAATGTTAACAGGGAATTGGGGCAGAGCTGCTCAACACCTTCTTTTCCTCAGTCTTCCCCCAAAAGTAAATCAGTGTTCAACTTTATTACGGTATATGTAAGGAACTGGGTAAGTTTTAGTGGGGTCACTACTGTGTGTGTATTAATTACTCACCCTGGTTAATTACAATACACGGGTAGGGTGAATGAGATAATTAAGGTCAGCAAGTTTGGGCAACTCCTGAAGGGGTAAAACTGGGGAGTGTTTCTAATTCAACTTTGGGCTTACTGAATGTTTGCTTCTGAGCTTACTCTGTGTTAGCTTCTGGCTTGTTACCTATTTGATGCAGGCAAGTTTATTTTCTCTGCTCATCTCCACGTCCAAGAAAGAAAGATTGGAAGAGAAATATTTTCTGTGGAAAGAATTGCATGAGTTAAATGCAAGGACTATATGTGAGTGTGCTACTCCAGAGGAACTGTGACTGTATTAATGCAATGCTGCAAGTTTGTGTTGAAGTTACTGGGGTTTTTTAAAACTCTGCTGCATAAGAGTAAAATTTATGTTTTCACTCTTCTCCTTGTGCTGCTCATATGAAAATACAAAAGGACCAAGCTTCTGCTGTTCTGCATGCACCATCAACCTGTAACAAACCTGAGCAATATGGAACTGACAAGGTAATGAGGGAAATGCATCCCAAAAAGAGTAAAGAAATGTCTTTATCTTAAGAAAGGGGAAAAAAGAGGACCCAAATAATTACTGTTCAGTCAGTTTGACATCAATACCATGAAAGATTCTGGAGCAGATTATAAAGGAGAATGTCTGTAATTGCTTTGGAAAAGAATGCTGTGCTTACTAAAAGTCTTCTTTTTTAATAGGGCTACAAGTATGGCAGAGATAGGGAATGCTGTGGATGTAGCATACCTTGATTTCAACAAGGCCTTTGACAAGGTCCCACATGACCTTCTTGGAAAATAACAAGTAAAATGCAAGTTGGAGGTGGATTTGTAATTGATTAAACAACCGAACCTAAAGGCTGCTTACTATTGGTTCTTCTTAATCCTGGAAAGAAGTGACTAGTGGAGTGCCGCAGGGTTCTGTCCTTGGTCAAGTGCTGTTCAACATATTTATGAATGGCTTGGATGAAGCTCGCAAGGGAAGGAGGCAAGTAAGGAGAGGCGGGCCTCTCTCGCTTCCCTCGGAGGCAGGGGGCAGGCTCATGCCACCGCCCGCTTACAGGGATTTACCGCCCCCCAAATCCAACTGAGGCCGCCACCGCCCCCTTGGATTGTGCCACCACCCACTTTGGGAATGACGGTGTAGATGAACACGGGTGTAGATGACAGGTGTAGATGAATGATGGGTGTAGATGAACAACCGAACCTAAAGGCTGCTCACTAATGGTCCTTCTTAATCCTGGAAAGAAGTGACTAGTGGAGTGCCGCAGGGTTCTGTCCTTGGTCAAGTACTGTTCAACATATTTATGAATGGCTTGGATGAAGCTCGCAAGGGAAGGAGGCAAGTAAGGGGAGGCGGGGTTCTCGCGCTTCCCTCGGAGGCAGGGGGCAGGCCCTGTGGGGAGCCTGTTGCCTGGTTCATGCCACCGCCCGCTTACAGGGATTTACCGCCCCCCCATGCACCTGAGGCCGCCACCGCCCCCTTGGATTGTGCCACCGCCCACTTTCGGAATGACGGGTATAGATGAACACGGGTGTAAATGACAGGTGTAGATGAATGATGGGTGTAGATGAACAACCGAACCTAAAGGCTGCTCACCAATGGTCCTTCTTAATCCTGGAAAGAAGTGACTAGTGGAGTGCCGCAGGGTTCTGTCCTTGGTCAAGTACTGTTCAACATATTTATGAATGGCTTGGATGAAGCTCGCAAGGGAAGGAGGCAAGTAAGGGGAGGCGGGGCTCTCGCGCTTCCCTCGGAGGCAGGGGGCAGGCCCTGTGGGGAGCCTGTTGCCTGGCTCATGCCACCGCCCGCTTACAGGGATTTACCGCCCCCCAAATGCACCTGAGGCTGCCACTGCCCCCTTGGATTGTGCCACCGCCCACTTTGGGAATGACGGGTATAGATGAACACGGGTGTAGATGACAGGTGTAGATGAATGATGGGTGTAGATGAACAACCGAACCTAAAGGCTGCTCACTAATGGTCCTTCTTAATCCTGGAAAGAAGTGACTAGTGGAGTGCCGCAGGGTTCTGTCCTTGGTCAAGTACTGTTCAACCTATTTATGTATGGCTTGGATGAAGGTTTAGGCAGCATGCTGATCAGCAGCTGGGAAAGGACCCCGAAGAGAGCTGTCTCTAAAGGTGCCTGCATAGAAAAGTAAAACCACCTTCACTTCCCCTCTCACACGAGGTACAGAAACAGCCGACTATTGGCGAGAAGAGAGGAGGAGGTAGCTCGTGAGGGAAGCAAGCAAGGAGAGGCGGAGCCTCTGAGACCGCCATCGCCCCCTTGGATCGTGCCACCACTCACTTTGGGAATGACGGATGTAGATGAACACTTTATCAAGGTTTGTTTTGTCCATAGGCACCCATTTTGCCACCTGATATACTGTATTTACTCAAATCTACAGCTTGCCTTTTTAAGCTAAATTATCTTACCAAAATTAGGGTGCACATTAGATTTGTGTAATATGGTAATCTTAGTGCTCAGCTAAAGCAAAAAAAATGGAGCTACTTCAGGACCACTTGGAGGGATGTCATCTCTAATTTAATTGCCATGTCTCAATGCTATGCAATGCTGGGATTTGTAGTATGGTGAGACATCAGCATTCTTTGGCAGTTACCATGATCCCAAACTACAGCCCCCATAGCATTGACTCAGGGCAGTTAAAGTGGATGCATTCTACAGCATAGCTGCACAACAAGGTTTTCTTTTCCATTGCAGAAGGCTTTGATGTCCTAACATTTTTGGGTTTTTTTTAAAAAAAGGAATTATAAGCAGCAACCACTGTAATGCACACCTTTTTTGGCCAAATGACAAAGAGTGCACTTTTTGTCACAGCATATTGCCTTTTACAGCAAATACCTTTTTGGTTTTAGGGTTTTGAAAATTGAGGTGCACATTAGATTCAAAGGTACACTACACTCTAGTAAAAACAGTTAATAAATTACACTTCCCAGGATTCTTCGTGTGAATGTGGACACTGTTTACAATTGCATGGTATTGCATCTCTTATTGCTCCACTGTTTGAAGGAAGGTTGACAAACAATATAGAGAGGCAAGCTGAGAAGAGGACCATGGAAAGGTAAGGCAGCATTCAGATCCTCATGCCTTTATTCACCATTGAACGGGGAAGTTTTTAAATAGGGGACATTCTTATTAATACCTTTCTTCTTCTGATTGGCTGACAAGGAAAAAAATTATGCAGCTGCCTTTGTCAATCACGTCAGTCTCTGTCTCCCATTCCCTCTGACACCAAGGCTATGGAGTATGTTACATTGGGGGAAAATAGACATTTTTGGAATTATGTAAATTTGAAACATGGAATGGCTTAGACGTTGCTTCTGGAAAGTGAGATTAACAGGAAGACATTGGTTATTATATGCTTTTAAAAGTTTTTTTGTAATGTAATGATTTTATAATGCTGTTTTAATTGTATATTGTGGGTTGTTATGGCATCAAATTGCTGCTAATTTGTAAGCCGCCTTGAGTCACCTTGGGGCTTGAGAAAGAGGAGATAGAAATATCATGAATAAATAAATAAGTAAATAAATGAAAAGGTCTGAATCAACAAATCTTTTCTGAGTTTCTCTGAAAGTTTGGAGGTTTTATGTTTTGATCCAGAGGATTCCTTCCAGAATTTTATTTCAGTTGTTTATAACTCTGATTCACTGAAATTCTAAAATCTAAAGTCTGGAATTTTGCTCTCTCTCTCTCTCTCTCTCTTTATCTATTTATTTATTTACAACATTTCTACCCCGTCCTTCTCAACCCCCGAGGGGGGACTCAGAGCAGCTAACACTGGCAACAATTTGATGCCGCAATATCACAATATAACAACAATATAAAACCATAAATATACAATATCCTCAGCCTATTATGAACACTTGCCAAAAAATTAATAATCAGCACAGTTACATAGTTGCAAAGGCTGCAGAAGCAAATATTTATATAAGGGGCTTGAAAAACACTCTTCCCCTTCCCTATTTCTGTAACTTTCACTACAAGAAAAGGATATATCCTTCCAGATTTACCAGAGACTGCAGGTTAAAAAAACTTGCCAAGGTCACAGTTTATCTTTACAGTTTTTATATAGGTTTTAGATAGGGATGGCCAACCTTGATGGATCTAATGCCCAGTTTTCTGTCTCCTAGAGCTGCACAGACTAACATAAATGCCCCTATCCACAATAGAAGCAGCCAAAATTGCACATCAGGTTTTGAAAAATGAGTTCATGTCAAAGAAAGCAGAGCTTTCCTGCAAGCCATTTATAGGAGAAATTCCTGGCTGCTTCTAGAATAGGTAATTTATCCTTTTTTGCCCAAATATTATTGTTTGGTGGAGTCCAAGTTTGCAAAAACACTTTGGGTACACTTTGTCAGGCCTGGTTCAGATACTGTATTGTCATCAGCACCAAACTACAGCAGTATAGACAATAGTGGCAGAGAAAGAAGAGAGCAGATGTTATGGCTGAGAAGAAAGCAAGGCACTGGAGTAATAGGTCACTGGAGCCAGCAGTTCCTGTCTGTTTTCCTTCACCACTGCTGCTAACCTGGAAAAATATATCAGATCACATCTACTGTAAGCATGTAACATGAATGGCATATAAATCAGGTTGGTGATGGTCAAAATACACATGCAGCTGATCTAGGATAACACAGGGCAAGGGCACCTTAACATGGCTGTGACCGATAGTAAAAAAATGTTTTAGGTTGCTTCAAATTCTACCGCAAAATTCAGATAAATCCATAACATTGGGCCCAAGTAAATAGTTAGATTGATTCTGAGATAGAACCCGTTGCAATAATTTATGCAACCTATATGTGTTTCCTTGGGTCAGGAGCCCAGGAACATGGGGTGCCACTTTACATCCCTTCCAATTCTCTGTGTCCCAACTGTCTCAGGGAGCAACATGAGGCTTCTGATTGTCACCTGTCAATATGCCCTTAAAACCTGCCAATATGCCCTTAAAACCTGCTCATATATCATGCAATCAACATTTAGCTCAATCATCTTCAAATGGTAGTGCATTATGTAAAATAAATGGTCATAAATTAGAGAACTTAGACCAAAAAAATACAGAATACCCATCCCGCATGATCTGTGGCCATGTTGGTTTGAGGAAATATAATCCAACAGACTAACTCTGTTTTATGACTGTTTTAAGTGGCACTGAATCTTGGAGTTATAAGCTACTTTGAGTCCCCTGACAGGAGTTTAAAAAGCAGAGTATAAATGAAGCAAGCAAACAAATAATATTAATAATAATAATTATTCCAACTGAGCTCTGGATGACATCCCCTGTACATTTAACATTTGCTGTACATGGACAACCTGAAGCTGTATGGGAAAACCGAAACTGAAATCCAAACTCTGACTAACACTGTCCGAATCTTTAGCACTGATCTCAATATGGAGTTTGGTTTGGACAAATGTTTGACAGTGGCACTGAAGAAGGGAAAAATAATTGAAGTGAGGGCATAAATATGCCTAAAGGCCAAGCAATAAAGTGTCACCAGCCAGAGGCCTATAAATATCTGGGCATACTACAGCTGGACAACATCAAACATGAACATGTGAAAACTGTGGTCAGCAAAGAATACATTCAAAGGGTCAGAAAAATTCTCAAAAGCAAGCTCAATGGAGGCAATACCATCAAGGCCATAAACACCTGGGCCATACATGTCATAAGATACACTGCTGGCATCATAAACTGGACGCAGGCAGAACTGGACAATTTGGACAGAAAAACAAGAAAACTCACGACCATTCATAATTCACTCCATCCTTGCAGTGATGTTGACCAGCTCTATCTGCCTCGAAGGTCTGGTGGCAGAGGACTCATACAAGTCAAACAAGCTGTTGAAGAAGAAAAACACACCCTGGCAGAATGTCAAGGGAAGCCAATAACCTGCTTTAATTGAAGTCAGTAATCGGAAACTTCTCATAGCACAGCAGACAAAGAGTCAGTACAAGAAAATTGCACTCCAAACCAGAGCTGACAGCTGGCACAACAAAGCATTACATGGGCAGTTTCTTGACAAAATTGAAGGAAAAGTTGACAAGGAGAAGACCTGGTTATGGCTCATGAATGGAACACTGAAGGAGGAGACAGAAGGCCTGACATCACAATTGGGGGAGTCTGGATTATTGATGTCACTATACCAGGTGACAGCCTCATTGAGGAAAAACGGCAGTTCAGCCGTTTTCAATACCTCACAATCGAACTGCAAAGGCTCTGGCATAAACCCGTACATATGGTCCCAGTGGTCATTGGTACACTGGGTGCCATACCAAAAGATCTCAGCCAGCATTTGGAAACAATAAACATTGACAAAATCACGATTTGTCAACTGCAAAAGGCCACCTTACTTGGATCTGCGTGCATCATTCGGAAATACATCACACAGTCCTAGACACTTGGAAAGTGTTTGACTTGTGATTTTTTGATACGAAATCCAGCATATAGATCTCATTTGCTGTGACATACTGTGGTTTTGTGTCAGTAAAATAATAATAACTCTTCCAACTGAGCTCTGGATGCCTGAGTAACACGATAAATGTTTTAATCAGAATGCTTCTGGATGTATCATGTGATATCACCAATTAAAAGGACCACTTATAGCAGAGCTTGCAAAGATATCTGCTGGAGATTTAAAAGAAATTTCTTCTGGTGTAACTCAGAATAAGGCAGCTTCATAGATTTATCCAAGAACCGTAATTTAAATATACTAATTTTACTTATGCCCATATTCTAGGGGTACTTACAGAAATTGCCTTTTAATTACATTGACTTCATTTGAACTCTCCCAGGACCACAATGATTGTGCAGTTTTAGGTAGAGAGGCAAAAAATTGTCACATTAAATCTGCGAAGACCTGGTTATTATGATGGCAAATTATAAATACAATATTCTGTTAGTTCAAGTCTAATGAGACATTATTGCATATGCCATGATGAATGCTAAATTTTTTCTGTGTGGGCCTATAGTAGAGTTTGGCACATCAAACTGATGGCAAAATGAGGTTAATGTAAGTCTGCAGAGTTGACATTTTAAATGTCAAGATGATCACAAAATGGTGATGCTGCAAATGTGGAATGACTTAAATACAGGAAAATAATTACCCAAGTATGCTAAGGATATGAGTATAAAAATGAATCTCCATAAAACAGACAAAACTAAAAGCAATTCAAATCTAAGTTAGACCAGAGAGAGATATTAATGAACCATGCACCTTTTTTATATATAATTTTGCAATGGAAATTAAAATACAGTGCTGCATGAAGAGTAAATTTAAGCACTTCACTTACTGAGTTTCCTTGGAGACTACTTCATTACAGTGAATAACTTCTAGCTGCTAGTCTAGGTTTGGTTTATTGTTGTTTTTAATTTCTACAGTGTAATAGTCTTTAGTGACAGCTAGTGTTTCTATATCGGAGTGTCAGTGTGTGATGAACTACTCCAGGTTTTAGTCTTAAATTTAAAGGATTTAGGAAAATTGCTGGGCCTTGTCTTCAAAAAAAGTTCACATATTGGATAGCTGCTTTGCCCACCCAGTTGAAAATAAGGGGCAGACACAAAATGAACGAATAAACTAAGAGTCACTTTATTAACTGTGGAAGTGGGATGAAGCTGTGATTTATAAACCCTCTCACTCCATCCCACCTTGTGCTTCAGTGCAAAGTGTTGATGTTATTCTTTATTTCTTTCTGCTTTTGGCAGAACAAATGATGCTCACCCTCAAGCATTCACTTGTCAGACAGCTCAAGATAAGAGACTGTATTTGGATCGGAGCTCTGATATAGCAAGTTTCCAACTCAATCCTCACCTCTGTTTAGGAAGCCACTATTTTCTTACAACCATTCCAGATAATGGAAATCAGACTTGCAAAGGTGTTGTAAAGATATGCTGACACAAAATACATAAATTATTCTGAAAGCTGAGAAAGAACGATGGCGACTGCTAGATTAGTGCAACTGAATTCTCATTCAGAGGAATATCCTACAATGGCTGCAACACACTATAATATGGAAATATTATTAACAACTGCATATTTATTAACCAGCAATAACTGTTTATGATCAGAAATGGAAGGGATCAGTTATTTCAACACAAGAAGAATGGCTGATGAATGAAGATTTGTGGACTAGCTGATGAAAGACACACTTCTGTCCAATTTAAAAGATTGGGATTATGTTCAGCAAAGGACAAGAGGGATCCTCTCACCTCTGCAGGAGTCTACCGTATACCATGCAGCTGTGGACAAGTCTACATAGGGACCACTAAACACTGCCCAAACACAAATCAAGGAACAGGAAAGGCACTGCAGTCTACTTCAACCAGAGAAGTCAGCCATAGCAGAGAACCTAATGAACCAACCTGGACACTGCATATTGTTTGAGAACACAGAAATGCTGGACCACTCTAACAACTATCACGCCAGACTACTCAGGGAAGCCATTGAAATCCACAAGCATGTGGATAATTTCAGCAGAAAGGAAGAAACCATGAAAATGAACAAAATATGGCTACCAGTATTTTTAAAACTCTAGAATTATAATAGTAAATAAAGAACAAAACTCAAACACAGGGGAACTCCAGAGAAGAAACAATCAGGAACAGCTAATCACCTCTCAACAAAGGATTCCCCCAGGCAGGAACAAGCCACACCTAAAAACTGTCAGGCCATCAAATGCTAATCAAATGCTAACCAATTGAAACATTCACACCTAGCTCCAACAGAAAATACTTTTTTCTCCCACCCTGGACTTTCCACAGATATATAAACTCAATTTTCCTATTTTCCAACAGACCACACATGTTCTGAGGATGACTGCCATAGATGCAGGCAAAACATTAGGTGAAAATGCTTCTAGAACATGGCCATACAGCCCTAAAAACATACAACAACTCAATATTGGGATTTGTTTATTATTTATTTACAACATAATGGGGGGATTTGCCAGCTATCAGATTTATGAATTGGTAGACTGCTATCAAAAGCAGAAGTGAGATTATATAGTATCATTTAGAAGGAATGGACTATTAAGGTATAAAAACCACTGGGAGGTTTATAGAGTTGTCTTTGTTTAGCTGTTAGTTTCGTGTGTGTGTGTGTGTGTCTGTGTGTGTGCGTGTATTTATGAGTGTGTTTAGTTTTTGTGGTCATATTGTTAGTTTTAATAGGAATTTAGTTGTAGTTCTGTTGTAGTATAAAGAATGTTGTTACATAGTTTTTAGTGTTATATACCCAGAACATTTGTATATTTCTTATATTATCACTGTTCTACATCATTTTTTATCTTGAATAAAAATACTTTTAAAAGAAGGAAATTATGACTATAAGATATATCTTCACAAGTAGATAAGGCACTGAAATCTATGGAACAGTAAATGATAGATGGCAAATGTTTGTCTTCTCAACCTTGAAATATAAGTCTCTTAGCAACTATGAAAGCATGAAGAATCCATTCAACCTGTCTAAGTCACAGAAATGACTGAAAAAATGCATTAACATATGTATCAAGGATTTTTAAAGTGGAATTAATTCAATTATACCCTCTGAATAAAAGGAAATCAGTACAAGGCACAACAACACCATATTCTCAAAAAGAATTGTGTATCTTCAAACTTTTTATACTTTATCTTATCTTTACGCTGTAACATTGTTTTTGTTCCTGAGTTATAAATGTCATTTTCTAATTGGTTCTATCATAAAACATGGGAAACATTTATTTAAACTGCTAAAACTTTGTTTTCACAGGACATCCTGCAGCACATTTTGCTATAGTTGGGTTGAAAGATGTTTTTGCTGTCTGTCTATGTTGTTCTATGTGTCAATCTGTAGCTGGATGACCAGATGAACAGAAGTACTTTTTCTCAGTTTTGAATTATGTGCCCGTGTATCCCTACCTCAGTGAGGTGGTTCTTGCACCCTGGACATTCCACAGATACATAAACCAGGCAGTAAGAAGCCAATCTTGAAACTGCAAGGCCACTAAATGCTAATCAAGGTGGCCAGTTGAAACATTGACACTTACCTCAAACAGACAAGAGTTCTTTCTCCCACCATAGATGCAGGCGAAACGCCAGGAGAGAATGCTTCTGGAACATGACCATACAACCCAAAAAACTTACAGTATACATTTTGGGGGAAAGGCTGTGTGTATATGAATGAGAAAAGTGGGAAAGACTGCCTTGGGAAGTGGGTGGGAAAGAAGGACTAGAAACAGGAAAAAGTTGGAATGGGAAGGGGTATTTGAAAAGGTGGGGAAATGAGGTGGAAAGAGGAGAGCTGAAAAGTAGGTCAGATTGCGATGGGAAGGGGGCAATTGGTGGGGAAAGATTGAGGTGGGAAAGGGGGATGGAAAGTGGGAAACTACAGTGGGGAAAAAACAAGACTGAAATGGGAAAGAGGCTGGAACTTGGGAAAGACTGGGATGGAAAGTAGAGAGAGGGGGGCTGGGGAATGGGGGTAGTAAAGACTGGGATAGGAAGGGGTAAACTAGTAAAAGAAAAGACTGGTGTGGAAAAGGGGTGCTAGAAAAGTGGGGAGGGGGAACCTGAGGTGGGAAGGGAGGAAGGTGTCATCTGGCTCAGCCAAGGAGAGACAAAGCCTGGGGGCTGCCTCCTTCTTCTCTCCCTTGTCCCCAGAAGGGAGTCCTGGAAAGCAGAAAGGGGAAATGAAGCATGGAGGCGGCTGCTTGATTGCAGGAGGGGGCTCTCTTCCGCGCTTCCATTCCCCTCCCCACTTTGCACGCCTCCCTTCTGGGGGCAGGAGGGAGAGGAAGAGGTGACTCTAGGCAGCTGGTGGATCACGGGAGGGGAATGAAAGCACAGAGGAGACGCCCCCTCCTGCGATCCACCAGCTGCCTGCCTGCCTGCCTCGATGGGGTACTGCTCATTCCTTGATGAGGTACTGCCCATTCCTTCTTGAAGACCATCTGGAGGAGGGATGGGCGTGCACCCCCCCCCCCTCTCTCTCGTTCCCTCCTGGCACACACACACACACTCACCTCATGCTCGCCCTTTCTCTGGCTGCCTGTGCCGCCTCTTAGTCTCCAGGGCAGCAGAAAACAAGCCTGTTCCATGCTCCCTATGGCTTCCCCTCATGGCCCTGATTATGTCTCTTCCCAGCTTGCTCTTCTTCGGGCTAAGCAGGCCGGGGGCTGTCTTCCTTCTTTCTTGATGGCTTCTCCTTTCTTTACTATGCACGGCACGAGGGGGGAAGCGATCTACTAGTACTGCCTCCGCGATCGACCGGTCGATTGCAATCCACGTATTGAGCACCACTGCTATAGACTAAAGATTGCTTCTAAAGTCCCTGCTGGGAACCACAATGATCTTCTTAAAAGTTAGCAATTTGAGTTAGTGTTATGCCTATATCTGTTTCCTGTCATGCCATTGCAGTCAATAATTTCACCAGATCAAGGTATTATCAAGATCAAGAAATTTAGGTTAGAAGTTTCAAGAATATCAACACTTAAATCACATCGAGCATTAGGAACAGTGATTCATTTAAGCACATTTAATGTTGTTGTAATCTGGCAAATGAAGCACACTTTTTGCTTACAGAAAACTGACGGCAGACTTGTCAGCTTCTAGTATATGCACTGAAGATGAACTTCTGGTCTGAGAGAAGTCTATGTAATTTATTTCCAAATGGGCCACTGTTTTGACTTTGATGGAAAGGCAGTTCTTAAAACAACGATTAATTATCTTATTAATAATAATACTTTGGGTTTTTGTTGGCTTTAATGATGGACCAATGGCTGAATGAAGAAGATCTCTCTCTCTCTCTCTCTCTCTCTCTCTCTCTCTCTCTCTCTATATATATATATATGTGTGTGTGTGTGTGTGTGTGTGTGTGTGTGTGTGTGTGTGTTTTACACACTCATGGCAGGTCCTACTCAGAAATCTCCCGCATTGTTAGCCTGGTCCTTAGCCTTTTAGCTATCATGCTAGATCAGCCCCTAAGGTTGCTCCTATAACTATTATTATTAGTACTGGATATATTGTTTTTTCTTTCTATTTTTGTTTCTGCACAGTGTGAATTAGTTCACACAAACACTAACCACCCATCTACCACTGACCCTGTCCATGACTGAAATCTATATATCTATATCTATCAATCTATCTATATATACACATTATACATAATATGATATATAACATATAAACACTTCTTGGGGCTCCATGAGAAACCTTTGCTTCAAAAAGGGCTCTGCAACTGAAAAAGTTTGAGAAGCCATCTGCTGGACATCTTTTTGGCAGCCATGTGCCCATTTAAAATCCTACCATTTTATACATTGTGACATATACCTTTTAAACTGTACAGGCTTGATTCGCCTGCTGCACCTGCGATATTCAACTTCCTGACAATTACACTGGCAAATAAGAAACACTTATGATTGAAATTATATTTCAAAGAGTGCAGATAATATGTAACCTTTACACTGGCAACATATGTTTCTATGCCTCTTCAACAGAATTTAAAATGAAAATATTATTTTGTTTTGAATTTATTATTGCATGTTGGATATGTTATTGAAAACATGACTTTTTAAAAAAATCCCCAATGGCCCTCAAGGCAGTAGATTATGCAAAACAAAGAGATGAATCACAAAACAAATAGATGGGAATACAGATTTTTTTCCATCAGGTAATCATTTTTCATGGTAATGTCCTACTTTTTGCTTTGTCCCCTACAAATAAATGTGAAACATGGAAACATATATAAAGAAACTCTAGCAGATTTCCTGATGTCAGCAATATTTCTCTGAAATATAATAGTAAGGTAGAATTGGCAAAAAAAAAAAACCCCAACAACCACAACTCTACAATCCTTGCTCATTTTGTACGTATATTGCCTCAAGACATGAGTGTTCCATATCCTAAATAGGTTTTGCGGAACCTTTGATATTTGCAGATGAAGATGAAAGTAATACTAGTAAATCCAGTAATTAGAAGTACACTGATGTAAACACGGACATTGTGTAAGATGTACATTGTATATGTAAACATGATATCATAAATAGTCTTCACTATTCATGCTCAAGTCTGATGTTCACAGAGTTTCCACAGGGAATGGAAAATTTTAAGTGACAAAGTTGCCTTTTCCCATTGTGTCTACTCTTTCATATTTTGTACGTTACTTTTCTGTTTATTTTTACAAGTACACAGATTTTTCTTCCCTATCCACTTTCATTAGTATACCATATATACTCATGCATACGTCGACCTCATGTACAATTCAAAGGCATGTTTTGAGTACAAAATTATAGATTTTGAGATGACCTCTTGATATGTCAAGGGTCATTCCACAGTGAGAAGAAAAACTATTGCTATCTTAGGAGGTCAGCTCCCCTGAGCACCACAATTTCTCCACTGAGGCATACAAAAAGACCAGAAGTGGTGCTATGGCAGAGGATAGAGGGCTTTGATGCTTCTTTTAGGTTCTTCCAAGATGGACTAAGCACTCACCTTTCACCAGCTCTTTGGGGAAGACAGCTGTTCCTTTTTATAGGTGTTATGCTACAGTATACTTATTGACTGGCAAATAAACTGACCCAGTTTTGGGAAGTTTATTTTTTGATTGAAATTTCTAGATCTATACAAGTATAGGATAAGTTATTTCTATGTGTATGTTTTGACAGGGGAACATCACTGCAAAATTTGGAAGCGTTCACATACTGATCCATGATGTAGGAACTATGCAGAATGCAAAATGTAAAAAAGAACAAGTGTCTCTCCTTTCTTTATAACTTTATGGTCTAATATTTTCTCCTCACAAATTCATACAAACTTTAGTTTTAATTGACAGCTCTGTTGATGACACTATAATATGTGCCTCTCTTGCAGACCATACAAAGAAACAACATCTTCATGAACAAGAAAGTGATAGAAGGAAATAGTCTCCATGAGTTGAGAAAATAAGGAGGAAAAGAAACAACTTGTGGCTTTAACATGTATTGTCATTTCATGAACTACTCTTCTGTGTGAGTCATCATATTGAAGACCACTGATACACTGAATGTTGTAAGGCTCATTATAGATATATACGTTGTCTTTGCTATGTTCAGAGTCATCAGTAATTTTAGAACTCTTCCTCAATGTCTACATTTGTTCACATAAGAATCCTAAGGGAAATCTGTTATCACTTTATCTTGTTTCCTGGAGTAATTTCAATTGTTTTAAAATTTTAAAGTTAAGGTTTTTAATTGACTTTCTGTGGGAGTTGCTTTTGGTCCCAGAAGAGGATTACAAGTGAGATAAAAATAATTACATTAAATTTAAATTAAAATAAATCATGCAAATCAGAAACAACCTTAAAATATCTCTAGTTGTTTTAGATGTTTATTAATATGAGGGCAATTTTATTTGTTCTCATGTAAAAGTATTTTATGGAATACTAAGAAACTATATAAAAAACAGTTGCCACATTTTGCAGAAAGACATTATTCCTATTTATATCTTAATTGTTATTGTCATCTAAAAACACAACAGAATAAGATATTGATATAATTTTCTATTTCTATAATTTCATCAATGGTCAAGGCTTTCCTAAATTGACTAAGTATATAACTGGTGTTTGCATGTCTCATTAGGAAATAAATTATTTAAATCTAGCAACTTCTTAGGTCACAGAAGGCTTTTTTAAAAATCAGGCTTCGGCTTTAATAAGCTTATATTATTAGCAGATGTATAAAGAAATAGAAATTACTGGACTATTAAATGATTAGGTTTACCTGGTACAATTGAATTCATACAGGGTAGATACAACAAGAGGTTAACTCTCAGCAGTGAATCAATTTAAATTTGCATCCTCTCTGTGTAGGTGTATAAGGGTATAAGACACACAATAGTCTTTTTCAAACAACCAGAAAGCAAGGGAAAACTGACAGTGGTCCTTTCCACTGCTGTTATGCTGCAGTTAGGCCTATAACATTCCCTAGCACAAAGCTTCTCAAACTGTGCTTATCCAGATGTTTTGGACTTTAGCTCCCACAACAGCTGGTAAGCTAGCTGGGATTTCTGCAAGCTGAAGTCCAAAACACTTGGCAGAGCAGAGTTTGAGAAACACTGTCCTAGCACCACTACATTATTTACGGGCAAAAGACCTCTCAAGGTGGCTTACATCAGTCTTTCTCAACCTGTGTGCCTCAGCACACCAGTGTGCCGTGGGGCATCATCAGCTGTGCCGTTGGAAAGCCTCTTCCCCCCTCCTCTCTTCCCCCCTTCTCCTCAGGGCACCATGTGGCCAAGGGTGCATACGCCACGGCCGCCAGGATCATGAACAGCGGCCAACCGAGGGGAAGGGAGGGGGGAGAAGAGGAGGAGGCCAGGGAGGGAGGCCACACCTCTTTCCCCGTGCATGTCTCTTTCCCCTGCCAGCAAGCGGGCGCGCAGCTCCCCCCCTCCTCCAATCACGAGTGCAATGTCAGCGCTGCGTGTGAGGTGAGGGGCATGCGCTCATGATTGGAGGAGGAAGGCAGCTGTGTGTGCGCGCGCCCCTCTTCCTTTGTGCGAAGCCTGGAGGCGCACAAAGTCTCCCCCCAGCTTCCTTGCGGCCTTGCCAGCTGGCAATATATATATTGAGAGAGAGAGAGAGAGAGGGAGAGAGAGAGAGGAGGGAGGGGGAGGGAGAGAGGGGGAGCACAACAGCGCAGGCAGAAAAGCAAACATCACAAAGAAACATGTCTGTGTAGGAGGGTGAACATTAGGAAGAACTTCCTGACTGTGAATTGTTCAGCAGTGGAACTCTCTGCCGCAGAAAGTGTTTCCGTCTGGCTGCTCTTTTTCCAGCTGGCTTCCCTGAGGACCGGGTACGTTTTCCCTGAGAACTGGGTGACTGCAATAAAAACTAAACACAGAGAAAGTCTGACAGCTGTTGAGCAAGACCTTCGTGTGTGTCTTTCTACCATCCCTGCTAAGATATCTATGTTGTGTTCATCGAAACAGGCCCAGGTCTCACACTGAGTGTATAAATACTGTGTTAGAGTGTCATTTTGGTTGGTGGTGTGCCCCAGGATTTTGTAAATGTGAAAAGTGTGCCTTGGCTCAAAAAAGGTTGAGAAACACTGGCTTACATAATAAATTCCTAACATTAACAAAAGAGAAAGAAATAATAAAATATTAGTAAAAGTGTGCAATATTTAATACATACTTAATATTTAACAACAAATATCTAGCTCAGGCAGAATCAAAATAACAATATTTCAGTAAAACATTTGGAATAGTTATATTAAAAATAATCAAGAAAACACTAAGTAAAACAGAAGGATCTCCAGAGCATTGTAAGACGTTGTCATTATTATGGACCAAAAGAGCTAAAAGATTAATCAATTTTAGATGGCAAGTCATTTAGAGGAGGAAAAAACTTTGTCCCTTGCCAACTTAAATTCTTTGAAAGGTGGGCAGTTAGATTTTCTGTTCCAGATTACAGTTGAACAGAATAGTACACTAAAGGATTTAAGAATGTCTTTTGCACTCTTATCTCAAAAGACTTTACAGTGATACTTTAAAAGATCAAGAAAATAAATAAAAAAGAAGTGTAGCTGCTTCAGTAGATTTGGACAGATGTAATGAGTGCATTGGGCCCAATCACATTGATACAATCCTCTGTATCTTTGGGATACAGCAGTCAATTTATACCTTGAATCATATCTAGCCCTTTTGGGGGAGAAGCAGCATGACAGAGACCTGGAGCTATTTACGAGACTTGCATAACTCATTCAAAAGTCATAGGTCAGTATTTTGAATCTTAAGTTTTTTGTGTGGGTGCCCCTTGTGTTTCTTAATATCACTTTGTCTGTAGAAATCTTACAAAATAGACACAACAAACAAGTCACAAACAAAGTTTTGCACAATCCTAGTATTCAACTCAGCTTTGTTTAAACAACTGGAACTGATTTTATACAAATGAAAATTCAAAACAAATCATCACTAAAGAACACTGTTAGGCCTGTGTCCTCAGTAGGGAATTCTGGGATCTACTGTGCAATGCATTAGGGCAGTGTTTCCCAACCTTTTTTGAGCCGCGGCACACTTTTAACATTAAAAAAAATCCGGGGCACACCACCAACCAAAATGACACAAAATGACACTCTAACACAGTAAAGAACGGCTGGGGTTGGTGGCCTGCTGGGAGCAGCTGCTGGGAGTGCCAAAGCCAGGGAGGGGGCAGAGCCAGGCTGTGCCATGCCCCGCCCCCTCCCCCCAGCTTCACCTCTCCCAGCAGCTGCTCCAGCCTTGAGGGGGCAGTGCCAAGCCAGCGGTGCCAGAGCCAGCACAATGCTGGCTTGGCACTGTCCCCTCAAGGCTGGAGCAGCTGCTGGGAGTGCCGAAGCCGGGGGAGGGGGCAGAGTCAGGCCGTGCCATGCCCCGCCCCTCCCCCCAGATTCAGCTCTCCTACAGGCCGTGCCATGCCCTGCCCCCTCCCCCCAGCTTCACCTCTCCTACAGAGGAGGAGCATGAGCGGTGGACGGACTTCAGTGGGCGGGGCTCCTCCTCCACGCGGCTTCAGCGAGCGAGGGGTGAGAGTCATGGTGGGAGTCATGGCGGATTGGAGGCTGGCTGGGGAAATGGCTGAAGGAGGCGGCGGCTCGGTCCCTTCTTCTTTTTCTTTGCCACTGCCCGGCCCTTCCTCCTCCCCCAAGCAGCAGGAGTTCGGCAGGAGGGGGGAAGGAAGGGGGGCAGAGAGCTTTTCTCGCGGCACAGCAGGAGGTCCGTCATGGCACACTAGTGTGCCACGGCACACTGGTTGAGAAAGACTGGATTAGGGCAGCCACAGTTCATGAGAGAGATGAAACTTTGGCATTTGTCTTCCAGAGACAGTGTTTGGGAAACACTGTTAGGGAGTCTGGTTCTCTTGGGAATCAGACAGATAACTCACCTGGCTGTGCAACTTTGGATAGCAAGAAGGAATGTGCTAATGGGCAGCTCAAGGTCCATCCTCCCAGCAGTGGTTTCATTTTCCAGGAGTATGGGAGGGGAGTGAGGGAAATCTAGTTTCTGATATAGCCATGGCTTGCAGTTTGAAGCTTCAGATTCAGGACAACTTTTGCAATTAAGCTTCATGAATTTCTGCTCCTGCATTTAGCCTCCTATGTTCCCGGTCTCATTTGTTTTTGGGCTCAAGAACTCAAGTCTGGACTTTGATCTTCCTTGGACATCTTTTGGATTTATCAATTACTGAAACTAGCCTGCTTGGATTTATAAGAAACTTTACAGCATTACTCAGCCTATGGCATTTGGAACATTTCCTGGGATTATTGATTGAACTCTCATTGCTTTGATATATATTCTATTGCTTTATTGCTTGCTGTTTTCTTCAATAAAAGACTATTTTCTTCAGCTGAAGTTGTGTGTTTGGATTCTAAGGGCTCAGGTTTCTAGGCTGGTGTGCAAGAAACACTGCTATATCATATATATCTCTTAGGCCTGTTTTATCACAGAAAAAAACGGCTTCAAAACTCACTTCGGATGTAGGGAGAACTGGTGCCTCGTATCAGATAGACTTCTGAAGTTCTCAGCAGTTTTTTCGAAATTGATTCGGATGTACTTTCGAAATTTGGAATGGCTTCGTTAATGTGCGGAAATGCACGGAAACCTGCAGAATGCACGGAAACCTGCAGAAGGGACAGTCAAAACTTGGGGGATTCCCTTTCCCTCCGTTTTTGACCGCTACTACAGACAAAACTAGCCACATTGGTACAAAATACTGAACAAATTTAACACATTAAAAAACATTTTAAACGCAATGGGACAAAGAGAGAAAAGGGTGGAAATGACGTACGAGCCATATCCGAATATGGCGACGGAGACTTCAAAATGGCAAATCCACTTCCTGTTTCCTTAACTATCTTTGTAATCACTTCAAAAGTCAAAAACATCCGAACATCCGATGTTCGAAAACAGGCCTAACATCTCTGGCCAATAAGCATAGTTGACTGGGGTTGATGAGAAATAGAATCCTATAACATTATGGGTATGAAAAGGGCCACATGGATACATAACACAATGAAGTCTATTAGAGACTTTAGCTAAACATGTAATTTCTGCAACTGTACAATGACAAGGCTAGGTAGCACAGTTCATGTTTATGGAAGCCAGGCTCATAAATGTTTTAAATTCAACTGCAGCTGTTGGCCTGAGAAATTAATTTTAAATATCCAGATCTTCAAGAACCTCTGTTATCCTTGTTGTTATAGAGATGAAGTATGTCTACACTCCTAATTCTCTCTCATTTCATTATTTATTATTTTTGTCTTATGCTAAACCTCATTGCGAGTTGGCAAAAGCCCAATCATTTGGCTGTGAGTAAATCTACTGTACTTGGAAATTAAAACAACTTTTACAAAAGCATGTACATGTTCTGTCTTTGGGCCTTAAAAAGCCAGTCTGCAGGGCCAAGCACGTATAAGATATTTATTAAATAATTGTCAAGTTTAAATGTTTGCCTTACTATAACTACTTTTCAGATGCATTAGACTGAAAATAGTGATGTTTATTTCCACTGAAAAAGTTCTTCCTGGCAGATGAAGTTCAGATTCAGCATTTAAGGAAGCTTTTGTTATATTCTTTCCCACCCCAATCAATCATATTATCAGAGTCTATCTATCTATCTATCTATCTATCTATCTATCTATCTATATCTTAGAAGTAACTTTTCCTGTTGTAGTTGTAACTAGGGAAATGGACATTACTGCAATGTTCCCATTCAATAAAAAATCTTTACAGCAATGTTAACATCTGGGAAAGAAAACTGCACTATCTTACTCTCAAGTAGTTCAAATAATTGGGAAGTATTCACATTTTAATGCTCTGCCAGGTCATGGTATTTTGGCTTGATTCCTGACTAATGAATGTCATGTAGAACAGAACTCCTTAAACTTTTTCCACTCAGACCTCTTTCAGTCCAAGAAATGTTTATGTGATTCTGGATATATGGGTATATAAAATAGGGTATAAGAATGGACATTTATTGATAATAAATCAGAATTTGCAAGGCTTGCTAAATAGGCTGATATTTTTCCTTTTTATGAATTACTTATTACAGTATTTTTATTGTCATGCTTGTTACTTTTCAAAAGGGAGAAACATGTCAAAAGGAAAGCATGTCAAGCCAACCATTGTCAATCTAGAATGTTCATCTGAAAACTTTTGATTCAGGTCAGTTTGATTAGCTGCATCTATTACATGCCCTTATCTTGTAGAGGTTACTGGATAATCTGTCTCTTCTTACCAGTAAAAACAGATTAAAGCCATTAAGAACCATATTTAGGGAAATTTTAATTTTCACAACAAAACCACGAAGATTCAACTTTGCAGAAATACTTCCTAGTGCTTAGTTCTCTAAGTTACTGAACACAGAAAAATCAAAGTGAGTCCTATATCTATCAAACTAGAACACTTTAAAACATTTTTTAAAAGTCTACACGGCCAAGAAATACTGCCTTTTATATTGCTCTTATGTTTTTATTATTCAACAAACATTTTAAATTATAGATTCTTTTTCATATGCATCACCCCAAATGATCAACTGTTGTGCAACAAAGTTTTCATCCTTCAGCAAGCCAAGGCACTGATACAATTCCCAACTGTAAAAGGATATATTTGATCTCCAAAAAGATCAGACCTATGACGCAAGCTGCTCCCTAAGAATAGAAATGGCTTTCTTGGGCCCAAATAAAATCAGTTAACAGGCAGCCAAAAATTATCAAAATTACAATCAGCTAATTCCTACTCTTGCCATAGTTCATGCTCATTTCTATGCCAGTACCAAGTAAGGCAACAACTGGAAGGTTGAGAGAAGACAGCTGTTTCCTTCACTAACAACCAAACAAGATTTTATTCTTTCCCAGTCTTGCACTAAGCAAGAGAATCCATGCAGCTAGCCTTAAATCCACCTGTCTCCAGCTTGTCTGCTCATATAATTACTCAGAAACCGGCTGGAGCAGGGAGCTGACAGAAGACAAAAATACTCTGCTCTTGTACAATACTAAGAAAAGGGTAAAACATTTTTCTAAGAGCTGATGCCAAAAGAATAACAAAATGGAAAGGTTGTTACACTGATATTTCTTCTTTTCCGATCTACAAAAATAAAGTTTTCACTATTTTTAAGTTTAGTTTTAAACATATCTTCCCCTCACACATTAGTTCTATTTAGCATGTCATCACTTGTGTCAAATAGGCACCAACACAGATTGACTGTACATTGTTCCATCACCAAACAGCATGCTTTAAAATTCTTGCTCTTGGAAACTGACTCTTATGCAAAATATTACATACAGAAGTCAACATTTTACTCCATAAGCAACAATGCCATAGTTTTCTGAATGCTTTTATGGCATCTCTGTCTTGTACCTCTGGGGAGAAAACACAATGCAGTATTTAGCTTCTTTCTCCATTGTATAATGGGGCCTACTTTTTGCTTCCTTTCCCAGTACAACTGAGAAAAGTAGTTTGGAAGTTTTGGCTTCTATTTTTGGCTAACAAAAATAAAAGGTTCATCACAGTTGTCAAGACCTGACTAAGTGTAGTGAACCTTAACAATGGTTTATTTAAATCAAATCAATATCAATGTCATGGTTTATTATTCTGACTTGTTTCAATAAATCTTGAGGTTTACCACAATTTTGCATAAAATTCAATACCATGGAGGATAAGGTTGATAATAATAATAGCAACAACCGCCACTTTATTTTTGTATCCACCCACCATCTCCTGAAGGGACTCGGGGTGGCTTACATGGGGGCCAAGCCCAGTCAAGCAGAGTTAAAATATAACACAACAAAATACATATACAAACATTATTAAAACATAATTAAAACATAAGTCATCATACAACAACCAGTAGTCGAGCATAGTGGATGATCCTGAACTAAGGGGTGAGAGACAGATGATAAGTTTAAGGCTGGAAGTGCCAAGTCAGATTAGTGCGGAACAATTACAGGGGGAGGGAAAATAGTAAAGTGCAAAAATTGAAAATTAAGTTATGGCAAGAAAGGCCAATTCATCTAATGTACAGATTAATCAAAGGCACATTGAGACAACCATATTTTAGGTCCATTGCTTATTGCAATGCTGAAACACAACTTTTGACTTGTCTGACTAGAAACATCTTCAAAATATGTATTAGGCCATATTTTTTTCCACTGAAAGTTATAAAAAGATGGTCCCAACATCTTAAGACGTCTATATTCTAGAAAGACTTGGACAAGGAACTCTAGATTCTGGCTGCCATATTCTCCTCCCCAAAGAGAAGTTTTGGCAAGCTATAAAATTAGTAGCAGCAATCATGGAAGAAGAATACAAGAGAGAAGAAATCCTTGGCCATAGGCCAGAGTGGTAACTGCTTAGGAAGAGTTTAGCTCATCATATCTCAGCAATTTCTCAAATGCAACTGTGAGAGAAGACAGTTTTCAACTTTTATTGAAATTCTCAGGGGTGCATGGAGGAGTGAAGTAGAGGAATAAAACTAGCATATACATGAGGTAATTGGTTCTAAAATATAAAGAATTCAGTTCATGGAGCTCTGGTTAATCTTGTTATAAATTCCAAATATTTTTAGTCTCTTCAGATGGATGACAGGCTAATCAAAAACCTACAGCAGTTCACCACATATATTAAATTAATGACTGGAGACATGGAAGTTGTTACAGCAGATGAACACATTTTCTGCATTTAACTTGTTATCTTTCATGTTTAAGAGATTGTACATTTTAAGGTAATGAAAAATAGCAGGGAAGCTAGAAATCAATATCCAGAATTTGTCTTCAAAGTATGACTACATAAGTCATCTTTGGACCACTAATTGAAATACAAGGTTGAACTGTCCTATAATTTAACAATTTATTATTTGTCTCATTACTGAAAGCAAATTCAAACACATTCATTTTAGTCACACAAACCTACTCTTCATGTACTTTATAGAAAAGGACATTTCAAATGAATAAAAATGGGAAAGGTCCAGGTTTAAACTCCCACTCGGTTAAAAAGCTCTAGTTGACCTAAGATGACAATTCCCTTTTGTCATTGTGTATTTTGTAACTTATGTATTTACCATAAAAGGTACAAGAATTGTGTGAATTATTTAAGCTCCTGGAAGGAAAAGAGACTGGAACTATATTTTGAAACATCTTAAAGGCAAAAGTTATCCCAATTCCATAGTAAGGAATTCTTACCCAAATTTGTGTAAATGCTCCCCACACAAAACCTTTCCTTCCCACAAACATTTGCAATTTTCTGGCAGTAGTAAAAAAGATCAGTCTGATTTGCTAAGTTAAATTGCGACTGTGCTCCATGTTTCAAGCTTAAATATTACACTAAAATATAAATAAATTCAATTGATTTTGAAAAATGTAGTATTTGATTTAGTACTTTGCGGGGATGTGAAAAGTACATTCACCTTTCATCACTAAATAACCTATCATTCTCTTGTTTTATACTTTGGGAAGTACAGCTTAACAGGTATAGGCTTTAGCTGCTGGAAACTACCATATGGTGTCCAGAAGAAAATTAACAATCACAAAGAAGTCTTGTAAACCACTTGATGTTCACAATTAAAGTTTGGATTTCATTTTAGTGTTTTGTTTTTCAGAAAATGTTTCCATTGCTAAAATAGCAGCATTGAGTGGGGTGACCTTTGTACTTTGCCTTTTAAAGTGTGAATTATAATGTTAGCAGCATGTAAAGTAGTTTTCTTTAAAGTTGCATAGTGACTAAGGATTATGGGAATTACTGTCAAAAATGTCTAGAGGGCACCAGGTTAGAAAAAAAATCTGTCATTAGGAATTTATCTGCCATTTACAAGCTTGTCCAAGTACTTTTTCAAAATAAAAAAAACCTTTTAGTGGCCACTTTTCTTGTGAGAGGCATTCAAATTTATTTTGTTCTTGAACCATTTAGCAAACACTCCAGTTTGTGCTTATATAAATCCTCAACACTCAAAAGAAAACCACAAATACTATCCAGCTGAACAAATCCATTTCTTATTAAGCACTAATCAGCCAAAGCTTAGTATCAGTTTCAGCCTCCCAGCCTATCTGGTTCTTGAACCATTTAATACTATATCTTTGCCCTTGGCAGTCAAAAGCTCTTCTGCATTGCTCACCAAGGACATACAAAACATTTGGCATTAAGGCCTTTGTGTAGTCAATGCACAGAATTTGAAAGCCTGCAGTCCTTGTTGGATTGTAACTCCCATCCTCCCAATTGGCTATGTTGGTTAATGTTTAATTAACTAACATAGCCAATTACACACCTATATCTAGATGGGTAAGGGGAGAGTAATCCAACAGAAGGACTATGAAAACTGAACAGGGAACAATAGCATGACTTTCCTGTGATTTCCTTTACATATCCATGATTTAAAAGGAAAAGTAGTCCAGTTCTATACTTGACAATATCCTACTCAATATATTCTATGTTCTAGGTCAAAATGTCAGCAAAATGATAGAATTCATAGAGATACAAAATTGAATTTGCTGGGTCACATGCAGTAAATAATATTTTCTTTTTATGAAAACTGGAAGCTGCATGAAAGTAGGCTGACTGTTTTTGGTGTCTACATCCACTTGGCTTCTGCATTTGGTTACACATGTTTCACACATTTTCACAGTGTTTCAAAAGCTTGCAAATCTTTTGAAACAGAGATGGCTATAGAATAATAACAGGGGCATCGTCAAGGCTGCTTCCAGCTTTACACTGTTATCCCTGGGCTGAATGCTTCAGTTTTGCAATTGTATTGAAAGTGACAGCCTCCTGATTCTAGAGGGTTGGGATTTGCCCTTTCTGAAAAGAGTTTGGTGTAACAGTTTGTTTCCAGGCAGAATTCAAAGTGCCAGTTATGAACTATAAAGACCTTATCCAGACCCTCTCCTTATATGAGCTTGCCAGAATTTTTAGATATCTGGGGAGGGCTCTTTTCCATTTCTACCTATAATTTATTCCAGATCTGAAAAACAAGATTTCAGCAGGTTCAAATAGATTTATTTAGAAAATAAGAGTTGATACAGCTAACAATTGTCAGAACTGAAAACGTTTCAGTTATTTACTATACATAAGGAACAAAACAGTTCAAATATGTATGCTTTCCTCCCATTTGCCAACAACTGCAATGCATTTTATCTTCCCAGACATTACTCTTTTTCTCTCATATCAAGTTTCCCACAGGAAGATCATGGCTTGGTTTTCCTTCCCCACACATCTGCTTATTACTCAAGCTGCAAATGAAAAATAGGTCTTCTTCCCAGCTTCATGAGCACATTCTTCTGCCAAAAAGATGACCATCCAGACTCTGTTTACAGAATCATAGAATGCTGTGAATTAAAAGGGACCTCCAAAGGCCATCCAGTCCAACTCCACTCAACAGGCAGAGGGACACAAAATGGTATGAATATTTAGCAGATGATATGCTGCAAGATAACACTATGGATAGGAAAAATAAATATACTAATGGATATCCAGGGAGAAATGGGAAGGGAAATGGAAAGAACTGATAGTCAAGGTAAAGGGCAACAGAAAATACAAGGAAGTGAACCAGACTATCTTTAAGAATTTTTTTTAGAATGAATGATAAAGAAAATGTACATGGAAGATGGGAGGGGGAAACCAGTGTAAAACAGGTGGATAAAAATATGGGAAAAGTACAGAAATATTAAGGCGACACTGGAAGGGGTAAATAAAAATATTAGGGTTGTGAAAAATTAATGTTAGTTCTCATACGTCGGATCAAATTTGTTGAATTCATACTTGTGGCACAATATCTGACATGTGGACGTGGCCTGTGCCAAAAATGTAAGAATTGAAACGTATGTAATACATTTTTGTTTTAATTTCGTAAACCTCGGAAGCCTCCTAGTCAGTTTCATTTTCAGCACAAGCAAGCAAAGCAAAGCCAAAAAGGTTACAATTCCTCTTTACATTATTTGCTTTCCCCTTACGGCAAGCCTGGGAGGGGAGAGCTATTTGCCTTCTCAATGAATTGAGGAAAACAACATAAAAGAAGTTGGAGATGGAGTCCATCCAGGCAGATTGGTATCCCCATCTTACATTTTCATTACATCTTGGGTGTTGGCCCACCCATCCCACCATTTAACAGTGTACCAGTGGGCAAATGGCATCTCACCATCAGGAGAGGGAAGCAGCAGGAAGAAAGCAGAGTTCACTGGGGAAGACTGAGAAAGCACAAAATTCTGGGAAATGTAGTTTGGGAAGGCAAGGAGCCCTATGGCAGAAAATTCAAAAGGCCCTGCCCTAAACTACATTTTCCAGATTTCTGCTCAGCAAGACCAGAAAAGGAAGGAGAAAGAATACTACATTATTTCTGCTGCTAGAGCTCAAAACTGTCTTTTCTGTTTCCTTGTTTAACCTCTAATGTGGACGCCAGCTTCAGTGATCAAATTGCTATCAATATTTATATTGGATGATTTCTCTTTACAGAACACTACTGTCAATGCCATAGTCATGATAATTGATTAGTGCAGAGTTCATTATCAGAAACATCTACACTTTTTCTGGCTGAAAGTGTTAGCATCTCCCATTAATTTCTAAGTACATTATGCAGTCAATTTACATACAAAAAGAATATCCAGAAATTTAGCAAGAAAAAAGGCAATCTTATTGAATTGTTCTGTTCTATTAATACATTTGGTGGCTCCTGAAATATATGATAATTCTCTATATATTATTTATGATATTTGTGTTTTTCATTCTCGATTATGGGACTGGTGATGGGGTATAATCTTTATACACCAAACAAGACTTTTCTAAGGCATCTATCTATCTATCACCTATCTATCTCTCTATCTATCCATCTATCTTTTAGTTAATAGGATCTGAAAATGTGTTTTTGGAGGAATTGGGAAAAGAAAGATGGAGAAAATCAAAAGGAGTTTTAAATTGTATAGATACAGATGAAAACACACATGTGCAGATTTTACTTGGGGTGTACATTATTCCATTTTGCAATTCAGGATTAGGGAAAAATAGACCAGCTGGGGGCTAAGTCTGAACGGACCATGGGGCACTGGATCTTTTAGCTACCTTCAGGAGATTTGGCTGCTCTGTGATTGACAAGAGCAGCCACACATTGCCCCCCCCTCCCCCGGTTAGTTTTGCCAGAGCCAATCAGAAGAAGAAAGTGAATCACATACAGTATCTTTTTGTAAACCTGGTCTATAAATACCAGGATGAGTTCTTCCATTTTTCTGTGGCATCCCAGTGTTTGAGAAAGATTGTGTGCTAGCTTGCTCTGTTTTCTATGTCAGTGTTGTCCCTGCTTAGGACCACTTTTTGAGAACTATAACCTTTTCCTTCCACATTATATCATAACATTTTCTTAGTATCGTCCTTATAGTCCTTCTTTTACTTTACTAATTTTGCTATGGAGATGTGGGTGAGTGTGTTTGGGAGAGGGGCTTTGTGTTTAAAAGGGCATTTTTGTGTTTATTTAAATATTTTTTAAACTTTTTAATGGTTTAACTTAACTGGGTGTGAGATAGGTGTAAAGAAGGAAGAGATAGCCTGACTCCTGTGTGTCCCCACGGGGAGAATATTATGTTAATTTCAATCACTCCTCTGCCCTACCTTCTGGCTTCTGTACTCTGTCCTGCATCAGCAGCTTCCCCTTCCCATATTTTAAAATTGCAACAAATCCCTTTCTTCTAATTCACCTCTTTAACTCTCTGCTATTGCCTCCCCAACCCTACCTTTTGGCTTGTGTGTACTCCTGCACCAGTCCATCAGCCTTCCTTGCCCCTCCCCTTACAATGTTTTTAAATCCAGGGAATACCTCTTTTTCTTTTTCTTTTTTAAAAAAACCATTTTATTTGTAGAAGGTTTTTTTTAAAAAAAATCTTAAAATTAGTGGATGATTGAAATATTTTGAAACTTGGGCAGCTTGCACACGCAAATGTGCCCTCCAAGTGTCTCAATAGCCATAAAAATGATATAAAGAGGAGCCTCGCAAGTGTCCTCATTGTTGCCATTAGGCCAGATCTTTCCAGAATGTAAACAGAACTTCCGGCTGCTGGTTTACAGAACTGTATTTTCCCCTTCCAATTTCAAGAATTTCCCAGGAAACAGAACAGGGGCAGCTGAAAACAGAACCAAAAACGGTACAATTTTTTTACATTCTGCACGCCCCTAAATTTTACACAGTCTTCATGTACCATGCATGGAATAATCCATTTGGAAACAATGATGGTGATGAATTTCTAAAGTTGGTAAGAGCTGTGGAAAAGCAAACTCCTTAAATCCAGATTCAGTCCCTGGTCCATTATAAACCAAACTTGCACTTGTAGTACAGATCATGGTCAAAATGCAAAGTATAAATCTAATAAATAACTCAGTGAATAAGTAATGGAATGAGTATTTAATCAACTGGCCAACTGTGGCATTATTTCACCTATTCCAAGAAAGCTTATTCTTAGAGAACTGGAAAGAAACAATAATGACATGACAGTGGAGGTGAAAACACTGACGTCATCTATCAAACACAGCCATATCTAGGATACAAAATAATTACAAAGAATTGGGCCGGGGGCACTGAAAGTGGCAATTATCAAGCAGCAATTGCTGATGGATACAGATATTATTCATTCTGACTTTATCAATTCTCAATGGAAACAGATATTACTCATTGTAAGGCTATTAAGACCTGGCTGTTTAGGCAGGCATTTGGCTCTGACCGGTGCCCGCCATAACCTGCCACCCACCGCGTCACTGCCGCTACATCACTACAGTCCTGTTACAGTTTATTGGGGGGAGGGGGGTGGAATTGGTTTTAACGCTGTTTTAATGTTGTTATGTGTTTTTATTGGTATTTTATTGTTGTAAACCGCTTTGAGCTTCGGAGTGAGCGGTCTACCAAGCTGAAATAAATAAATAAATAATAATAATAATAATTGTGACACAACTGTGATCCCTGTCCTTTGGTGGAGTGAGTACATAGAAGTATAAAAAAGCCAAGTCAGTTACTAGAAGGCCAGAAAATTTTGTTGCTTGGGAAGTTCAAAGTCAAGAGTCAATTAATAAATCAGCAACAAAGGATCCAAGGCTTTCACTTATAAGAAAACCCCAAATAAGCACAGGTCTTAACTAGGAGCCAGAGATTAGAAACAGAGCAATCTAGAGGTAAATTTTGCTCCTGTGAAACTGTCCAGCAGACACATGGACTGACAAATATGCCAATTCCACCCCCCCCCCCAATAAAACTATATTTACTCCTGGTTCTAAGGAAAACATTTTTTAAAAAAAATAAAATAAAGTGTTTGCTTATGTACACAACCTATTTAAAATGTGAACTGTGATTCATGTAAACTTCCAAGACAAGCAATTTGCTCTTTTTTTGGTCAGTCCCCAAAGTCTGCAGGGATCAAAGGCTATCAAGAAGCCTTCAAATTTCACATATAGTCTATCTCTAGCTTAAACCAGGAGCAATATACATTCCAACTTCCAATGCTAATCAGAGCAATTCCATGTCTTGTAAAGCCAAAGGCTCCTAATCTCCCAGCTTCCCAGCTGATATCAGTTATGGCTTTTCTAGGTTCATTTCATCTGAACAGACATTGATTATGGTTCAGTACTGCATCTGAGGAGATAATTTAGTCTAAACTCTTTTCTCTATGTTTTCAACTGATTCTTGTCCTGTCCTGGCCCTGAATGATCTGTAACATAAAAAGAGTAGCTTTGCATGCTGGCAGAGTAAGACATTTTCCTTGCTGAGTAGTCCTCGATGGAAGGCATGACACTTTTAGGTATCCTTAAGGTCTTAATAATGAGGTATACAAGGCCTGTTGGTTTGTCAACTAGCCTTGTATTTCCATCATAAGGATAAGCTTGTTGAGGAAGGAGCTACTATAGATGTGTTTATCTTTTCCCGAATTTACCTGCTTGTTCACTTCTGTGCTGGAGTTCTATGCCAGAGCTCTATATCTGAACCAAGTGATTGAAAGATAGTCCACCTAAATCAGTGGTTTCCAACGGGGTTTTTTTTGACCTGGGACCACTTTGACCAGGTGTCACACACCAGGACTGTGAAGGCACCTCTGAACCACTCTCACACTCCAGAGTTCAGTGCATAAGCAAAGTGGTTTATTAAAGATGAAAAGTAGCTTCAGCAAAAGAATAAAAGCATTTAAATGTAATACAAAATATTGTCAATATATAAACACTCATTTAAAACTTGGAAGCAATAATCCAAATGATCAAGGCACAGGCAAGGCCTTAAAACTGAAGACTTGGCACACAGACAATTCAGAGGATTAAAAGTACATGATAAGTATAACAACGTTCCAAAAAGTTACATGAGTGCATGATACCACTTGATTCCAGAAACAATACAAGAAACCATGAAAAACATTTGAAATCATGAAAAACTACATAGATAAATTCAAGGCCCATGAAGCTTGAAATAAGAGAGAGGATTGTTCCCTTTACTAGAAGTTGATTCCTCTGAAGAATCAATCAACATCAACCCTCAGTTATACCTAAGAAAATATGCCTTTTTCCTTGAGAGCTCTGAGGAAACCCTTTCTCAGATAACAGTCTGAAAGAGCAGCGCTTCCTTTTGGCCATCTGTCTCTGATGACAAATCACTTTTCTCCTATCTAACTCAGGAGAGTCAGACTGCTCTACATCTCCAATTAATATATTCCATTCAAATTCCACCCTTGATTCTCTTGGGAAAGCTAGCCTAGGCCTGTCAGTCTATGAATCTGTCTCTAACTGAACATCCACAGTTGGTCTGAGAATCCCAGAATCCTCAGCCACATCAGGAGCAACAACCAGACTCCTGCCCAAAATCCCCAGCCTCAGACTCCTGAGGGTCTGCAAAAGCTTGTTCTCTGAAACATCAGGCAATTAAACAATCACAGCTTGAACCACAACACTAGTGACCCTTTTGACCAGGGACCACTTGACCAGGGACCATTTTGTCCAGCAACCACTCTCCAACATTAGTTTTTGGCTAATTTTAGATTCAGTTTGGGGTGCTGATTCAGATTTTTGTCCTCGCAGCCCAGTGGTGGTCTGCAGCCCACAGGTTAAGAACCACTGACTTAAATCAATACAGGTCTCCTATTTGAAGTTTCCAACAAAAATGTGTCTGCTTAGTCTATAAGTATTCTGTTCTTAACCCTATCACCCATCAAAATGATTTACTATGGCGTTTGCACACTATGGTGTTTGCACACTAGGTTTGCACACTAGGCATATATTCCCTATATAATGACACAGTCAAATAGCTGTTTGTTTAAATTCCAATTGACTAGATGTCTAATGCAAGAAATAATATCACATTGGGAATATAGGTTTTTACCCATCAAGTCCTTAGATCTTTGTTTAAGACTCTGCACTACTGAGCATGGAAAACCAACAGCCAGCACAGCCAGCCTGGACTTTGGAAAATGTAGTCCAAAAGGTAAGTTTTATGCCTTACCATCATGATAAGCATCATTTCACTAATGATGAGATATAGCTGAAATACTGGCCCGATGGTAGGGCACAAAGAAACTGCTAAATAAACAAAGACTCTGCTTTATGATTCATCTCAAATCATTACTGCTATAGTCTTGTGGGTACTATACACAAAAATGAATATGGTCTCAGAAGAGCTATACCTTCAAAATATTGATTAGCCAGTAATACATGATGAATCACAGATCAGTCAGGAGACATAGAAGATGAAAAAGGCTATATTTCTACTGTTAGCCTTCCCTCTGTATTATTGCATTGATTAAACTAATGGCCCCTAACAGAACTGCATCTGCCTTTGAACCAGTTCAGGTATAGCTAGCTAACTATATGGGTCACCTGTTGTGCTTTTGAATGGTGAAGTTATTATTTAAGCCTCTAAATAACAAATCCTGCTTTTATAGACAAATGTAAACCTGGTACTTTCAAGTCCCAAAGCATTATCTGCTCCAGGAATGGAGAACCTCCAGCTGTTAACTCTAATCGATGCTCAAAAAAAGAGCAAAATGGGCATTTAGAGGATGCTGCGGGGAACTATGTGGTAATTTGTAACCCAGAACTATACCCTCCATGTTCATTGTGTGCAACAAAACAAATGCCACCCTAGCAAGTAGAGGGACTTCATGCAAGACAAACCAAGTGGTGTGGCAGAGGGTTCAGCCAAATGGATAGTGAAGCATAATTCGCCTGAGTGGCTGCATCTTCACATTGACTATTACACCATGTCAGGGATCTCTAGACATCCTAATCCAGCAGAAGGGAATTACAATGAGTCCTGTCCTTGGGATTCACTAAGGACTGTATGACAACCACAATGCTACAAAATAAAGATATCAAAACTCAGTGTGATGAGACATTTGCATCTGGTTTTGAAAAAAATGATTTTTATATAATAAGGCACAGATGATAAAGCATGAATAACTGCTTCTGAAAGCTTCCAAGTAATGCAATTCACTTTCCATTGCTCCCCTTGCTCTAGAAAAAGTGCAATCTAGGCTATTTCTGCAGGTAGTGTTGTCCAGGTCATGCAAAAAACCCTGGAGGTTGCATGATGTCCTAAGGTACATTTTCCCCACTCTAACTCTACTCCATGAACTAAAAGCTATTTAAGTCTGTGATACTTGACAATAAATATTTTCAAAAATACACATAAGACCAAGAACCAAAGAAATTGTTTTTCTTCCATGAGGCAGAGTTTTGTTGACAGTTAAGGAGGAGAAGTAGATAAAGGACAACTACCTCTTGGTCCTGTAGTCTTTTCCCATGCCTCCTCTATTTGTACTTAGGAATTCCTAGGTTTAGACAGTGCTACAATTGTAGAACATGTGATGCAGGAACTTAACTTTACTGTCCTTCATTTTACTTTTTCAGACATTTTCTGCCTATTTGGTCCCATTGGCCAATACAAAGTCAACTTGCAGGAGGGTCCATCCTTAACTATCCTATTTTATTGTGCAATAGTCATCCTCAAGTAATAGCTGCACTCCACTTTAGGGGAAGGCAAAATATGGTGACTTCACTCACCTGCGTGGCTGGTACTTTAAAGATTATTGTGGTGCTGCTCCACTCGCCTGTGTGACTGTCCCATTTGAGGGCGCATGCAGGCGGATGACACTTCACTCACCCATACGGGTGCTTTCTTTGAGGATGCAGCCAAATGGATGGTGAACCATCATTTGCCTGAGTGGCTGCATCTTCACATTGACTATTACATAAAGTGAAAGATGCCACTCAAATGGAGATTTTTAAAACTACATCATAGTTGCCACTGCATAATAGTTGCATCTTTTTTATCGCCTACCCAATGGGGTGTGTGTATGTGTGACTATAAGGCAATAGTATATTTACAGTATTTTGCTTTTGAATTATCTCAAAATAAGAGAGATTTAGTAACCCCACTTTAATTTACTATTGCCAAACATTGTACACATGCATGCAAGCATATAGACATAGTGCTTTGAAGGGAGGATGCAGCCATGGGGAGGAAATGACAATTGTATTTATTATGGGATATTTAGATGATATTTAAGGCATTTTTCTGCATAATGTGTAGAAAGTTGCCCTAAATTTGTAGAGATGTTCACATTATTGGTAGTTTTGGCCAGGGACCAATATATCTCAGAGACCGTCTCACCCACTATGGCCATCAGTGGTCGCTTAGACCCTCCCAACATAACCTGCTTCACATCCCAGGCCCCAGAGAAGCACGTCTTACTAGCACAAGGCTTAGGGCTTTTTCTATCTCTGCCCCATCATTGTGGAACTCATTGCCTCCATATATAAAAGCTATGCGCGACTTGCGCTCCTTCACCCAGGCTCTCAAGACCCGGCTGTTCAGTAGAGCATTTGATGTGTAATTTTAACTTTAATATTCATGATCCTGTATGTTTTATCTTGCTTTTATTGCTTCTGTGTAAATTGCCTAGAGCATCCCGATGGATGGCGATTAATAAGAAATAAAGTGATGATGATGATGATGAGTTTTCTCTTATTTCAATAAAATTATCACATCCTTCAACATTTCATAGATGAAGAACATGTGACCAAGAAACATTAGATTCTGGTCTACATGACTAAAGAAAACCATACAAGTTAGAAGAGGCTGCAACAGTTTGCTTTTGCCTGATCCTACAGGGTGGCAGGAAGCTTCTGATGCCTACCACTATTTATCTGAGCACATACTCTTTTTGGTCTATGAATTCACTTAGGAGGAATTGAAGAAAACTAAGGACAAAAGCAAAAGTGAAGGAAGACATAGAAACTGGGACATTTTATAGCAGCTGAAATATGGGATGACCAAAAATCTGACAAATTGAGGTAGTTGGAGGGTATTCATTCTTCAGGGATAACATAACACCTTCCATTATATAAAAGTATAGGAAGCTAGCTAGTGGGGGTCAATGGTAGGTTACATACCTGTGTCCACCTTTCTTCGAGTGGAGCTCTGTGAATCCACACTTATGAAGTCTGCGCGCCAAAGCAGGCTTCCAACGGAAACTTTCCCAGTTTGAAAAGTTTTGGCGGTAGCTCCGCCCAGCGGTCCCGGAGGGCATAAAAGCAGCTCCATGCACGCCCACCACATTCCTACGCCATGTATGCAACGAGGAATGGGCGGTTTGTAAAAGAGGGGACGGCCGGGTGGGTTAGTGTGGATTCACAGAGCTCCACTCGAAGAAAGATGGTCACAGGTATGTAACCTACCATTTTTCTTCGTGGGCTCTGTGAATGCACACTTATGAAGAACTAACAAGCTGAGGTTCTGGAGGTGGGAACAAACCGACAAAGGTGTAAGAACCAAACAAGTTTATTGCAACAAGCAAATAGAATAAATAACCGTAATGAATAAAAGATGGAAGGCAGGCTCCCAATCCCTGTAAACATAGTGCCACAAGCACCATTCATGCCAGGCATGCAGGCCTCACAGTGTATAAAGTTCACATGGAAAGTGCAAACATAAGTAAACATACCCCAACGGGCAAAGCGCACTAAGAACATGGTAACACAGTGACCCAAGGGAACTAGGGCACGGTACACATCATTAAAAAACCACAATGGTTACAGCCCAACCTCCACAGGAGGGGGCGATCGAGTCATAACAGTACGACCTCAGGGAAAAACACATGGTCGACAAACTTGGAGAGTGACCCATATGATCGGTCTATTGAGGGAGTGCCCTATAATACCTGACCATCAGTTACATTATGACACCAGAGGAATGAGCACCGATTGGCCAAAAGCCGCGTCCCTTCCATGAAGGGTGTCTACCCGGTAATGAGAAATGAATGCAGAGGGGTTAGCCCAGATGGCCACCCTGCAGATGGAGTCTAGTGGGATTCCCCTAAGAAAAGCAGTAGAGGTAGCCACTGCTCTAGTCGAGCAACCCTTTATGCTTGGGGGTTGCGGTTGATGAGCTATCTGGTAGCACAACTCAACCAGGGAAGCGACCCAGTTTGACAGTCTTTGTGATGAGACCAGCAAGCCCAGCTTGTCGGTGGCATATGAAACAAAAAGTCTGTTAGACCTTCTAAAACCAGCCGACCTGGCTTTGTAGACCAAGAGGGCCCTCTTGGCATCGAGGGTGTGGAGAGATTTCTCTTCCTCGGAGGTCGGTGATGGAAAGAGGTCCAGTAGGACAATGTCTGTGTTAAGATGGAAGGGAGACACCACCTTCGGCAGAAAGGTGATATCAGTCCGCAGGAAGGCTCTGTCCGCCAGGAGCAGCAGGTAGGGCTCATCCACTCATAAAGCCGCTAGCTCCGAAGGTCGACGGGCCGAAGCAATGGCCACCAGAACCGCCATAAAAGCAGCTCCATGGAAAGGAGGCGTAGGTCGACAGCGGCAATCGGCTCAAACGGTGGAGCCGTGAGACAGGAGAGCACCAGGTCGAGGTTCCATCCCGGCGTCGGTGGATGCACCGGGGGATGGAGGTTGTTGACCCCCTTCAGGAACGTCCTGACCATTGGGAACTGGAACAATGAAGGGCCGCGTCTCTGCTGGCTGTGCCAGGTCAGCGCCGCGAGATGTGTCTTCAGTGATGACATGGAGAGGCCCCTCTGGACCAGTGAAGCCAAGAAGTCGAGGACAGTTGGCACCGAAGGAGAGAAAGGCACGGTCGGCGCGGGTGGCCTGGAACTCGGTGAAGCAAGCGAGGCAAGCCAAGTAGGCCCTGGACGTTGAAGGCTTGTGTGCCGCTGCCAGGATCGACGCTACTGCTGGAGTGACGTCGGCTAGGGCAGGATTCTCCATGCTGTCAGCTGCAGAGACGGGAGGTCTGGATGCAGCAGCAGGCCTCCCTCCCTCGTCAGTAGGTCAGGACGGCATGTTAGGTGTGTGTACCTGCCGTTGGCGAGCTGGAGCAGAGTTGGAAACCAGACTTGTCTCGGCCAGTAGGGGGCGACGAGGATGCAGTCGGTCCCGGACAGTTGTATCTTCTCGACAACCCGGAGGAGAAGCAGGAATGGAGGGAAAAGGTACAGAAAACCCGTTGACCAGTCGAGCAGGTGGGCGTCTCCGAGGCAACCCGGGTGAGAATCCAGGGCAAGCCTGGCACCGAAACGAGGCAGTTGGTTGTTGTCCGGCGACGCAAAGAGATCTGCGTCGGGGAACCCCAACTTCTGGAAGAGATGATGTAGCTCTTCTGGATGGAACATCCACTTGTGGGAGGACCAGCGAGTCCTGCTGAGGATGTCTGCCTCTGTGTTCTGAATCCCGGGCAGATGAACAGCCCTGGGAATGACCTGGTGCTCTATGCACCACTCCCACAGCTTCTGCGAGAGGGGCAGGAGTTTCCTTGACCCGGTTCCGCCCTGCTTGTTGATGTAGTACATGGCCACTATGTTGTCTGTCCTGTCCAGTACTACTCTGCCTGCGACCAGGGGAGCGAAAGCTTGAAGGGCTTTGAAGATGGCCAGGAGCTCGAGGTAGTTGATGTGGTGTAACCTCTCTACTGCCGACCACTGGTCGTTGAACGACAGTTCTCCTGTGTGGCATCCCCAAGCCGAAAGCGACGCATCCGTCGTTAGAGTGATGGAGGGGAGTGTTGCGTGGAAAGGAACTCAGACACACACGTTGAGATTGACTGTCCACCATCGTAGAGAGTCCTTGACAGGTTGCGGTAGGGAGAGTATCTCTGAATGGTGTTCCACGACCGGGTTGAAGTGGTCGAGGAACCAATGCTGCAGCGGTTGGAAGCGAAGTCTTACTAGTGGCGTTACCGCTACGGTTGATGCCATGTGACCCAAAACAATTTGGATCTGTTTCGCTGTAATGGACGACCACTTGCACAGGTCGGGCAGAAAGGCAAGTTGATCGACAAAGTTGAACATCGTCCCGATAAACTTTATGCAAGTAGTGGGGACGAGCTCAGATGGTGGTCTTGAGGTGGCGGCCTCCAAAGACTTGCCCAGAGTCACAGGTACCAGGCCTCTGGTCTGGGCTCTACGGGCCTCCTCAGTCGACCTCCGGAAGGCGATCTCCATGGCCTTGTTGGAGGGAGTCCTCGAGATGGCCGACCTCTGGGAGAGGCCTGACACCACCGAGCTCACCAACGTCCGTCGGGCGGGAGGCGGCTACACAGTTTCGGTGGTTACCGTGCAGACTGGCCTTGGCACCGAAGTCTTCGATGAAGTAGACTTTGGGCCCTTCTCCTTCTGTGGACGCTTTTTCACAGCTGGGTGAGCGGTCGGCACGGAGGGAGGCGGAGCAGCTGCCCCGACCCCCGAGGAGGTAGATGGGACAGCCGTCGCCATCTCTGGTGGAGCAAGGGATCGCTCGAGTAGGTAGGCCCAAAGCCTTCGGGCTCTGGTTCTCCTGGTCTGCGCGGAGAAGGCCTGGCAGTGTCGGCCGGTCAGAATGATGTGTCCCTCCCCTAGACACCGAAGGCACTTCGAGTGACCGTCGCAGTCCGGGATCTTGCTACCACAGGTGATGTACCTTTTGAAGCTGGTTGTGGACATGCTATGCTCACACAACCGCAGAGAGAATTTCCAATGTTGCCCAAGTGGCGGAAAACAAAGGAATGTGGTGGGCGCGCATGGAGCTGCTTTTATGCCCTCCGGGACCGCTGGGCGGAGCTACTGCCAAAACTTTTCAAACTGGGAAAGTTTCCGTTGGACGCCTGCTTTGGCGCGCAGACTTCATAAGTGTGCATTCACAGAGCCCACGAAAAAAAAATGCATGTTTTGGTATACAGAGTTCTGTCTGATGCCTTATCATTCAACATATCCTACCTGAATGAGAAAATTGAAGTGTTGGTCCTGACTTACTCACCCAACCAGTTTGGTGAATTTGTCTATATTCATCCACTTCATAATATATCTTAGGCTTTTCATTTTCTCCTTAGAATCAACATGTAAAAGTTGGGAAAACTTTGTTCAGTTTGTTGGAATTCAACACCACACTGCTCAAGTCTGCAGTCCTCAATGAGGAGAAGTTAGTTAGCATTAGAATAGTCTGAGGGTTTCCCTTCCCCCATGTCTCTTTTATGACAGTTGGGAATGTATCTATTTCTTCTCTCTGTTTCTGCGCTCCTTCTAATTGGTTGTTTAAAATGGATACTTTTCTGCTGCAACCTTTTTGAAACTGACTTCTGCCTTCATACACTTTAGTATGGAGAGTATGTGCTGTGTACTTTGAGATTTCTCTCTGCATATGTGCCAGAGAGATGTAGTGATTGGTTCCCCCCCCCTCTTTTTGAAACCGTAGAAGAGATGGGTGTTAGAGTAGCTCAGACCCAGTTCTTGCTTATTAAAAAATGCAGTTATTTCTTCTTATTGTAAATAAAACTTTTGTGATTCTTTAAAGATTGCACTCTGAATGTTTGCCTCCTAAGCTCTGAATTCTTTACAGCCCCTTCACATGGCACTTCATGCTCCGCTAGGTGTGAGCTGTTGTTTGTTGCCCTGTTTGTTTTTGAATGTTCTCCTTTATTTTTTAGGGTAGTTTTCCATAACAGAGTTCAGTTAAAACAACTATCACTACCACATTGGGGGGAGGGGCACTGGAGATTTTAAATAAGATCCATGGAGAGATCAAGCATCACTGACCAAACTGCAAAGTGGACATAACAGAACATACACATAAATATATTGTGTTCTACAGACAGAAGACAAACATTGTTGTACAAATCTGTAATATTTTAAATTGTGGTCCCTACATGTTACATTAAAGTTTTATATCCATGAAAACTCCTCCACCATTGCTGTCTTTTTTTTCTTTCAGGGAGTACTTTAATACAGCTAACACACTACCTTGCTTACACTACAGAAATTTACTGCTTGTTCGATAGTTATGTTTACAATCCAGATAGCAGCACAAGGAACCAAATTATCCTGATTGTAATACAACTTTCTTTCTTCTTAGATTTAAGGCCTTTCAGGCCACTGTGTTTCTTTTTAGTCTCTACAACTCACATGGATAAAAAATAAATTAAAAGGATTTCCATCATTTTGTGAAATTTCAGAAAAATGCACTTCCTAACAACATTATGCATACATAACTCAGTGAGGTTTTCAGTAAAATGTTTTATGCATGATATTTTAAGGGCCATAGAAAACACAATATTAAAATTCTAAAGTGAAAAATAATGGCATTATGGCTCATTACATCTCCTATTGCAGTAATCTGAACTGTGCATAAAGTACTGTCATCTAATTCTGAAGGATCTGATGTGTTTAACACAGTGTCATTTACTGCACAGATCTAATCTAGTTGGGAGAGTTTCAGTTTTGAAGCAGATTGTAAATGTTTTCCAACATTCACCTGAGAACAAGCTTCATTGCAAGCTAAATCATCAAACTCAAATGACACTAGTGGGGAGAAAGAAGTGAATAACAATACCACAACATGAAGAAGCATTTTTGTGCCATAAAATTTCTGCTCTTGGTAGACTGCAAGTTGCCTTAGAGCTAGTGACATCATAAACTCATGGTATGGAGAGCAATTTTTCAAAACTAGGGGACAATGCTTTATTCCTTAAAAAATTGGGCCATGGCTCAGACCCACATACGCACAAACTGTTTTCTTTATAAACACCACTTGCTTACTTTACACAAAGCATGTGATGCCTCTTTGATTTTGGGAGGTCCTTGGACAGAAAGGGTGAAACAAGCAACTCATTTGAAAATTGCACTTCAATTCCAATCATTTTGATCAATTTTGGAAGGAAATAGTGAGAGATGGAGAAGTGGTTGAGGAGGAAATCACATTTCACATCCCTGCCCCCAAAAAGCATTCAAACCTTACAAAAGAGGCTTAAGGAATTAGTGGTGAGTGGTCATGTATGAAACTTCAACATAGAATCTTAACCCTTTCTTGTAATAAATATAATTCTGTAGATGAAGAAGATGGAAATTAATCTCTGACCCTTTCACACTTTTTAATTATACTGCAAGTTGGCACAAGCGCTATAAGACTAATGCCCCTCTATAAACTACAAACCCCACATTTCCATAGGATTGTGTTATAACACTTAAAAACAGAACATAACATTACTATCATGTAGTGTGAATAATAATAATAATACTTTTATTTCTTACCCGCCTCTCCTCATGGCTCAAAGCAGGTTACAGAACAATTAAAATACATAAACACTACTAACACACATATTAAAAATACCTCTGTAAAAGCTACATACCAAAACATATATCTATAAAATACATAAATAATAACAAGCCTGAGGCATCTCACTCATAACCAGTGATGACCAAAACAGAAAGGTTCTGCTTCTGTTTTTAAAAGCAGCAACGTGCATTGGCCCCCCACTCACGATTTTTGTTGCACAAAGGGGGTAGTAAAGAAATAAAATATTATTATTATTGCATATCAATAAAAGCTCACATTAGTTCTGCAGAATATTTGAGAGATGACACACTTGCCACGATGTTGAGCCAAGACTCACTAGCAACACACCTTCATTTTGTTTTATTGGTCATGCTGTGGAGGCTGGTCAGTTTTTATGTACCTTGACTTAGAACAGGCCAGGGATCAAGGGTTACCACCTCCTAATGGTGAGGAGGGAGGGAGTTACTAACATGTACAAAAAATTGTTGATCCTTGCTCATTTTGAACTCTATCAACACTTGTAGTTTACTGTGATGATTCAGGTAGTGGTAATCTTTCAGATTTTTTTCATCACAACCTCCACAAGCTAGTCCTCCAAAGGACATGGTAACTTAGAAGGATTTAATCATTCCATTGGCTAACTGAAGACAGCATTATTGTTCAGATGTTGTTTATGTAGTCTTCAATATTCACTATTTGATTAAAGCAAGGAACACCCATGTATTGGCTCATAAATTGATTGGCTCATAAAGATCATGCATTATACTTTGAAAGTTCTTCAGAAATTTATGCTATCATCTCTTGGTTTTTAATTGCACTTTTAAGATAAACATCTTTTAACTCAAGGGCACCTAATATTATTATTGATTTTTAAAATGTAAAGCAAACAGAGTTTAATCCTTAGACTATATCCATGTAGACAAATTTAAAAGTGAGGAATTTGTTGTCATCAGTCTTTGGCAGCCTTTCTATTCCCAATTAAAGCTGCAATTTTATACATACTTACTTGGGTGTAAGTCTCAGTGAATGCTGTTGGACCTACTTTCAAGTAAACATGTTTAGAATTGTTTTATAAATCTCAGAGATGAGAAGGAATAAAATGTTAACAGCTCTCACTATTAAGTTGAGTGTCAGTATTATGTGATACCATTTCCTACTTGGCGCTGAAGAGCATACTTCTTCGGGGAAGTATACTCTTTGTATTCCAAAATTATTTAACAGGAACACCCCCCTCCCCCCCAATACACATACACCCTGAATCTCCTAAAGTCGAATGGAGGGACTGAACAGGCCCAAAAATCCTCATGTGTACCCAATGTCTGACATCAGTAAGGAACAATGTGTCTCCAAGAATGGTTGGAATAGACCTTTCCATTTGACATCAAGTACAAATAATACTATTTAAGCACAATACTCAAGATTGAGTGCTTCTATCTATACTGTGTTGGTTGACTGCTCCTATGTCAGAGTGTATGTGAATCTGTTTGACATGTTAGTACAATTTTTTTAATTCTGCCAGGTTTGGGGAAAATTGACTTTTATTTTAGGGGAAACAAGACCAATATAATGTTGACTTTTATTTGTGCTACTGTTGTTTAATGGTTTATTATGTTTTAACTGGTTTCAGTTTTACCATGTTTTGATTGCTTTCTAACAAAATTGTGTGTTGTAAATTTTAACTATATATGGTTTACCTGTTGTAAGCTACCTCAAGTCCCAAACAAGGAGGAAAGTGGGATATAAGTGAATACAATAACAGTAAAGAGGTCTCCAGAGTGCTGATCTCTATCTTCAGCCACAATCAATGAAATGGCACTATGCAACTATGCAACCTTTTCTCCTTAACAGATTTTTGATAATAAAAAGACAGAAGAAATGTGCACTTGACCAGATTGCAAATCGATAATGATTATATCACTTCAGGAAACTTCTATGAATTATGCATTGCATGATAAAATCATCTCCAGAATCCCCTATATTAGCAGCCAAGTTGCATCTGAGTCAGATTTCTATTTTGGCTGAAGGGAATAGGCTGGTTAAGACTCAATTCACATGAAAATTAGTTGCTTGATGAATGCAGTTATCACGCAAAAGCTATTATAGATAAGGTATCCAAGATAGTGCTTGAATATAGCACCCATTAATGGAGGAAAGACTTATTGAGAAAAATCACCATTTAATAATGAAATTTCAACAGTACACTTATTTTGCTTGCTGTGAACCCCTCTCAGTGCCTTTAAGAATTAAAAGAAACATCAGGAATATAGTGATTTTGTACAATTATGTTTTCTCGAGGGAGAAAAATGGAATGTTTCAGGCTCTGGAACAGTGGTTCGCAACATGTGGGTTCCCAGGTATTTTGGCTTACAACTCACAGAAATCCCAGCCAGTTTACGAGCTGTTACGATTTCTGGGAAATGGAGGCCAAAACATATGGGGACCCACATGTTGAGAACCACTGCTCTTGAGGATTATACATAGAGCCACTGTGTTTCTCTGAGTTATTAGCTTGCCTTTCTCCTAAGAAATTAGATTGACTTGAGTGGTGGCATTGCAGTCAAATTCTTTAAACATCAGTTCTATAGTCACTGCTGTATGAAGTTTCCCTGGTGCATCAGATCTAGAGTTAGATATCTTAAAAAAAATAGTTAAGTCTAGACTTTCTCTGAAGGGGAAATGTGATTGATTTCCCTTTCACAACATTCTTTAAATGAAGCATTCAATTATATCTATTATTCTAACTTCACACAATTCTCTGTCAGTTTTACATTTGTCTATTCAGGCTGGCTTGGGAAGACCTTCCTACTTCGGAGTTTTTCACGTCTATTCAGGAGGCCTCTTTGACAGAGCTGCAAATATCTTATTTCCACCAGGCAACAAGTTTTTCCCTTTAGTTATCTTAATGTGATGTGTGAGACTGTTTCCTTTGGTTATGTGTGTGTGTGTGGGGGGGAAATATTGCCCCTGGCCACTTAACCTGTAGCAGAGGGTTCGTAATTCAGCTTCCTGATGGGAAGTTCAGCTCTGGATTTATCACAGATCCACTTCTACAAGCCAGCAAAACTCAAAGATCTATAGGTGCTAAGTAGCGAAATGCGATGATTTTACATTTAATCTTTGCACACAACAAGCATCTTAAAATAGTCTCATTCACTTCATTACATTTTTTCCTTTCATACTTAACATGTACTGGACTGCTTTAAAATTTACTTCTATAACAGATTTCCTGTCTTCTTCTCTTTGTCCCTATTACTGATATTGAAAATATAATGACAACAGAACTTGTGATTTCCATAATGGCCTTCAAAGCATTCTCTGGCACTTTCCCATCAGATGAAAAGAGTCTTCTTTTCACCCATGTCAAGATGCTTTCTTACCTAGCCTTCTTTCATTCTTTCATTCTCCCCCTCATTACCACTAAATGCTACCATATTTCTCTTCCCTTTTCAACTTATTTATTTATATAAAGCCCTTCTCCCCAAAACTGCGACAAAAGGGAGCTTCCAATTCAAAAAGGAACATAGATATAAACTAACAAAAAGCAAACATTAAAATGCAAATAAACTTTTGAGGATGGGTAAAGCAGTTTAAGGCAGGCCTGCCCAACCTGCAGCCCTGCAGGTGTTCTTAACTTTAGTTCCCAGAATTCCTGGTAATTGAACAAGCAAGCCAGGGCTTCTGGGAGGTGAAGGCTCAAACACCTGGAGACTTACAAGTTATGTAAGCCTGGTTTAAGGCAAAATCTCACATTCAGCTTTGATTTTACAATGTTTGCTCTCAAAACCTGTCTGAATAAAAATATTTTAATTTGCTGTGGCAAATACACAAAGAGAAGTGTTGGGTCAGACAGGCACTCCCTCAGCCACTGCAGAAGTGGGAGGTAGTCATGACTGTCCAGTGGTACCAAATTTTGTTTGGCACAACTGAATGGCCACCCTTGCCATTCTGTCCCATACATCATGTCATGGCCAGAGACCAGACCACTGTGACACTGGTCCTCCCTGTTGGCTATCACCTACAGTGAAGTCAGCCTTCCTTCCTTCCTTCCTTCCTTCCTTCCTTCCTTCCTTCCTTCCTTCCTTCCTTCCTTCCTTCCTTCCTTCCTTCCACAATCACTCCATTGCCCCAGCCAGTGTCACTTGCAGCAGATGACTGACAGGTATGACCTGGGCTGTGACCAGAGACTTTCCTAACATGGAGAATGGGAAATGAAAGTAACTGCCATACCATATCATTTTTCAGAAACACAAGATGTCAGTGAGAACAGTAGCCGAAAGTTCCATTCTAGAATTGGACTGTTCAGACTGGCCCAAAGTCAGTAGATAGTTTTCATTTCAGGCCAGAATTTGCTCCATGTTGCATTTGGCTACTACTGAAACTATCTGGACTTTGGAGCGTATCTGGGGCACATTCAAGCAAAATAGTCAGTGTAGATGTGCCCTAGGAGGGGGAGGGGTATAGATGCCACAAATAACATTCTGTCTTGGGTCTTCACTGATTGTGACTGAGATGGCGATGAGACTGAAAGAAGGGGATGCATTTATCCCACACAACTTATTTTTGTCAGTAGCTTATACCAGGTTATTTGTCTAAAGTGGAAGAGGTGGATATTGTTTCAGGCAAATTCAGGGTCGTTTCCTTCCTTAAGAGCTCTGCCCATAGCCTTTTGACACAAATCCTTCTCAATATTGTTTCCAAAATAAAATTTAAATGTATTCATTGCTTCCGCTTTCACAAATTCAGTCATTCATGTCTTGAAAATATTGTTTTAAACCCTCCAAAGTAAACCTTGATTTTGACATTTCATATAATGGATTCTGGGAAGATGTCCTCTGATATGGGTAGAAGGTGGTTTGCAAGGAGTCTTGTGAGGATTTTCCCAGTGATGGGAAAGGAGCTACCTCGATAGTTTCAATAGTCTGTTCTTTCCCCCTTTTTGAAAATGGCAATGACGATGGCATATTTGAATGCTGTGATTTTCTCAGTTGCCCATGTTTTCTCAATGAGTTGGTGGAGTTGTTGAGTCAGCTCAGGTCCACCCTCTTTAAAGATTTCAGCAGGGATCCCATCAGGCCTACTGGCTTTGTGTTTGTTTGTTTGTTTGTTTGCTGATGGTTTTGCTGACTTCCTCCAAACTAAGCAGTGCTGTAAGCTCATCCCTGGTTTGTTGTTGCAGGATTTGTAAGAGAACATCTTCGAACATGTTGGAGGTGTGGTTAGGGAGGCTGTGCTAGTGCTCTTTCCAATGTAGTGCAATTAATTTTTTGATTCTTCAGAATTTGGTTCCATCTGATGAGCGCAGAGGATGTATGCCATGATTTCTTGTGTCATAGGTGACCTTTGAGGCATTAAAGAATCCCCATACATCATGGACATCTGTAAAGTGTTGGATTTCCTGAGCCTTTTTTGTCCACCAGATGTTCTGAGATCTGATAGACCAGCATTTCTCAACCTGGGAGTCAGGATTGCTGGAGGAGTTGTGATGGGGTGTCAGAGAGGTCACCAAAGACCATCAGAAAACACAGCATTTTATATTGTCATTGGGGTTCTGTGTGGGAAGTTTGGCCCAATTCTATTGTTGGTGTGGTTCAGAATGCTCTTTGGTTGTATGAGAACTTTAAGTCCCAGCAACTACAACTCCCAAGGTCTATTTTCTCCAAACTTCACCAGTGTTCACATTTGGGCATATTGAGTATTCATGCCAAGTTTGATCCAGATCCATCAGTCCACAGTGCTCCCTGGGTATAGGTAAACTACAACTCCAAAACTCAAGGTCAATGCCCACCAATCCCTTCCAGTATTTTTTGTTGGTCATGGGAGTTCTGTGTGCCAAGACTAGTTCAATTCCATTGTTGGTGGAATTCAGAATGCTCTTTGATTGTAGGTGCAACTCCCATATGACAAAATCAAGCCCCCCCCCCAACCCCACCAGTATTCAAATGTGTGCGTATCAGGTATTTGTGCCAAATTTGGTCGAGTGAATGAAAATACATTCTGCATATCAGATATTTACATTACAATTCATAACAGTAGCAAAATTACATTTATGAAGTAGCAACAGAAATAATTTTATGGTTGGGGGTCACCCCAACCCCAGGAACTGGATTAAGAGGTCACAGCATTAAGAAGATTGAGAACCACTGTTATAAAAAAATGTTTTAATTTTTGCAAAATGTGTACCTCACATCAATTTAGTTTTTTCCCTTCCCTTAGATTCAGAAAGCCACCTGCACTGTCATCTGCTACTTTTTCCATGTCGTTTCTGTCTCTTTCTTCTCAGAGTGCATGCATCACTCTCCAGCCAGTACAACATAAACTAGTATACAGTACAGTTGTGCAGGGAGGTATTGTAGCTGCTGATATCAATTCAATTAAAGTGCTGTAGTACTGGGCAGCTAAATAACCAAGTAATGGGTGGGAAGCAGCACTGAGACTGGTTTATATTGGATTGAGACCTCTGTTGTGTCTTCGTTTTCGGCTAGAAAAACATTGTCTTATGGTAGTTATACTGATTGCTAAATGCTTTACACATCACTATGAATAACTGAAAAGAGAACTGAAGCTGAACAAAAACCATTTAGTGCAATTTTGATTGTGGCAGCTGTCCAAAATTGACTCTCCCACCCATGTGATTTCCCAGAATCTGTAAACATTTTTCTATAGACTGAATTTAACTTATCATCCAGACAAGGATTTGGAAAGCCAGTTTGAAAAATCCCAATGTGGAAATGAATGTTGTGTTTGTACACATTCTGAGATAACACAAAAAGGTATGTAATGGTTTTAAGAGTGATGTAGTAGAGTAAATCTCTTTTCTTTTAAAAATATCTTTCATGTTTTGAAATTTGTTTGCAAAAGAAATTGTAGAAAAATATTATGTGTAAAACTGTTTTTGTTTAAGAGAATATTTACGCTGCATATTTTTCACAAACAGACCATATTTTTTCTCCAACTGAATACAAAATAATGTAAAATATGTTAAATGCTTTTGCAAATGTCCCCAAAATATTTTTTTTAAAAAAAATAACATGACAGGGTTCAGAAAATCTTACATGTTGGGACATATTGAGACATACTTTTCCTATGTAGAAATTGTGCATCCATGGCAAACATGTTTGTTTTAGAGCTTCTAAGTGAAATATTGAATCCAAAATTGAGTGAATGGAATAGAATGGCAGGCTGGTGTTTTGAAAGTAGCTCTGATAGCATAGAGGGAGAATTGAGTGATCCACACCACCATGTTATCCAAACTGTGGAGAGCCTTTTGGTAAGAGTTTATCAGATAGTAACAACAGAAGGTCCTATCACATGACATTTGTCTCTTTTAATCTGTAATCCATCTGCAAAACGTTGCAGCAATAGAGTAATTGCACATGGGATTTTAATCATGTTTTTAAATTTAATATTGTTCTTAAGGGCTGCTTTTACTTATGATCATAAAATCAGTATGCTTTCTGTCAACTGTGCTGTGATGTCCTATTTGGGGTCCCCAGGATTATTTGTGATGGGGAAAGATCTCTGGGTTTAGCAATTTAGTCATTGCTTTTTAAAAATCTTTTTAAAAAGTTCTTTTGTTATTTTGACTGAAATCTGTGCTATTTCTTCCCTCTGTTGTATTGTGCCAGGATGAGGGAAGCCTATTACTGTGCAGACATGAGATCTTCTAAAATGTTGTGAGATCAGTAGTTTGAGACTTCCAGGCTACGTCATTGCACAATCTTCTTTTTTTAAAAAAAGGTCACAAGGTGACATAGGGAAACATTCAAATGGATTGGGAAGAGCTAGCCTTCCATGTTGCGATGAGTCAAAATGTAGTATTTAAATAAGAGTCAAGTGTAATGCATTCCATCTGAATACAGTATGCATCCAGTACTAAAAATATTGGATGCTTGCTGATATAAACAGAGTATAACCTAATGTGATGAGGTCCAGAATTACTTTCCAATGGCATCTAAGGCCTCGAAGACTAGAAGCTATGATCTGCAGCAGGTTGTAGCTCTTTCTCAAGTTCTTATGGGACTGAAGCCAGTGAATGATTCACATAAATCATTGAATTCACAGTGCACCACCAATTCAGAATGCTATTCATACAATGCTATTCAAGAGAAAAAGCTGATTGCATTTTAGAAATATATAAAGATATAAGGTAAAATGTACTTTCAGTTGACCTTTTCCTTACTGCATTTTAAACTTAGAAAAGACCATGGAATCCAGCTACAGTGTTCCTTTGCTACTTCGCAGTTTGCTTTTTGCGGACTCGCAGTTTCGCAGATTTCAAAAAATATTCATTTAAAATATATATCATGGTATTTTCACTGTTTTGTGGAGTTTTGCCACCGCCACCACTCTCCAAGGTGCTTTCCCTCCTCAGTCCTCCCTCCCTCCAGCCTTGAGCCTTTCAAAACCTTTTCTTCACTTAATTATAAATACTTAAAATAGTGTATACATATTAAAATAAATAGAGCATCCCTACATCACGGTTTTTCACTTATTCCGGGAGGGAACACTGTACAGATTAACACAATAATTTCTCTCTCTCTCTCTCTCTCTCTCTCTCTCTCTGTGTGTGTGTGTGTGTGTGTGTGTGTGTGTGCCTTTGCCAGCTGCTTTCATAAATGGTCATATAAAGAGGAACTACAGTTACATGCCAGAATTCCCAGGCTAGTGGCTGCAATCAGTCCTTGTGCCTATTCCTTTCAAGAAAGGATGAGCATAATGACCAAACAATTTTCCTTGAAGGAACAGGGAATGGCTGAATAGGATTTACCCCCCCCCCTTTTTACTGGACAGCCTTTAAACCAGTCACATTTTTCCAAAATTTAGAGGAAGGCAATTGCTAAAAAAAAAAAAAGGATAGAATGTCCATAATTTAGAGTTGACATGATGGTAAAAAATCAACAATAACAATCATGATGGCTATATATTGTTTCCAACATTGGAAACAATATGCCTCTGTGTACCAGTTGCTCAGGGATATGAGCATAGCGGTGCTATTACATATATGTTATGCTTATTTATTTATTTACTTTATTTCTACCCTGCCCTTCTCCCACAGTGGGGCTCAGAGTGTCTTCACAATTCCTCAGTGATGCTATACAAAATACAATCAGTAAAAACAATTAATACAAAATATTATAAAATCATCAATAAAAGCATTAACTATCGCATTCACATGCCGTTTCAACCAGAGTTCAGCCAGTAATTCTGATATCGTCATATCAACAATATTCAAGTCCAGTTGCCATTATCTAATGTGCAGTACCTTAGTCAAATGCCTGGGCCCACAGCCAGGTTTTTAGCTGTCTCCTAAATGACAGGAAGGAGGTGGCTAACCTGATGTCCTTAGGGAGGGAGTTCCACAGATGGGGGGCCACTGCTGAGAAGGCCCTGTCTCTCATTCCCACCAACCACATTTGTGAGAGTGGTGGGATTGAGAGCAGGGCCTCTCCTGAAGATCTTAAGTTGTGTGATGGTTCATAGCAGGAGATGCATTTGGACTTTCCAAAAATATCTGATGAGCGCTTATGAGATTACAGTGCTTGATTGGGAAAATCTTGGGTTCTTTTTATATTGTGAACTTGTTGGGACAGTGTTTCACAATGTTTCTATCAATGTTTCATTTCAAGGAACCAAATTAGAAATCAATTTTTTTTAAATTACCTACAAGTTATAGATGCATTCAAAACATTGAATACATAAGCACCTGGAATATTTACTGAATATTAACAAAGGCTCTCATATCTCTTTTTGTTAGAAGTCCTGTCTCCAGTTAAAGGTGAGGAAGTCCACCTGTAGCTGAAGAACAGACAATGAAACCAAGTGAGTTGCCATCGGGCTAAGAAAGGCAGCACAGAAATACCATAAATAAATAAATAAATCCTACATCATACACAGAGAGTCAGGATACCAAAAGTGCAGTCAGCGAAATCTAGACATGAAATTCAGTCCAAGCAAAGTCTAATGTCTGTCAGGATGAAATCAGGGAGTATAATTCAAAGAGCAAGCAAGTTCAGAAACCAATGGAGCAAGACCATCAGCCAAAGCAATATGCAAACTTGGAAATTGTTTTCCTAACAAAGAAATGACCTTGACCATGCTGGTTTATAGCTAAGTGTTAAACCAACACAGTTGACGTCTACTTGTTCCTTTTAAGGCTGGTCAGGGTTTTTTTTTTTTGCATTTTTGTAGCTTCGCACTTTAGTTTTTGAAACTCTAAGGAGTGAAGCAGTTCAACAGCGAATTCCTGCCTTAAAGAACTTCAAGAGCTGCATGGGATAGATTGTGTATTCCTTTTGGTAGTTCCAGGTAGGCGTGCCAATGTCATCTGGCATGGTATCCTCCACATGGTATTTTGGCTCTCTGCCTTTCTTCATCCATGGAGGACACAACACCCTGCATCACTAGTGGATCTGATCAAGAAGGCGTCTAACTCTGTGACGGGAGGGAAAGGAAAGGAATCCATCCACACTGGTTTAAACTGACTTGGATCCATCCCATTCCACACTGGTTTAAACTGATGCGGGAGGGAAAGGAAAGGAATCCATCCACACTGGTTTAAACTGACTTGGATCCATCCCATCCACACTGGTTTAAACTGATGCAGGAGAGAAAGGAAAGGAATCCATCCACACTGGTTTAAACTGACGCAGATCCATCCCATCCACACTGGTTTAAACCATTTCTCTTGCTTAAGACTGATGTGGGAGGAGGGAGGGAAAGGAAAGGAATCCATTCCCACTGGTTAAAACTGGCGTGGGAGGAAAAGGAAAGGAAGGGAATCTATCCACTCTGGTTAAAAACGCTTCTCTTGCTGATTTGGGAGGGAAAGGAAAGAAAGGTAATCCATCCACACTGGCTTAGTGTCACGATGCACGGACTTGACCGGCCCCTTAATCACACACACAGAGATGGACTGAAGGCTAACTACTTTATTGAATGTAAAAACAGTCCAAAAGGTAAATTGTCCATAGAAGAGATACATGCAATCAAAGGCTTGAAGCAACAATGTCCAAAACAGCTTGGCAAAACAATCCAAAGGCTAATGCAAGGCTTGAGCAAGGCTCCGCAAGGCAATGCGGAAACAGGAACAAGGCAAGGTGAATGCAAGGTAAACTTGGTGACCATGAGCCAGCTCGGCTCCGTAGATCCACTTCGCTAACACGCCTACTCAGAAGAGACGTGGCCGAAGCACTGAGGATGCGTTCCCACGCCTGCTCTACTTAATCGTTCGGCCGAGGTCCCCGACGCTCTAGGCCCCGTCGTCTCCAATCTCTGCTGACGGACCTCGGCCTGTCTAGGCTGTGGTGCCATCCCCTTCTCCCAGACTCAATGCTACTTCTCCTATCAAAGGTTCGACCTTGTCTCTCAGCAGCTGGGTCACTATCTACATGAGAGCTCTCCTCCCTAGAATCTTCCCAGCCGCTTTCATCCATGTTTTCACTCAAAAGCTCCTGTGACCCTCTTCCCCCCGGGTGCTCATAACTCCCAGAATCACTGTCCTCCATTTGCACCTGGTTATCTATGTCTACGTCAGGGCCAAAACACAGCTCTTCCCATGCCAAACTTTCTGTGGGCGAAGGAGGCCCGCTGATGGGAAACTGTCCTTCCCACCCTTCCAAATCCTCTTCTGAATCTGTCTCTGCAGCTGCAGGCCCCAATGCCAATGGAACCCCGGGTCCTAGCCCCTGCTCTCCAGGCACAAACGAGAACTGCTGTGCTACACTTAGAAGGCTTCTCTGGCTTAAACTGAAGCCAGGGATCAGAAGCTGGGGGAAAGCTGAATAATTTCTGATTCACTTACTGATTCAGAAGAGAAATGGTGGAAAAAGCTTCGGAAGGGCAAAGGGACTTCCGGTTTCCTTAAAAACTTCAAAATCGCTTCAAAAAGGAAATCTTTCCAAATGTATTCCAAATTATGAAGATTCTGAAGGAACCTAACCATGTCTAATATTCATGTCATGTACTTAATCTCCTATGATTTCCTAAAAAGCCCAAAATGTCAAAGAATGATCATTTCACACCGCAAGCAATATGAAATTACTCTGTATCTTTACAGTGATCAACAAAACAAAGATGTTGTAATAAAATCTTAAGACTTTTACATTTATCCCATTATCTCAAAACAATTTACTGTCAATAAAATCCACAATGGTGAAATGCTGAACTTCTGTAACAATGCCTTTAAATGTATTCTTCCATATGTTAATTGGCAATATGATGCCAAGCCATAGTTTGCAACAAAGTGATATTCAGAAAAGAACTTTAGGAAACGTTTCATACTGTAAATTTTAAACATTACTACAATATGAATACTGACTCTGTTGTAACTTCTTATAATGTTTGAATACCTAAAATACTTTAACCTGTGAAATCAACCACTGAAAAGTTGCTGATTGAAAGACAGATTGCCAATGACTATCTAATGAGGATTCAACTTTTCAATGTATATGCTGGCAGAAATTCAACTGAGTAATTTTCATATTTTTTTTCCTAACATGATTATCCATTTTGAAAAAAGTACTAGTGTGATAAATGTCTCCCCTGAGATGAGATACAAATCTGTCATGTCAATGCAAGCCTTTTACTTTTCTTCTGTCAAAAACTGTTTGTGCTCCACTTTGGACAGCTCCATTATTCCTTTCAAGTGCTCAACACTTAAGCCCTTATCTTGAGAAATGATGGGGAAAAGATAAGGCCCTTCAATACCTTTCTCTCTATATATAATGCATTAGTTCTTGCATCTGTTCATTATCATTACTCTGTATGCTTACAGCTTTTAAAACTAAATAACCTTGGTTTGCTGAGCTGTAATGCTAATCATACTTAAATCTTTCAACACACCACCAAAAACTCAGCACCAATAGCTTCTTCATTTCTAAACTTTGTTCCTATATGCCATCGGTAACTGTAGGATATCAACTGTAATCCTTGACACAGTGTGTGCCTTTTTGTGTGATTAGGTCAAAAAATATTTTTGGTGGTTAGAAAAATAACTTTCAAAAAAGAAGCAATGTGTCAGAACTTCATAAGGCTAGTGAATCAAGCCCTCTTGTTTTCCCCACCATACGTTGTAATTTAAGGATGAAACAAACTGTACTACAAGGTATATTAAGACAGCTGCATGTCAGAATTTTAAGAATTTAATATGCCAGGAGCTGTGTGATAAATGAAACATTTCAGATTTTGAACAAAATCAGGAATATGCCTCAAGTAGAAACAATCTGAAAGTGTCTATTAGCTGAGATGGTTAGATTATAACAATGACTATAATTAGAATTTTTACAATGAAGACCTGCTGTTGTTGCATCTCATCATCTGAGTAGCAAAGTAAACCCCCCAAATCCATAGAAGCATATTGAAGGAATTTGGATGTGATGAGTTGCACCTTCCTCCAGTGTGAAAATCAATTTAGTTTTGAGTCATTAGAAAAGAACAGTATTATCCTTGTAAAAGCAATGCAAGCCTCACTGATATTAGCCACTATGTGGGGGGGAGAGGATAATTTCACTTCTTTTAACTAAGAACATATATTTTAAAAACCTCTACTTTCTGTGGGAGGATGAATGTCACGATGCACGGACTTGACCGGCCCCTTAATCACACACACAGAGACAGAATAAAGGCTAACTACTTTATTGAATATAAAAACAGTTCCAAAGAATATAGTCCAATTGAATATGATGTAATCCAAAAGGCTTGAAGTAACAATGTCCAAGATAACGTAGCAAATAGGCAAAAGCTTGGCAAGGCTCCGCAACCGATGCGGATCAGGGAACAGGGCAAGGCTCCGCAACCGATGCGGATCAGGAAACAAGGCAAAGCTCCGCAAACCGATGCGGATCAGGAAACAAGGCAAGGCAAGGCAAGGCTTGATGACCACGGCTAGCTTAGCTTGTGGTCCCACTCCGCTTCACGCCTATTCAGATGAGACGTGGCCGGAGCACTGAGGATTCGTTCCCACGGATCCTATACTTAATCCTTCGGCCGAGGTCCCCGACGCTCTAGGCTTCTGTGCCTCCAATCGCTGCTCACGGACCTCAGCCGGTCTATGCTCTTTGACCATTCCCTTCTGCTAGACTCTATGTTCCGTCTCCTATCAAAGGTTTTGGCCTTGTCTTTCCCCAGCTGTGTTGCTATCTCTCTGAGAGCTCTCCTCCCTAGCCGTTTCCCATGCGCCTTCTTCCATATCTTCCTCAGGAGGCTCCTGAGAAGATCTTCCTCCCGGATGTTCATAACTCCCAGAATCGCTATCTAACTGCACCTGGTTATCTGAATCATCCCTAGGACCAAAACACATTTCTTCCCAGGCCAAGCTCTCTGTGGGCGAAAGAGGCCCCTGAGTGGAAAGCTGTCCTTCGCCCCAATCATCTAGCTCATCCTCTGAATCATGTTCTGGCCCTGCTGGTTCTAATGCTAATGGGACCCCAAGTCCTGTCCCCTGTCCTCCAGGCACAAATGAGAACTGCTGTGCTACAATGAAACATCCAGTTAATTTAAAATAAACTGGAGGTAGAATGTTAACCTTTGTGTGAGCACCTAATGAAGCAAAAGTATAATATTTAAATCTTTTTTATTTCCATAATATTGACATGGTACTAAAGTCAGATTTGAAACATTAGTGCACATCTAAACAAGTAACCAAAGATCATACAATAAACAATTTTTAAAAATGCAAATACTTACTAACAAAATGTTATTCAGTTGTATAATACAAAGTAGATATTTGCCATTAGCATGAACACATATTTCCTGATTGAAATTATTCTAAGGACAACATCCAAAGACATTCTATGATAGTCTGGGGATATTTATTACTATAACCCGAAGATGACAAATTGTCATGATGATTAGAAATACAAAGGTTTATCTCTGACTTGGCAGATTTAATAATGTAGTACTCGCTGGAGAGCCCTTATGATTTAAAGCAATTACTTGCATTCACTCACTGCAACACAAATAATTATAATGAACTTACAGAAAATAGAAGTGCTCTTTACCCTAGAACATCCAATATGACTTTTCCCAATACATACAACTTTTGAATGTTTGACTCATTGCTTTCATTTCAAATTTCAAAAAATTATCAAATTTCAAAAAAATATCACATCTTTTAATGGCTAATTTTCCTTAAAATAATGGCAGGACTACTCTGAGTACATTGTGGATTTCTTTGAGTACACTGTAATGATTTGAAAGGTTTATGTTGCCAAGAATTGCACTTGTTTCATAGTTATCCAAATGTTTTCACACTTCTAACTTCTGATGTGCATATTATTATGACAGACTGGATCAGGGCATTCTGTGCAGGAATAAAAATTTCAAGCAGTCCAAGGGCTGACTGCAAACATTGCCATTATATTTATAGATGTTTTTGTAATGTATTCACATTATTCAGACTGCTTTTACAATGACAACAAAACTGTCTTTTATAATATAAACAATATTTAAAGGTTCACCTGGTAGAACATTGTTAATGGGGCTTGGCATGTAAAAATCTCATAACCACAGAATGACACAGAATCACCAAAATAAGATAGTTTCCCCCTATGTGACCTCTGTGTTTCGATACTACTCCAGTTATCTCCCCGAGTTTTAAACCTTCTATATGTTCATGTGGCCCGCCCTGTCATTTCTGTTTTAGGTCCACTTGTGCTGTTGTATTTTCACATATGTATTTTATTGTGTTTATTGCTTTTATTGTGTTTATTTTTCGATGTTGTTGATATTTTGTGACGTGTTGTTCGGGCATGGCCCCATGTAAGCCTCTCCAAGTCCCCACCGGGGAGATGAATGCGGGTTAGAAATAAAGTTTATTATTATTGTTGTTGTTGTTTGTAAGAATGAACTGAAATAAGGAAGGGAAGGAAAGAGGTGAAAAAAATCATGTGGACAATGTATAATACTCTATAATCCGAGTATGGCCATTAAGAAAACAATATCCAATGTTAGATGTACACTTTCTCCTGTATAAGGAAAGAAATGGCTCCAAGGGCTGGGTCCAACCTAATTCAAACTTCAAGCATTTTCACAGATACTTTGAACAAAAATCATTGCAACAGTTGCAAAGGGATGTAAAATGGCCAAATCCATTATTAATAGGCATTAAAATATTTATTAATATTTATCCATTCAACAACACGAAAAGTGTGCTGACACTTGAGGTAAAGAGCAGCTACTGTCTTGAAAACTCGGGGTTATGGCTTCCTTGACTGAATTCCAAGTTTCCAAGTTTCTTCAAAGGTTAGACCATAGGTCTTTCACATATAAGGCAAACAAATATATACAAAAAAAACCAGATTATTAAATACAATCTAAAATACACCATTAAAATCCTACATAAATCATTAAAATGCTACATATATCAATGGTAAGAATTGTCCTTAAAATACTACATGAAATACTTGATTAAATTAAAACACCTTAAGTGCAGTTTTCCTATTTCCTAATGCCTACCACTTTAACAAAAAATGTCTTTTGCAGTTAAACACATCATCTCATACAGTTTCGGTTTAGTCGTATTTATTTCTAGCAAGAGTTTAAGACCAATTCAATGCCTTTCAGGAGACAGTGTATTTTGCACAAAATATACTAAAATGTAGATTTTGTGTTGAAAGAAATGATGCTCCTCCTACGTTGCAGAGGAATCAGTATATTTCTGTAAGTTGCATTGTTATTGTTACATACTTTTAAGTCATTTGTGCCTTATGGTGACTATGGCAACACTATCACAGGGTTTTCTGAGACTGTGACTTGTTCAGAGTCATCCACTGGGTTCTCATAACCAAGAGGGATTAGAAATCGGATCTCCAGAGTTGTAATCTGTCAATCAAACCATTACACCAAGCTGGGTTTAAAAAAAAATCATATTTCACAGATTCCATTAATTGCAAAAAGAACACTACTTTTTGAACATCACCTTTTTTTAGTGGAAGTTATACTTTCTGTATTACAAGCAACATTTTACTATTTTAAGCTCCTGAGATCAAGCAACAACTCTCTTTTAAAGTCTCAGGGCTTGGGAAGGAGTGCTCTGGAATGGTCTTCCAGTGATTTTTTTTTCATGTCAGGAGCAACTTTAGAAACTCTTAATTGTTCATTCCAGTGAAAGACCAACTGGGTTTAACAACCTATAGCTTTGGATGGCTTCCAGGATCGGGTGTTTTGCCTAAGGGAGGAAGACAACATGATCTAATAGTAGTATGAGGAGGAAGAGTATTAGTAGTAGCAGTCCACTTTTTCTCTCCCAAAGAAAACTCAAAGCTACTAGCACTAAAAATAATACAATACATTAAAAATCATACAACAAGCTGGGTTGACACCTGGCCTTAGCTAGACCTGTATCAGATTGCTTCCCCAGTTCTTTGCTCATTCTCAGACACAGCGCATGTATGTTGAGATAACATCAAAGTCCAAAACTATGGACAATCTCTCCCAATGGCTTCATATAGATGTTAAACAACATGGGAGACAATACTGAGTCCTGTAGGACCCCACAAGACAAAGGTTGTGGGGCCGAGCAGGTGTCTCCTAGCAGCACCTTCTGAAAGTTACCCTCAAGGAAGGACTGGAGCTGCTGTAAAACAGTGCCCCAAGCCCCATTCCCATGAGGCGTTACAGACGGATACCATGGTCTATGGTATCAAAAGCCAGTGAGAGATCCAGGAGAACCAACAGGGATACACTCCCCATCCAGTTTCCTGTGTAGATCATTCACTAAAGTGACCAAGGCTGTTTCAGATTAATGACCCAGCCTAAAGCCAGACTGCGTCAGATCCAGATAATCAGTTTCCTCCAAGAATACCTGGAGTTGCAAGGCCACCACAAGTTCCATGAACTTGCCCAAAAAGGGGAGATTGGAAAGTTGTTCAATTGAGTGGGGTCCAGTGATTGTTTTTTTCAACAGTGGTTTTATTACAGCTTCTTTTAAGCTGACTGTAATCTTGCCTTCCTGTAAAGAGGTATTAACCACCACCTTTATACACTCTGCCAAACCCCCTTGGGCTTCCTTTGTCAGCCAGGATGGGCAGAAGTTCAGGATGCATGTGGTCTCCCTTGCTCCTTCAAGGACCTTGTCCACATCTTCGAGCTGCACCAACTGAAATGAATTTTGAGGCTGCTGATATCATGGTGTCCAAGTCAGAATGGATCAGAGTGACTTTGTCCACAAACAACCAAGCAAATGCTTCAAAACGAGCTGTTGAATGGCCAAGGATCACAACTTATGGGATGAGATTTAAGAACCCTCTGTCTACACAAAACAGCTCCACTGGATGATTCCTTGTGGATGCAATATTGGCTGCAATGAGAGATATTTTTGGTGTCTATTGCTGCAGCATATGCCCTTAGATATGCACAGAGCCATGTTCAGTCTGACTCTTTGCACCTTAAATGCCACATGCACTCTAGTTCCCTCTTCACACATTTCATCACTGCCAGCTCCTTGAACCAAGGAGCTAATTTTGCTCTGCTAGGTGGGAAGGGGCATTATGTCTATTGCCCTAGTCATCTTCCTAATCCAGAGAGAGACCAGAGCATCAACACCTACAGAGGTGGCAGGAAATTCCCCAAGAGCCATCAGGAATCCATCCAGATTCATAAGCCTTCTGGAGCAGACCATTTTAATTGGTCTTCCACTCCTGTAGAGATTAGGGGGTGCAGTAAGCCTAAAACTAATCAGGTGATGGTCAGACCATAGCAATGGAGCAATGGTCAACTCCTCAACACAGCTACCTTACTGCCATCCCTAGCAGAAAATTAAGTCTAGTGTGTTCCCAGCTCTTTGAGTATGGTCAGATATTAGTTGGGACAGCCCCATGGTTGCCATGGTGGTCATGAAATCCTGAGCCACTTCAGACAGGGTGGTTTATGCATGGACACTGAATGTTCCCAGCACTATAAGCCATTCGGACTCTAATGTCAGGCCAGAGATCACCCCAGGTAGCTCAGGCAGGAAAACTGTAGTGCAGCAGGGTGGTCAGTACACTAGGAGAATCCCTATTCTGTCCAGGTCACCTACGTCCAGGTGGACTCACTCAAATATGGTTGACTGCAGGAAGAGGAGCCTGGTCAGGGGGATGGAATTTTTATAGACTACTGCGATTCTGCCTCCCCACCCTCCTGCTCTTGACTGGTGCTGAATGGAGTAGCCTTGTGGACAAAGCATGGAGAGGTTAACACACACACACACACACACATACTTTATCCAACCAGGTCTCCATTACGCACACCAGATCTGCATGTACATCCAGGATTAGGTCCTGGATAATGGCTGTTTTTCAATTTACAGACCTGGCATTCAACAGCAGCACCCATAATCCAGAGGAACCATTGTAAAGACACTGTGGCTAGTAGACTAGGCTGCCACCAAATAATATAAAAGACTTAGGATTTTTAGAACACAATGTCAAGCAACCTTCAAAGGTAGGGCTGCCACCAATATTATAAAACTCTTTTGCAGTCTTCTGTATGGGGATAGGTTGTAAGAGAGGCACATAGAGGCATTGGTTTTAATAATAACAAAGAAAGATGTTTATTCATTTACTGTGAACAGGCAATGCATTGAAATCTTAATAGTTGCAGATTGGTACAGAGCTTAATGGTTACTGAGAATAGTTCAATACTTAAAACTTTAGGTTCCAGACAACCTTTAAAATACACCAGAAACTCTTAGTCTCCTACTAAAAAGTTCATTTTCCTCAAAACAGCTCAATTACCAGGGTCTGTTTTTAAAACCACTGTCAAACTTCTCAACTGCTGACTCCCACTTTTCAACTACATATTTCTAACTGATGATCTCCAACTGCCCAATTTTAAAAAGGGTTCCTTTTTCCCTCCAGCCTCTTTTCCCCTCTAACTCAGCCCTTTTTCCTCTTATCCAATCAGGTGGCTACACACATTCCCTCAGGCTGCCTCCTGGCACTGCCCCATCCTGGCAATGTGACCACGAAATGGATGCCTGCTTAGAGTTAAGAAAATGGCTGCCTGGCTTTTGGACTTCCAAAATCCACATTGGAATCCACATTGCACATTAGGCCAATACATTACAACCGCCATCCTGGGTACTCAGTTTTACCATGTGAGGAGACAGTTTTGGCATTATAAGTATTCTCTCTTGTTCCCTGGACTGAATTGGCTGTTTGTTTCTCCCTTTCCCATATGTCCTCCCATTAGGTCAAATGAAATATGTTTAGCTCAATTTTCTGTGTCCAGTCTAATTATTTTATGCCTGGTCATCAAAGTTGCCCCATGCATGAACAAAAACTATAGCATATTGTCAAAGGCTTTGTTGTCCGGAATCACTGGGATGATATGCAGTTTCCAGACTGCATGGCCATATTCTAGCAGCATTTCCTCCTGAGATTTCACCTGCACTTATGTTTGGCATCTTCAGAAGATCCTCTGTAGATTCCAGCCACAGATGCAGGCAAAATGTCAGGAGAAAATACTGCTAGAACTCAGCAATACAGCCCAGAAACCACACAACACCCCGAAAACTATAGCAATATTTTTGCATGGCTCCATAAGAGTACAAGGGGACTGGTAAAAAAAAAACAAAAACCCCGCAGCAGCAATCACATGTTTTCTGTACAGAAAATAAACCCAGTATTTTTTTTGAAACAAACTATTTTCAGAAATGAAGTTATAAATTACAAATTGCACAAAAGCTCTCATGTTCTTATGTTCTGTAATCTCTGTCTATTTTACCACTGTTATGCTCTATGTTTTTATTGTATGTTTTTATTGTATGTTGTGATCCGCCCCGAGCCTGCAGGGAGGAGCAGAATATAAAACCGAATAAATAAATAAATAAATAAATAAATTATGGAGTGGGGAGGCAAATAACATTTTTTTTTGCATTTAGGAATGAATTAACCCATCAATGGTGAGTACCTATTAACATCTTTGCTGCCATTTCCTTGACCAAAGAAAGCTTCCACAAATATAAATGTATGATGAACACATTTCAGTAATCTAATCTGGGTGTAATTGAGATATTTGTTAACATGACTGGCTCAGAAATGCCAGCTAAAGCAGGGCAAACTGGCAGTGTTGCAGTGTTGACCACTGATTCCATCTGTCTATCTAAATGCAAAATGAAATTCAGAAAAACCCCAACAGCAGAATGTCTCCAGGCTTGCCAGTTCTCCTCAGGATAAAGAAGAATTCTTAATGAACATTATTTGGGTATGTTCCTTCATCTAGTAAAAAAATCACATAACAGAAGCTTTATTGAGCTGAATTTTATCAGACTGCCAAAATAAATACTATGGATGAGAGCTATACACTAACATGTAATATACACTGTTGTTTTTACAATTTTATTTTAAGACTGGAAGCTTTTCAGGGCATGTCTGAAAATTAAATGACCAAAATAAACCGTCGGTATTTTTGAAAATACAAATGCATTAATTTTCTTAGAACTATGGAATAAAAACAATTTATAATTCTAGTACACAGAAGAATGCAGACCTATATAATCCCGGATCCATGAAAGCCTAATGAAATTCTAGCTGACAGAGCTAAGGTAAATTCTTATACACATTACTAATGTGTCAAAGTTGTTTTAAAATAACACAAAAAAGATATGACACTGCTACTAATTATCATGTATAGGGGATTCAACTGAAAAGAATAATAAGAAAAAATGCATATAGAAGAAAACTTTATATTCAGCTTAAATGAATTAAGTATGAAAGGGTTCCTGCATCACCAGGCACACAAAATTAAATCCAGGTAATTAAATTCTTTCATAAAACATGCTTCAATTGCCTACAGAATTGGTACTGCTGTTCTAAACAGTGTTAATTTTCATCATTTGCTGATCACTTACTTTAAGAACATTTCTCTAATACGGTAATCAAAGTGACTGAAACTCATATTTTGGCTTCATTTTTATGTATACTATTTCTATTGTAGTAGGCATCAAATATGTAGCAATCCACAGGTTTTATATTCTACCACTTGTTTTATTAAATACACCAATGTGCCAAAATAAGTATTTGAAGATGTTAATAGCAGTCATGAAGGTTTTATGAAGACTTTTTTGAATTATTCTGTGCTTACCAGACCAACATGACAGCTGAAAAACAAGAGGATACAAATACAGTACTAGTTGGGATATTGAAGTTAATAGGTAGTGCCATACACAAGTCCAGCCAAATTTGTGAAGGGTAGAAAGGCTTCAGAAAAGACAAGTCCACTTCCTGACAAGTGAGGCTGCATCTACACAGAACAGATTAATTTGAGGGCAGTTGTGCCCCACAGCTATACTGGATCCAGCACGTTACCTGTTAAATCCAGGGTCATGTGCCCAGACAGTGCAGCTATCCCATTCCAGGCCCATTTCTCATCAGCATGACATCACCACAGCTCCTTGTCAACTACAAAGCTTCATGTGAGCATCTTGCTGTCACCTGTTGCATCTCCTGAGAACATGTGAAGTCATCCTTATGATCAGCAAAGAGAGGTGTAGAGTAACGGCTCCTCCTTGCTGATTATGCTGGTGTCCCATTCTGAACACAATGGCGGGAGCTCTGAGAGATGAGTGGTAGTGGTGACATAGGGACAATTTCCTGTACTGATCAGTTCAAGGAAAGGTTGATGGTGGCAGTGTATATTTGAATAGAAATGATCCAGCTGTCCAGGTGGCTGGGAAGGCCCAAGATATTTGAGTTTCCTGCAAACTCCAGGGTATGCATAAAGTGGAGCAAAATCAGATTAAGGACAAAAGAGTCAGGATGCTTATTGCAAGTTACTGTGCATTATGTAGACTGTAAGCACTGGATTCAATGTGACTCCAGTTTCTTTATTTGTGTAGACAACCCCCAAAGCAGTGCTAATCAGCATACTCCGCTCACTCTGGGCCCAATCTAAATCACTTCTGAAAAAGTAGACAGAGAATACTGCTGTTCTTTCTGCTTCATCTTGCCACTTTTAGCATACTTAGAGAATGGTGGTGGACAGGCAGCCACATAAGAAAAGGGTGGGATCTCTTAGGCCCCTTCTAGATTGCCATATAAAATCCAGATTATCTGCTTTGAAATGGCAGTTGTAGGCTCATACAACCCAGCTCAAAACATATAATGGGAATTATCTGCTTTTATAATTTGATAAGTTGATAATGGCAGTGTAGAAGGGGCTTCTGAGTAAACAGACCTGTGCTGGTATGTGGATCTTATTCAGATGATCATGATCTGCATTATCATTAGCTCTGCACTCAACCCATCAATATGAGTCCATATTCTCTAACATTTTATAGATTTTTTTTTCTTTTCAGGAGGGAATTGAGAAACTGTGAGTCACTTCTGGTGTGAGAGAATTTGCAAGGACATTGCCCAGGGGATGCCCAGATATTTTACTATGCTGCTGGAGGCTCCTCTCATGTCCCCACATGAGAAGCTGGAGCTGACAGATGGGAACTCACTCTGCTCCCCGCATTCCCAGATTCAAACCACTGACCTTTTGGTCAGCAGTCCTAACAGCACAAAGTTTAACCCATTGCACCATCGGGGGCTCCATTCTATAGATGAAAACTCAAGATCATCAAGCAACATCAAAGTGCAGTAAAGATGACACAAGTTCTTAATGAACGCACAAGTACTGCAAGATTATACCCATCTTCTCCTCTACACCTCCTGAGTTAACTGAATGCAAACCACATCAACATTTCATCTTATACAGAGACTGAATAGAGCTGAAGACAAAGATACCTAGTCATCACTAGGTAGAAACTAGGACATTTTAAAACTGGCTGAAAAAAGTGGAATGACATAGTTGGGAGGCATGTTTTCCAGATGTATCAAAGAGAGATGGGACATCCTGGTCAAATGTTCATTCTTTCCCACATTTTCAATCCTGCTATAGCTATCATTGCCACTTGTATTACGTATGTACATCAAGTAAATGCATTGATTTTGGTGCCCAAAACACTTTTTTGATCCAACTGTATTGCAGATCTTTCAATACTTGTCAACCCTGCCAACTTTCTGACAGAGGATTCCCTTTTGCAGGCACTAACAAAATAAAGTTGGTCAAAATATTGATTAATAGCTAGAGGCAATACAAATTAGTTTGCACAAAAATGGAACTACTATGGCATTTTGTAAACTGCATCCCTTCTTTGCATGTATATCTATTCTACTTCAGCTCTTCTGAGATATACTGTTACAGTCATGGCCTTTAATTGTTCAATAAGTGCACAATTTCAAAGGATGGATATTTGTCCATAAATTACAATTATTTTAAGTCTTTTACAGGACACTCCCTCCACAATTTAATTCTTATTTTTCCCACCCACAATTATACATTTATATTAAATCACTGGGTGGGGGATAACAATAGTAACTTCAGTGCAGTTAGAAATTATGACTCACTGACACTTGAGGCAGCCTGAACTGAATACACTGACTCTCTGTATGTGAAATCATGAGATTCTTCCCCAGAGGAGTTGTTATGGAAGGTGGCAAAAGAAAGCACTGTAGTAACTTCAGGTATTCTTTCAGAAATACAGTGTAGGCATCCAAAGAAAAGGGGCAGACAAATGTAACGAAGGAACCTGGACACAACAAATATAAGAGTTCTAGGTGTGAACAACTTCCAATGTCTCACTTTTTACAATATTAGAAATCTGTCATTTCAGAGGAATAATCTCATTTTGTGGATGATAGTAACAATCTTTCTTCTCAAAAGAAACAGTGATTAAATTCAGCAATGTTCTTTTGGATGCAAGAAAGTATTCAAAAACCTCACAGTTTTCAAAGGTGAGGTTTGAAAATCCCTTTTTTTCTGTGCAGGAAACAATCTAAGCAGAAATATTAATTGTTGCATAGAAATTTATTTTGCGTAAAACTTGCACATAGTTGAGTTGCACATAAAATAGCTGGTTCCATTATAAAAAGAATGAAGAAATTGACGATATCTCTTCAGTCCAGGATTCATCTCATCACCACTTCTCAACCTCCACTCTATGCTTGTGAATATTCTTTCTACTCCTACCTCATTTTGCTATGTCCTACATTTTGTATCATAGAAAACAGTTTTAGAATATGATAGCACTCCAAACCATAGAAGCTCAACCAGCATCAAATTTATAAGCAATCCCTGTGAAAGATTAAAATGTGCTTGTCCAGGCATTTTAAGTTGTAAGGCTGCTTGCTGTTTAATATGTTCTGTTGTTTTCTTATTCCTCTGGCTTATTTGCATTATGATGTTTTATTATTTAGTTATATTTGTGATATATTTTAGCCTTTCCTATGTCTCTTGCATGATGTCCTGGCTTATCCCTAGAATGAAACATTGCAAATAAACCATGAAAATAAATAATTCTACAGTAGGATTTAGCTCAAGGAATGCCAAGCTCTCACTTTACTATTCAATTCCATATACACACTGGATAAAACAGCAAAAAAATCCATGTATACTGTGATTGGCATTGCTTGTATGTGTATAGTATTGTAGTGTATGCAAGTGCATCATGATTTCTACTATGTCTGAATGTATTTGAGGAGCATGGAACTTGCAGTTTTAATACAAAGCAGTTTTTTTACTAAAGATATTTAAACTGCAATTATCTGCAATTTTTTCTTAGGAAAAAATAGTAATTCCACATGATTAATATAGTGAGTAGTACCTTATGACTGGCACTGTAATGAAAATTACTTTGAGCCCTGTTACTGAATTCTTTTTCAACTGATCTCTTTCCCCTGAAGACTCAATGAGGCATTTTGTAGGAGCCAGATTGGAAGATATTGCCACTATCCAGAGAGATACCCTTTATTATCAGAATAAGTGAGTGAGCAATCTGAAAGGTTACAGCTGCCACTCTGAAATTACTTTATGATAGGAAATCCCACAAAGTCCTCCAGACTACTTTCGAATAAGAGGTTTGAGGATTATAGCCTATTATGTTTGCCTGCTTACTCAAAAAATGATTCACTTCTCTGTGTTACTTCAGTTTTATGCTATACTTCAAGGTCAATGGAGTCATATAAACCCATGTTAAATTGTGAAACTAGGTTCAACGGCCCTTGTAATAGTAAATGTTCTCTTAGGATATCATTGAGTAATGTACACAATCACCCAAAAGCAATAAATCTTGGAGCTGCATGGTTCAATTTTGATCAAAATTAAGTGGTAGCATTTTATTTGGATACTGATCGCAAAGTAAGGCAAGAAGAAAAGGTAAAAGCCAGAACAATACATGGCTGAAATAGTTCTTTAGGTTTGGCATGCACCCATTTCCAGCAATGAGGGATTTAAAAATTACATGCAGAATACTCTGTTTTCTTTAATTTCAGAATGTAGAAAACCAAACTATGGAACATAAAATGTATTGCAAAGAAAGCTATATAAGGACCTATGAGAAAGGCTATGCCTTTGCTATTCTGCTCCCCCCTTGTCTTTTACACTCAAACAAGGCCTTAGATCACAGATTAAAGCAATCTGATGCCTTTCGAGTGTCCTACATACGTGTTCGTGCATGGATTCATTTTGGACGTTTGCCTTTGACTGTTTTGGCTTGCTTGGCTTGTTTGAATGCCTGAAATAGCAATGGCTTGGCCACCATGGTTTTTTGTTTGTTTGTTTGTTTTTAAAAAAAACCCACCATACAGTTACTAGTTCACTACTACTTTCAGTTTCTATTAGGGATCATGCAGCATGCTGTGAGGCTGCTGTATGCTTGCAGAGTTTCCCTGTGAGCCTTGCCTATTGGGCCAATCAGAATAGAAGAAAGCCATGACATATCTTTTGCAAGCTGTGTCTATTTAATAGGGTGAGCACCTCCATTGCTCAGTTGTGTCCTGTCTCTAGAGAGAGGTGCTTTGATTGCCTTGCCGCTCACAGCTTTAACTTTTGATTTGGCTTATTGAATCTATTTTTTTTAATTTTCCTTGATTTTCCTTGATTTTTTATTTAGGGACTGGGGGCTGGAAAGTATAGGTGGATGGGTGTGCAGTATTTGAGGACTTAGGTGGATGGGCGTTCCTAAAAATCAGGGGATGGCCCAAATGGCTTTTTGGATGGCAGCTGTTTTCGGGAGGTTCGTGAAAAACGGATTCACAGATCTGCTGAAATTTGGATAACAGAAACAGCTCACAATTCAGTCAAATTGCACAAGCCTAGTGTGGACCCATAGCTCTCATAATATCCAGCTAGCATGATAACTGACTGTTCCATATGAAAATGATGGAAGATGCAGATACATCTCAAAGCTGTGGGGAGAACCACTAAAGAGAGCAAATTACCTCTTTCATAATTCAACAACAGGAGAGTAAGGAACTACCTATTTTTTCTATAATTTAAAAGTACCACTACAATTCAGTTCAATTGTTAGAGCATTACTAAAGGGTAGAAAAAATTAGGTGGGAAGACAGGTGGTCAGGCAGGGAATGGGGGGGGGGAGAGAAAGCCCTTCTCTGTGGTTTGCAAGAACAAATTGAACATTCCTTATCTGGAATTTCAAAATTCCAAGTACTTCATAATCTAAAATTGTCCATATTGGTGGCTGAAATAGTTACACATTTGCTTTCTTGTGTTTCAGTATACACTTTGTTTCATACACATATCTATTTAAAGTGTTGTACAAAACCAAGTCAATCTATGTGAGTATGTTGTATATGAAACATAACTGAATTTCATATTTGGACTTGGGTTCTGTCTACAAGGTATCTTATTATGTACATATATGCAAATACAGATACACTATTCCAAAATCAAAAAAAGTTCCAAATCAAAATACTTCTGGTCCCATATATTTTGGATAAAGATCACTATCTGGGAGACATTATCTGTCTCCCAAATAATTGAGGATGCCACTTTTGCCCATGAATGTCTTCAGTTTTATTTATCTTCATTTTCATTTGGAAGAAGACGAGATAAAAATTGGGAGGTAACCAACTACTAACCAACTAGTTCTAGCACATCAACTTTTTAAGATACATGATACTCTCCCTTTGTCCCTTTGTCCAAAATAACATACAAAATGTACATGAAAAAGAAAACAAAGAATAAAATATTGGAATAAACTGTTTATTTAAAGTTATTTTATTCACTCAAAGGCTATATACTGTTAATGTAAGTGAAATTGTGTACAAGTAGTAATGTTCTGCTACCCAAAATACGTATTAAGTCAAAGATTTACGCTTATACCTTTTCCCAAGTTTTTCTCATGCAATCTTGAAACTAGGAGTCTGAAGTTTTTAGATAGTCCCAAATCTCAAGCCAAATCATATAAATTATGCTGATTAAATCCCTTATGAACTGAGTCATTTTCAATTTCAAAATCCTCATTGTTGCGGTCACTTAGTTCTTCACCATACTCCTATTTTTTTTTCTAAAAAGGGAAGTTCAATGAAAACGGACACTTGGATTTCAACTGAATGAGGCACTGGGCACATAGGTAATAGTAGACTAGAATATTCTATTTTACAGCTGTTTTTCTCGTTATATCCTGATGTTTTCACTATACAAATGTAACAGTCACTTGAATTGTCTCTGGGCTCTCATCAAACCACAGGTATACCAAATGGCAATATATCATGTGTACCCTTAGTTCACATCTGTAACTTCACAACACATTGCTTGCACACCTTGTGAGGAACCCAAGATTTATTTTAATCACCAAGTTTTACTTTGAGATATGCAAAATAGGCTTGGCTGACAAATATGCTGTTTGTCCTTTGACTGGGAATGGGGAAATTGCCATAGATATAACAGAATGAATCAGAGTTGTTTAGGTACTTATGATGAGAAATAGCAGAGGTACACATGATCGGAAGGAAAGAAAACCAGTATGTATGTAAATAAAAAAATAAATTCTGCTAACTCCTTGTACACAGACAATAATTCAGACTACACTTTGGAATACGATAGAGAGGCACACTACTTCTTACCACACTGTCTAATGTGTAACTGAATAGCCTAGACAAGTACAAACCTTTATCTGGTCTCCAATGACACCCCCACCCCCACCCTTCCCACTCAAAGGAGGCTTGTTCTTAACCAGTAGGAGAGCAATAATGCTTTCTTTCACCCAGCCTAGAGTGGTTGCCTTAAGATAAGATGTAGAGAAAAAAAAGGACGTGATAAGAGAAAACTAACTGCAGTTTTCAAATCAGCATATCTATCTAAGTCTAAAACAGCTGAACTCAACAGGAATTACATTTAAATAGTTTCAGCAGTATTATAGATATTCCTTTAACAAAGCTTTGTATTTGAGTGAGGTAACAATGACACCTTGTGATTCATGTATTAAATAATGATATGGATTGCTGTCTATCCCAAGTGCCTCAGGAAAACAACTTAGCTCAACCAACACCATACAATTTGAAGTTGCAGCCAATCTGACAATCTAGAATAAATATTCAGACAAGAACTCAATGCCATTGCAAGATGGGCACTGTTGTGCCTTTAGAGGCCAACTTTTTTGAAGGAATTGCAACACATTGAGAAGTAGTAAGGGCTTTGCAATTCCCCCCCCTCTTACAGTGTTTTTGTCTCTGTGGATTCTTACCGCCAGTCTCTGGAAGAGATCCATAGTATAATGATAGTATTAATGAAATATATTGCTGCCCAGGAGCCAGAAATAATGTAGGGCGAGGAAGGTCTCAGTACCAGCACCGGATGCCTTTATTAGCAAGCATAGATCAGGAGAGGCTGGGTTTGGAGGACAAGCAATTAGTCTCCCAATAATTATACAATGCATTAATGAAGGGGGAGGGAGAAAAAAGTCAAAGGAACTTGCAGTTATATCTAGAAACAATTAGCCCAGATAGTTAGCCAGCCATCTGGCTACTTTTAGAAATGAGACCCTGAAGCAAATATACCTCATTAACAGTATGGTTAAAAGAATAGTTGGAACAGAAATTAATATTTTCTACCATAAAATGGGATGCAGGGTGTTTTCTGGAAGAGGAATTCTGAAAGGAAACTCAAATTTGACCCAAGTAAGGGAAGTCTTCTTTACTTTTAATAAGGAAATGGGTTTTGAAAATACACAATAACATAAAGTCATAGGACTGATTTCTCAGTAATTCAGAACAAGTATTGCAAGGACTAAACGTGGTTTACTTTTTCAATTTGTACAGAAATGTAAAGATAGTTCTGGATTTGTGAGGACTAGTCCTTTATCTAAGTCAGTATGACCCAACCAATGGAGGTTAAGAGCTACTTTCTGTACATTATTATTCTGATTGCTGATGAAAATAATAGTAACACAGACATGAGTACAATACTTGCATGTTTTCTCAGAGGCATGAGTCAAACAACAATCAGATTTCACTGTTCATACACAAGCTGTCAGCATCCATGTGTTCAGTATTTAGGGGTATAGACCTTGGGTGAGGGGAAATGATGAAAATGTTCTCAATATTTTCCTCCTGTCTTCAAATTGCTTGCATTGTAAAGCGTGGGACACTGAACATTATTCACATATAGAACTCTTTCATTAAATCATCTTCACAGTTTTAGTCACTTCTTTCCAGGATGAAGTGGAATTATTGCTGAATACCCTTTGGGTTCAGTGGCTTAACCAATTAAAGATCCATCTAATAGTAGAATTTCCTAGCCCACATTTGACTAGTTTGCTTGCAAGAAGGTCATAGGGGACTTTGTCAAAGGCCTTACTGAAATCAAGATATGCTAGACCCATAGCATTCCCTGCATCTTCCAAGTTTGGAACTCTATCAAAAAAGAGAAAAGATTAGTCTGGCTTGACTTGTTAATGAGAAAACAGTGGCACTTTCCAAGCAACTTTGCTTAGGAAAAATAGGGCACCATAATGAAGCTAAAAATTAGTTAGTCCATGATCCACATCCTAGATAAATAAGTCTGAATACATTTCTGTTTAGCTCGGCATAGTCTTTAAGAGATATGGGGAGAGTGCATCCCATAAACTGCATGTTTTTGATGTTCACAAACCATCCAAAACATTTTTCTAGTCTTTCTGGGAGGGAAACCCTGGACAAAAGTTTAGGTCCGTAGAGATAATTTTTGGAATAGAAAGTGAACTAGTTGGTACATTCAACAGAAGAGACTTTGCACTATTTGGCAGTGACTATTTTGGAATTCATACAGGGGATATCACCTCTCCCTCAATGCCACACCCACCAATCTAGATTATACAGAATGGAATTGACTTTTTCCATATGAAGCATTGGATTCAAGCACTAGCTCTGACAAGACCAAATTCAGCACTCAAAAGCACAATTTGTCAGTGGCATAAGCCTCTTCTGGCATGAAACAACTTTACGTTAAATTCCCCACTCCCAGGGATGCCTGCCATGTGAGAAATTCTAATTTTCATGTTCAGACTCAAGTGAAGGGGCAGTTGGACAAGATGTTAAAATAAGAACCAAAAGCAGTCTGTGGTCTGCCAGTTAGAATGCTTTGGAATGTTAAAAAAAAGCAACCTGAGAAGAGATGGGGTTTATTTAAATTAGCACGGCTTTGAGCATAGTTTAAGACACACACTAAGGCAAGAGTTTAATAAAGTAACTTTCAATTACTGTTTATTATGTTAAAGCCTTCCATAAATTAAAAACAACTTAAAATATTAAGCTGACAGATGGCTGCATTCAACCAGGCTATTTGCTTTTGCATTAAAACTCTTCTGGTTAATTTTGATACGGGATGAAAAGCAGCGCAAATCTACTTTGCAAAGGTATTACCGCACCCTTCATTTGTCCATTTAATTTTGCACATGTATACAAGAATACTAAAAAAATTCTCCTTCTTTATTTGGCTCTTTACTTTTCATTTAACCTTTTTGTGCTTACGTTCTCTCCAAGTGCTGAAGTGCTGAATACCTTATTAAGTTTTGTGCTTTTGAATAAAATTATTTTAAATTACATTTCCTTGCTTCAGAGACCAAGACCTTAAACATTTTTGCACATGAAATACATTATTATTACACTGAATGATTTCTTATAAATTAATTCCTCTCTAAGAGAAAGACAATGTTGACGTTCCCATATTTCCCATATTTCCCCTGTATATGGCAATTGAAGAAGCTTTCAGATTACACAGTTATTGCACATGATTTCACCATTTCTAAATCCAATGGGATCCTGGGGTAATACTTTATTGTACACAAGAGCACTCTTCTACAGAATTCTAATTACCATTCCATAGGATAGAACCATGAAAACTGATTGTGTGGTGCGGAAAGACTCCAGGTCACCAATTATTTCAGTGCAAGGAACTGATTGGAAACTGAGTGAAAATGAGTGGGCAGATCAAAAGACAACCTGGCAAAATAGCACTACCTAAAATAATCCCCCACCTTGTGTGAATGTGGAGCAGAAATGACAGCTCAGCATCTGTATGATTGTCCACTATGCCCTGCCTCATGTACAGAGGAAGAATTGTTGGAGGCTACAGACAATGCCATTGTTTTTGCCCATTTTTGGTGCTCCTTCAGTTTTTATACTAATTTATGCAATGCTTTCGAAACAAAATAAAATAAAGTGAAGGCCATGCTTTAAAAAATAACAGTATAAAATTCTGTTTTTGGGGACCCCCCCTACCACTGAGAAAGCAAGATTCCTCCCAAGTCTTCAAGACATATTGAGTAAGTAACAGAGTGTATCTTATTCAAAATTGCACCAGTAGTGATACTCTATGAGGATTTAAAAATTGGGTTGCACACCCCTCTGAATTTCGGAGCATGCCCACTCCTATCTTAAATTATCTATGGGGAGATTTACAGTACCTCAGTCCATAATGGGAGTTTAGAAAGCATATTCTGCCAAATACACTTACAAACCCCTTTTGAAATTCTCACATCAAACATGCAAAGATATCAATGATAACTAAGGATTTGGAAATACTGAAGGAGAGGGCCTATATGCACATTCATTCCACTTCCCCACATGGATTCTACTTGGGTGACAAGTGATAGGGATATTTCATTCACACTGCATTATTCAGAATCCCATCAGACTGAGAAAAAAACCCCCTGTTTTCTACTTCATTTTTTTATTTCCAGATTTTGTATGCAGCACTTAGATGTGTACAGTTGTTGTAGCTTTCCATTCTCCTGGTTCCTGCTGATTTTTTTTACTTAGTGCACTAAAAGAACTCACCAATTTAAAAATAATATTCCAATTTGGAATATGTCAGAATTCTCCATCAAAAACATTAATTTCAACACAGAATAAAAAGAACATCAAGAGGAAAGCAGAAAGCATTTATGTAGTCATTCCATTTGACTTCTGGGGTCTGGTTGTAAGCATAATGGAAAATCCACAGCCATGTAAGAATAAACCTGGAAGCTGGTTAAAACTGATATACTGAGACAAAGATCATTTTTTATAATATGGGCATAGGAAGTAAAAGGACAGATTATCCTTGAAATGAAGAACTAAATAGAAACTACAGACATTATGGGAAACCTCTCTGAAGGACTACTTGCATTACCAAAAAGAAAAAACTTTTCTGACTTCCACCAACTCAAAAGCCAGGATATTTCTGCCCTACAAATTACTTCTGTTTTACTTAGGTAGTGGAAACCATCTTATAGTGACCTCATGCCAGGCACACAATAGTTTACAAATAGTGTATACTCTGTGTGCAAGCTCTTCACTATTTCCTTATGGCTTTCAGTGGGCCACTTAATCAACTGTGACAAGCTCCAATTCATTAGCAGCGAGCACACTAAGCAGTAGGTTTATGATATGCATTTAGACAGATGTAGGCTTGTTTCCCTGCTAGGAGATCCCAAATCAAAAAATACAATGGCAATATAATTATATTCAAAAGTCTTTAAAGAAATCTACATGGCTTAGAGTGAGAGCTGTGAGTCAGAAAGATTCAGTTTTTCTTTATAGTTTTGAGCGTTCAGTTCTTTTCTAACATAGTGAACCTATTGCTGAGTTTCTTGGTAATATTTGTTCAGAAAGAGGCTTGCCATTGCCTTGGTAAGTGTTTCTGTCAAAGCTCTGGCAAACCTCTGGAATAAGGAGGCTGCTAGTTGGCCTTTTTAGTCATCAACGCATTTGTAAAAAGCGTGGGATGAGTCCTTCCTAAGAAGCTTTGTTCGCGAAGTAATGCCGAGAGAGTTGACTAGATTGTCTCCTTTCACAGAGCAATGAAGCAAGTGAAATGGAGATGAAGCAAGTGAAATGGAGACTAGAGCAACATTGGCAGCGAACTCTCAGTGATTCTGACCAAACATGGGCTAAAGTATATTTAAGAACCTATTCAATGCAGGCCCGGATTAAGGCTTGGGGCCGCCCGAGGCCCCACCCGGTAAGTGCCGCCCCCGCTGCTCCTTCCTTCACTGAAGGAAGGAGCGGCGCACATGCAAGCGAGGAGGCGGCGGGTGGAAGCCATGTCAGGTGCCTAGGGGCAGGACTTCCCCCCGGCTCCTTCTCTCTCGCGCGGGAAGAGGGAGGAAGGGAGGAAAAAGTCCAGCCTGGAACCCACCCCCCCCCAACTCTCCTGGCTCCTCACCGCGGCTCGGCTCCTCCTCCCGTTCACTCCCTCCCTCCTCAACAACTGCAACTTAGATGCCGTGGCGACCTGAAGGTCCGGTCGCCATATTGCCACCCCCCATGGGCGCCGCCCGAGGCCATGGCCTCGGCTGGCCTTATGGGTAAACCGGGCCTGATTCCATGGCAATGAAGGCAGCACAGAAATACTTTACTACTCCCAACTCTGCATCTGTAAAAAAAACCAGCCCAATAGAGCTGTTCCAAGTGGTCAGATAACTCTTCAACTCTGTTCAGACAGGAATCCTTGACCAATCGGTAGCTCATTGTGAAGAATTTGCTAGGTTATTTGCAGATAAAGTTGCTCAGATCCATTCTGACTTAGACGCCAGTATTGATGCAGTCTTTCTGGATGTAACTCCGGCTCCTGCTTATCCTGTTTTCATGGATTATTTTAATGGATTCTTTAAAACATGGATTCTTATACAGCCTGATGACGTGGACAAGATCTTGGGAGAAATGAAGGTGTAAACAACAAGGTGCAACAGTGGTGCAATTATTTCATTCCTTCATTAAGTTATTAACATTTACAAATTATACATTTAGTTCAAAGAGACGCAACTCATCCAGTCCCATTCCTACTGCAAGTAAAGGATCTACAGTGATGAATGTTTTCAGTCATCCCGGCTAAAATCCAGGAGGGTGCCGGGCTATTTGTAATCCATAAGTGGCAGGTAGGAAGCAATATGACCCATCTTCCGGGGGAATGCAGTCGCGATGCCTCAGTAGGAGTTGGTTGGAGGAACAGATGTAGCGCTCCTCATTGCGGATGCTCAATACCAGAACGCCTGATCGTGAATGGGGTTATACTTGTGGCTCTACTATTGACATCTCTCGCCTTGAGAAAACCCGGTTTATGGGAGAAACGGATACCAACATGGCCTGGAATTAAGAGCATTCGCATTCCGTCGGCGTTCTGGTATTGAGCATCCGCAATGAGGAACGCTACATCTGTTCCTCCAACCAACTCCTACTGAGGCATTGCGACTGCATCCTTTTCCCCCCGAAGACGGGTCATATTGCTTCCTACCCCCCACTTATGGATTACAAATAGCCCGGCACCCTCCTGGATTTTAGCCGGGCTGACTGAAAACATTCATCACTGTAGATCCCTTACTTGCGGTAGGAATGGGACTGGATGAGTTGCGTCTCTTTGAACTAAATGTATAATTTGTAAATGTTAATAACTTAATGAAGGAATGAAATAATTGCACCACTGTTGCACCTTGTTGTTTATACTGTTTAGTAAGATAACTTGGCTAGTTTACTACATGAGAAATGAAGGTGACCACATGAATTCTTGGCACAAGGCTTAATGTTAACTAGCCTCAAGGAGGCTGTGGTAAAGAAACCGGCACTGGATCCCACTCAATTGGACAACTACTGGCCAGTTTAAAATATCCCCTTTCTGGGCACGGTCCTGGAGAAGGTGGTGGCCTCTCAGCTCCAAAGTTTCTTGGAAAAAACTGATTATATGGATCAATTTCAATCTGGTTTCAGGCCTGGCTATGGAACAGAGATGTCATTGATTGCCCTAGTAGATGATCTCTGAAGAGAACTAGATGGGGGAGTGTGTCCCTGTTGGTTCTCCTGGACCTCTCAGTAGCTTTCTGGGTTGTCTCTCTGGGATGGGGCTAGGAGGCACTGTTTTACAGTGGCTCCACTCCTTCTTTGAGGATCAGACCCAGAAGGTGGTGTTGGGTGACTACTGTTTGACCCCCTGGCCTGTCACTTGTGGGATCTCTCAGGACTCCATTCAGTCCCCCATGTCGTTTAATATCTACATGAAACCACCGAGTGAGATCATCTGGAGTTTTGGATTCTGTGTCACATATATGCAGATGACACCCAACTCTATTAATCCTTTCCTCCAAATGCCAAGGATGCTGTCCTGGTCCTAAACTGATGCCTGTCATTAGTAATGAGGACTAATAAATTGAAACTAAATTCTAACATGACAGAGGTACTCTTGGTCAGTTGGAAGGCTTATCATGGTATAGGGATACAACTTGTGCTGGATGGGGCAACACTCCCCCCCCCGGGGGGGCACAAGTACACAGCTTGGAGGTGATACTGGATTCATCGCTGACCCTGAAGCCTCGGGTGTCAGAAGTAGCCAGAAGTGCCTTTCAACAATTAAATCTTGTGCACCAGCTGCACTTGTACCTTGAGGCGGTAGATCTGGACATGGCATATCAAGCCTTCGTTATATCCCATCTAGACTAGTCTATGTGGAGCTGCCTTTGAAAATCATTTGGAAGCTTCAGTTGGTCCAAAGATCAGCATTCAGATTACTACCTGGGGCTCTGTACAGGGAGATTATCATTCCCAAGTTACGGCAGCTCCACTGGATACCAGTCTGCTTTCTGGCGAAATTCGAAGTGCTGGTTATTTATTTTATTTCTTATATTTATTCCCCAGCCTTCTCACTCCTGAGGAGGGACTCAGGGTGGCCTGGTTATTGCCTTTAAAATCCCAAACAGTTCAGGCCTAGACTACCTGGCTGACTGCATCTCGGCATACAAGCTTGCCCAGGCACTACAATCAGCACATGAAGCTCTGCTCTCGGTCCCACCCCCGTCTCAAGCACAGCTTGTGGCAACGAGAGAAGGAGCCTTCTCTGTAGTTGCCCCCACCACCACCTCTGGAACTCACTCCTTAAGGAGATTGCAACAGCCCCCTCCCTCCTCTCTAATAAGAAACAGCTAAAGGCTTTTTAAAATGCTGTCAAGCACATAGAGAAAAAGACATATACAATATATAAACACCTGGAAGAATAAAAATGGAACAGAATATGGAAATGGCTTTCCTCTGGGTTTTTAAATGTTAGGTTTTAATTGCTATTAGCTCCTAATTTTTCAATGTTGTCCTAAATCCTTATTTGTTAAGATGTAATTTTAGCTATGTGATGTTTATCTCACTATTATTATTTTGTTTAATGTGTTTTATTTGATTTATATCATTGTCTTTTGGTTGCACTTTACAATATTGCATGGTTACAGCTATTTGTTGTGAACTGCCCTGAGTCCGCAAGGAGAGATAGGGCGGGATATAAATAAAGTATTATTATTATTCTACACAAAACCACAGTATGTCACAGCAAACGAGATCTATATGCTGGATTTCGTATCAAAAAATCACAAGTCGAACACTTTCCAAGCGTCTAGAGTCCTAGTGTGTGTGTGATGTATTTCCGAATAATGCGCGCAGATCCAAGTAAGGTGGCCTTTTGCAGTTGACAAATCATGATTTTGTCAGTGTTTATTGTTTCCAAATGCTGGCTGAGATCTTTTGGTACGGCACCCAGTGTGTCAATGACCACTGGGACCACCTGTACTGGTTTATGCCAGAGCCTTTGCAATTCGATTGTGAGGTATTGATAACAGCTGAACTTTTCTTGTTGTTTTTCCTTAATGCGGCTGTCACCCAGTATAGCAACATCAATAATCCAGACTTTTCTTTTCTTTTCCACAATCGTGATGTCTGGTGTATTGTGTTCCAAAACTTTGTCAATCTGCATTTGAAAGTCTCACAGTATTTTTGCATGTTCATTTTCCATGACTTTTGCGGGTTTATGATCCCACCAATCTTTACTGATGTCAGGTGGTACTTGTGACATAAGTTCCAGTGAATCATTTGAGCCATAGAGTTGTGTCTTTGTTTGTGGTTCATCTGTGTGATTTTCTTGCAACATCTGAGGATATGGTCCATGGTTTCATCAGCTTCCTTGCACATTCTGCATTTTGGGTCATCAGCTGATTTTTTGATCCTGGCCTTAATTGCATTGGTTCTGATGGCTTGCTCCTGGGCTGCAAGAATCAGGCCTTCTCTCTTCTTCTTCAGTATTCCATTCGTGAGCCATAACCAGGTCTTCTCCTCATCAACTTTTCCTTTAATTTTGTGAAGGAACTGCCCATGTAATGCTTTGTTGTGTCATCTGTCAGCTCTGGTTTGGAGTGCAGATTTCTTGTACTGACTCTTTGTTTGCTGTGCTTTGAGAAGTTTCTGATTACTGACTTCAATGAAAGCAGGTTATTGGCTTTCCTTTACATATTCTGCCAGAGCATGTTTTTCTACTTCAACTGTTTGTTTGAGTTGTAAGAGTCCTCTGCCACCAGACCTTCAAGGCAGATAGAGACGGTCAACATCACTGTGAGGATGCAGTGAATTATGAATGGTCACGAGTTTTTTTTCTTTATCCATGCACCCAGAGTTTTTGTTATAGTTCTTATTATTTTCCCAGAGTTCTTTCCAAAATTTAGTTGTTGCAGTTTTCTCAGGCTTTATGACTACTTTATGTGTTGCTTGGTTCAGACTCTTGTAGAACCATCTTTGGTCTGTTTGAAACAGTTGATTTTGCCTGTACTAGATGATTCTGGCATATCTTTCAATTTTTCTGGCTATTTCTGTAATTTGTTCTTTCATGATTTCCAGAGTTTCTTCAATTTTTCTGGTGTTCAGCCAGTACATTCTGAAAAGATATTGCTTGATTTTGTCATTTTTATATTTCTTCTACTTCATATTCTTCAGGCTACTTGCATCTGATCATAGATTTTTGATTTTCAACTCCAACCTGACCTTCCATTTTTATTATTATTATGGTGCTGAGAGAGTACAACTTGCCCAAGGTCACTCTGTGGGTTTCCATGGCTTTGTAGAGATCTGAACCATGGCTTTCCTGTGTCCCATGACCCCATCACATTGGCAACATTGACCGTCCTACAACAGTTAGACCTCACTTCAGGTACGGACCCTGACAGATCCGACCACATGACACAGATCTACTTCTAGGAGGGCTCCATGCCTGAAGTAAGGTCAAACTATCATAAGAGGCAATGGCCAGAACATGGAGAAGAATAGGGGAAAGCCAGGTGGTGACACTTCCCCACCTGGAATGAGCTAAGGGGTGATGCAGGCAATGCAGGGTGACGGGTCCCCACACCAGATTTGCCACAATCCATGGTGAATCCCTACTGCCATCACCTATCTTACTGACCTCAATGTGATGAGGTCCTTAGTCCAGTGCTCAAAGCACCAGGTTATTGGCCATCATTCAATTTGAGTAGGATATCTCTTTCATGTCTTTAACTGCTACATGAAAAGAGGGGAAATCCAATCTATACTAAAAAAATTGCCTAAGAAAATCCTGTGAAATTCATAGGTATGTTATAAGTTAACAGGCAATTTGTAACCATAAAAACAGGCACAGACAGACCCAAATACACATATACAGAGACATGGTTACAGATGAAAGGGGGAATGCTATATCTAATAATAAATAATAATACAAACTTCATTTATATTTTGCCCTATCTCCCCAAGGGGAACTCAGGGTGGATTCTAATATACAACAGCAAATGTTCAATGCCTCCATAAACAGACAAAAATCAACATAATAATTCCAGAGGAACCCCACATATCAAAACAACGTAAGAGCCTAACATCAATAAATTAAACCCAACGTAATCAAACAAAAATTGTATAATGGCATAAAATCTGAACATTAAAAACATACCTATAGCATTTCTTTTTGCTGCAAAGGGCACATGAGCTTATTTAGAAAGACACGGGGTAGTCCTAAATTTACTGTCATAACTGTCCATCATTGCTTAACATAGGATTCTCCTCCTCCTTCAGCAATAAGTAAAGGTTTCTAATTTGACTGTGAACTTTATCATAGCCTACTCTCCCATACCTGAGCTGTGGTAGTAACAATACATGCAGACCTAGGACTTCTGGAAATCAGAGTGTAATCCTAGATGATCCATGGAAATCCACTAAGTGAGCTTGGCAAATCACTCTGCCTGACCCTTAGAGAATCCCTTCCAAATAAATCTTACCAAGAAAACATGACATATAGTCATCTTAGGGTATCAGAAGTCAGTAAGGACTTGAAGACAGACAATAACAATGAATTTTCTCATGTTCTTACTATAGGAATGGGAACACTGGATCATCAAAACTGTATCCTACAGAACCCCTGGAGCTCTCAACATTTGGTGGCAAAAGTCACTACCCAGACATTCTCAAAATACTTTTTAAAAGCAAAAGATAAAAACAAAAAAATCACTTATAGTTTTATATTCATCCATGTGCTGCCAATTTTTAGATGTATGTAATTTGCCAAGGTTCCATTTTAGCAGTTGTATAATTTACAAACATGAGCAGATTATGCTACTTTATTTTATGCTTTATGGTTGCTGATTCCTGTATGTCCATGTGCAAAAATAATTACATCAGAGCAGACTTTTCTTCTTAGAGAAATGAGTTTGTATACCTAATGAGCACCTTCACATCAAAATAGCTAAATACTGATTATTAATATCCCTTCTGTGCCGATTGTGAAAATCAGCTGACATGGAATTGTTATGTTTTATTGCCCAGAACACAATGCTTAAAATATCCCGGTTTGCCTGTATTTTATTGGAAGGTTGATATATTTTCCGTCGAAAGTTATTACCCAACCTAAACTCTAAGGATGGGTGCATTAGCATCCCAAATATGTTTTTTTTCACCAGTACATTAAACATTAAAGCAGTATGTTTGTATAGGTGTTGCTAAATCACAGTTTTTCCATAGTATAAAGGCTAACAGTGAATTAAGTCTGGACATGTCTGTGATGCTTCAGTCACTTAATCAAACTCAGTTTGGTCAATCACGAAGTCCTGAAGAACAGCAATGGCCCCATTCTGTGACTAAGCAAGTCACTTCAATGACACATCTGCTCTTTTAGGCTTTGATAAAAGGAGACTTCACCTTGATTGAAAAGCCAGCTCTGACACAATCTTTAGTGGAAAAACTATCCTGAGACCACCTGATCACTCTAAACTGCAGAGAACAGGCATAAACACCAAGATCACACAATCTGCAGTACATGACTGTATTTTTAGGTCATTGGATTTTTGCCCATGCAGAGCAGAAAGAAGTGAAAAAGAATAGCTCTGCTGGAGAAAAAAAGCAAAAATATGGCCTACTGTAGAAAATGCTGAAGCACACAAGCTTTAGTCGGGGTACACTTTATTCTTAAGCATCCTTAGCAGTATTACTGTAGTTGGGGGTCACCCAGTGTGTTAACTCATGGTGTCACCTCCATGGATCTTCCAGAGCAGAGCAGACCACCATATGGTAAAATACCAGAAAGTTTGACAAAATATATGACTATAAAAAACTATCAGCAATAACAAAATTTGCATGTTTGTATACAAAACTATGTTGATTCAAAATAAAATTGAAACTGGGAAGCAATGACAGCTCTAAATGGGACACATGTGCATTAGAGTACAAAAGTAAACTACTAAAGAATTATACCCTTGTAGATATATTAATGAAGTACAGGTCAGCTGGGTGTATGAAGGGATGGAGAACGTACTGTATGAATCTTGAAACATTTCTGGAATGTAATTCTCATTCTCTGTGATCAACCATGGCTGTGAATTGGAGTCCAGCATCCTCTGGATATTAGGCTCCATGCTCGACTTCTGCCTCATTTTTACTCCAAGTTATAAATTACTGTCCAATAGGCTTGTTTGATTTTTTAAAAATGGTTTCAGATGTAGGGGGTTTGGATCTAAAGTCAATTCCAATTTTCACAGGAATAAAAGTTCAAAACTTTTCAAAATTTCCGAGACTTCTGAATCCTTTGTTAATGGTTTCAAAGTGTTATTTCCTGTTTCATTGGGTGGTCTTTACTTTGAAAGTAGTTGTTTTACTCCAGAAGGGAGGGAAGCAAAGGGAAGAAATCCATCCACTCTGGTTAAAACAGCTGGGAAAGGAAATGATTCCATCCACACTGGTTTAAACTGACACAGATCCATCCCATCCACACTGGTTTAAACTGACGCGGATCCATCCCATCCACACTGGTTTAACTGACACGGGAGAGAAAGGAAAGGAATCCATCCACACTGGTTTAAACTGAGGCGGATCCATCCCATCCACACTGGTTTAAACTGACGTGGATCCATCCCATCCACACTGGCTTAAACTGACACGGGAGAGAAAGGAAAGGAATCCATCCACACTGGTTTAAATTGACACAGATCCATCCCATCCACACGGGTTTAAACTGACGCGGGAGAAAAAGGAAAGGAATCCATCCACACTGGTTTAAACTGACATTTTTCCTGCTGTTTTTCTCCCTTCCTTTCTCCTCTTTCCTTATCTCTCTTCCTTTCCCTTTCCTTTTCTCCTCCAAATCCCAGGAAAACATTGGGGGGGGGGGGAGTTTACTAGTTTCCCCAGGTATGTTGTTCCTTGCAAAGCGGTGGTGTGGCACCTTTCCCACCCAAGCTGCCTAGTCCCTTCCCCGGCTGCTGTGCCCTCCCCACGTGGTTTCCCCTCATTGGCTGGAGGCAAGCATCCCAGCATGCAAGCTATTCTTGCCTCCAAATGCTGGGTCTGTTCTTAATCACTTCCTGAGTCAGAATAAATATGGCAACAGTGGCTTCGAAAGGGGAAGGATACTTCCAGGTTCCCAAATCGCTTTGAAATCACTTCAAAAAGAAATTTAATCCGAAATACGAACATTCCGACTGGACCTAACAATGCCTACTGTCCAAACTAGGTACTGATGAATTTCTGAGTCATAAAAATATGGTTCCTCACAGCCATCTCACATTACAGTTTGTACATTTTGATCAACTCTGCTGAACTGCATCTACATGTGTACAGCACACCCTTGGTGCTCACTGTATTTGGTTCCAGGACCCCCTGTGGATACCAAAATCCATGGATGCTCAAGTTCAATTATATACAATGATATAGTAAAAAAAAGGTACCTTATATAAAATGTAGCATATTAAAAGGCAAAATCAAGGTTTACCTCTCAGTTAGTGACCATGGCCACTCAACTCTCTCCAACCTTCCTTCATATCAGGTCACAATGCTTTCGCCCCTTTGCTTCTTATATGATGCTGTTTGCATCTTTCCTTCCTACCTTTTTCCTCTCCTCCCACCTTGACAATGTATCCCCTTTCAGCTCCACTATTTGAAGCAGTCAGTCACTTCTTTCCTATTGCTCCTCTCATGTCATCTTGTGTATTGCCTCTCCTCCTTGCTTCTTGGACTGCAGTTTTTATCACTTATGTTCGTTTCCTTCTTTTGCTTCACCTCACCACTCATAATGCAGTCATTTCTTGCTTCTTGCATTCCCTTCTTGCACCACTCATGTGGTGAGGAAGATTTGTTTCTTGGAAGACAACTGACAGAAGACTGATCATTGTCTCCTATATCAGTTCCTACAAGGCTAGGAAGCTTGGAATCAAGGACAAATAATAGATTAAAAGCACTGGATGAAATACCTGGAAGTCAAATAAAAATCAGTCATTCAGGTGGTATGGCAACCTTTTTCTAACACCGTGGGAGTTTTTCTGGGTAAACCTGCCTGAAGACTAAAAACCAAACCACAAGGCATCTGGTCCAAATTATATAAGAGTAACTATTCCACATTAGGTATAATTAGATATGATCAGCATTTATTTATAGCATTTATTTGATGCAGTGATTTCCAGTACTAATGCACAATAGCAAGAGAACCTGCTCAGTATAAAAAATCTTAAATATCACATTTGCATCCTTCATGTTGATTAATGTGAACTTTTTGCATATAGCAGAACACTTTTTAAACATTAGCGACTAGGGCCAATAGTTTGTAGTAGTGCAAACTGATTATAACATTCTTATGTTCAAAGCTACAGAAGTAAAGTAAGCACAAAGGGGTCTTGGATGGTAATGTGGGTGAGGAAATAAATGTTCTTGTGGAGAGTATAATATTGTCCAATCATGCTTTTAGAGAGCTTCCTTTCTGCAGATGCTAATTGTTATGCTGCCATGACAACAACTATTTTCTGCATTAAAATGAAAACTGTTGCATGCCACCACTACCCTTAGAGGAAATGGGTGTTAGGATGCACTCAGGACACATATTTTTTTAAAAATCTTGTCATTAAGCTGAAAACAGACCCGCCATTATTAAGCACTATATGTTTCCAGCGTTCCATATGTGCATTAAAGCTTGTCTAGCAATTAAATATTATACTTCATTTTCCCACTTGCAATTAGAATATTAAGGGTGTAACACTGAATCCTTTACCTGCTGAAGCTGTTTCTTAGTATAGCAGCATTTAATCTGTAATCTTGAATATGCAATTACCTTAATTAGAATAATTTCATAAGCAGGTTTGGATTGCCCTCAATTTCATGCCTCCTTCCTTTTATAGGTGTGAATGTGTTTGTGCATATGCATGCATGCACATATAACAAAAGCAAAACATTGAACCCAAGAGCTGAATAATTAAATATTCCAGTTTTCCTAATGAGAAAACAAAGTGGAGAAAAATGTATCAAGTGAACTATAAGATATTTTCTGAGTGGGGATTTGTTCCCAGGTTCCACATAATATATGAAGTGGCTATGTTACTTTACAATTTAGGCCATATTAGGTTTAAACACACACATAGGCGGGAGGGAGAGCTCATTTTTTTTAAAAAGGGAAAATATGAAGAAATTGAAAAATTAATTGGGCACAACTGTATTTATATAAAGTTTACCTACCACCTTAAGATGTCCATATATGATTGACAAAGCTATTATGCTTTGTAAAAAAATGTTCATGAAAATTTCCAACAGAAATATGCATGCTCATTAAAGCATCATGTACTAAATAAATTAATACAGAAGCGGTGCTTGATGTTCCTTCTTTCATATACATTCAAAGTATGTAAAGAAACTGTGACTGTGACTATCCAACCTCCCCTATGTGGAATGCTAACTGTTGATCTCATATGTTTAAAGTAACATGTGAAAGAATATGCTAAATCTGTACACTCATATGTTTATGGCTTCTAATTGCTTTGAGATTCAAACTATGGAAATTCAAAATGTTAAATCGATGGCTTCAATGGTATAGCCAAATGGAGCAACAAATATGCCTAAAGAAAAATGGAATATATCATAAATTTAATTTTAGGTAGAATGTGCTGTCAACTCTAATGTCAAAGCTTGTATATTTTGCATTCAGTATATATACAATTCCATTCCTTTGGATATAAGCTTATTTTTAAATATATGTAACTCAAAGTATTTGATTATGATTATGATGCTGTTGTTGTTGATGATGATGATAAATGTATTCTTATATCCCACCACCATCTTCCTGAGGGAACTAGGGGCAGCTTACATGGGGACCAAGCACAGCATATACAAAGAATTCAAATTTACATAATTGAAAACATAGAAAAAATAAAACAATTAAAACCGGAAAAGTAAAACCATCAGAAAACATATCAATCAAATCAACTACGAGTAACTGGAAAAAGTGGTTATGATCAGATTTGAAATGGCAGTGCAAGGCTTGTGCACAACGCCGAACAATAGGGCTGGGGCTGGAAGTAAAGTGCTAGAAAAAACCAAAACAATAAATTAGGGCTAGGCAGACCTGATTGGGAACTAAACCGTTATTCAAAGGCACATTGTAACACCCAAGTTTTCAAGTCTTTACAGAAAGTGGACAGAGTGGGGGCCAATCTAATCTTCCTGAGGAGAGAGTTCCATTGTCAGGGGGCCACCACCGAGAAGGCCCCCTCTCCCACCCCCCACCCCCACCAACCATGCTTCTGACAGAGGAAGGAGCGAGAGAAGAGCCTCCCCGGCAGATCTTAGAGCTCATGCCGGTTTGTAGAAGGAAGATATGGTCACTAAGGTTAGCAGGGCCCAAACCATTTAGGGCCTTATAGGTAATAACCTGCACTTTGAATTGGGACTGGAAACTTATCGGCAGCCAGTGGAGCTGCCTTAGTAGAGGCATTGTCCACTCCCTGTATCTAGCTCCAGTTATCAGCTTGGCTGCTGACCTTTGCACCAGTTGCAGTTTCAGGGCCACCTTCAAAGGCAGCCCCATCTAGAGTGTGTTGCAGTAATCCAATGGCCGCTAATGGCTTTCAGTTAGCAGGTATCAGTTTAAGAAATTCCTTTGTGCTATTCTTAATTAATATTTTTAAAAGAAGATAACATGTTCAGAATTTTTGTTTCAAAACAATAATTGGTCGTCCACAGAGTAATCTTATGATACTATCAAATTATTTAAATGTTTGTTAATCTCCAATGAGGAGGTAATTTTAATCCACTAAATAGAAACACTTCAAATGTTAAATGTTTATACAAATATTTTATCACAATTGTTTTCATTTCTCAATAGATTGATGGCTAAATGCATGTCCATAACTGCACAGCACATGCACACTTTCACAATATCAAAACATTAATGTTCAACAGAGAATTCCAATTAGCTTCTATAACAATGAATCCTTCTTTAAAATAAAGCTTTCATGTAGTATAATGTAACAAAGTTTGCAACTGAAGAACCCATGTTATCAGCTGTTTCATAATCTCAAAGACAAAGGTTATTTGCATTCTATGGATGATCAAAAACAAGAATCACCCATATTTGATGCCAGAACATCATGATTCATCTGAAAGATTTTGTCTTTGAACACATGGTGAGCCATCCTACATTTATCTAGATCAGATGATACAACAACAGAATGTGTTGAATCCTAGTATCTTTTGCATTCAGCAACCTTTCCAATACTCTTCTCTCCAATATCTGTACTTCCTACACTATATTTTTGTGCACAGATTCATAGGTATACCTTCCATTTGAGAGAGTAACATGTGAATCAGAAATTTAATTAGCTTGATCTTTGTAACCTCTAAGGCTTCCTGGTGAGTGTAGGATGAGTAGAGATTAATCCAGTGTTAATGCTCACAGCACCTTTTAATGAAACAATTTTCATTAAAAGCTAAGAACAAAACAAAATGGCAAGAAAGATCTTCCTTCATGTCCCTTGACCTGTTAGCAACCCACAGCCTAATGGTAATCAGCACTATATAATTATATTTACTTAGATGAAACATCTTGAGCTGCATTTGAAACTAGGTTCCAGCTACTGCAGGCTCTGAGATGTTATTATTAATGGTATAGTTTCAAGTTTCTATGTCAAAATCCCAGTTTGATTACAGCTTTAGTATTTCAAGTCATACTACAGGGGAAGGCTGATATGCGTGTCCTCAGGTGACATCTGTGAATACCTGAAGTTTCCAAATTACATTCATGTCAGACCTGTTTTTCTCAGCTGTTATTCAATCATCTGTTTCACATTCAGTAAAGACCTTCCTGCAGACTCTTATGCACCCTGTATATTAGCCTCTGGCAGCTGTTGGTTCACCCAAATAAAACAAGGTTTATGGGTGGGAGACATTGGGGAATGTAGCCGAAGAAAAAAGAAGTACTGCTTTAGTTGGTCGGTAAGGCCAATTGTTCATCTGCTCAACAAATGATGCTCAAAGCAGATGAACAATTTGAATTTGAAGCATCATTCATGATGAAGAGCACCATATCATCATATAAAGAGTACAGCCACAAACAAAACACCCTCACCATCAACCTCAAAACAGTAGGAAAGGAGAGCAGGAAAAGCAAGAGAAATGTATGTGTTTGTAACTGTCAACTCTAAACTTCTAATTGGTTTTATACTGAAATAGTATATTGCAGAACTCTTCCAGATCGTTCTTCTCAGCAATTCTCTTGGACTTCTGGGACCTGGAAGTGTATAGCATTGGGTTTGTAGCTTGAAAAATATGAGATAGTGAAATCTTACTGTCACTTTATGTTCCACATTTATCAAACACTCCTATTTCATTCCTGTTTGCATGACTTTGAGGCCAAGAACATAAAACAAGAGCTTGATTCATTATGAATTCCTAGTCCTAGCCCCAATCCTTCAACAATGCAGCCCCTGCAATTATTCAGCAATGTTTCTGTGACTTCAGGCTAGGGATGAAAAGAATATTCAAAAATAAGGAAATAGTACAAAAATAGGTTCTTGAATGGTGATATACTCTGACTTGGAAAAAGCTGGAGTGGCAATAATCCAAAATATTATTTTATGCTCAGAAAATTTTGTAGCTGATGAAATATTCTGTGTAAGATAGCATTTTCTGCATAGGAAACAGCATTTTATCTACAGAAAATAGTATTATGATGATTAGTCATACAGGTAATGCTGTTTTCTCTGCAAAAATATCACAGACAGGTTTTGCACAGATTAAATCATATGCACTTTTTAAAGAGTTTCTTGAAATGTGCACAGAATTGCTCATTGCTTCATTTGAGAAAACAATATCAAATTACTACATCACCATGTTACGGTTGTAATGGCAAATTTGGCAAAACCATTTCTGAATATTCCTTGCCAGAGATAACCTTATGAAATGTATTGGGTTGTCATAAGTTAACAGGTGACTTGAACACACACACACACACTCACTCATTGTTTTGGAGAGACTCTAATGAAGACCACATCAGAAGAGGAATACTTGAAAGTACTCACTATTCACTGCATAGAACTTCAACTAATACATAATTTACCACGTTGTATATCTGTATTTGCTTATTATTTAATTATCTATTGGCATTTATGTGTTGCTTCCTAAACGTAAAACTTGGCATTGATGCCATATATTTCACTTTTATTTCCACTATACACATTTGTATATAATAATAATAATAATAATACCGTTTATTTCTATTCCGCTCTTCTCACCCCGAAGGGGACTCAGTGCTGATTACAATACACATACGACAGATAGTCCCTGTCGGAGACGTATAGTTTTTACACATAGACAGTACAGTTTTACACATAGACAGTACAGTGCAGTTTATAGAAGGGTTTCTTTCTTGGCTGCGTCACAGGGTAACAGGGACATGCAGGTGTGCGTCATACAGGGTCAAACAGGATGTCTCTGCTCCAATTAGACGTCATTGTTGTTATGCGTCTTTGCGTTACAAGGGGGTGCTGTTGTTCCATCCTCATTGACGGGAGCCTTCTGTTTTTCCCACTTCCGCATTTTCACCCCGCAGGGCAGCCGAAACTTTCAGATGTTGAAGGACTGTAAAAACCCTTCCCCACTATTTATACATTTATACAGTGGTCCCCATTGTTGTTTGAACTGCTTGGGTGGGCAGTGGACTAGGCTCATATATTGTTATTATAGCTGGTCATCCCGGCAAGCTCGGGGATTGAACCAGCAACCTTCCGATTGCAGCACAGTTTGTTCTACCGCTGTGCTATCTCCTCGGCCTATATCGGAATTGTGAGGATTTGGTTAACACTATTGTCCTGTTCCATGCACAAAACCCACCATACTTATTCAACTAAAAGTTAGCAGTATCAGTTACTTCAGAAAGGACAACTATACTTGAAGGGCATGTATTATTCCATCAAGAAATAAACCAAAGTACATTGCTATACTCCATGTTAAAAAAACAAAGAGGTAGAAGTTGGTAACACACATACATTTATGGGCTTTATCCCACACTGCTCCCCCTCCCATTTCTAAACACTTAAAATTCATTGAGAACATGATTTATGACAGAACTCTTCCCACAATGCAGGGGAGCTTCCTGACAGCATATGTCATGCTTTGTTAGGGAAACATCTGAAACAGCCCCCCAAAGGGAGAGGGGAGAAAAGGATCAGATGTTGACTTCTGGACTCAGGTAGTAGAATATAACTGGGGAAAACACCCAAACCCTCTGGGATAGGAGCTGTCAAATTTGTCTGTGTTGAATCACTTTGGTGGTGGGGAGTAAGGGCCGGTCCCTTACCAAGCATTTGTATTTTTCTCCCAAAATCCTGCTTCATGAACCTGACATGGTAATTTTTTAAGTCACGTTTCCACTCAAGTGTTGTCTGGTATAAGATCCGCTGCTTGGGTCTATTGCATAGTTGCTGGATTGGATGGAAAAGTCAACTTTTCCTCCAAGATCGGCTGCTTGGATCTACTCTAGAATACCGGGATCCAAGGGGAAAGTCAGGTAGGATCTGGCCATGGTAGTCCACACTCTGGTTACATCCGAAATAGATTATTACAATCCACTCTACGTAGGGTTGCTCCTGAAGATTGTTCAGAAGCTTCAGCTAGTCTAACGCTCAGCAGCCAGGTTGCTCACTGGAGATGGATACCGAGAGCGCACAATGCCCTTGCTATGCCAGCTCCACTGGCTGCCTATTAGCTTCTGAGCACAATTCAAAGTGCTGGGTTTGGCCTATAACGCCCTTAATGGTTCTGGCCCAGTTTACATGTCCAAACGTATCTCCTGCCTAAGACCTTAAGATCTTAAGATTATCCGGGGAGGCCCTGCTCGCTGTCCCCCCACCATCGCAATCGTAGTTGGTGGGGACAAGAGACAGGGCCTTCTCTGTGGTGGCCCCTCAACTATTGAATTCCCTCTCAAGTGGAATCAGATCCACTCCATCCCTCCTAACTTTCCGGAAAAAAAGTGAAACCCTGACTGTGGGATCAGGCCTTTGCAGACTAGACGGACTTGATGGAAAAGCTATGATTTTAATGGACTCCGATGGACTGTTTTTAAGACGACAACTTAAATTGGTGATTGCTTTAATGTTTTTTCTAATGTTTTATACTGTTTTTACTTAATATGTATATCTGTTTGTTGTTAGCCACCCCGAGTCCCTCTGCAGAGGCCGAGATAGGACAGAATATAAATGTCATAAATAAATTTCCCCTCAAGCAGTGTTATATTTAATATCAGCTGCTTGAGTCTACTCTAGAGTAATGGGATCAGAGGGGAAAATCAAGTATCCAATAAGGATGTCCTTTATAGTGCTATGGGACAGAACGCCACAATAATATGATGCTTACACACACACACACACACACACACACACCTACTGTGGAATAGAGTCCTATGTCATTTTAGGCTTAATCCTGTCATAAAGTGATATTGTGCCTACAAATGCCATTCAGTTCTGACAAACATAATATAGTTATTAAGAATTATGCACTACTTTCAGTAGGATAATAAAATATCTCAACAAAGGTGAGGCAGTCTTATAGTTTTACAGGTTTGTCAGCTTTCTGTGATGTAAACTAAAAGTTTAAGATTTCAAAGTTTATGCACACACAAAAAATCAAGCTTCAAAGAAGGATCTAACAATATTCCTATTTTGGGTGACAACTTGATGCTGCATTTTCCTAGCACTACAAAGAAAAGGAAAGATGTTTAAGGGCGAAAACAAAAAAAAATGTAGCTAATGCAAGTTCCAGAGATTTGGCAAATGTCAGATTTTGATCTAGATAGCCTAGATTTCTAGCAGCATTGATCAGTCAGATACACTTGTCTCTTGAATATAAATAAATCCACCATGCCTAGCACTTCTTTTTCATGTTTCTTCCAATTATGCCATGGGATGGAGGCCCTTGTAAGCTTTTCTCAAAATCTACATTGGAGGCTCCTTCTTTGGAGGCTTTAAACAGGAGCTGCATGGCCATCTGCTGGGGGTGCTTTGATTGTGTTTTTCCTGCATGGCAGGGGGTTTGGACTAGATCTAAGTTACAACAAGAATATAACTACTCCACACTACATATCTCTAACACAAAGGTAGAGGTTTGGACTAGATGACACATGTGGTCTCTTCCAACTCTGTGATGTAATTATTCTATATCTTAATGATGTCAGGCTCTTCAGTTGACTTTCTGGAAGCTACTACATGGGAAAAAAGGAACTGATAAGAAGAAGTGACCAGAAGAGTCGAAAAGCAGAGCTGCCTTGAGGCCTAATGAACTTGAAAAACAGGTTGCCAAATACAAATGTTGTTCTAGCTTCTAACTAGTCTCCTATTGTTTGCCAAACACTATATTCTACATAACTATCCAAGGAGAAAGGTAGTTTACTGTGGAGGAGGTGCTCGAAACATACAGTAGCTATATGGCATCCAGTCATCGAAAGGAGATGTGATGGAAGTAAATATTTTTAAAGGCAGATTGTTGCTCTAAATAAGTCAGACAAGGTTTTAATTCTTGCCAAACAGGTTTGAAGAGGGTAATGATAAAGTGCTGAAATGACATATAGAGACATTTGGATAAGAGAGAACTGCCTATGATATTAGGGGAGCTTACAGAATAAATTATCAATGGTTATTATACTTTACTATTGTGTTAATAAACTTGTTTTGCTTTAAACCTGTCTGAGAATAAATGTCAACATTTAGGGATCTCATCATTTAGACCCAGCAACCCAATCTAGCAAGAGAACAATTGGGGAATGTCGCACACCAGCCTAGAAACCTGAGCCCTTAGAATCCAACCACACAACTCCAGCTGAAGGAGCTGTGTGGTCTTTTATTGAAGAAAAACAGCAAGCAATAAAGGAAAAGGAAATGTATCAAGAAATAGAGTTTAATCAATAATCCAAGGAAATGTTCCCAATGCCCATAGGCTGAATGAATCCTGTAAAGTCACTTATAAATCCAAGCAGGTAAGTTCCAGTAATTGATAAAATTCAAAAGGTTTCCAAGGAAGATCAAAGTCCAGACTGGAGCACTTGAGCTAAAAATACAGGAGACCCGAAACATGAGGCTAAATGCAGGAGCTAAAATACACAAAGGCTTAATTGCAAAAGTTGTCCTGAATCTGAAGATTCAAACTGCAAGGCATGGCTATATCAGAAACTAGATTTCCCTCACTCCCCTCCCATACTCTGGCAAACTGAAACCACTGCTGAAAGGATGGACCTTGAGCTGCCCATTAGCACATTCCTTCTTTCTATCCAAAGGTGCACAGCCAGGTGCATTATCTGTCTGATTCCCAAGAGAACCAGCCTCCCTAACAGCGTTTCCCAAACACTGTCTCTGCAAGACATATGCAAAAGTTTCATCTCTCTCATGAACTGTGGCTGCCCCAATCCCTTGCACAGTAGATCCCAGCATCCCTACTGAGGACACAGGTCCAACAGTAAACAAGGGCAGGGTGAGTGGCAGGAAAACTAGGGGTTGATGTTTTGAACCAATGTGATTAAAGGGATTTGTCATAAATATAAACAAATAAATAAACAAACTACTCTAATTTCCTTCATTTCACCCCAACTCATCAGCTTGGTGGAAACAAAGTGAAGTTGCAAGTCTCAAGAATGTGCCAAACTTAAAAGACAATATTTTCAAATATAGCCATGGTTATTAGCACAAGTTTGCCAGTTAAATTATTTAAAGACCCACAATATGACAATATGACAGAATATTCATTTTCTTAATGTGAAAAATGCATATGAAACACCACTCAAAACTGAAAGAAATGTGAATCTAGCACCAATGAAATAAAGTTAGAAACACATTTCAGAATCATGCAAGGGCAGAACTAAACTGCAGCACAGGCAGATTACTCTGTTGGATGTACAACAATAACTCTAGCGAGAGAATATTTTATAAACTCCTCTTATTCAATACAACAGCCACAAAATACATTAAAAACCACACATCTGCAAGTCAAATCAGAAACCAGTCATCCAAACAGAAGCAATAAGTAACAAAAATGAGTTGGTTAGTTGGAAAAACTGGACATAATTCAGCCCAATGTAAATTCTCTCCACACTGATGTATAATTGAAAAAGAAATCCTAATCTGAAGCATGAACACCACTAGCTACTCTCTCGTGTAATAGTATTTCACAGGAGAGTCAATCTGAAACATACAGTTCCAAGGCAGCAGCAAAGTGTCTGCCCTTTGACTTTTTCGTGCTGCTTCGAATCTAATAGTGAACAACTTCAGAAAGGATGACAGCAGTATGAGAAACTAGTTGATGTTTTGTTACCCTCCTAATTGTCTTTCATTTCTACATGCTTCAAGAATTGAAGTCAGCTATTTTCTTTCTTTCACTACTAGATAAGATCTCTCATTGCAGAATAAGTTGGAACAGGTAAATATATCTGCCTAAGCACTTCCATAAGCTACCTAGAAGTTAAATTCAGCAGCCCAGGCAAAGGTAAGGAAAAAGATATCTTGATATCTTGAGAGGCTGAAGTGAGAATGTTAAATTCTGCTAAAAATAAAATAAAACCTACTGGAAGAACCAAGAAATAAAAGAATCAATAGGACAGGCCAAAAGTCAGGGCATATCACTACTTTTAAACTCTTTAAGCATATTTATTAGCATGGACATCTTCTTATTTGGTCATGCACCCACTACTGTTATATCCTATGGGAAATGAGGTGATGCATTCAGTTGAAAATGGCACTCAAATAATGTCTTTAGATTTTTTTTTCCAATTCAAAAAAATCTGGATAAAGCTAAGTGAACACAGAAGTAGGAAAAAAGGACAATCTTTTTGTAATATACAAAGATAGCACATTAACTGCAAGGGCTCTATTTTTTTCTGGAATTTATTCTTTGTGGAGACACAAGAGCTCTCAGACACAGAATTTTAAACACTTCATGATATTATATCAGGATTCCAGAGGATAGACCAATAACAGTTAAAGTGGCATCAAAGTACTATAATTCTGAAATGTGATAGAGACAAAGTCAATAACAGCTGACTTGGCAACATGGTCTGTTCCTAGCTCATGGAAGTAGCTTCAGTCGGGAAATATTTACAGGTGATCTCCCTGTATCACTAAGGACCTTCATCAAATATGCTAAATTGCCCATCCTATGATGGTCCTACTCTACTTGTACCATGGAGCCTGCTGACTCCCATCCCACAATGTCAAACTACTTCTGGCAGGGCTCCATGGGGCAAGTAGAGTAAGAATGTCATATGCCGCTGCTACGGCAACACAGGAAGCCTGTCGAGTTGCATGGCCAATGACATGGGGAAACCATGTAGCAAATACTTCCTCCTGTGGAATGGGGTAAAGGAAAAATTGGGCGATGTGGGGCATTGGGTGACAGGTTCTCCATGCCCCCGCTGGATGCACCACAATGCATGCCGAATCCCATAGGTTATGTGATGAGGTCCTCGGTTTCATTGTGATTCCATTCTGCAGTGACAGACATTAGATGACTGGGAAAAATACAGCCAGTAGACATACCCAAACTGTATTGCTTATAACTTTTTATTATATTTGTACTCAACCAGTGTCTGTTAAATCTACTTTGAGGATTCAAATAATACTACTAAGATTCCATCTACACTGATCACTGAATGCAGTTTCAAACTGGTATCAAAGAAAGTGTTTTCATTGTGCAGATGATTACATAGAAAATCTTGGAACCAGTTTGAGGCCCGGATGGAGATTACACAAACCATAGAACATTAAGGTCTTATTTTATGTTCATTGTCTAGCTACCACAGTTTGGAGTTAACTTGGAACTACATTAAATGGGCATTGTAGATGGGACCCAGGAGAGTTAAAAGATACTGGTGTAAAAAGTGCAATGCTGGAATTGTATTTGTCAAACATACTTATTAATAATAGCCCAGTGAAGGACCTTGCTATAGAAACATTTTATTTTGTTGGCAGATGCTATTAATGGCATTTGAGGATAGTGGAGGCAGAATATTGGACAGTATCCAACAGGTCTTAAGGGAAAGTAGTTGGCTTTACTTTCTTCAAGGACAGAGAAGTAATCATTCTGCCACCAAGAGAACCATTTCTGTGTCCAATCATATCCCGCTTAAGACTAATAAGCAAATCAAGGGATATTGTGTATGGATTTATTTGTCATTGTGATTTGACATTAGTGGTTTCTAGGCACTGCTGCAGCAACAATTAAAATTTAATTAGCTCAAAGTTCAAGCAATATGTTGTGAAAGAAACATTTAAAACCCTTCATAGAAGATTTCCTCTCATTCTAATCCATAATCAGCTGCAAAATAGTTTGTATCTTGTATTAATAAGGCATCCTTCCTTTTTTAGTCAGCTATAGATAACGATCTGTGAATCTAGCTTTCCCCTTACTAACCAGGCTCTCTATAGTAAGGAAGTAAAATTTTATTTCCATCCCTCCCTATCTCCCCTTGGGGACTCAGGACGGTTCACAACATAAAAGGCAAACATTCAATGCCATAAAAGTACAATAGACATGAAAATTCCAATAAATAAATAAAAACCCATTCAACAATAAAATAGCCCATCTCATAAGAACAATAATTAACAAATTAAACAAAATTAAAAAGAAAAGTTAAAATCTGTATCCAAATTCCATTCCTTATTACAAAAGCCTGATCTTTAAACATTCCCATCTCCATATGCTTGGGTACAGCAATGGGGCCATTCTGATTTTGTTTGGGAGAGAATTTCAGAGAGGGGGCAACTTCAGAGAAAGCTCTCTCTCTCATTCTCATCAGCTAATTGGGGTGGAACTCTGAGGAGGGCCTGCCTTGATAATGCATTGTCCAGACAGGCTCATATGAGGAGAGGCGTTTAGCCAAATATTCTGGACCCGAACCATTTAGGGCTTTAAAGGTAACAACCAGTATTTTAAATTTTGTCCAGTAGCAAACTGGAAGCCAGTGTTGCAGAATGAGAGTTGTTCTCTTCCCATATGGTGCTCCTGTTAATCTTCTGTCTGCTGATCTCTAAACCAGCTGAAGCTTCTGAGCACTCTTTAAAGGCAGCCCCACTTAAGAATGCATTGCAGTAGTCCAGATGAGATGTAACAAAATGCTATAGTACATGCTATAATGCTGGAAAGTGCCACATTTGTACAAATACAATGAAATATAAGTGTTAAGAATCCCTTTCCAATATTCACATTGTTCATCTATGTTGCTCCGTGCAATTTAAATATCTAAAATCTGGGTTTTAACCAATTATTTCTGCTGGCTGTCTTTGTAGCTTTCCTTTCTCAGAAGTAAGCCTTTTAAGATAAGCTGAGCAAAATGAAATGCTCCATTTCAGGCAGTAGCTTATGATTGATTCAAATAATGCTAATTGCATTTCATTTCTCTTCATTGTTGATTTGTTCTGCATGCATCATAACATTTTCTAACCATGGGCCTTTTTTATTCAATTATACATGATGATGCTCAGGTCTTTTTTCCTGAGTGGTTACAGTTAATTTAGAATCCGGTAATGTTAAAGGAGCAAAGCTCTCCAAATTTACCAGGCTCCAGGGCCCCCAAAATGAGGTTAAATTCAATAGCAAGGAACTGAGCATTTTAAAACACTATTCTGCAGCACATGAAATCCTTGAATAATTCAAAATGTGTAACAATCAATGACGTGGGTTTGTGTAATTTAGCTCTAAAAATCTACTTCACTCAAATGAATGCATTAACAGTTGAATTCTTTTATGACCAAGGGGACTAGTTTTTACTAAAATAATTCAGATATATCCTCAGTTTTCCATTTAGGGCAATGATGGGAATTGTGTGTCCATGCAGATGTTAAGCTGCAACTCCCAACTTTCCTCCCTATTGATTAATTATCTTTGTTAGGGTTTCTAGAGATGTATGACCTCATCACAAAGGCTACCAGAATTGCCACGCATCATGGCGATTCTAGTGGTGCTTGTCAGGGGGCATGAGGAACCTGTTACCCCATACCCCACATCACCCTACTCACTGGAGTCTTTGTGCCAAGGGGGAAGCACCGACTGCCCAATTTCCCCCATTGCTTCTGGTGCAATACAGGAAGCCTCCTGTATTCCTGGATAGTTTTACAACGGAGCTCCTCCAGAAGTTCCTGTGTTGTGAGATTGGAGCTGGTGGCCTCTGCCATAACATTATTGAGGAACTGGAGCATGCCACCAAAAACAACCCAAAGTGATGAGGTCACAAGTCACATTACACATTTATGGCAGTTTGATACCATTTCATGGCTGCTTCACATGAAATGAGATCAAAAGTTGGGGAACTTTGGCTTCTCTGCAAGAAATTTAATAGAATGGTGGGAAATTCTTAATTCATCACCAAACTACAAATTCCAGCATTCTATCAGATGGAGCCAAGGCAGAATACAATATTGAATTTCATATTACATGTAATATTACTAATAATATTACAGTATAGTGGTATAATAATATATAATACTAATATTGTGTTATTCTAATAATATAATATATTGTATGTACTTGTAAGCTGCTCTGAGTCCCCTTCAGGGTGGGAAGGGCGGCAAATAAATGCCGTAAATAAATAAATAAATAAACAATACGATGTATAAATAATACAAATAACAATACTTTCCCAGTAAAATACTATCCACAGCCCAGCAACTGTTGAATGCAATAGCTATGCAGATGAAGTCCTCCCTTTTTCCAAAATTTAATCATGCAAGAGATATTCCATGCTGCCTACTCTCCAGCAGTAACAATGCTTATTTTAATATCCACCTCCAGACCTGTGCTGTAATATGGATGCAAACAGGATTACAAGGATCTGACTCCTTAATAGCTGCAATCTTCATTTTCTTGGCTCTGAGCTGAATACATACAACATCAAAATATCAAGCTGAGGTGCATTTGAAATGCATACAAAAAGAGAGGTCCTGTGTGTCTATATGCAGTACATGTTCAGATACTTGACTTGCACATGTATTCTTGTATCACTTAATTATTACCCTCAACTATTTCAATGAATTATTAGAAGGCAAATATAAATATAAAGAACAGCTGGAGAATAGCACATATTTAGCACTTAGAAAAATGAAATTTGGTACATTTTCATCACTGAAAACGCAACAGAAATTAAAATGAAGGCATCCAAATTTTCCTGACAGAAGGTCAGTCTTCAGAAAAGGAAGGAGTTTCATTGACCCTCTGCAGGCTTGATGGACAATTGAGGAGGACAGACGTGATTTTCCCGCATTTGTCATATAATTTACTTATTTACTTATTTTCTGCTGGTGTATGGATGACATTTCTCATCACAGCAGTAATCTCCTGTGTGATGATGCCTTGCAACAGAGGTCTTCATTCTGGTTGTCACATGGAGCTTATTGGCAGTATGGGACTGGAAATGTCATGTTCCTGCATCCTGATCGCCAGTAGAAGACCTCTGCTACTTGAATGGGCTGTTAGCTATTGTTTTGGGAAACCATTCATAAACATGTCTAACAAACAGTTACAAATGTGTCAGTCTAACCATTCAACAGGATGCCTGTCATGTTTCTTAACATAATATATGAAATATATCATTAATATACTTATGAAAGTATAGCATCCGAATGCAAATTATCCAGTTAATGTTGATAAATAAATTAGATAGCACTTATAAAAGGTGTTGGGGCATAATCACATACATAACAGTATAAGCATTTGTGCATGACTGGAATTTGATCAAATGTTTGAAGTGTATCCTGACAAGAAATGAATGTGAATACAATGTCATAACATATCTTTTAAAAACTAGATTCCCTTTGTGCTGTACTTACTGAACAGATTCTGCATAATCTAACTCCCAAATTTTATCATTTCCTTATATTTATTTGGTTGCCTTGGAGACTTCCAATTATGTGCTATACATGATGTTCTTTCTTTTAAAATTAGCCAAAAAAAATATATGCTCGCAAATCCTGGTAAATTTGTTCAAAATGATAGAAGTAACATAACATTAGGTATTAGCAAAGGTCTAATGTGGAACATTCCTGACAGTTCATAGATTAAGATCTTCTGGTGATAACCTGCTCTCAGCCCTACTGGCCTCACAGGAGCAGCTTCTGAGGACAAGGGAGAGAGCCTTCTTGGTGGTGGCGCCACAGCTGTGGAACTCCCTCCTGACCTTTAGGAGACAACTAAAGACCTGGCTGTGAAACCAAGCATTCGGCCCATCATATGAATATTTAAAGTTAAAGTGAAAGTTGAAAGTGCAGTGACCCAGGACTGTTTATGACAATGGCGATGTCTCTGTTTGATAGGTGATGCTATTTTATGTGATGTGTTTCATAATGTTTAATGGTTTATTATGGGTGGGTCAATTTAAATGTTCTATAATGGCATTGAATGGTTGCCAACACTGTGAACTGCCCTGAGTCCCCTTCGGGGTTATTATTATTACTTATGGTATCTGTACCCCGTAGCTTCTCACTCCCGCAGGGGGACTCAGCACAGCTTATATTTGCAGCACTACAGGCCGCAATACAACAATACAATATAAAAATACACCATATAATCAACATCATGTGTATCGGTAGTTACTGAAAAGGACATTCAAGTGCCACCTCGGAGTTGGTTGAGGTAGGCAGGATATCCCTGGGTACTGGTTGTGGGGGGTCGGGAGCAGGTTAGGGTTTTGCCCTCCCTTCTGCTCGAGATCCCCGTGTACAACTAGGGGCCACTGTGTGATACAGAATGCTGGACTAGATGGGCTGAGGTCCGATTCAGCATGGCTCTTCTTATGTTCTTATGTTCTTATCATTAAAAAGCATTAAAAACATTACATTAAAACCACTACATACAACCATAATTAATTAAAACCATCGAGCGGAACACAATGTCAGTCCAGTCAAGTCCAAAGTGTCAATCCAGTCAAATCCAAAGGTACAATTTACATCTGCTGCCCAAAGGTCTGGTCCCAGAACTTTAGCTTTTTTCTAAAAGAGGGTTGAGAAGGGCAGTGTAGAAATATCACAAATAAATAAATAAATAATCAGTAAGCACATTCCAGAATTCCAGCAGCATTGGATCTTTCTTCGAACAATATTGACTATTGTTTGGAATGTATTTGGTGTATCTTTGCATGAATAATTAAAATATGTGTGTGAAATAAAAAGAATATAATATATAAAAATGAAAAACTCACAACAGCTAAATGCCATGTCGAAGGCAACGAAATATGTCACACATTTCATCAAAGAACACATATCTATTTGTAATAGAAATTTTAGAATTCATTCCTACAGAGGGTGTGGAGTACCCAAATTCTTCCAGCTATACCAGTGAAAGTGCTGTTATGTTACTATAAATATCTTTTGACCTCTTCTCTCCGAGACATCATAAGATGCTTATAATCAAATGCAGGGGCGCTCATTAGGTAGATCATGATCTACTGGTAGATCTTGAAAGGCGTCCTGGTAGATCGCAGGCAGATCGCAGGCACAGTGTGTATGGCTCCCATGCCATTTGTGAGGAATGCTCAGGGGCTTATTATACTCACATTTAGTTGTATTCAGTCTTAAAATGTATTATATGGCTCTCACTGAAATACATTTCCTAATATTTTGCTTTTATGGCTCTCTGAGTAGTGGGTAAGTAGATCTTTGGGACTTGGTTGTTTTATAAGTAGCTCGCATGCTGGAAAAGTGTGAGCACCCCTGATCTAATGGAAAGAATAAAATAAAAACTCCTAAATTCTCCCATACAGCCCATTCTTTAAATAACTGTATAGTTGAGTCAAGATACACACACGCACACTCACTATATATATATATATATATATATATATATATATATATATACACACACACACACACACACACACACATACATATACACACACATACACTTTTACAGGATTGGTGCATGTGTTTAGAAAAAAATAACTGGTTCAGAGTTGTTATTTTCAAGTTAATATTCTGATTTGGCTATGTGTTGGGATATACTGTAAAATTAAGATTTCTTGGAGAAGTGCTCCCCAAGGCTTTAATGGTCTTGAATATTTCTACTCTGAATCAACTCAGACAATAGGCAAATACAAGATGTTGGGTTTAATCTTCATATCCCTATTCTAACTGAAGTCATAGTTTTATTAAAAAAAAAACCATATATTAAAAGGAGATTGTTGCATTTTCTCACCTTTGAATGTAAGTTGGGAACTAATCATATGTCTAAATGTTTTCCCAAGTAATCCATTTCTTAGTCTTGCCTAGAAACCTCCCTGACAAACTACGTTTCTATTTGCAATATCTTCCCAATTAGGTTGAATAATAAAGAATTGGAAGAGACCACATGGGCCATCTAGTCCAACGCACTGCCATGCCAGAAAGTATCCCCAACAGGTGGCTATCCAGCCTCTGTATAAAGTGCTCCAGAGAAGGAGCCTCCATCACACCCAGGCAGAGTTTCACTGTTGAACAGCTCTCATGCAATCTTCTACTGTATATTGAAAGCACAGAGCTAACACTAGCACACCTTTTATAAGACTATACATTTTCAGCATACAGAAAACAGACTGCAGAATCATCATCTGACTGTGGGATCCTAGGAGTTATAGTCCATAAATATTTTTTCCAAGCACTTTTTTCTTGATCTGCTTTGCACATATGTGTAGATGCCCTTTGTAGAAAGAAGCCTAAGGCAAAAAGAGCTTGGGGAAAATATTGTTCTGGTCTATAACTCGCACAGTATCTCACAGCTAGCATGTTCAGATTCTAGGAGTGTTAAAGCCATAAGGTTACTTTCCCAGACTCTGAAGAAAAGATGGAAGAAAAATGTATGCCATATAAGTACCTTTTAGCCATGTTCGAATTGTATCTTGTAATGGGAAGGAACCGCTTCATTTGTAGTTCCATTTTGGAAAGACAGAAGGAGACATGAACTCGCAAAAATCATGATCGACTGGGAATAAAGCTCCACAATTTTCCTCATAATTAAATTTATTTATTTATTTAAAACTTTTATATCCTGATCTTCTCTACCTCCGTAGAGGGACTCAGACCAGCTTTTCAGTACGTTGATTCCGCAATTCTCAGGTTGCATATGAATGGCCTAACATGTGGTGGGCCTGATCATGCAAGATTGTTACATGTATTCAGCATCTTGCTGGAAACTAGGGTAGTACAGATTCACTCATACAGTTGTTTCATCCAGATTCAAGGAACTTGTGAATCAACACTGAATGGAGGTGAAGTTCTTCTCAGATAGTTAAAAGTACATTTAAAGGGAAATTCAATGAGACACAATTCAGCTATGGCCAGCTGCTCAAGAGTATAAAGCTTGGAAACAAAACACCTTAAAATGTTTGGGTTATGTTCATTATCATTCTGTTTGACTATCTCAATAATTTAGTTATAAAAATATAACTTGCATCTGTATGAATGACTAAAGTAGCCAGATATTGCATAAAATATTCATGGAAGAAATTCCAACAAAGTTCCCTTTATTTTTGTGGATGCTTCATTATTATTAAAAAGAGTAAGTTCTGTCTGGGTATCCCTCCTTGGAGTGCCAATGCCATACCTTTCAAATTCATTAGATATTTAAATAAACTCATGGATACCTCCCTCTTTCCATGTGGGTCAGCTTATTATCTCAGCTACAGACTTGGTGTGACTTTTTCACATATATTTTTCACAAACTCTGTTTTGTCCATAATTGCTTCTCACAAATGGTTTTCCCTCCTCAATGATTTCTCATTAAGAATGGGAGACTCAAATGAGCTAATTAAAATGGGTTTTATTGCCAACAAAATCTATCTTTGCATGAGCTATCATGGATCTAACTAAATGTTAACTGACAAATATAATCATGTTGCTTCAGGGAGTAAGCACTGCAGTACACTTTTTACAATAGCCCGTCAGTTCTTGCCAGCTTGTCATGTCTCCCCCACATACTTTGGCTGGTCATTCTGTCAACCACAACCAGGATTCATTTATGCACCAGCAACTGCTCAATAGAAGGCCCGGGGGGGAGACTTAGTCAAATTGATCATTGTATTTTTCCTATTTCACACAAACACTGGGCAATATTAACCCTGCACTGATATTCAAAGACATACCCGTGCAAGTCTGGAGTAAAAAGGTAAAGATTTCCCCTGACATTGAGACTAGTTGTGCCTGACTCTGAGAGGTGGTGCTCATCTCCATTCCTAAGCCAAAGAGCTGGCATTGTCCATAGGCACCTCCAAGGTCATGTGGCCAGCATACTGCATGGAACGCCGTTACATTCCCGCAGAAGCAATACCTGTTGTTCTACTCACATTTGCATGATTTTGAACTGCTAGGTTGGCAGAAGTTGGGCCTAAGAGCAGGAGCTCATCCCGCTCCCTGGATTCAAACAGTCAACCTTTTGGTCAGCAAGTTCAGCAGCTCAGTGGCTTAACATGCTGTGCCACCAAGGGGAAAGATCGAAAGATTATGTGTAAAGTCAGGGGAGTAAACGTACAACTTTAAATGAACAACATTAAAACAGAAGGTGTCACCTCATCACTATAGTGCCTAACCCCATTGCATTGAGGTAGAGGTGTGTCTTCTCTATGCTTCTCTCGCTGCCAGCACAGTACCAACACAGATTCCCTGGGGGCTGTCATATGATGCAGGGCTATTTCCAACGGGGTTCTCTGCTGTCAGCATGCTGACAGCACAGAGAAATGGCGCCCCGAGGAGTTAGGTGTACACTTGATTCATACAAAAAAAGAGAATGAGACAAAGAGGAAGTGAAGGACAGTGGGGAAATGTAATGGAAAGGAATACCATGACCTCCAATGACCCCTGATGGTAGGGAACGTAGTGTGATGCTACCCCACAATTTTCCCCGCTGCCCCTCAGCTTTGTAAGGGCCATCTAATGAGGTGCTTAAGGTGCATCAAGAATGATTGCAGTTTGACATCATCATGGCTGAATGTTACAGAATCATGGGAGTTATACACCAGTGCTCTTTGGCATAAAAGACTCAGAGCGTTGTAAAACTACAACTACCATGATTCCATAGCATTGGGCCATGGAAGTTAAAGGTCAGATTGAATTCATTCTACAGTGTAAATGCACCTTACCTAGTCTACTAAGCTATTTACCTTATGCTTAGCTTATGTACTGGCCTCTAAGGCCCCATCTACACTGCCACGTAATAGTCAGTGTAGACACCTATAATGCAGACTGAAATGCATTGAACTGAATTATATTAGTCTACATTGCCCTATAATACAATTCATTTCAGTTAATCTGCACTCTGAAACTGGATTATAAGGCAGTGCAGATGGGGCCTCAGGTGCCACAGGATCCCTGTTCAGATAACAATGTTAATTGACAAAGATGTATCATTCCTACAGCTTACCACTTTCCATTAATATGTGTGTTCTCACTTTAATGCATTGGTAGAAGTGTATATGTGTAGGTCATGTTTTATCTGAACTCAAGACACATAAAGAATCCTCTACATATATTCTACTGAAAACACACGTGTAACAGGTAAGGGCTACTGTCATAATACCACTCTTCTTACATGTGGTGATCTTCCACTATGGCCCCTTTCACACAGTGGTATAAAAATCACATTGAACTGAATTATGTGGCAGTGTGGACTCAGATAATCCAGTTCAAAGCAGATATTGTAGATTATCTACCTTGATATTCTGGGTTATATGGCTTTGTGGAGGGGACCTATGTTACTATATAATTGGCACTGTTGCAAATTGCTGTTCACATTCCTATACAGGCAGTCTCCAAGTCACGAATAACATAGGTTTGATCTTAAATTGAATTTGTATATAAATTGGAATAGATTTTTTAAAAGTGTAACTCTATATTTATCTCACTTCCTGTTGTCTCGCCCCCTTTCTTAAATATGTAAACCATATTGTAAATCAGATATAATTTGGATGTAAGTTGGATGTAATTTTGAGGTAATTCAGGGACCGCCTTCACTGCCTTTTAACATTATGCTGTGCTAGCCACAAAGAGCTGTACATCTACTTCCAGTTTCAAAGCTAAACTGTGGTAGCTTATGAAACAAGCTTGTTTATTAAAGCCTTTATAATGTAATTAGTTTTGCATGTATCAGCAAATGTGCATGGTTTGAAATCTTTTACAGCTGTGCCAACAAATGTTCATCTATCTTTTTAAACTTGTCAAATTGGTTAATATGTTTTAGTCTCGTTATATTGTTTCATTGTTTATATTGTTTTAAGGTGATTTTATCCTGAGATCTTTCAACAAATGGAAGTATATCCCTGTTTGAACAAATACACAAGTACATAGTTTTTTTTTAAAAAAAATGAAATGAATGCAAGGATATTGATCGATCAGGATATTTTCACAGATTTGCACAGAATGAATGATAAAGTCGCATTTTGCATCTGCAAACCTGAGTCAGAGATCGATTTAGAAGTTGCCTAGGAATTAGGCTAAAAAAATTCAGCTATGGGTCACTCTTTCTTCCTTTGTGAAAAAGAGTAACATTTCGACCTTTACAAAATTCGTAGATCTTCAGTGATGAAAAATAATGAGGAATGAAGTTCATGCTGATTGTTGAAATGCCAATCTCATAAAGAAATATATCCAGGATCAGAGATAGACAAATTCATTGATATTGACTTATTTCACGTTCATCATTTTAGTTAGAAAAATCAAGTTCTTGTTACTTTCTTCATAAAGAAATGTTTAATGACAACAGCTACAACTAACAAATGAAGTGAACTACATTGTCTACACAGACCAAGTTCAGTTAACTATAAATGTTTCCAGGATGGTTTACCTGTCTTAGCTGAAGCTCTTAAAATGGACAAACTGCCAGAAAGAAGAACTGATATGCCTGTCTGAAAATTGAAATTAAAATGATAAATGTGCTGATTAAATGCTGTACCTGCTGTACCTTTATATTGGATCAGTTTGGGTTTTGGCTTCACCAGGGAAGAGCTTAGATAGCTTTTTTAATATAAGCAATAGACCTTTGGTGCTTATACAGATGGAATCTGTTTGTGTGCAACATGTCTTAATGCAGTGTTTTTCAACCTTTTTTGAGCCGCGGCAAATTTTTTACATTTACAAAATCCTGGGGCACACCACCAACCAAAATGACACAAAATGACACTCTAACACAGTAATACATATAGTTAATATGTTTTTAATGTATTTATACACTCAGTTTGAAACCTGAGCCTGTTTCGATGAACACAACATAGATATCCTGGCAGGAATGGCAGAAAGACACACACACAAGGTCTTGCTCAACAGCTGTCAGTCATGGGAAACCTTCGGCCCTCTGGGTGCTTTGGACTTCAACGCCCACCATTCCTAACAGCCTGAGGGCCTTTCCTACTTAAGTGGCTGAGGGGGGAAATGGAAAAGGGCCTGAGGCTGCTAGGAATGATGGGAGTTGGAGTGAAAAACCCTGGAAGGTCCAAGTTTGCCCATGCCAGCTTTCGATTCCATCGCCACATCTATCTTCAGCCTCTGATGGTTTGAATATATGTGATTATCTATGTGATTTTCTACCTTGTCGCTATGATTATGGTGCTGCTTTTTTAAATTGTCCGCAAACTGACTGTGTTATTGTGCGGATCTCAGAACTGACATTGGATAACATCGTGAGGATACACTTTGTTTTTTGCACTCACTTCCATGATTTCATCAAATATCGCGAGTTTTCCATAGAAGAGAGCTCCGTGAACTCACTACTTCCTGGTTCGCAACTCCTCCGCTCTCTGTGGCGACCACGCCAAACTACCTTATGTAAGACTTTTGATTTTCTCCAGCAGGATTGGGTACTTTGAATGTGTGTTTTGCATGTGATTATGTATGATTAATTGTGCATTTTGTACTGTGACGTAGCAGCGCTCCTTTAATAAGTAAGGTTATTGAAGGTTCCAATTTCCCATGGCACACCTGATGATCGCTCACGGCACACTGATTGGGAAACACTGTCTTAATTGAACAAGCACTCCTAGAAGATGTTCTTGTTGGACTTAGAGTAACAACTAAATTAAATTTGTTCCAACTCTCATATTGTCGTTGGTGTTCTGATAGGTTGCACATGTTTTAGATGCTATCTAGTGATATCTTTCTGTTACCACAAATAATCTTTGACTCAAGAGGACCTAGATCCACTCTGTGAGAACATGGGACCAAACTCACATAAGGGATAGAGTGCCCAGGAAACACAGAAGTTGCTGCATCTTGAGCAATGTGGAGTAAAGGGAAAGTCAACATAACTCGGCCACAGATTTCTTCTATTAATAGAACTTCAGACCTAGGACATTTCCTCTTAATGCGCAAGAGATATCCACAAGATATAAAACAGATCCATCTATTGACCTAGAATCAACATGATGCAAAATAATAATTACAATCAGCACGGGTGTTTCAACTCAAATAATAACACACTGATGTTTAATTTGCAAGACCTCAGTCTATAATCCTAGCTCAGCTAGATACTTGCTGGGCTGTCTGGGACAGAATGCTGTTTCTCAAAATTATATCGCTTGGTTGCATTGGCAATGAATATGAGACTAAGATTGTAAAAAAAGGAATGGAAACAAGCAGAATTTCTACATAATCTTCAGCAGTTAGGAGAAAGGAATTAATATGTTTATAGTTAGTCTTTAAATTTGGAGAGCACTAGGATGATTAGTTGGTTTGAGGGTAACTGGGGCCCCTTCCACACAGCTGAATAAAATCCCACAATATCTGCTTTGAACTGGGTTATCTGAGTCCACACTCAGATAATGTGTGATTTTCTCCCTTGATATTCTGGGATATAGGGCTGTGTGGAAGGGCCCTGAAAGAAGGAAACAGCTGCAATGGATTTTTGTAAATTCATTTTCTCATCCACCCTGCTAAACCACTTTTCTTGTTATTTCTTTCTTTTTTTCTTTGTAATGTCACATTCTTATCCTTCACTATTTCCTTGGTCTAGAGATTCCCATGTAGATTCCAACAAGAATTCCAGGATTAAGCACTTCAAAATGTAGGGGTTTTGGGATAGATGAGGACCCTTTATGCCAGTGGTTCTCAACCTGTGGGTCCCTAGATGTTTTGGCCTTCAACTTCTGGAAATTATAACAGCTGGAAAACTGGCTGAGATTTCTGCAAGTTGTATGCCAAAACACCTGAGGACTCACAGTTGAGAACCACTGCTTTATGCAGTCCTTAGTGCAAAGCACGGGATAATCATCTAGATGCAAGGACAATGCCTCTACTACCTGGTATATTTCCTGCTTGGTTTAAAATAGTTTTGCCTTGGAATTAAATAGACTATCATGCTGTACTAATGAGATCATAAGTGTTTCAATCTCACAACCTAAATATTGTAATTCCCCAGTCTTCAGGAACTCACAAAGAGCAAGAAGAGGTTTTGCAAAAAAAAAAAACCCAAAAATTCAAGAGAACCAGCTGGAAAATGTAAAAACGTTATAACTTTAGAGTAGGATCAAGCTGATTCCAAGAAGCGTCAATTATTTCATTTAAAACATAATTTTCATTAAGTTGCCCCATTGTGTTAAACATACAACATAATTGATAACTAGCTGTTTTATATCTGATGTATGTAGATATGGGGAAACTGTGTTGATATATTTTGTTTTTTAACATTGGTTCTATTGCATATTCAAAATATATTTTCAGCATGGCTGAGACATACTGTATCATGGAAGAAAAATAAAAATAATGAATATTTTTAACATCTGTAGTACAAGACTGTGATGTAAAAAAAATCAGTTCTGGGAGGGACGTAATTTACTTACAAACAATGGTGGCAATCAAGTTCTTGCTCTAGGATCACCTCTGCCTAATTAGTTTATCTAAAACAACCTCAGCTTTCTTTTTTTTTAAAAACCCAATTATGGTCAAAAGGCCATATTTTCCACAGTTTCACCAGTCTTTAAATTGACAAAGTCAGATGTGAGAAATAATCATCCACGTGAATAGTGCTTCTAGTTTGTATGTTCTTGCTTCACCTCCTTTTAGGTCTCAGTTTCACTCTCAATTTCCTCTTTATTATCGTTTGTTTTGGTCTTTGTCTTATTACAGAAGTTGAAGTCTGGATTTACAGTCATTTTACAGGGAGAGAGGAATATAATTTAACTATTCAACATCTTATTTTTTTCTTGTTGCCAAACAAGCAATATTGGCCCTTTAAAAAACCAACCAATGAAACAAACCAACTAGCCCTTGAGATATTGTTTTGCTATTTGTCATTATTTATATTATTATGTATGGTTAAACTAATGAAAACAATTACTGATAGAAGATTGAGCTTTAGTAAAGATTTTTTCTATTGACAACTTAAAATCACCACAGTTGTATAACAATAAATGTCCAAAATTTGTTGTTGAAGACTTTCATGGCCAGAATCACTGGGTTGCTGCAAGTTTTTCTGGCTGTATGGCTATGTTCCAGTAGCATTTTCATCTGCACCTGTGGCAGACATCTTCAATGGTTTGTTCAGAGGTCCGTTGGAAATGAGGCAACTCTGCTTGTGTCATTTCCAACAGATCTCTGAACAAACCTCTAAAGATGCCTGCCACAGATGCAGATGAAATGTTAGAAAAGAATGCTACTGGAACATGGTCATACAGCCCCAAAAACTCACAGCAACTCAATGTCCGGAACTGACTCCTGTATTGCTCAGTTGCATTATTATTCATGCATATTACTATTTTTCAGGTTTAGTAACGTCTACATCTGTTCTTGCTTCTTCTCTGGTTCATCCATATATTAAAATTCTACAGGTTGACTGACAAACAGCAATCAGAAAGAATAGGCTAGTTATGTATTGTTGAATGCTAGGATAAAACAAAAAACAAATAATGTTCTACTGGTATAAAGATAATAACATTATATCCTTAGCTTATCAGCTAGATTTACAGTTTTTTCCTCTGTTTTGGTGTCAAGAAGACTAGAAAGTAAACTTGGAGCCATTAACACTGTCCAAACAAAGACAGCATAAGAAGCATTCAGGTCATGTTATCATATCTATCATATCATCTTTTTCCACTCAGGCAAAACTTTCATGTGCACCTTCTTTTGGACCAAGTCCTATGGACTTGCCCAGGGCCAGCTAAAGGATTCTCCAAGTTTATGCTATTTCTCTATAATTAGTATTGTATATATCAAATCGATGCTAGTTATTTATCCAGCCCTGGGCTGTGTGAGATGAGATCTCCCATTTTTCAAGCCATTTCCTTTGCAACTCAAACATATATTTCCACGTATATTTTTATGTCCATACCACATATGAACAAAGCCTACCATTTAAATCCAAGAATATGGCTCCAAATTGAAGTATTTTTCAATAATTTGGGGGGAGATCTGGTAATCTACGTTGGAAGTGACTGCACAGGGAACACCAGCCTAAAAACTATTTATCTGATGCAGTCATGCTCATCTGCTATCTTAAATCCTTCTATGCTTGCATGTATTTGTAGCTTTAACTTAAATGGCCTTCACTAAATAGTGGAATATCTGAAAACTAACTAACATGGACCTGCTGAAGCCTGTCTCTTCAAACTTCTGGAACTCCAGCAATTCATGATTTGAAGGTCTGACTTTAAACTTGACAGGGTTTTTGAAAAATTATTACCATTACTGTTATAGAAGTACGTTTGTACATTAGGTAGCTTAATCCAAGTCTTTGATGCTATATATAATCAACTGCTGGCTCCACCTAGTGTTGCTTTAATGCAGTTCAAATTTGACATACATATTGAAAAAGGTAAGCAAAATAGAACATCACTATTTTCATGTCTGCAGTATCAACAATATATCCTTAAGACAGCTTCCCCTCAATCCGTAAAAGCACATGACATTTAAACTCATACTGTTTATATGTGTAATATATTCTGAATCTTTGGGATATTCAAATCTGCCTGAAGAGTGTTAGAGAGTTAGACTTGGATATTGTTAATGAATCACTGAACAACTTTGCAACATAAAATAGCAACCATTATACTTTCCCCAAGCTTTGACCTTTCTGTTAAAAAAACAGCCCAACACTATGCTTGCTTTAGTCACATGTGCGTGGATAACACCTTTCATTAATTCTTTTATCTGGATACAGGTTTATTAAAATGCCACTTAAGTGTCTATGATTTAGCAGGCAGTACATCAACTCCATGTTAACATGAATCCACAGAGACACTAAATATAATATTTAAATCAAAGTACCAATAGGAAAAGCTAACACTATATCTGAAACAATCCCTTTGTATATTTTTTAATTGATCAGCATATCTATATGCAATTTAATCATTACTGATAACATGGTTTACAAACAGCAAAACACACTTTTTAATCTGAATAAACATATTCCTATAAATAAGGAAAACATATCAATAACCCACTGTGCATTTGCTAAAGATGGAAAACACATGTCAACTTGGGGTGATAATCAGGATGTACAAGGCATATAGATGAAAGGAGAGACAAAAAGGTAAGAGTAAATAGTGGCAGGAGAAGAAAAGCTGATGTTGTTTTGTTTTGTTTTTAAAATCCCTTAAAGTTTTTTAACACACCCACTTGAACTTCCAATTATTGTTCATTTCTACTTACTAATAATAAGCCAACAATTGAACAACCCTCCTCCCTAAACTGAGGCATGAATTTAAGGAATGTACACACAAGACTGCTCATAGTTACCCTGCCCTCATACTTCCCATTTCAAATGATTTTTCATTTCCCATCATATGTCATTAGCAGATTTCAAAATTATCTCTGAAACAAGCTGATAATACAGAAATTAAGTACAATAATCAAGTGAGAAATGATAGACCCAGCTGGACAGGCATCAAATTGGCAAAATGTGAATACAGTTCAGTAGCTGAAACAGATGCTAGAGTTGTTAAAAGATCCTACAGGAGATATAGATGCATTTCCTTCTTATAATAATACCCAAGTGAATGCATGACAAGAACTAAAATGGAAAAGAAGAAGGGGAAAAAATCCCGATGGCAAAGCTAATTACAAAGGCACAACCTTCAATGTTATTTGCTGTGTCAGAATGCTCAACATATACACTATACAGCTTTTTCCTCACACCGATGACACAAGTCAGGCTATTCAAGTCAAAACCCATGCAACTAAGCCATATGGAACATTTGAGATTTCTGAGTGACTCTCCCCACCCCCCTTGCTGAGCTTCCCCAGGCTTAGGACACACTTTGTTCTCTAACCTTACCCTTTCATAACAGCCTCTTTCAAGCAAGTGGTTCCCTGAGGTGAGAAGCAAGCCGAACGTCGTAACACAAGTACAAATGCAATTCAGAAATCCATTTTGCAGAAACAACACTGTTTTCAGAGAGTTTCCAGACCGGAGCAACAAATCCTCTGCCCTCCCCAACAGAGGCTCATTTGAACGTATGCTTTGTCATGGTCAGTTTCTAATGACATTCATGGCAATGCAAAGGCTTTGATCATCCTACCTTCCATGCCAGCTGCTTTTCTCATCACTCCATCATGCCAATAAGTTGGCTGCGGTAACAAATCAAGATAGTGCAAAACAGCATCTTTCCTCTGCATCTGTCATCTTCCTGAAAGCATTCTATTGCTGCCGACTGCTGGGAACTAGAAAGTCTATTTGAATTCCAATAGCTCCCCTTTCGCATGATTCAAGTTAGGTTAGGTGGGCATGCCTAACATGATTCTCTCCATCATTTATTATGCAGCTGCTACGCTGCCAGTGTGGTAACCACTCTGACTTTATCTGATACGTCAGTCTGGCAAACCTATACCTTAGTACAAACACACAAGGAGACACAGCAGCATCCTGCATTTAATGAGCCTTCTTTCTGCCTCGGAGAGCAGTGCATCTGCAAATCTCTTCCAAATCCCAGCACTCGTGTTCACTGTCACAGTGTTTATTAAGGCTCACAGCTTTTCTTAAATATGATTCTTTGGGAGGGAGGAGGGGCATTTCCCTTGTCATCCTTCCTCTCCTCTCTCCCTTCCCATTTTTCCATTTCCTATTACTGAAGGATTTCTGTGAAATCCTCATATAATGCACCTTCTCTCCATACAAACTTTGCTTAGAAAAGACTTCTAAAATAAACAAGATAATGGGACACATTATTCATGTGTCGAGAGATTCTTTTTTATCTCAATGACAGCCAAAGCCAATGCCACAAATCTCTGTGAATCTAATGAATGCCCCTCTAATGAAATGAGAGCACTCAGTTCAGATCTAATAGAGTTTCTGTTTTCCAGGTGATTCCTTACCTATATCAGTTAAGAACATGACGAGGGAGGGAGCTTTTTCATGATTTTGTCAAATGATGCCAGTTACAGCTAGAATAGCTAGTGAGTGACAGACAGCAGGGTTTATTGAACACAAACATCTGTCTTGATCAAACACATGATCAACAGATATCACCTAAAGGATAAAGGGAGTCATGTATATTTTAATTTTTTTTTAAAAAAAACACCTGGTATTTTGGTGTACTTTATAAATAGCTGATGATAAAGAATGTAAAAACATGATATGTCTTTAAAGAACGAAGTAGATGCTGGCACCCACTAACTCATTTATCATTATGCTGAAGTAACTGCAACTCTACTCACTGTATACCAAGGTGGGCATTCTATATCTCATGGGCTGCACAGAGCATCTGGCCCTATTTTTGTGGCTCTTGAAATCTCCTCTAGTTTCCCAACTCCTCAGGCATTTAGGGGGATTTTTGTTTTGTTTTCAAACCATGCAAATATCCTCCAATTGCATAAAAAATTGAAAATATTATCTCACACACCCATCACCTCAGAAACTTGTACTACTTCTCAAGTAACCATAAAGTGCAGTGATAATTTTGAGAGGGACTACAGAGCCTCAGGCTCTTTCTACACTGCCACATATCTGGTTTGAACTGGATTATATGGCAGTGTAGATTCAGGCCCCTTCTACAATGCAATATATTCCAGATTATTGAAATGGATAATCTACATTATCTGCTTTGAACTGGATTATATGAGTCTACGCTACCAGCCTGATTCCCCTTCAGCTTCCATGGGCTCATCCCCCGCTATCTCCCTGACCCTTTCTTGCGAACTGAAACCACCTGGTCTCTCATACTGATTATCTGAATCAGTACCATCAGTGTCGGCCTGACTTTCCCAACCTTCATACCCATCAGACCAGCCGTGATCCCATTCCAAACTCCCCGTGGGAGATGAAGGCCCAGCTGCCTCATCATTCCCTTCATCTGCATCTACGTGAGCCTCAATTGGCCCTAATGCAAGTGGGACCCCCGGAGTGGCCCCCTGCCCCCCGGCACGAATGAGAACTGGGTTGCTACACGATCCCCCCCTCAGGGCCCCTCCGAGGCCTCCCGCGAGGCTTGGGCTTATCTGGGTACTTGCGGTGGAAGCGGGCAACAATGTCCGGGGCGTGGACGTCCCGTGCCGGCGTCGAAGAACGCTCTTCCGGTCCAAACCCCTTCCAGTCAATCAGATACTCCAACTTCCGGCGCCTGATGCGTGCGTCCAAAATGTCCTGTACTTCAAACTCCTCCTCGCCATCCCACATCACTGGAGGGGGTGGTGGCTGCGTCACATCAGGCCGCACCCCCTTCGCCGGCCGCAGCAGGGAACGGTGAAAGACTGGGTGGATCTTCATGTCCGCCGGGAGTTGTAGTTTGAATGCTACGGGTCCCACACATTCCAACACCTTGTAGGGTCCCAAAAATCTCGCATCAAACTTGCGGCAAGGTCTTTGTGTGGGCAGATTCTTTGTAGACAGCCAAACTTTGTCTCCGACTTGAATCTCTGGACCCTCCTGGCGTCGCCGATCAGCCATTCACTTATAATCCGCTTTCGCCTGTTCCAGCTGACGCGAAGCATGTCCTGCATTGCGGTGAGCTCTTGTAGCCAATCCTCCGCCGCAGGTACGTCTCCGGACTTGTCCACTGGAGGGTAAAACCTCGGGTGGTAGCCATAGTTTGCAAAAAAGGAGTCTTTTTGATGGATTCTTGCGTCGCGTTGTTGTACGCAAACTCTGCCAAAGACAACAATGACGGCCAGTTGTTTTGCTGATAGTTCACTTAGCACCGCAGATATTGTTCCAACGTGGCATTAACCCTTTCTGTCTGCCTGTCGGTCTGGGGGTGATGCGCCGTGGACATCCATGCCCCAATTCCCAACAGCTTCTGAACAGCCCGCCAGAACTGGGAATTGAATTGGCTGCCCCGATCCATCACCAAACTCTGTGGAAGTCAATGCAAACGAAACACATGTTGCACAAACATATCAGCAGTCTCCTTGGCAGTAGGCACCCCTACACATGGTATGAAGTGACTCATCTTGGTAAGGCAGTCCACCACGACCAGGATCGTGGTGAAACCCTTGGACTTTGGCAAGTCAGTGATGAAATCGGCCGAAATCATCTTCCACGGCGCGGATGGAGTGGGAAGCGGTTGGAGCAAACCCGCCGGCTTGCCCCCTTGCTTCTTGGCCCTCTGGCAGACCGGGCAAGTGCTTACATAAGCCTCAATGTCCCTTCGCACCTTTGGCCACCAGAAGTCTCGTAGCACCAACTGCAGTGTTTTGAACAACCCAAAATGCCCCGCTGCTCGGCTGTCATGACATAGCTTGAGAATGTCCTCTCTCTCAGGCCTGGGGGAGACATAAGTACAGTCAAGGCAGCACAACTGTCAGAGCTGGGAACTCTTAGCCTGGAAGAGGCTCAGAGCCCCAGTCTGCCTTGACCTGCTTTGACACTGGACATTGGGGAATACCCCAGGATGATGCAATCCTCTGGGGAAAGTGCTGGATCAGAACGGAAGTGACGTAACCTCCTCTGGACACTGGACACTGAATGGGAATATGCTGACTCAGAGGGGGATGAGGTCATATCCCTTGGACAGTGGGATTGCTGAGTCAGCAGGACATGATGCAACCTTCCCAGGATGTTGCAAGGGAAGGGAAGGAGGGGGTCGGGGTATATAAGGTGTGTTTGGGTGATGGGACACTGCTTTGGCTTTATAGGTGTTATACCTGCAATAAATCTGGTTGGATCGAGCCCTGCCTGAGCGTGATCTTTACGGAGAATCGAAGCGTTCTCACAACAACAAGCCGTTTTTTACTTGAAAAGGGAATTGCACCCCCTTGGTTATCTGCTCTTGCACCCAAGGGTCTCCCTTCTGTCGAACTTGGATCTGTTCACGCAGAGTCCTCTTTTTCCCCGGGTCCGGATTGACCATCGGGGGTGGTGCAGGGGCTGTGCCAGCGGCGGCAAAGTTCTCAGCCTTGAGCAGCCGGGTCTCGGAGGGTCCTTCCCCTCCCCTGACGTACTCGGGTTTTCGGGACAAGGCATCAGCTTGTTTGGTCTGGGTAGGGGTAACATAGTGAATGCGGAAATCGAATCTCTCAAAGAACAGAGACCATCTCTGCTGCCTCTGGTTCAACTTCCGCTGATTCTGCAAGTGCTCCAAATTCCGGTAATTCGTGCGGACTTCTACCGGAAATTGGGCCCCCTCTAACAGATGTCGCCAAACTTCAAAAGCTACTTTGATGGCTAGCAGCTCCTTCTCCCAAATCGTATAGTTCCTTTCCGGCGCCATCAGTTGCTGGGAGTAGTAAGCACAGGGCAATACGTCCATCCCCTGCGGCTGTAGCAGGATTGCTCCCACCGCTACATCCGATGCATCTGCTTGCACAATGAAAGGGGTGCGGGGATTCGGGTGCTGCAGAAGCAGCTGCGTAGTGAACAGCTGCTTCAACTTCCGGAATCCCGCGTCTGCTTCCGGTGTCCACCGGAACGGCGCCTTTCCTCGCAAACACTGCGTGATGGGGTCTGCCCACTTGGCAAAGTCGGGGATGAACTTCCTGTAGTAATTGGCAAAACCCAGGAATCTCTGAATGTCCTTTTTGCTGGCAGGCGCTTTCCAGTCCGCTACTGCTTGGAATTTGGTATCATCCATGGCAATGCCTGTTGGGGAAATGCGGTAGCCCAGGAAATCAACTTCTTGCAAATCAAACGCACATTTCTCCAACTTGGCGTAGAGACTGTGGTCTCTCAGTCGCTGTAACACTTCTTTCACATGGCGGTCGTGGGTCGCCTGGTCTGGCGAAAAGATCAACAGATTGTCCAAATACACTGCCAGATAACGATCTAGCAGGTCCCGAAAGATGTCATTCATGAAGTGTTGGAAGCAGGCGGGGGCATTACATAAGACGAATCCCATTACGAGGTATTCGAAACTCCCCCATTTGGTCTGAAAAGCTGTCTTCCATTCGTCTCCCTGGCGAATACGCACCAAATTGTAAGCACCTCTCAAGTCCAATTTGGTGAAGATCTTGGCTCCCCTCATCCGTTCCAACAACTCAGGGATCAGTGGCAGGGGGTAGCGATTCCGGATCGTGATCATTACATAGCCACAACTCCCCTGACTTTTTCTTGACGACCAGTATCGGCACGCCAGCCGGGGACTGGGAAGGCCGAATGAATCCCTTCCTCAGGTTCTCGTCCAAAAACTCTCAGAGAGCCTTCTGCTCCGGTTCCGAGAGGGGGTAGAGTCTTCCGCGGGGAATAGGCGCTTCAGCCTTCAGTTCGATGGCGCAGTCATAGGGCCGATGGGGAGGCAAGCGTTCTGCCTCCTTCTTGCTGAAAACATCCCAAAAAGCGGCATACTTTTTGGGTAAGGTAGCCGCCTGTTCCACCTCTTGGGCTTGGCACGCCCTAGCCGTCATGCAGTGTCCCTGGCAATGTTCAGAAGTAAACTGTAGCTGTCTTCGAGCCCAAGAAATCTGTGGGTCGTGTAGGGTTAGCCACACGATTCCCAGGATCACCGGAAAATCCAACAACTTGATTACTAGGAAAGAAATGTCCTCCTTATGTGAGCTCGTCCACATCTTGGTGGGAGCAGTATAGTGCCTCACTGCCCCGGCTTTCAACGGTCGCCCATCAATGGTTTGTACACCCTTGGGCTCCCTTAGACCATGGAACTGTAATCCCACAGTCTTGGCATAGTCTGCGTCAATGAAGTTGTTTGTGGCCCCTGAGTCAACCATCGCATGCACCATCATCGGCCCTTTCTCCTGGGACCACAAGGTGACCATGTTCAAAAACAATTGTCCAGTCTGGGGTTCTGGGGGAAGCTTGGCGACTGCGACCGAGTTAGCAAACCCATTTAAACTCGGCCAATCTCTCCCCCCCCCCCCGTCGTCTGGATGGCCTCTTCGGCCTCTGGGGGTTCCTCCCACGCCGCAGAGGCCCGGGGTGTCTTACCGCGCGGCTTCTGGGGGCACTCTTTAGAAAAGTGTCCGGATCCTCCGCAGTACCAGCACAAATTCAGTCGCTGGCGCTGAGCCTTTTCAGCCGCATCTACCTTTGGCCTCACGTGCCCCGACTGCATGGGTTCCGGTTCATCCAGGGGTGGCGGGGCGGGCACGAACGAGCGGAACGGTGGACGACTGGCCACTGTCTCCTTGCGGCTGGCCGACCGCTCTCCGGACCCTCTGTCCCACCGCCTTCGGGTGTGAAGCCTGGCCTCCACGCGTAAGCTTAAGGTGATCGCCTCCTCCAGGTCGGTAGCCCGAGTGGCCCCCCTCAGGATCTCCTGTTGCATCTCCGGCGACAGGCCCTTCATGTATTGGTAGCGCAGCGCCACGCCGTTCCATTCCACTTGGGCAGCCAACACTCGGAACCGGGAGATGTACTGAGACAAGGTCATGTCTTTCATAGACAACCGATCCAGTTCCCTCTCAGCCAACTCAGCATTCACAGGGTCTCCCCAAGTAGTCTTGATAGCCTCTACAAATAGTGCCACAGTGGCCACTTGTGGCAAGGCCGCCTTCAGCTGCCTCGTAGTCCAGGCGGTTGCTGTCCCTTCCAGTAGGTTGTAAGCAAAACCCACCTTGGCTCTCTCACTGAGGAATTCCGTGGCCCGAAGTTCCAGGTACATCTCACGTTGTCCAATAAACACATTGACCTGGCCCGGGTTTCCGCTGAACCCGGCCGGGACAGTCAGGGAGGGATGCCTTCCCGCTCTGGCCCGAAGGTCCACCACATCCTGCTATAATTCCATAATCTGGGCGGCGGTTAACTGAGCCATTTCGCCGACTCACCTCCGGCGCCTGGAACGTCCCGTGGTGTGAAAAGGGGTTCATGGAGTTGCTCGGCCAACTGTCACAATGCAGGGTCTCGGCCCGGCCTCTTAATCACACACACAGTGACGATAATCAGCTAACTATTTATTGAATAATAGAAAACAGGTGAAAAGGTAAATTGTCCATAAAAGCATCAAAGAGTTCAATAAAAATAGCAAAGAGTTCCAAAGCAAAAACAAAGGCAAAACACCTGGCAAGGTTTCCGCAAAAGCAAAGCGGATCAAATAGACTTAGTCCGTGGCAATTCGAACAAAGCAAAGTTCATGGAATCAAGGCCCAAGAAAACTTCTTGGTCTCAGTCCTGGCTCCGTGGATCTTCACTCGCTTCACTCCCTTCAGATCAGAAGTGGCCGAGCAACTGAGGATCCGTTCCCATGGATCCTATACTTAATTCCCTTGGTGAGACCTACGGCGCTCTAGGCTTCTGTGCCAATCTGTGCTACGGGCCTCCACGCTCCTTCGGCGCTCTAGGCTTCGGCGCCATTCCCTTCTACTGGACTCAATGCTCCGTCTCCTATCAAAGCTCCGTCCTTGCCTCCCAGCACCTGGGTCGCTATCTCCGTGAGAGCCTGACTCCCCTTCAGCTTCCATGGGTTCATCCCCCGTTATCTCCCTGACCCTTTCTTGCGAACCGAAACCACCTGGTCTCTCATACTGATTATCTGAATCAGTACCATCAGTGTCGGCCTGACTTTCCGAACCTTCATACCCATCAGGCCAGCCGTGATCCCATTCCAAACTCCCCGTGGGAGATGAAGGCCCAGCTGCCTCATCATCACCTTCATCTGCATCTACGTGAGCCTCAATTGGCCCTAATGCAAGTGGGACCCCCGGAGCGGCCCCCTGCCCCCCCGGCACGAATGAGAACTGGGTTGCTACAACCTGGTGGTGAGTAACTAATCAAGAAATAAAGTGAAGTGAAGAAGTGAACTATGTTTTCCTTCTGAGCCGCCTCTCTGGGATGAGATTAGGGGCCACTGTCTTGCCGTGGCTCCAGTCCTTCCTGGAGGGCCAGACCCAGTTGGTGGTGCTGGGGGACTCCTGTTTGACTCCCTCGCTGATGTCCTGTGGGGTCCCTCAGGGTTCAATTCTGTCCTCCATGCTGTTCAACATTTACATGAAACCACTGGAAGAGATAATTTGGAGTTTTGGAGTTCAGTGTCAAATTTATGCTGATGACACCCAAATCTACTACTCTTTTCCACCCAATGCCAAGGATGCCATCCTGGTCCTAAACTGGTTCCTAGAGGCAAATAGTCAAAACAACCCACATAATTCTGAAGGATACAATCAAGTCTGAGAGGAGTAATAGGCCCACAGTGTAGTTAATGCATGAAGGTCAATCTATGATAACCCCATACAATACTATTAATAGTACATTCAGTGAAAAACTCAAGAGGAGCTGGTGGAATATATTCAAAGAATTTATCAAAATACACTGCATATAAACTATATAAGTACAACAATAAGTTCAAAGCATTTATCAGAATACACAGCATACACACTATGTAAGTGCAGCAGAAATACAGACTTGAAGCCTAGCAAGTAACACATGTGAGAAAGCACAAATGAATACAGTCTAAGTAGGATGCATTAAGAATTACAGTGTATATTCTATGGAAATAGCAAAAATGCAGCAAGTAAACATCACATATTATACACAATAGTAGCACTTCTCACAATTATAACACTAATAAAGAACTATAAGGCCAAGTCTCTATGCAAACTGCAAACGTGGTGCCTGGGAATGTAAAGCGGCAAAGCCGCAGCTTCTCTTCTGCCGCCCGTCCCAGCCATACAGGATCTTCCACTTGTGAAGCCCTGTTTGAAACCTACTATGGAACGCTCCGCTGCTTGACGCTTGTGTAGCAACCCCTGAATTGCCCTGAAGAAGCGACATACAGGAAACGGCAAACGCTATGGTACCACAATACCTAAAGCCGTTGGCAAGGCTTCCACTATTGGTGTGAAGCTCCTTTGCCCCTTTGGTCTTGCTACCAGTTTTTGCTCAGGTTCCCTGCCACCACGGGGAAACCTCGCGCTACCTTTGCAACGTGACTATAGTTTGCAGCAGCTTACAACGTTCGTTTTACGGCTACAAGCCTGTTGAAGTTTGCGCAGGACATTGCGGCCACTACGGCTGTTCCACACGTTGTCCTCTCTGAGTGAGTACCCACACTGGAATGCGGAACCCCTCCCATCTACGCATTAGGCACTGGACTTACCCAAACATTAATTTAGTCCCATTCCCCACCCTCAAAAAAACCCCACCCAGACGGGTGGCAGAAGAGAAGCTGCGGCTTTGCCGCTTTACATTCCCAGGCGCCGCGTTTGCGGTTTGCATAGAGACTTGGCCTTATAGTTCTTTATTAGTGTTATAATTGTGAGAAGTGCTACTATTGTGTATAATATGTGATGTTTACTTGCTGCATTTTTGCTATTTCCATAGAATATACACTGTACTTCTTACTGCATCCTACTTAGACTGTATATATTAGAAATTGAATTTCTGTGGATTTTACTGCACACTGGTTTTATGTTTTTATGTTTTATGTATGTATGGCTGCAGGTTGTATGCGCAGCATGTTTTATTGTATGTTGTAATCCGCCCCGAGCCTGCAGGGAGGAGCGGAATATAAGATCGAATAATACATAAATAAATAAATATTCATTTGTGCTTTCTCACATGTGTTACTTGCTAGGCTTCAAGTCTGTATTTCTGCTGCACTTATATAGTGTGTATGTTGTGTATTCTGATAAATGCTTTGAACTTATTGTTGTACTTATATAGTTTATATGCAGTGTATTTTGATAAATGCTTTGAATATATTCCACCAGCTCCTCTTGAGTTTTTCACTGAATGTACTATTAATAGTATTGTATGGGGTTATCATAGATTGACCTTCATGCATTAACTACACTGTGGGCCTATTACTCCTCTCAGACTTGATTGTATCCTTCAGAATTACGTGGGTTGTTTTGACTATTTGCCTCTGTGTATTGTGCAAGCACCCCCGCTTTGTGCTTTTGTGTACCTAAACTGGTTACTGTCATCAGTAATGGACTGGATGAGGGCTAATAAACTAAAATTAAATCCAGACAAGACAGAGATACTCCGGGTCAGTCAGAAGGCAGATCAAAGTGTGGTATTTCAACCTCTGTTGGAGGGGGTCACACTCCCCTTGAAAACACAGGTCACAGCCTGGGGGGTCATGGAGTCATCGCCGACCCTGGAAACACAGGTGTCAGAAGTGGCTAGGGGGGTGGGGCTTTCACACAGTACAGCAACTGTGCCCATACCTTGAGACACCAGATCTGGCCATGGTGTCCATGCCTTGCTCACATCCTGCTTGGATTACTGAAGCACTCTCTACATGGGGCTGCCTTTGAAGATAGTTTGGAGATTGGCAGCCAGATTACTAATTGGGGCTCCAAACAAGGAGAGAACCACTCCCATGTTGCAGAAGCCCCAATGGCTGCCGATTCACTTCCAGGATAGTTACAAAGTTCTGGTTATTACTTTTAAAACCCTAAATGGCTCAGGCTCAGACTATCTAGCAAATTACATCTCCTTGTACAAGCCTGCCTAGGCTCTTCGATTGGCCGAGGAAATCCTATTCTCATTCTCACCCCCATCTCAAGCCTGGCTAGTGGAGGCAGGAGAGGGGGCCTACTCACCTTTGGAATGCCCTTCCCAAGGAGATCAAAATGGACCCCTTCTTACTTTCTTTTAAGAAACAACTTTAAGCATTTTATGCACCCAAGCATACAAGGAGGATGAGGATGAGGAATAAAGTTTACAGCACAAGCTAAGCAAAATGTAAGGGAACTGATATGTTACTCTACTTCAGTTGGTCTTTTAAACTGTTTTAATAATTATTATTTAAAGTTAATGTCACTGTCATTTTACTTTATTGTACAATGTTGATTATTGTTTTCATTATTTTTTTAAGCTTTTATCTGTCTAGACATTGAATGTTTGCCTGTTATTATTTTGGAAGCCGCTCTGAGTCCCCTCAGGGAGATAGGGCATGATACAAGTATTATATTATTATTATTATCCCATTCTATTTTGCTTTGGTCAGACTTCACCTGGTATACTGACACCAGTTCTGGCCATCACAATTCAAAAAGGATAGTAATAAGTTAGAACATGTCCAGAGAAGGGCAACCAAAAGGATCAAAAATTTGGAAGCCAAGCTACAAGCTTAGCTTGTAAAAAAGAAGTCTGAAAGGGGACATCATAACCATGTTTAAATATTTGAAATGACATCAAACTGAAAAGAGGACAGGCTTGTTTTCTGCTGTTCTAGAGACTTGAATATGGAAGAAAGGGTTCAACTTGTAGTAAAAGATCTTCCGATTAAGCATTAGGAAGAACTTTCTGATAGTAAGAGTTGTTAAACAGTGGATTATGCTGAATTTGAGGGTGTTGGAGTCTCCTTCTCTGGAATTTTAAGCAGAGGCTGGTTGACCATCTGTTGGGAATACTTTCATTGTATGTTCCTGCATGACATGACTGGATGGCCCATGTGATCTCTTCTAACTCTATGATTCTATGAACTAAAAATATTATAGAACCACTTCCCCACACCCCAGCTCTAATAAATCTTAATGTGGTCTGAAAATGTATACAGTACATGTCAGGGATATAGACTTAATTCCATATGTATTTAGGCAGCTGTGCATTGCTGACATGTTGCTTGCCTCTTACAAAAAGCACTGTCAAAGTGAAGGGAATTAACCTTCATATGAATTTGAAGAAGGATACATGATGTTCCTGTAATAACAGCGTGGTTTTGGTTATTAAATTCATTCACTGACAGCCACTTAGAAATGACACAACTTTGCTGTATGAACTGGGATATGATGGAAATCCATATCACAGCAATCAGATGCCTTCTGGATGAACAATGATTCCACTTATGTCTTGTCACAATTAGCACAGACAATAAAATTGGTTAATGGAACAAGAGGCAGAATTTACTAGACGCCATATATCTGACATCATGGAATAACATGTCCTTTTAGAGATTTTATGTAAATAAGTCAGAATGAGAATTACTGCATCTGCTCTTCACTCTGTAGCTGCACATATGAAAAAGCTAATTTGGTATTCAAGGCAACTAAAGTAGCCATCTCATAGAGTTGCAAAGTATATAGCTATAAATTGGCCATCTAAAAAAATGTTATAGGCTTCTTTTTTATCATTCAACTCATTCCTGAGCTGAGAAGAGACAATAAAAGAAAGACCGTCTTTGAAGGCCCCATAAATTTAAAATATATAAAAGGATTGCCTTACAGTCTTCATTTCAATTGTTAAAACATCCAGAAAATAACAAGAAATTGGTGTCATCCCATAATGGTTGTAACTCATAACTCATAGGCACTGGGGACTTGAAGAGCCCACGCAGGGAGGGAATATCATCTGTTGTATTCTTTTGGGATTTTTTACTTGGAGATTCTTCTACCATAATCTTAATCAAGGGAGTTGGGTGGCAATTGGGCAGGCATGAATGCTTTCACATATATTCAATGATAAAAGAACAGGCTGGGCTGTATGAAATATGAGTACACTTGCATCATAAAAGATAATTTATATTTTCCCTTTTTATTATGTAGAAGTGGCAAAATTGTCCTTGCTCATGAAGAGACTCATGTTCAGATCCACCTTAAATTATGCTTAGATTTCTATTTCTATTTGAGTAGGATATATATATATATATATATATATATATATATACACACACACACACACACACATACATACACACACACACACACACACACTGTATACGCACTAGACATGAGAAAAAAGTTATGAAAATTAAATGATTCGGAAGGGATTCGTAAGAAATGCTACTTTTGAGTATTTTCGCATCTGGAACGCCAACCAAGAAGTGGACTTTCTTTATAGAACTTCGGGGGCCAGGATTTTCTTGAGTATCATAATTAGATCGTAAGGGGGGGGGGCACCCTCCTTCTCTCTCACCACCCTCCCGCCTCCCTTGCCAATAAGTATTATGGCAAGGCAAGCCCTAAACTCGCTCCTTCTTTCGGCTGGAAGCCTGGAAAAATGTAAACAGAGAGGTTTACTCAGAAGTAAATCTGCAAAGGAAGTAAACAGAGAGGTTTACTCATGAGTAAATCCGCAAAGGAGGGCACTTTGGATGAAGTGCCCTCCTTTGTGGATTTACTCTTGAGTAAACCTCTCTGTTTACATTTTTCCAGGTTTCCCTGCCCCTCCTGCCTGCCAGGATCTAAAGCATCAAAGAGTATTGGGGTAGTTGCACACAACACGTGAGAAACCAACCTAATGTATAATAGAATGAATGCCAACTTATAGAGTAAGTGCCTAATATTATAAGTAATCCAACTGGTCATATACCTACATTCCATGCACATGCAATAATACAGCAGTAATAACAATGGGTATAAGAAGAGGTAAAATTCAAACCGAAGTATTCTGACTGTGGTCCCTCCTCAAGCGGTGCAAACTGCAAACGTCTCTTCTCTATGAGCCCGGGAGGCAGCCTCTCCCGGAAAAGCCAAAAGCCCGGCACAGCGTTTGCTGCCTGCGTGCACATACATATTCTTTGGGGGAGGATTTGCTGCAGAATCCCGGGCTCATAGAGAAGAGCCCGTTTGCACCACTTGAGGAGGGGCCAGAATCAGAATACTTCGGTTTGAATTTTACCTCTTCTTATACCCATTGTTATTACTGCTGTATTATTGCATGTGCATGGAATGTAGGTATATGACCAGTTGGATTACTTATAATATTTAGGCACTTACTCTATAAGTTAGCATTCATTCTATTATACATTAGGTTGGTTTCTCATAGGATCTAAAGCGTGCCAAGCCTTGATGCGCTTTAAATCCTGGCAGGGGAGGAGGAGTGGACGGGCCCTCCCTGCCCCTTCTGCCTGCCAGGATCTAAAGCCTTGAAGAGGCTTCATGACGGGCCAACTTCAGCCCTCCAGGTGTTTTGGACTTCAACTCCCACCATTCCTCACAGCCTCAGGCCTCTTCCTTTTCTTCTCAGCCTGGGCAAACTTGGGCCCTCGCTCCCTCAGGATCGGGGTGAGAGAGAGGCAGCGAGGAGCGAGGGGGGGCTCCTCCTCCTTTTTTTGCTGCTTCCAAGAATAGAATACCCCCTCCCTCCCTCCTTCCCTCCCTCCTTCCTATTTGGAGAGTCCCATCTAGAATTCAGTGTGATTTATCCCAGTTTTGGCCTACAACTCCCAGAAATCCCAGCCAATTTACCAGCTGTTAGGATTTCTGGGAGTTGTAGGCCAAAACCATCTGCAATGCGCATGCGCTGGCATATGAACTACTAACGAATTTTGTTAGTAATTACGTTACATTTTAGAAATTTTTGGAAATTTTTTTGTAAGTCTTTCTATTACTAATCAACCCCTCCCCCCATTAGATTTTTGATTCCCTATTTTTGGGTTCTAAACCATGCCTAATACGCACGTGTTATGCAAATTATTACATGAGACCATTGAATCCACTGGTCCTCTGGACATACTTTTATTTCACATTCTTTCTAGCAGGAATACCTGTAAGTTTGCTCAATGATTTTTTCTCTGATAGTTGAAAATTAGTGATGTTAAAAATGGGAGCTTAGACTATATGGAGAATGTTCAGGTGCAAAGAATATTATACCAAATAACTCTCAAAGAACACCCCCACCTTCCCTGAAAAGTGGTCCTGTTTTTGTCATGGGGATATTGGTCTGGATATATCACAGATCAAAGTTATAATAAACTCACCCTCCAACAAATCAAGATTCACAAACAATCTTTATGCTGGGTTGTTATAGGTTATTCGGGCTATATGGCCATGTTCTAGAAGCATTCTCTCCTGATGTTTCGCCTGCATTTCAGAGATCTCACAACCTCTGAGGATGCTTGCCATAGATGCAGGTGAAACATCAGGAGAGAATGCTTCTAGAACATGGCCACATAGCCTGAAAAACCTAAAACAACCCAGTGATTCCAGCCATGAAAACTTTCAACAATACAATCTTTATGCTTTTACATAAGATTACTGCTAAGGAGCTAATACTATTGAATTTCACATATGTCAGCCACAATTAAGATATGAAATCTGTCTAAGTGAAGATGTTCTCCACTGCATAGTCAGCTCATAGGCACATCTATGCCCACATCATGCGCATAGATATGTCTTTGTCTTTCTATGAGCTTTTTGCTAAAACAAAGGAATTCATCTATGACGTTCTAGACCAGTGGTTCTCAACCTGTGGATCCCCAAGTCTTTTGGCCTACAACTCCCAGAAATCCCAGCTAGTTTACCAGCTCTTAGGATTTCAGGGAGTTGAAAGCCAAAACATATGGGGACCCACAGGTTGAGAACCACTATTCTAGACTGAAGGTTTAACTGGTGAGGTTTGTATCTGAGAATATAAATTGAGAACATATCTCATATCCAAAATGGTTGCAAGGGAGAGGGGAGCCTATAGAACAACACAATTTTTCGTATCACACTAGATAATGAATCCACTTTAAATTCAGTTGCTGCCACCTGCAGAATTCTGGGGTTTGTAGTTTAGGGAGGAGCCCTTAACAGCCTCACTAAACAACAAATCCCAAAATTTTGCTTGAGGCAGAAACTGGATTTAAAGTGGATTCATTCTCTAGTGTGATGAAGTGGAATGTTTGTGCAGTTTTTCTATAGAATATGCGTTATGTTTCAATGTTTTCTCTTTTCTGACTTCTTCTTTTTCCTCCCTCCCTCTCCCTCTCCCTCTACCTGTCTCTGTCTCTGTCTCTCTCTAATACAGTTCTTTGGAAGACTGTAAGGTGTAGGAAACCACAGGGTACATTTTATCCTTGCTGTGAAAAAGAAGTCCTTGGGCCATGAGAGTTCAAGGCACCAGCATTAGGCTTCTGGTTTTGACAAGTTTAACTGACAACATCTTTAAAATGATGCCCAGTCTACAGGATGTCCCCTTATATGCTCCACAATTTGTATGTGTGCATATGTGCATTAACCACATTTTTTCCGGACAAAATGTCTTAGAGCAATATAGTAAAACCTCTACCAAAGAGTGTCCCAACTTAAGAGCATTTTGACTTATGAGCCATTGCCCAGGCCAGATTTTACTTTGACATAAGGTATGAATTTATGAAGAACTAACAAGCTAAGGTTCTGGAGGTGGGAACAAACCAACCAAGGTGTAAGAACCAAACAAGTTTATTGCAACAAGCAATCATAATAAATAACCATAATAAATAAGGATGGAAGGCAGGCTCCCAATCCCTGTAAACATAGTGCAACAAGCACCGTTCATGCCAGGCACGCAGGCCTCACAGTAAATAAAGTGCACATGGAAAGTGCAAACATATGTAAACATACCCCAATGGGCGAAGCACACTAAGAACATGGTAACACAGTGACCCAAGGGAACTAGGGCATGGCACACATCATAAACACAGTGGTTATAGCCCAGCCTCCACAGGAGGGGGCGATCGAGTCATAACAGTACAACGTCAGGGAAAAAACATGGTCGACAAACCTGGAGAGCGACCCATATGATTGGTCTATCGAGGGAGTGCCCTACGATATGTGACCATCAGTAACATCATGACACCAGAGGAGTGAGGACCAATCGGCCGAAGGCCGCGTCTCTACCATGGAGGGTGTCTACCTGGTAATGAGAAATAAATGTAGAGGGTTTGGCCCAGATGGCCACCCTGCAGATGGAGTCTAGCGGAATTCCTCTAAGGAATGCAGTAGAGGTAGCCACCGCTCTGGTCGAGTGACCCTTCACCCTTGAAGGGGGGTTGGTGGGCTATCTGGTAGCAGTTCAACAGTCTCTGTGACGCAGTTCAACAGTCTCTGTGACGACACCGGCAAGCCCAGCTTGTCGGTGGCATAAGACACAAAAAGTCTATTCGACCTTCTAAAGTCAGCCGACCCGGACTTGTAGACCAAGAGAGCCCTCTTGGCATCGAGGGTGTGGAGAGATTTCTCCTCCTCGGAGGTCGGTGAAGGAAAAAGGTTCGGTATGACGATTCTAACAAGTGTCCCATATTTTTACATTCTGACAGTGCTAGCAATATTACAAATGTATTTAAATTTAATTTAATTGAAAATAAAACTCCTAATTGGGTTATAGGGCATAACCAAATTAATTAATAAATCAGATCACAGGCAAGTTTAGTCACAATCATGTTTTATTACTTTGTGACTTTAAAAGTTTTATGCTTCCAAAATGACAGTATACATTTAAGAATGACCATTTCCCACCCTTCTACCCAAAGAACATGCCATCCACTTTTACATGATTTCCCACAATGCTAATGTATATAGTTAGACACATATATATCTTTTCCAAGGCACTGAATGAAGAGAAGAATCAACTGTGTAAATACAAATTTGAACCAGGAGTAAATAGAAGACTGTGTAAGTTAAAGGAAATGTGATTCAATAGATCTTTATCTTGCTAGTGAATATGATTTCCCTGCTTCTTGTCAAGGGGTTGGACTAGATGGCCCACGAGGTCTCTTCCAACTCTATGATTCTATGAAGTGATAATCAGATGGCAAAGATGGTGTACAGTTATAATTCCTGCTGATGTGGTTACAATATCATACACACATACACCAAAAGTATATTGGAAATCTAACGGTATTATTACGGCCTAACCTTAAAGCATCGTGAATCCAGAACAGTGCCTTGGTCGGACCACCTGACCGTGAGGGCAGACATTGACACCCCTCTTACAGAAAGGTTGGAGCAAAAGACCATCCTAGTCCGCCAAAGGAGTTCGATGACCCCGAGGGCATTCATAGCTGCTTTGGATCCCCTGGAGGTCCCCGGAGGATCACTAGCGGACTTAGTTGCCAGGTGGAACAGCGTCCTCTCGAAGGCCATCGACCAGGTGGCACCGAGGCACCCCCTTCATCCCCGGAAAACCTGCTCACGGTGGTTCACAACGAACCTAAAGCAGCTGAAACGCCGGAGGAGACAATTGGAGAGTGTCTGGAGACGGAAACCCAGCATGGCAAATAGAGCAGCCTACAGAGAACTGCATAGGCTGTACGAACGTGAGATCAAAGAGGCTAAGAAATCCTATAATGCCGCCCAGATTACAGCCGCCGGCTCCCGCACAGCCCAGATCTTTAAAGTGGTCCGGAGCCTTCTGGGGTCTCCACAGAGTGATTCCAACAGCTCTACGGTGACGGCAGAGGATCTCCAAGAGCACTTCATTGGGAAAATCACGGCACTTCGGCGCGACCTGCCGCCCATTCCGGAGGAAGGAAATGAGTGGATTCGACATCCAACCCAGACAAACGGGCTCTACTTCACCGAATTCAAACCCCTAACATCGGAAGAGGTGAAAAAGCTGGTGACCGGGGCAAGGGCTACGACCTGCCCCATGGACCCTTGTCCATCGCATCTAATCAAGTCCTGCATAGACACCATACTGGACGCCCTGGTGGATCTGGTGAACCTCTCATTGGACACAGGCTCCTTCCCGAGTCCCTGAAGGAGGCTAGAGTTAGCCCCCTTCTGAAAAAGGCGAGCCTTGACCCCAATGAACCGGCGAACTACCGCCCTGTCGCTAATCTGCCCTTCCTGGGGAAGCTATTGGAGCGAGCAGTGGAAAACCAGCTGCGGGACTTCTTGGAACGATCCGGGGGCCTAGACCCATTTCAGTCAGGCTTCCGAGCGGGCCACGGTGTCGAATCCGTTCTAGTAGCAATCACAGATGACATCCGCCGCCAGTTGGACGGAGGGGGCTCGGCAGTCCTAGTCCTCCTTGACCTAACTGCGGCCTTCGACACCGTTGACCATGATTTGCTACTTCGCCGCTTGGCGGCCTCTGGGATCCAAGACAAGGCCCTGACCTGGTTAGGATCGTTTCTGCGGGGTCGCTCGCAGCGGGTCGAGTGGCAGGGCCAGGTCTCCAGGAAATGTGGGCTGGAGTGTGGGTTCCGCAGGGTGCCATCCTGTCCCCACCCTTTTTAACATCTACGTCCAGCCCCTGGCCGGTATCGCTAGAAGCCACGGTTTCAACTGTTATCAATACGCCGATGACACGCAACTGCTGCTGAAGCTCGACCCAGGGGTGCTGTCGGTACCTGAAAGCTTTAGCCGGGGCTGAAGGCGGTCACAAGCTGGCTCAGAGCACACAGGCTAAAGATCAACCCGGCGAAAACGGAGATCCTCTGGCCCGGCCGACCCGACCCCCACTCTCCACTACCACCCTTTGAGGGCGAGCCCTTGTCCGCAGCCCCGGCGGTAAAGAGCTTAGGAGTACTCTTGGACGAGAAACTGACGATGGAGGCTCAGATCCAGGCCGCTGCCAAGGGTGCCTTCTTTCACCTCTGTAGGGCCCGACGGTTGGCCCCCTATCTACCACCAGAGGCGCTGAGGACGGTGATTCATGCCACCGTGGTCTCCCGTCTTGACTACTGCAACGCCTTGTATGTGGGCCTACCGTTGGCCACGACTCGGAGGTTGAGACTCATCCAGAATGCAGCGGCCAGACTCATCTCCGGGGCATCGGCCAGGAGCCATATTTCACCAATTTTAAAAGATCTTCACTGGTTACCCATTGAGCTTAGAGCGATCTACAAACTCATGGTGATAACCTTCAAAGCTCGGCAAAAATGGGACCAGCCTACCTGGGTGATCAGCTGATAGACCAACGCTGCGAAAGACCCGCACGCGTAATAAATGGCGACCGGTTAACTATCCCTGGGGTGAGAGAGGCCCGACTGACAGAGACCCGTAGAAGAGCCTTCTCGGTGGCGGCCCCTACGATCTGGAACTCGCTCCCGCCTGCGCTCAGGGCCACATTGGCCCCGGCCAGATTTTTGGCTGGCCTGAAAACCTGGCTCTTCCGCCAGGCTTTCGGGGACTGAACTGGATGGATGGCAGAGCCTTCTACGGCTCATATCTGCTGTTTTAATCTGATGTATCTATGTTTTTAAAGGATGTAAGTCGCCCGGAGCACCATTGGTGGAGGGCGACTCACAAGTAATAAAGTATTATTATTATTATTATTACTGTTTTATTTTTATTGTTATTTACTCAGAGAACCAGAACTAAATGAATGAATATAATCTGACTGAAACAAATCATTGCCTTTTATTTAAGAGGTACAGTCAACATGCAATAAATATAATGTATTTTGAAAGATTGTTTTGTTATGTCAACCTGCAATTAGGATGTGTCCCATCTGGGTAAATTCTTACTTAAACTTTGATAAAGTTGTTGGAAAGGTTCCTAAGATAGATAGATATGTTTATATGTATTAGGTCTGTGTGGTCAATGAAAAAATGTTTCAATACTCATTATGAAATTAGGGGGTAGGGGAAAATCATTTCTAAAGTGTTTACAAAATTGGATGGGGTCTGTATCATAACTATAATGAGTTAACTACTTTTTGTTACTGTTCATTAAGTAATTGTGTCAATGGGGAAAATTCAGGAAAAACCTTTTTCTCCTTCATTGTTAGAGCTATTGGCATGAAACTTGCTACAATTATAGAACACATTTATTACTGTTGGCCCATTACATTTCAGAATGTTTCACACATCCACAGATTTTGGGGAATTTTCATTTTTTACAAATATTTTAAAAACTACAAGAGGTATCTCCTTAAAAATCCTATACAGTGGCACAAGATAACAGGGGATAATTTCTCTGAAATTTGAGAAATATTCATACAGCTACTGGTTTTTGGACATTTTTGACAAAAATATTTTTAAGCCACAACAGCTACCCCACTGAATGTCTTTAAGCAATAAAACTTCAATTTAGGGTTTTCTTCCAAGCCCACCACAGATTTACTTACTAGTATTAAAGTGTCAGTCAGTCCTCCTCTTTGCAGATTCAACAATTTATTGGAACTCCGGCTGACTGTTGCTACGGAGGGACAAATTGGGCTTTCTGATGCTGAGCAGAATTCTGAAAAATGTAGTTTAGGGCAGGGTCTTTTGAATTCTTTGCCATAAGGCTCCTCATCTTCCTAAACTACATTTCCCAAAATTCTGTGCACTCTCAGTTTCTTTCCCAGCTCATCAGGCTTGTCCCACCCTGCTGCTTTCCCCTTCTCATGGTGAGAGAGCCTATCTCTTCTTAATTTATAGAGGAATTGTAGCCTTTTTGACTTCACTTTGCTTATACTGAAAATGAATCTGACTTCCAAATATTACAGAAGTCAAACAAAAAAGTGTTGGGTGAGCGCCTCTCCCCTCCCCTCCCCTGGTGTTTCTTAATATCTGTTCGTATATACAAAATTTACAAATTACATATTACTTACGACTTAAAAATGAAGATCTGACAATGACTACTGATAGTGTGTGTAGCATATTTATTACTGGTCCTTCCTCCTGTATGCTTATCAATAAAAACTCTTACAGTAATCATTAATAATAATTTATTTATTGTATTGATAATGAACATTAAACTGGAAGAACAGAGGATGGACCAATGTTTTTATTACAGATTTGATGAGGATTTTTTTTTAAAAAAATCAACTGGAAATCATTGTCAAAAATCTTTAAAACTTGCAAACAATCTTATTTCAGGAATAAAAAAGGGTTACTCCATAAAGTGATGTACACACACAGTAACTTGTTTTAGATGTAATAATTTTCATTTTGAACATAAATCTTGGTGTTACATGCCTGATCCTTTACTCCTTCAGACACAAGAGGAAGAGACTGAAACCTTTCACCTTAAATCATTTTTTTGTCAGGACTAAATGTATGATATATGTTTCATGACATTCAGAATGTCATATGAATGTCAGATATAGCATTCAGTTACACTAACTGAATGCTATAAACCACATCTTCTCAATCTGCCATTTGACATCCTAGTTTGTTGACGAGAATAAACAACTGTCTTGCAGATCTCAAGATTACAGAAACTAGTTTATGTAAAGGAAAAAGCGAAGCTCTTTAGAACTTCCTTTCCAATGTGTTGAGAGAGATGATAGATTTACAGTGGTTCTCAACCTGGGGGTCCCCAGGTGTTTTGGCCTACAACTCCCAGAAACCCCAGCCAGTTTACCAGCTGTTAAGAATTCTGGGAGTTGAAGGCCAAAACATCTGGGGACCCCCAGGTTGAGAACCACTGTGATAGAAGTTAACACACACAAGAATGAGGCTACTGGTGCAGTATGGCAGGTAGAGCTCTGCCAGACTTACTAGGCAGCACTTTTGCAATCTGGGATGGGAGCAATGCATGCTGTCCCCATTCCAACCCAACTTGATAACGACTACTCATCTTCCTCTTGGAGCCTAATCTTAAAATTAAAATTAAAAAATGTGGCAACTTTCATCCTGAAAGCTGTAAAAAAAAGGAAGCCCAAATTCTCTGAAGCTCTGAGAGTATGACATGCCCAAAGTTCTTAAATTGCTTAAATTGAAAAAAAAATCCTAAAAATCAGTGGATGACCAATCTTTCTGAAACATTGCAGGAATTATATCCTGCTCATGTTCTGTCACTGGGAAGTTATTAAAAATACCCCTTTTGGTGTGTTTTTTAATGTAATTTTAAAAAACTAATTCCTAAAAGTCAGTGGATGACTGCAATGTTCTAAAACTTGGCAGGCTTACAGTCATAAATGTGGCCTGCAAGTGTGGCAAGTTTCATCCTGATAGCCAGGAGAGAGAGAAATCAATCCTCTGAGGCTGAATGTGACTTGCTCAAGGTGCTTAAATTGATAAGAATATCCTAAAGAATCAATGGATGACCAGATCTTTTTGAAACTTTACAGGAATGATGCCCTACTCATGTTCTGTGATTGTAGAGAAATACAAAAAGGATACCTGTTTTGTTTTGTTGTTGTTTTTTAAAAATTAAACATTTTTTTAAATTCCTAAAAATCAGTGGATGACTGGATCTTTCTGAAAATTTGCAGGGACAATGCCCCATGTTTTGCCACTGTGGAGAAATTCAAAATGATACCTCTTTTGAGTTTAAAAAATGTTAGAAATGTCCTTAAAATCACTGAATGAGTGAGATGTGTCCTACAAGTGTCCCAAGTTTCATCCTGATAGCCATGAAAATGCTATATAAAGTTCCCTCATTGTGCCCAATGGAACAAAACTAACAAAACAATAACAAAACTTTGGAAATTCAGATTCAAAACAAAAGCTCCTCCCCCCCCCCCCAATTGAAATATTTTCAAAACAAAACAGGTGTCATCCAAATTTTGAAACAAAATTCAAAACACCTTTCTGCCATTTTGCACACCCCATGTATTTTGTTGTGTAAAGCATAATTCTCTCCTGGAGACACAATAGGCATAGTATTGCCATCTAAATGTGACTGGAGAGCAGGCATGTAGCCGGAGGGGGGGGGGGGCGCTTGAGGGGCAGGGTGGTCCACGAGAAGGCCTTACTGGTACATTATTTAAACTGTTATGTTTATTCATATCATGATCTGATCATCATGCTCAATATATCCCATATGCATGGGGGTATTGGGATAATGATACAAAAGGTTTGCTAGGGTAGACACTCTCTCACTCAGACTCAGCCCCTCCCGAATCAAAATCCTGGCTATGGCCCTGCTGGAGTGTAATTAATTATACTGCTGGGATTGGTTAGAGTTACACTATCTGGAGAATCACACTTGAGCATTGGTTATTGAAAACATTACTGATATAACCATATTTCAAATTAAGTCAAGCATAACGTTGTGTTTTTATTGTGTCCTGCTGCTTCTTTTAAGACTTCTGATAGAAAATAGGAAGAGCCATACATAAAGGTGGAATTGTATTGAAGCAGAATGTTTCTTATAAAATCAGAGTTGGAAGAGAACTCATGGGCCATCCTGTCCAACCCCCTGCCAAGAAGCAGGAAAACCACATTCAAAGCACCCCCAACCAATAGCCATCCTGCCTCTGTTTAAAAGCCTCCAAAGAAGGAGCCACCACCACAGAGCAGGGAAGAGAGTTCCACTGCTCTCACAGTTAGGAAGTTCTTCCTAATGTTCAGGTGGCATCTCCTTTCCTGTAGTTTGAAGTCATTGTTCGACGTCCTAGTCTCCAGGGCAGCAGAATACAAGCTTGCTCCCTCCTCCTTATGACTTCCCCTCACATACTTATTTATACATGGCTATCATGTCTCAGTCTTCTCTTCTACAGGCTAAATATGCCCAGCTGTTTAAGATGCTCCTCATAGGGCTTGTTCTCCAGACCTTTGATCATTTCAGTCACTCTTCTCTGGACACATTCCAGCTTGTCAACATCTCCCTTAAATTGTGTTGCCCAGAATTAGACACAGTATTCCAGGTGTGATCTGACCAAGGCAGGATAGAGGGGTTGCATGACTTCCCTGAATCTAGACACTAGACTGGTTTATGCAAGCCAAAATCCCATTGGCTTTTAAAGCTGCCACATGACATTGTTGGCTCATGCTTAACTTGTCATCCACGAGGACTCCAAGATCTTTTTCACACGTACTGCTATCGAGCCAGGCATCCCCCATTCTGTATCTTTGCATTTCATTTTTTCTTCCTAAGTGGAGTATTTTGCATTTGTCTCTATTGAACTTCATTTTGTTAGTTTTGGCCCATGTTCTCTGTTAGAAACTGCTCAAAATCTATTGTATTGGTACTGCGATTTTCTATTCCCACACATCACTTCACCTTGATAAACATTTGGACTTCTTCTCAAATGGCCACATTTGTTTTGATTCTGACATGAGTCTGATCTATGAAGCCAACCATGTCTTGCAGGCTGCTTTGTTACATCAAGACTTCACTGGCCAACAGAGACAGATTGGAACTTAATTTGCAGCTGTAATAATCCAACCAATTTCTATTCAGTCAGTTAACCCACCATGGATAGAAATGCATATGTTAATGTTTTATTAAAGGCACCGCAGCAAGATGTAGTACCATCTGCAGGAGGAAATCCCATTAGCCAAATTCCTATAAATCCTATTTATTGAGGATGAGCAATATGTTCTTTTTAAATCGAGTAGGACCCAATTACATGCCACTAAGAGTTTATTTTTCTGCTTTTATTTTAATCAAATCTATTTAGCTTTTTACTCTGCTTTTTTGTGTAGCAGTACCAAAACCTTACAACAGATGAAACACCCATCTATCAGTGTGCGTTTTAGTTGCAGCAATAACACATAAAATACTTCCTGGATGTTTGTGTTTCACTTTATATAGTTTGCCATCTGCAGTACTGATATGAAGTTCATGTCAGTTATATATGACCAGAGAATGACTCAGACTTTTGATTCATGATATTTGCATCAGATCTTGCTCCAATGGGAATAAGGGCCTCATCACACTGATCCAGCTTTGTGATTTGCCAGCTTCTGTGGCAAATCTCGATGACATTGGGGTAGTATTGGGAAAATCCTTGTGCCCTGGCACCAGCTGACGCTTTCCCATGTCATGTGGGAAAATGTTACCACTCTGCCAGACCCCTTGTTATTCCTAACAGAACATAGGGTGGCTTCTGTGTCGGCGGCAGCAGTCTCTCACCATGCTGCCAACCCGGTTCACCCATGGAGCCTCACTGGAAGTCACCCTACAATCATATGATGGGCAACATGGGGCTCCATGGGTGAACTGGGGCAGAAGTATCCTAAGACACTTCTTCTGCCCCATGTGATAAGGCTCCATTGGAGTCAGCACATTTCTGCCCAGTTTGGGCAATGCTTCCCCAGTGTGATGGGGGAAGCGTTGCTGAGCTGGAACTGTGCATGGGGTGATGGAACTGCTCCCTGCACCTGCCATTTTGCTACACTTGCTGGTGAATTAGCTTGGGTAAATCACCCTGTGTGACGAGGTCATAAGTGAAGAGCAAAACAGAGAGGAAAAAAAGATTCTGTGGTATGCTTAAGGACCAAGCATAGTCAAAACATAGGGTTGGCTATTATCAATATTTTCAGGGATCCATGGCAGTGGTGGTGGTGGTGGTGGTGTGTGTGTTTGGATATATCCACTAGGTATGTGCAAAAAAATCAGAAGGGTCGGCAATCATGTCATATCCAAAGTGTTTGTGTGGTCCACACCAAATGTTTTAGAATCAAAACTAACCCCATACATTTTGTTTTAGTTTTGGAAATCTCAGAAGGCCCTCAAAGTCAGTTTCATATTCAGTGTAAGGAAGCAAAGCCATTAAGCCAAAATGGCTGACTGACTGCCTTACTGCCTGCCTTGCCATTCCTCACCCTGGAATTAATGGAGTTTCGGCATTAGGAGTGGTGAAAAGAGAGAGCAGTGCATTTTGAGAAGGGGAAGAGCCCTATGCCAAAAAAATTCAAAAGGCTCTGCCCTAAAATATACTTCCCAGTGTACAGTAGCATCAAAAAGCCCCAATTAGGAGAGGAGATCAGTATATAGCTAGCCAGAGTTTCAATACATTTGTTAATATTCTACATTATGATTTTTGTTCTTGGGTTATAAATGGCAGTTCCTAATTGGTTCTGTCATGAAAACAATGCAAAAGTTTATTACACTGCAAAAACTTTGTCTTTGCGCAAGGAATATCATCCTGTATATAGCACATTTTGCTTTTTTGAGTCTCCACCAATTTAGTAAAGTTTCTGCCACAAAAGCAGAGTTTCAAAGTAAAGACTACACAATTAAACAGGAAATAACACTTTGAAACTAAGAAAAGATTCTATTTATTATTAAAGAAGTTATTTATAAAAGCTTTGAAAATTTGCCAAAAATTTGTGGAAAAGTGAAACATTCTGAAACTTGATGGGCAAAGAATGGTAAATGTATTCTACTACTGTAGCAAGTTTTACCCCAGTATATTTTAAAATGAGGGAAATAGGAGCCCCTGAAATTTTTCCATAGTAATTTAATTTTGCAAAGATATAGTTTGGGAAGTGAGGAGGCATGTGCATTTTCCAGACTGCATCAGCATCAGAAGCACCAATTAGGATAGTGGAGAGAGAGCTTTGTCCCTCCCTAACAGCAGCCAATATCTGCAAAGAGGATTGACTGACACATCTCTCTCTCTAAGGGCCCTTCCATACAGCCCTATATCCCAGAATATCAAGCCAGGAAATCCCACACTATCTAATGGAGTGAAACAAGGTTGTGTTCTTGCACCAACCCTATTTACAATCTTCTTCAGCATGATGCTCCAAAGGGCTACGGAAGATCTCGAAGAAGAAGAAGACGGCTTATATATACGCTATCCTACTGATGGCAGCTTGTTCAATTTAGCCGTTCAATTTATCTAGTCTATGAGCTGCTTTTTGCTGACGATGCTGCCCTTGTTGCCCATACAGAAGCAGCTCTGTAGTGCCTAACATCCTGCTTTGCAACAGAGGCAGAGCTGCTTGGGCTGGAAGTCAGCCTGAAGAAAACGGAAGTTCTCTACCAGCCTGCACCACCGGAAGAACACCATCATCCCCACGTCAGCATAGGCAAATCTGTGCTTAAGTCTGTTCAGCAGTTCACCTACCTGGAAAGCATCATCTCTTCAGATGCCAAAATTGCTAAAGAGATAGATCACAGATTAGCGAAGGCATACAGTGCTTTTGGAAGGCTTCACAAGAGTCTGGAGTAACAAACACCTGAAGTAAAGCACAAAAAACAGTGTGTACAGAGCTATTGTACTGTCTATTCTCCTATATGGGTCTGAAATATGGGTCACCTATCGCCAACACCTACGACTCCTCGAACGCTTTAATCAGCACTTTCTTTGCACAATCCTAAATATACACTGGACTGACTATGTGACAAATGTTGCTGTCCTTGAGCAAGCAAGTTTCATCAGCACTGAGGCGACAGTATTGAAAACACAGCTGCGCTGAACAGGGCGCATTTCTAGGATGGAGGATCATCGCCTCCCAAAGATACTACTCTATGGTGAACTCGCCACAGGTCAGCGCAAGAGAGGCACCCCTGAAAAGAAATATAAGGACTCCCTGAAACAGCATCTCAGGCTCGGCCAGATTGATCACCAACAAAGGTCCACCCTGGCCTCACATCGGGAGGCATGAAGATGCACTATCCACAATGTTGTGGCCTTTTTCGAGAAGTCACACCGAACAAGTCTCAAAGAGAAACGACAATGCAGACAACCACAACTTGGAAACAACATCACCCAAAAAGACTTTCTGCTGTGCTTTCTGCAACCGGACTTGCCTATCTCAGATTGGCCTTTTTAGTCATCAACGTGCTTGTAGAAAGCATGGAATGAGTCCTTCCTGAATCTTCATTCGCAAAGAAAAACCAAGAAGAGACATTTATACCACTACTTATCTCCAAGAAACTCTTACAATGGTATATGTACTTCCATATAACTTTCACATAAACGTGTGAATTAGATAATGTTGAGAGATTGTAACCTAAATAGGTAAAAAGATGGATTTAAATGTGGGCTTTTGCAGACTTAGTCAAGCAGACTTAGTCAAAGAGCACTAGATTGTACTTGGCTATTCTTTCAGGCAGCTCTAGAAGCTCCTTTCCATGCAAAGCCCACCATCACAATACAAGGGGGAGACGGTACTAACTCTGGATTGAATGCGGAAGCTCTTGCACGTGTAGTAGTCCCATGTGTAAACTAAGCGTAAAACTGGGAAGTACTAGGATCTAAGAATACACCGGTCTCTTAGTATCATGCCTTGCATTGATATCACACTGACTCAGAGAGAAAAACATGTCTGCCTCCTACAGCATCTGTTTATTCTTGGCAGCCTTCAGCATGAGTACAGAACAGATCCTTGTCCATTTACAAAAAGTGATGTGCTGGCAGTCTGAGACAGCATGTGATCGAAATCAGATACAGAGAGCCTGAAAGCCCTTATTCTACATTTAGCCTTTCAGCTGACATTTCCTTAGCTGACAATGTGAGGGGAGGGAAAGACAATATTAGAGAGACTTTTAAGACATCCATTGTCACTTTCTCTACTGAGATTGAAAAAAAATGATTGATAAGAAAGATGGCTGAGCTCAGTTAATTTTGCAGTATATGATAAGCTGAACTAAGTGACCCCTCAGAAACAGGGCATGTGTTCAAAGCTGTTTGGAAGATGAGGGAAAATGTTTAAATCATTTTAGTCTCTGGTTTGTGCACTGTCTCCCTTCTCTATATATTTGTTCAGTACATTTATGGGGTGAATCAGAGACTGAAATGAAGATCCCCACTGGCAAGGAGAGACCACATTTGCCTTTTCCAACAATAATATTGCTTTCTATGAAAAAATCTCCAACAAAAATTTATGTAGGTAAGACTAGTTTTTTGTACAAGTGAATATTTCAGAAAAGAATACCCCTTCCATGTGAAAAAGATATATCTTTCTTGCTACGGATAACACCATTTGCAAGAATTTTTTACAGTTCTATTCCATACTGGGAATTTGTACAGAATATTTCATGCTTCCTTCACTAAATTCTTATGGGACATCCACATGTCATCTTCAATGACACTAGCTTTTATTCTATTTATTATTATCATTTTGTCTTTGCCTTGCTTACAGACTCTGTAATAAGGTTTCATTATACCCACAGATATACATGAAGTCTGTGTGCAATAATGTATCAGACACACCCTCAAATTCTATGGGGTAGTTTGCCCATGACTTCAACTCAGTAAGGATTAGAGATGGCTAGAAAGCCCAGCCAGCTTACTGACTGCTAGGAATTGTGAGAGTTGAAGTCCAAAACATCTGGAGGACCAAAGTTTACCCATGCCTGCTGTAGACTGTATTCAAAGTGTAAAGAAAGGAAATGGTTTCAGCCCCTCCTAACTTGTGTATCGTTATCAAAACTTTCACATTGACCACTCTCTGATATGGGCTGAACATGTGCATTCTGGATTTCATTTGTGAAATTTGGGAATATATTCATTGATTAAATGGATGCACTACAACCAGGACTAGCAATATGATTTAGGTCCCTGTTTCTAGCACCTGATATTCTGACTGTGGGCCCTTCCAGACAGGCCCTATGTTCCAGGATCTGATCTAAGGTTTTCTGTTTATCCCAGATTATCCGGCAGTGAGAACTCAAATAATCCAGTTTAAAGCAGAAACCCTTGGATCAGATCCTGGGATATAGAGCCTGTCTGGAAGGACCCTGTGAAGAAGCAGGGTGGATTAAACACTGGTTGCATCCAGACTTAACTACTGCAAAGTGTTCTTTGTGGGACTTCTTTAAAGATGACTTACAACCTTCACTGGGTATAAAAACATTTGATGTGTACAGATGCAGTTTGGTCAATACAACATCACATTGAAGTTGTTCCATTGCTTCCCTATGCATTTCCAAGCCAAAGGTGAAGTGCTGCTGTGACTATCAACCTCATCAGACAGGGCTGAATTCAATGGTGTGTGCTAGTTCCCCTTCCCTTTTGCCATGGAGTCCATCAGCTCACATCCCAAAATGCACAGTTACTTCCAGCGGAGCTCCGTGGTACAAGTTAAGGGGGAAGCTGAGCAATGTGATGCATGGGGCGATGGGTTCCCCTGCCGGGCACTGGCGGATTCTCCATGATACGTGGTAATTCTGGTGGCAAATAGGGTAAGGTCCTATGAAATGACAGAGTAAATGTTATTGATCTTTAAAAAAATAAACAACACCCATGCTGACTACATTGGCCAAAAGAAATATAGTGAAAGGTTCACCTAAGGCAGTAGTGCTGATAGGCCTCTATTGGCCTTGGAAGTATCTCATTCCTTTTTATTGTCCACCAGCTGCATTGCATACTGTCATGCTTAAATCCCCTTCAATTTATTTGCAAACCTGTCATGTTTCTTGTAGTAACAGAAGATGTATTCATGTAGAACTTATATATTTGAATCTAGCTCTTTGTGACAGTTTCTTTCTCCCCACTGCTCTCACTGTTGGGCAAATATAATATTTTCCTCCCCTTTCAGAAAAAGTTAATGTGACAGCAATTACCACTATGCTGTAACTTAAATGCCAAGTGACTCTTTATTTCCACTTCTGCATTAGAAGAGCATCAGCAAAATAGCATCAGCCAAAGCCCAAGCCAGACTGATGATGATTAAACATTTCTTCTTTGGATTGTTCATCACTCCTAATTGACAATACAATAGTGGAATCAACAAAAGATGCCGTCTTGTTTATATTTTAAAGCAAATATTTAATTTGCCTGGCAGGAAACTACAGAACAGAAGCAAACAACACATATGCATCATACAATCTTTTATCTTATTAACATCCAAGATGTCAAATGAAGCAAAACAACACCTGTACAAGAATCCTGAAGCAGCTTCGAGGCAAGTAGTAAGAAAATATGTTCTTGCGCAATCATTTATTATATTTTTACATAATGGTTGATGGACAATTATGCCTGTCTTTATCACAAGAAAAAAAATATGATGAGATCTACTTGACTGCCTTAGAACTTCATCCTGTAAAGTTAACTAGCAAAATGCAGCCAGCTCTCCACTTTCCTTGCACATGACTCCTGCAAATAGGGGAAAACATGAATAAAAATGCTATTTACTCTTACTTGAGAGTCCACTTTCCTAAAATCTCTAGATCTCCAGCATGGCTCTGTGGTCAACATCCAGCAGAAATGAACCATGGAATTGCACTGGAAGCTCTTAGATTCATAGAGAGGTGTTATCTTTAGGCATCTCAAGGTCCTCCAGCATGATTCTGATTGAGTTGTGGTGCAATTTGACCACAGGGTTTCACTGGAAATCATAAAGGTTCCTGGAGAGACCCTTTTAATCAAATCCATGAATAATCAAACCTGCAAAAAGTGAAACTTGCAAATACGGGTAACCAACAACAGCACACTGTAGCTCCGAAACACCCCTTCCCCCCAGGAAAATATGGCAAAGGTGTCATAGCCATTATCTTTAAATTTTGAACAAAGTGATCCAATTAATGCTTGGTAGACTAATAGATTATTAACAATTTATCCTTCATTTTCGGTCTTCATGAACTTGGCAATAAATTATTGTGTTTTTCCAGTATTATAGAATAGAGGCAAATCATTCAATTTGCCCCTGCAGAATTCTGGGAAATGTAGTTTACGAAAGCTGAAGACCTCTCCAGCTGAAAATGTCAAAGGATCTGCCTGAACTAAATTTCCCACAATTCTGCAAGAGAAACACAGATAATTAGCAGATAATGCTAGCCTCCGTTTTATAATGCTGGTGGGAAAATGTCCACACAGCTCAAATAAAGCTATACAAAAATATTAGTATTACAGAAAATAATGTATACATCCATATTTAAATGAGTGTTGTTTTATTTTAAAAATTAACAAAATTAATCATATGTTGATGAAGAACTGGAGCGGAATAGATTTAAGAATGAACATATTCTAAACTAATAAAAACAAGAAACTCAAGGTAGAGATGGGCAAATATGCTTTATCATAGTCTAATTTTAATCAAATTTTAGCTTTATTTTCATTCTGCTCCCACACTGACAATAAAAAAATACTCTCATAAAATCTATTAACCTGTATTGTCTCCTGAAATCATGTTCAGTTGCACATTTTGATATGTTCAAATTACTAAGAACTGCATTGCAACATCAGCAAAGGAGGAAGTCTGACAGATAACTAAATTACAATCTGCATGTTCATCCACCAGGCACATATTACAGCTTAAATGCTCCGTCTGGAGGAGTATATGCATCACAGACTGAAGTCTCTATAGCTATATGTTCCACAAATCTATTTTGGATGCAAGCCTCTCCAAAGAACTATTTCCATATTGTCACAGAGTATGGGGAGAAGGTGTCAGCAAAAAAGGGTGCCACTATTTTCTTGTTGCAGAAAATACTGTAGCAGCCATCCACAGGTCCTCGGGTGATCCCTTTCAATGGCATACTTTCCCATATCCTGCTATAGGAAAATAGGTGGACACATTCTGAGCTCTGATAACATGGAAATGGCTGTTTTAGAGGCTACGTTACTAGGTGGGTTTTACAGGAACCTTTAGTTATTGCATGGTTGGAAGAGAAACCTGATCGCTATAAGGACTAAAACACGAGTCCCAATAGTGTAAATTGATTTAAAATTTACCAAAAGGATTCCAGTCCATAAAAAGATCTCAACATCAAAATCTTCAGTCACATCTAACCCATGACCAACTATGTTTTCTGAACAATGGGACACAGTTCAGCCTTCAGTTGCTGCTTAGCTCGTGATCAAGATTTGGTTGAAATGGTGTGATAGATTTAATTCTTGTACCCAAAGTAAGGAGAATTAACTTTAAGTTACAGAATTTTCAACATAATTTATTGTTATAAAATACAACTGCTATCCCAACCCCATCCACTGCAATTTCTGTAGGATTTAACATCATTAAAATGTGTTCTGGATTGCAGCCATGACTGATATACATACTTTCTTTAAACAACTGAAAAAATAGCATAAGGGCACACTAGATTAAATATAGACAGTTCAAATGTGTGACATTTCAATTATGCAAGCCTATTGCAGTTTACTTCCTTGTACTGGCAAAGCATTTTTTTAGATTATAGCTTTTGTTTAGAAACACCTTTGGGATTCCCAGTGTTCTTGCAAAATTATATTTTTAAAGATTTTTTTTAACATCACATTCCCAATAGAGATGCAGCTGTAGTGAAGCGACATTCTTTCTTGGAAAAAAATAAAATAACTATGACATCCAAAGGCAAACAGATTACATTTTGCAAAGATCCATGCTCCGTTTTCAAGTGTGCTTCATTGCTAAGTCTTTGTTAGGCAAACTTTTGCTTATTTTCCCTGCAGTTTAACAGCAGGAATCTTAAGCAGTGTTGCGATTATCATATTTCTGCAAAATTATCAGCTATGTACCTGTCATCCTTTTATGTCTTTTGATTAACTAAAAGAAATTAAAACACTGAAACTTGCTTACGAAATCCCACAGCAATGGGATATGCCCTGTATATGGGTGGAAGAGCATATATTTTATGTATTTATTTTTGTTCCAATAGAGTATTCCATTTCCTAATTTGGGCAAATCCAAAATAGAATTTAGAAGTACATGTAAGAATATTCTAGAGGTAACAAGACCATAACAATATTTCAATATTTCATTTTGTACAAAAATGCTTTGGGAGTATTTTGAGAACATCCACTCCCCATTTTTACTAGTTTTTAAAGCTATTTAGTGTTTGTTTTTAAAAAGAATCCAAAAGCAACTGATGAAAACAAGGACTAGTTAGTAGGGTGGTTCAAAACTTTTGTTAGTGCTCATAAGTCATATCAAATTAGTTAAATTCATACTTACAATGCAATATCCAACATGTGGTTATGGCCCGCACCTTAAGAATCAAAACTTACACAATACATTTTAATTTTAATTTTATAAATCTCAGAAGCCTCCCAAAGTCAATTTCATTTTCAGTGCAAGAAAGAAAAGCAAATCTAAAAGGGCTGCCATTCCTCTTTAAATTAATTGTCTCTTGCTATTAGGAGGGGGAAGCATCAAGGAGAAAGCAGAATTTGCTGGGGGGTGGGGATGGGAAAGCACAGAATTTTGGGAAATGTAGTTTGGGAAGGCAAGGAGCCCTATGCCAGAGAATTCAAAAGGCCTGGCCCTAAACTACATTTCCCAGAGTTCTGCTCAGCAAGACTGGAAAAGGAAGGAGAAAGAACATAACACAGATGCATTATTTCTGCTGCTAGAGCTCAAAGCTGTTTTTGCTGTGTCCTTGTTTAACCTGTAATGTGAACTCCAGGCCTGTGTGATACAATTGCTGTCAATATTTACATTGGAAGATTTATCTTTAGAGAACACTACAAATAAACTGTCATGATAACTAGAGAAAGAAAAGTGCAGATTTAATTATCAGAAACATCTGCATCATCTCCAGCTGAAAGAGTGAGTATCTCCCATTAATTTCTAAATACATTATACAGACAAACTGTCAATTTACATTCAGAAATAATATCCAGATATGTCAAAATGTATTGCATCTCCAACTAGATTTGAAGAAGGAAATGTTATAGTTGTACTTCTATTCATTGTTGCTGTGTGCTGTGTGGTGACACTTAGGCAAACCAATCACAAGATTTCTTGACATGATTTGTTCAGAAAAGGTTTGTTATCATCATTCTGAAAAATTCGGCCCTTCCACACAGCCCTATATCCCAGAATATCAAGGCAGAAAATCCCACAATATCGGCTTTGAACTGGGTTATCTATGTCCACACTGCCATACATTCCAGTTCAAAGCAGAAAATGTGGGATTTTATTCAGCTGTGTGGAAGGTGATTAAGGGTTCATGGGATTTGGACTTTGATCTCCAGAGTTGATGGCCAGGGGTGCATCTACACTGATCCTCTCTCTCAGGGCTGATCTGGTGTGCTGCATGCCAGATTGGCCCCAGAATTGTTTACATGGAGATGGGGAGAAGTCTCAACTGCCTGGCTGCACTGAACCCAGTTCAGACCAATTGAATGACCATCTTTAATATCCCCTCCTGCTCTCCGTGTCATAGCAGTCTCCAGCTACAATATGAATTCTACTGATAAGTTATCGTCTGCAGTGAAATTGGCCAAGATGCTAGGCTGACGAGGGAGCGGGGAGAGGAGAAATCATCTCTTTGCTCCCCCTCCCTTTCACAAAACTGGTCCAACTGTTTACATGCATTCTAAGTTGGGGGCCAGAATTCAGAGTATCCTTGATTATGGTTAACATAGGCCAAGGCCATGTTCAGATGGCCTTGCCCCATGTTACCTTGGATCAGCTCTGTGTGACATTTGGCCATCATAGAGCTGATCCAGAGCTTTTCTTCATTAATTGGTCAGTGCAGATATGCTTCAGCACTCAAACCACTACACTGTGAAATAAATCTTACTGGAGTTTACTCTCAAGCAAGAGTCTACTAGGGAAATGGCCTTACAAGAGTTTGAACAATTCCAGATCTCTAAACTGAATCTATATTGCATGGATTTGCTACCATCTAAATGTCTTCAGCATTGAGATCACTGTAACTCCCAAGTAAATTATTTAATTAAAAATCCCATTACTCCTTTAGGATTGAACCATGCAAATGGTGTCAACCTGATAAAACAGCATAGTGCAGATATATACTTTTAATAAGTGCTTGTGTATGTGAGCAAGAAAAAAAGAGTGATTTAAAAAAACAAAAAAGCAAGCACAAAAGTTAGGCAAACAGAAAGCAATTTTTGTATTCTCTCCAGGAACATGTTCCCACTGGTGAAAGGTTACCACTTGCAAATGTTTTAAATAATAAAAGCAACAGTGGCAGACAAGACAGGGCACTTAACAGAAAATATCTGTCTGAAGAGTTTTCATGATATTATAGCTATTACTCCCATAGACTAATAATATGTCTGAATATGTCTGGACTGAATTAACATTTTCCTTACTTGGGCCACATCCAAGAAAGTACAGCAAACAAATATTGAACCCAAACTTTGTACAACCCCCAAGCTCTTTTTTCAAGACACCAGATATTATTTATCATTCTGTCTGTGCTTACTTTTGTTTTATTTTTTACAAGGATATTATGTAGATATTATCTGATTTTGCTGTAAACACAACCAATAAATTCCTGTCCCTCCAGGTTTATTCTGTCAAGGATGGATTTAAATACCTCCAGGATGATCTGCTGTCATCATAAGTTTTCTCTCCCAATTGATACAACTGAAGAAAATCAAAGATGTTCCAGTCTATGTAGAAGATTTTTTTTTCAATAACAGGATCTATTTTTGTGCCATTTATAAAATATAACAGTTCATTGTGTTTCTCTGATACTTCTCTAAAGAGATGAAAAAGTATTCTCTTTGTTTCTGGCTATATCTTTATTCATTTCTATCTGTGATCTAAATGCTTAGCTTCAAAACACAAGGTGTCTTTCAGGCTTGCTTTAGATGATCAAAATAGCTTTAAGTCATTTAAACTGCACCTTTTCTTTTACAGCCAGGTATATCCAAGATTTCAAAAACGTAAAATGTATTCTGTAGAAATTTGGGAATTCACATATAACTCTTCCTTGCAATTCTTCAATCATTTGAGAGGCATTTACAAATCAGAGAGCAGGAAAAATTATTAATCCATTAATTTTCAGAACCAGAGTTTCCTTGAACAAGTACCAAAGCACAGACTTTTCCTTTATCTTAAACAGTAGCAACAGTATGGAATAGAGAGTCACATTGTTTGAGACATGTCAAAAATATGACACACACCAGTCTCTTTACTGATTCCCTAGCCAGGGCATGGTATTGCAATTTTTAAATCCTCTTCTCTTGTTGCTTACAACAGAAGTTTGAGAAGAAGGTAAGACAAGTGTATTGCAGTGAGGTATGAAGCAAAGTGGTTTTGTCAACATGAAATGAAAAAGCAGAGATATCTAGAAATGGCATTTAATTTAATATCTTTTCAGGCACATGAATAATTCTTTGAGTTTGTTATTTACATGATTTTGGAGCAGGGACTAGTCCAGATGACTCATAACCTAGGTAGCATCAATGGACAGTGTCCAGTTTAAAAAGAAAAGTACAACTTCTTCTGTTTTGGACAAGATTCACCTATAACATTATTTTCAGTGCAATGTATTGCAGTTTAAGAAGGGCATCACAACATTTAAGATATCGAAAGTAGGTTGATGAAGATGGTAAAGAACCTGCAAACTATGCCCTGTGAAGAATGGCTGAGATAACTTGGTATGTTTAGCTCGGACAGGAGGTTAATGAAAAGTGGCATGACTGGCATTTTTATATACATGAAGGACTTGCCATGTGGACAAGGAATTGGTTTGTTTTCTGCTGCTTCTAAAGACAGGATCCAAATAATTATTTAAAGTACAAGAAGGGAGATTTTGGCTAAACTTGAGAAAGGACTTTCTGATTATAAGAGCTGTCAACCATCACAAAGTGGAGGGCTCATCTTTTGTTGGAGATCTGGATGGGCAACTGTCAAGGATGCTTTAACTGTAGATATAACCAGCAAGTTAGACTAGATTCAACTGAATGATTTTGGATTAGTCAGCTGATGTGTGTAATTTAAAACAGTTAAGACGATGTGGCTCATTTACTCTGCAGATACTTGCTTTTGTGGGAGAAGATTGTGGCTGGAGAATGAGGGTTTGAAAGATCGACCACAAGTTCATGTGTATCAGGGATTATCATAGAGCAAATTCTGTGAGGGGGCTGGACAAAGAAATAATGCTTCCTGTTCTCAATTGTATTTTCTGATCAAACTTTCTGATTTTATTCTACTTTCTGATTGTCAGAACATCTGCTGTAGTACAGTATGTCTTTTCCCCAATTAATGAAAAAGCTTTCAAAAAAGAAAAGCTCAGTTTTCATGATGCCATATTGAAATGTCAGAAGAAGAATGTGTTCTTTAGAAGTCTGTAACAAAATGATTCACAAAATGAATAAAAAACTATTACATTTCATTTCAGACACTTTAGATTCCCCCACTTCCAACTATCTTTTATAATGGTCTTATACAAGACAACTTAGATGCTGCCTTAGTTTAGTTAGTCTTAAGTCCAGGTAAATGGGAATAGATTGCGAACTTAATCCCACTTTTCAAAGGAGGGGGGATAACTATTGTAGATATAATAAAGCATAAAAATGCCTTTTGGAATGTATCTGTGAGGATGGCTTACTTTCATCTCTAAACAGAAGCTGAAGACTGAACAACAACTTTTCCTCTAAATTATTGCTTTTTTGAATATACCTTCTGTGTGACACACAGGAAGACCTACAAAATGTTTCAAGGCTTTGAATTATACATTACAAGTGCAGGAGAGGAGACCTAATAATAAAACAACAACAAATGCAACTGTCATCCATTTTTAATGACTAATGTGGCATATCAAAAAGAATTTTTTCTTATCATATCACTCTGATTCCACTTATGATGATGTCAGAGCCAACATCTTAAATGCTGTGCCGCCTTACATTTGATATGCCATACGAAAGGTCTCCCCCCCCCCCCCAAACAGCACAACAGGAAGATAAAAGCTTAAGCAATCATTGATTTTGTTCCTTCAGCCTCCCTTGCTGGATTATGCTGATCAAAAGTAAGCTAACAGGGCCACAGTAGGGCTGCTATTTTCCTGGTTTCTTACAAAGTAACTGTCAAAAACTTGTAATAGGACTCTGCCGCTAAAACTCTGTTCCCAGTAGAGGACTAAATATTTGCACTGTAGGTATAAAATACGTATCTGAACTGGCCTCTCAAGCACCTAATCAGGGTCTAATGGGTCCCAGCTGAGAACACAGTTCTAGCAGAAAAGTGACTAGTCAGCTAGCAGGGATCAACATTTCGATGTGGAGTCAGAATTCAGTGCATTTGAGGATTTGGCTGTCACCTTTATCCATCTGAAATGGTGGACATGCCTCAGTCTGAAAGCCAAGATGAATCAGAAACGTGATAGCATTACAACTTGATAGTATTACAGCATAGTGGAACTATGTATTCATATGTACAAGAAAAAAGTTGTTAATTAGAACTAGCACTGGTGAACGGTGGGTATCCTAAATGGCTTAAGGTATTTAGTCTTTAGCTGATTATTTTATCATGTGAGAAGTGAATTGAGAATACAGTTATAATGCATTAAAAACATGGTATGATCTATGGATTTGGTTGTATTAGTTATGTTGACCATATAGCAAAAATGGATGCTATCAAGGGAGGAATGTGCATTATATTAACACAGAGATTTCCGCCCCGCCCCCGCCTCCCCCCCTTCCCTAAAATGTGAAGAACAACTACGGTGTAGTCATAAAAATAAATGATCAAGTTGGACACAATCTTGGCTCGGCATGTGTGAGACCTTCTCTTCTCCAGAGATTGGAACTGCTTTATTTGCCTTCAAGTCTGATAATTCCATGGACCACATGAATGAGATTCATGCTAAATTACAAGAGAAGTGTGTAGTAAGCATGTGCAATCCACAAAAAATGTTTCAAATGGCATTACAAAACTGGGAGACTGCCGGTGTTTCATTTCTAAACTGTTTCTAAAGTATTGTTAATTAAACTTTCGTTACTGTAGTGAGAGTAATGAAATTTCATTACTATTTCGTTATAGTAATTGTGCATTGGGGAAACTTCAGGGGCTCCTTTCTCCCTCATTTTTATTGCTGTTGGTGTGAAACTTGCTACAATGATAGAACACGCTCACCACTGTTAGTTAATCAAGTTTCTGAATGTGTCACTTATCCACGGATTTTTGCGGAATTTTCAAAGTTTTTATAAACAGTATTTTATTTTATTTTTAAAAAACTTAAAGTTGTTTCCTTGAATTTTCTATACAATGACACAAGGTAACAGGGATCATTCCCTCCAACTTTCAGAAATATCTACTGATTTTAGAGAATTTTTTTTGAAGTTTTGACAAAATGTTTTTTTTCCAAAGCCACAAAAGCTATCTCATTGAATGTATCTCATATAATTATATAATATTATATGATAGATACATGATAGAATCATAGATCTGGAAGGTATTCTACAGGCCATCCAGTCCAACCCCCTTCTTTCTGCCATGCAGTAAAAGCATAATCAAAGCACTACTAAGAGATGGCCACCCAGCCTCTAAAGAAGAAAGAAGGGGAAGACGAAGACAAAGAAGACTGAAGGAGAAGAATGAAAGAGAAGAATGAAGGAGACAGAAGGCCTGATTCTTGCAGCCCAGGAGCAACCCATCAGAACAAATGCAATTAAGGCCAGGATCGAAAAATCAGCTGATGACCCAAAATGCAGAATGTGCAAGGAAGCTGATGAAACCATGGACCATATCCTCAGCTGTTGCAAGAAAATCACACAGATGGACCACAAACAAAGACACAACTCTGTGGCCCAAATGATTCACTGGAACTTATGTCACAAGTACCACCTGACATCAGTAAAGATTGGTGGGATCATAAACCCACAAAGGTCATGGAAAATGAACATGCAAAAATACTGTGGGACTTTCAAATCCAGATTGACAAAGTTTTGGAACACAATACACCAGACATCATGATTGTGGAAAAGAAAAAAGTCTAGATTATTGATGTCACCATACCGGGTGACAGCCACATTGAGGAAAAACAACAAGAAAAGCTCAGTCGTTATCAAGACCTCAAAACCAAACTGCAAAGGGTCTGGCATAAACCAGTACAGGTGGTCCCAGTGGTCATTGGCACACTGGGTGCTGTGCCAAAGGATCTCAGCTGGCATTTGGAAACAATAAACATTGACAAAATCATGATCTGTCAACTGCAAAAGGCCACCTTATTTGTATCTGCACGCATCATTTGAAAATACATCACACAGTCCTAGACGCTTGGGAAGTGTTCGACTTGTGATTTTTTATACAAAATCAGCATATAGATCTCGTTTGATGTGACATACTGTGCTTATATGTTTTCTAGTCTGAATGTGTTATTTCCTGATAAATGGTGTAGTCTTTACTTTGAAAGTTGTTGTTGTACACCAGAAACTTCATTTTTGTGCCAAACCTATGTTAAATTGGTGGAGACACTATAAGAAACTAGAGCAAAATGTGCTATAGCATGATGTTCATCCCACAAATAAGAAGTTTTTGCAGTTTAATAAACTTTCTCCATATTTTTAATAGAACAAATTAGGAAATGACATTTATAACACAGGAACAAAAAACACACATATTCACCAATTCTACACCCCCGTTTTCCATGCAGAAATACACAATTAAAGCACCCCCGACAGATGCCCATCCAGCCTCTGAATAATAATAATAATGAAAATATGTTCCTAGATTGAAAGTGTTATTTCCTGTTTAATTTTGTAGTCCTTACTTTAAAAGTAGTTGTTTTACTCAAGAAACTTTATTTTTGTGCCTAAATCTATGTTAATTGGTGGAGACTCTACAAGATACTAGAGCAAAATGTGCTATAGCATGACACACAAAGACAAAGATTTTGCATTTTAATAAACTTTCCCCATGTTTTTATGATAGAGCCAATTAGAAAATGATATTTATAACCCAGGAACAAAAATCATAGTGTCGAATATTAATCAATTTATTAGAACTGTGGCTGGCTATGGAGGGGCAAAACTCTTTCTCCCCTATCCTGATTGAGCCTTTCTGATGCTGAGCACTGAATTCTGGGAAATGTCATTTAGGGCAGGACCGTTTGAATTCTTTGGCATACAACTCTTCACCTTCCCAAACTACATTCCCCAGAGTTCTGTGATTCTTCCCAGGGAGCTCTGCTTTCTCCCTCCTTTTCCTCTTCTAATGATGAGAGGCCATTAATTTACAGAGGAAATACAGCCTTTTTGGCTTTGCCTTGCACTGAATATGAAATTAAATTTGTAAACTTTCTGAAATTTACAAAACTAAAGCAAAATAGTATGGGATGAGTTTCAATTCATAAGTTTTGGGAAGGGGGGGGGGGTTCCCAACTTATGACACTTTACGACTTTTTTGCACAAGCCTTGTGCATAGCTAGGAACTATTGTTCCCAAAAGGAATGCTCTTGAAGTCTGGTGTTATTCATTCCAATACGTTCCTAGTGCTGATATTGAGCTCAATTGTAATTCTTTTTGTGCTGTAACCTCCAAATTTAGCAGACAGTGAACATCAGTTATCTCTTGAACTGAGTATCTGAATTCTTATAGGAAAAAGGAGTTGTGTGTATCCCATGTGCATTATGAATTATTAAATGCTTACAAAAAGATGTAATTTCAACCAAGATAAAATGTTTTTGTCTCAGCATTAAAGGCACTGGTTTACTCAACAGGCATACCTTCAAATGAATTAGCTACAATAAACATTATTCCTTTGAAACTGGTAATATTATCAACTTCATAAACAGAAATAGAATTGCTCTTTTTTCGCCTTCACAGCAAGAAAGTTAAGTTCACATTCACGTTGAGTTTTTCTGAGATGTTTCAAATGGATCTGTACCCTCAAGAATTCAACACCTCCTCTTCACTTCATTTGAGCTCAAACAGCCTTTACTGAGTATTTTCCCACAAGCTTTATTATTCCCACAGGAATTCACAGAATCATATTCAACTTCATTTTCAAGTAGGAAGAAGGGAGAAAGAATAAGACTAAAGGGAAACTGTTAATAATAAAGCATTTCTTTTTTAGCAGTTGTCAGATTGTGATGCAGAAACAAGTCAAATAAAGAGAAAAATTGATTGCTATTTGTGTATGGGCAAAAGTAGTCCATATTACTTTTAGCATACTGGAACCAAGATATAATATGTGTGATGAGCTGTAATGTAAGAAATGGAGTCACTTTATGAAGAGTTAAAGTGCTTTCTCTGTGGCTACTAAGTAGAAAACTGTTCTGCTTTTAGGTAAAGTGACGTTGATGGTGATGATGATGATAGTATAATTGGTATTATTTATATCATTTATGTATTTTACATGAGGCCTTTGTTCCAGGATTGGGATTCAAAGCTGTTCATAAACATAAAATGAGTTTAAAAAATGCAGCAGCTGCAGATTTTAGAAAAGTTAAAATGTATAACAAGTCATTCTTAATATATAAATAAACTCTCTATAGATTTCAGAACAATTAGAGTCCAAAAATTAGAGGTGAAGGATGCCTATGTAAAAGTTTTTTTAAAAAAAAACAACAACTTTTTTTCATGAGAGAATATCTCCCTGAAATCTCTAGACGTTTCAGGTGACCCTATGATCACCTACCATCCAATTTGATCATAGTGCCACCTTGAAGGGCATAGAGGCTTCTAGAAAAAAAATAATCTGCCAATATTTAAATCTGCAAAAATTAAACTAACAATTCTGGGCGGGGGGGGGAGTGTATATCCATTAAAAAGGCAAGAAATAGTCACTGTATAGCACAACACTGAACACTCTTATCTTAGAAGAAGCCAGTTCTAGGGTTTCTGGTTGCACAGGTCCTTAATCAAGAAGACTTGCCATTAAGGTCTGTCAGGCTGAACCTCAAAACCTCTCTTCCCTCACTTAACTGAACTGCTGGAAAGCTGAGATGGGTTAACAAAAGAGAAATGTTCAGCTCCCTTCATATAGTTGGACATAAAGCAATTACATTACCTTCTGGGACCTCCTGAAGACCCCCCCCCCCAAGGGTTATCAAGAATGAAATTGGTGTATGTTCATTTATAGCAGGGTTGCCCAAACTAAGCCCCTAACTAAGGATGCAGGCCTTCAAGGGCATCCCCCCCAACTCGCTCTAAACTTTAGACTTAGGGTTGCCCTAAGTGTGAAATGACTTGAAGGCACACAACAACAATCCTAATTAACTTGACTCTCAGCCAAAAGCAGGCCCACAATTCCCATTGAAATACTGGTAAGTTTGTGTAGGTTAAAATTGTTGTTCATTTTAAATACTGTATTGTTCTTTCAATTTCTTTCTGCACTACAAACAAAATATGTACATAAGAAAATTTCAAACTATAGTCTGCCACCCCCCACCACACACACACACACACACACACACACACACACACACATTCTGAGGACTGTGAACTGACCCTCTGTTTAAAAAGTTTGAGGGCCTCTGAGCTGTAGGAACATAACTACATGTTTGCCATCACTGCTGCCCCACTCTGTTCTCCGTTAACTAGGAAAGAGCCATGCGCCGGTGGAAGGGGAACTATGTCAGCTTTAAAGTGGGTTTGGGAGTGAGGGAAGAAAGGTGCTATTTTTTATCCTCAAACCAACAAATTTTAAAATCTAAGTCAAAAGCTACATACAAGTAGTTATTAAAACCCAACTAAACCCACAAGATTATCCGAAGGCAGACTAAAGAGAGGTAGTGGGGATGGCACTGGGGAGGGAGGAATATCCAACACTATAAATATCAGCCTATATCTGATTTCCCATCTATATTCCAGAGGTGAAGCTTAGGTCTTTTGGGCCTCAATCTTTGTCCACCAGATTTTAACCCCTTGGGGGTTAAAATGAATGTGCGGGACTGGGTCCTCCTGTTATGATCTGGTCATAGACTGTATTAAAGTTTACTTACTATTTTAATCCTATAATTATGATAAATTTTGTTGTTTCAGGGTCTGTTAAAGTGTTATGGTAACAGGAACCCTGTTCCATATTCAACAGGGTTCAACCTGTCCCATATTCAATATAATAAAGAAGATTTTATCATTTGGTAAAGTCATCTTGAAATTTTGTATTAAAAAATCAGCTGCCAAATTCTAAAGGGTGGGGGTTCAGTCTAGCTTCCCTAGAAAGGGAGTAACAGAACATGGAAGCAGCCACTACCAAAATCCTCTCTCACATTTTTACTGAATGTGCTTTGAAAGTGACAGGATCAAGAGAATCTCAAAATATCAAAACCTGGAAAGGTTCATATAGGAGAATATAGTGTCCTGAAAAGAACAGTCTTACAGAGAGCAGTCTGTGTTTAAAGATCTGTTCAGTGCAAATAAACAACAACAAGGAAGCAGATCATATGTTTTGAATTTACATATTGTTTTAAATTCTAAAATATATAAATAGCATTATGTGACTGAGAGGAAGCATTGAGCTTCCAAGATACTTGCTCGTTTGTATGGAGTGTTATATGTCCATTTCACTCTTTTCTAATAATAACTGTATTACTGGCTACATTTTCAAAGAAGGAAGAAACTCTCTCTTCCCTTTACTAGAAGTTTTATCGCCACATCTAAGAAAGGCTGAGGCTCTATGAATGACTATTTCCAAAGAATTTCCACTTTTTGGTCTGACATGATTTTTCTCAGTAAAAGGATTTTCTAATAATCAGTGATACATACAAATTCTCTTTTAACCATTCCTTGTTTCTCTTCAGATCGTATAAGCTTTATTCCTATACATTTACAGAATCTGTATCCCACATCTGAAAATCATAATTTGAACAGGAATTGATGATCGATGGGAACTCTTCTATTTAAAAAATCTTTGTAATATAGGCCAAACCAATATAGGTGTGACCAAAGAAGTCCAATAATAAATCCCAAGTTATTTTTATGATAACCTCACATCGCAATATTAGATTAGGACTAGAAGAGGCTTTTGTACAGTAGGTGAGATAGTTATAATATTTCCAGAATGTAATGCAGAGGGTCTTTCTCTTAACTGCCACTTGTGTATACTGAAGCTTAGAACATTGTCATCTAGCATACATACTTTACCTTTAAGTTACACCCTTTCCTCACCATGTTCTTCTTTTATTCACACTCATAGGTTTAGCCATATTATCCACCAGTTTCATCAAAATTTATGGCATGTAATAGTATAGATACAGAACATCAAATCATATTGCTATCATCTATTTAGCTTCCAAATTCTTCAGGAACTAAGAATCTGCAGGTTTTGTGGCTGAGTTTTAATAGCTTTCACACTTACTTTAATAGGTTTTTGCACATACTATATGTGAAGAGCAGCACACACATTCAGATTTTCATCTACAATACTAATATTTACAAAAAGTGATATGAAGAGAAAATAAAACTAGAAGGGTATCTTTCTAAGCACTTTTTACCCATGCATGTTGAAGGAAAGGAAGTGATATGAGGTGAACTGGGGTGTTTTTTCAATCGAGAGAGACCTCACTGTCTGCTGTACAGAAGAAAATCTTTTTTTTACAATGTTACAGTAGACAGATCTGAGAGGTCAACATGAAGATTGGAGAGCGGTGTCCCCAGAGGGTCTTTGGGGAAATTCAAGTGACTCTTTCACTTTCTCTTGTTAAGTGAATACTAAGAGGTCAGCAGATGACAAATACAGAACACTTCCGCACTTCCATTTTCCCCATGGAGTCCTTGTGTGCTCATAACTCAATATGGTCAGAGGAGTGTGTATGCACTTCTTTTCTGCCTAAAAGGAAGAGTGGTAAGAATACACCCAAAGAAATTGTTCTGTAACTCTAATCTTAATGACAATAGTAAGTCACCTAAAGGTCCTTCAGAATATCTCTTTCACTTCTAGAAGTCAAATAACTTTCTGAAAAGGCAATACACACAGAGACACTCACAATCAAATATTTTGGGGATTCAAAATGCAACTAGTCAGTGAGCTTTGGGATTACAGAGTAATGGGAAATACCCCTGTATGTGTGTAAAGTCTCCGGCATTAGAATTCAAACACAATTTGTACTTATTTGTAATATGTAATAGTGTTGCCTAGGCCTGTTTGATCAGGGAAAAAAACACGTTTAAAACACGAAATGATTTCCGAAATTTTCTGGGGAAAAAGCTCGAAATTTCTGAAATTTCGGAATCGCTTCATTAATGGTGGACACACATGCACAGTAGGAAAGAAACGGCACTGGCATTGGGGAAACTTCTGGGGATTGTCCCTCTTTCATGTTTAGACCAATTGTGATGAAACTTGCTACAGCGGTAGAACACATGGATCACTGCTAGCCCACCAAATTTCATAACTTTTGACTTATCCATGGATTTTTGGCAAATTTTCAAAGTTTTTTTAAAAAAGTTTTTATAGACTGACCCAGGTTAAATACAAGTTTGCCTTTGTTTTACTACAGGGCTAATGTGGCTCAGGGGCAGCGCGCTGGCCTAATAAGCAGAAGGACCAGGACTGTGGGTTCGTTCCCTGCAAGGAATTTTTAAAAAGAATTTTTTAAAAAATAATAAAGGAAATATGTTCCTGGTTTGAATATTCAAAGTGTTTTTCCTGTTTCTTTGTGTGGTCTTTAGTTTGACAGTAGTTGTTCTACTCCAGAAACTTTGTGTGGCACAAACTGTGTTAATTTGGGAGAGAACACAAATCATATACAGAGCAGACCCCATCAAGGGACATCTAGACTGACCCCCTTCTTTTGGAGCAAGAATACAGTTTCTTACAAAGGGAAGGGAATGGGGTCTCAGGAGCACAAGATTATGAGACAACAGAAGACATGTGAAGCTTTTGAGGCAATTTTATATACATGAGAGATGTAGTTTCCAAAAGTACCTTAGCAAGCCAGACTCCTTGGTGCAGCAATTCTTCCCTTATGGGGACACATGCTAAATTGGGATGGATGAAAGAAGGAATCTCTTCAAGTTTTGGGAGGAGATCTGGCATAGACTGACCCTACTACAAGAAAAAGAATAACTGGCCTCCCACTGAAGTACAATAAGTTCTGACTTGATTTTACTACAGGGCTAGCGTGGCTCAGAGGAGAACACACCGGCCTCATAAGCAGGAACACTGCTTTCGATCCCTGCCAAGGGAAAATGGCAAAAAGAAAAAAATGTGGCAAATAATGGCAAACAGCAAGAGGCAGGGCATGGGGAGCCAAGACACATTCTGTTTTGAGCATTCCAAGGAAGGTACCCAAGTCATGGCCAGCCCCCCTTTGTCCCTGGACACATGCTATCTTTATTGAAGGAAAAGAGTTTATTGCAGTGAATCTCCTTTTTAATCAGAACTTATTAATATATTTTCAAACCTGTAGAATGAATAACATTTCTCTCCCTTTCTCTTCTTTTTTCCCATTCTTCAGTCAATACAAGGTTTTACAATTACATTTTGATGGAACAGTCTGCAAACCAAAGCTTTTATGAGGATCAGGCTTGAGCTTCTGGAATATCAGTATGAATGTCAAGACTAAACTAGAGGCAAGTGAAGTTCCAGCAGTACTGACTCCCTGCAAGCCCAAGTGGAGCAGCTGCTTCTGCTGACTTCATTGATTGCTGTTTAAAAAAGTAGAAAAATGTGATAACCTTAAAGAAGTCAGTGTCCAAAGGGCAACCTTTTGGTTTATTTGTATTATGCCTAAAATATATCTCAGCCATAGTGCCATGGCCAGCAATGTGTCTGGCTTGGCACAGCTGCTGCTGGGTGCTTTCTCCCTGAAGGATGCATCACAGGCCTCTGTGATGATCTGCACAGGCTTGATAAAATGAACAGCAGTTGAAATCTCTGAATAAATAAGGGGGTATGGAAGAGATAGCTTTTCAGTAGCTGATAACATTGAATTGTTGTAATTTGGTACATGTGTCTTGGACCTTGGCTGTTATGCCTGGGTTAGAACTCTTGACCTTAACCCTGTTTCTGCAAACCCTGTTTTGGACTCCGCTGCTCTTGTAACCTTGTCTTGGATCTTGTTTTCAATGAACCCTAAAATTTGAATCTTGAACCTAGTTGTTTCCATGGGATTTGAATCTTGGACTACCTTCATGACTTTGACTTCTACACTTGGAATTTACTTTGACCCCTGATTACCAGGCTTGACTTTGGAACTCTGACTATAGTTTGTACTTCTTAAAATAGAGTATTTAAAACTAGATTAAAATATTCAGTGGTTAAATGCAGGGGCCAGGCTTTAAACTGTAAACTTGGCTACTGTTTGTTCTTGCTGGCTTTGTAGTACTCCCAGCATTAATTGGACTTATTTACCTTGATTTGTGTTACCCTAGTTATGTTTTGTATATTTTTGTTTTGGTTAGCCAGACCTTTGAAAGACTCAAGGTTTAAATTCTCCATTTAAGTAAGGTCCCTTCTACACTGCCCCTATATCCCAGGATCTTATCTCAGATTATCTGCTTTAAACTGGATTATGAGTCTCCACTGCCAGATAATCTGGGATAAACAGAAAGTCTGGGATCAGATCCTGGGATATAAGGGCAGTGTGGAATGGGCCCAAATCTGGTCTTGGCTCATCCTGTGTTTGTTTGATTAAGTTCTGCCTATGGTTTTGGGTGAGAGCACCTGGAACACAACACATAGCAACTATTCATCAACATTCATGTGTGCCTAATAGGCAGTGTTGCAGGGTTCAGTGGGACTTGGTCCTTATTTAGTACATTTATATCTGTACAGTACAAGCGCATTGCTACTGTGTTCCATTCACCACTTTCAGGACTTTAATTTTGCAGTGACAACCCCCCAAACAGCCATATGGTGACTGTTGGAGAGCATGGGTGATGTCTCATAACCTAATTGGCGGATATACAGTATTGTAGGATATAGGGCTGTGTGGAAGGGCTCACGTTATCTGAATCTACACTGCCATATTTTCCAGCTCAAAGCAGATTATGTGGGATTTTATTCAGCCATGTGGAAGAGGCCAAAATGTTTGATGTTTTTGCTAGGATCTAATGGGGTTATCAGTCTGGATGTAGCTACAGGGAATAGCCAAACTTAGGGCCCTTCCATTCAGCCCTATATCCCAGAATATCAAGGCAGAAAATCCCACAATACCTGCTTTGAAGTAAGTTATCTGAGTCCACACCGAGATAGGGTTGCCACTTTTTGATAGAAGAAATAAGGGACATTTACGGGATTTTTCACAAAAATAAGGGACACTTCATTAAAAACTTGAAACTCAAACATTAGGTAGAAATAGTTTTATTAACAGAATAAGATAATGATTGAAACTCACAAAAGAAACTGACTTATACCCTCTTAACAGCACATGGTATATTTCTGCATGCTTTGTCATGCAGAAAAAACATTATTAGAACTACCTAATTTTCTCCATCTGTATTTAGTACTTGACTTTGCTGACTTTAAAAGTGCACTGTCTAAACATTAAAATAAAAAAAAATTTATAAGACAGTACATCTTCATGATTATTATGTCAATAGTTAATAGTATAGTATGGGATACACAGCATTGTATAGTATTGGGATGCACAGCTAGGCCTATTTTAAGAGCAACTCTCAAGCAACCAGAAACTATCTTTATCCAACATGATCCAACATTCCCATTGGGTAATGGTTAATTAGTCTACTGTACTTTGAAAAAGTCCTGTATCGCCTCTTCCTTCCAACGGGGATGCAGGCTGCCCTGCGAGTTGGAATCCTCGGGCAGGCATTACGGTGGAAACCGCAGCGCGCAGCTTCCTCTGGTCAACCCCGCCCAGTCCTGTCCTGCTAGTCAAAAATAAGGGACAGGGCCTGAAAAAAGGGACACAAATTTTAGGGCCAAAATAAGGGACGTCCCTTAGAATAAGGGACATATGGCAACCCTACACTAAGATAATGTGGGATTTTCTGCCTTGAAATTCTGGGATATAGGGCTGAGTGGAAAGTCCCAAAAACTGAAATCATCTACCACTTCTCTTATCACCTGTACTCTCCACCATCTGTGGAATGAATGTTGCTGCTGTGAACCTTCAAGTTGTTTCTGATTTATGGTGACCCTATTGCAGGGCTTTCTTGGCAAGTTTTCTAGAGAGAAAATTTAGCTTCTGCCATCGTCTCAGGCTGAAAGAGTATGAAATAATGTGGGTTTCCATGGTGGAACAGGGATTTGTGCCTGATCTTCAGGGTTTTAGCCTAATGCACATAATTTCATGTGTTTTAACCCTATGTGTTTTATACGCTGTTTTTATATGCTGTTTTTATATGATGTAAACATTATTAAGCCTATGTGGGTTTGCAGCATGAATAAATAAATAAACAAGCTTACTGGAAAGGGCAAAACTCTGCCTACTTTTTTCATCTCTGCCTTCACTCAGTAAACTGAGTGCCAATTTCTTTTGCACTTGACCCAGTTTATAGCCACTGAAATAAGATGATGGCAAAGAGTAAGAGTGGAAAGGGGTAAAAGAAGATAGGACACTTTAAAAGTAGCTGAAAATTCAGGACTGCTGATAATTAGATCAGCCCCTGCCAAATGGGGATAGTTGGCAAGAAGAATGTGTCTGCCTAATGTGGCAGGCTTATATTGCAGCATGCATACACACGTTGGCTTACATATTGCCAGAAAAAAAGGATCACCATCAAATGAGGATATAGGTTTGAACAGGCAATTTTATCATAATGGACCCAAATTCAAATCAGTTAATTATAGATATATTGTAATCTATATATATATTGTTCTACATATAAAAATATGACACAACTTACTATTTGGGAGAAAGCTAGTGATCAGGTGACTGCTCAAGGGTATCTTCCAGATCCCAGAATTCCCCTAAAGCATCCTAAATTTTTGAGATATATATGGGTGTGTGTCTTGTGTGTGTGTGTGTGTGTGTCTTGTGTTTTCAACCAGAGAATAGCATTCTTATATGGTGGTGTTGATATTTTTCTTATTTTACAGTTTATCATGACTTCTGTAAGCTTTACAAGTTTTCAGCAGTCTATGGCCGATTAAGTCAACAGGATGAAACATTTCTATTTTAGTAAAATAAATGTTCAAACAAGTAAAACTCACCTGGGATGCTGTATGTTTTATTGCAGTTTATCATAAAACAGGAAGTAAAGTTTACTAGACAAAAGCAATCAAGAATGTTATGATATTTGCTAAAGAGAAATTGGGACTAGACAGTATGCTAACAGTTCAAGCCAACTGCATAGTAAGCCATGAAAAAAGTAATAGAGCAGTAAGACTATTTCATGTATAGTACAGAGAAAGATGAGCATGCAGCTGTCTGGTGTAAACATAACAGAAGCAGAAATAATGAAACATGGGGTTATTTGAAGATAGAGAAGGGTGGTTGTGCATTCTCATGTGCACATTTGAAAAGGACAAGGAGATCATGTGGAAATGTGTGTGTGGTTTTGGAAGCACTTTCAAACAGATTAGCCTGAGATGTCCACATAAAGTTTCAGGCTTATTCTCTTAAAACTGGAGTAAACTGAATGCACACAGTTTAATAAACATTTTAAAAATACATCTAAAGATCTGGACCTTCTCTGAAGGTAGAGATCTTTGGTGGTATGGGGCCTGTGGATAACATTCCGTGTTCTCAGTCTGGGTTATATGGCTGTGTGGAACGGCCCTGAGCCTTCATCTGGTAAGTGGAGGGGGAAATGAAGGGCAACAAGGGGAGGCTAGCAGTGCCATCCCTCTTCTCCAGCTTGCCTGAGCCTGCTCTGGTTTCCACAGCAATCCCTCCTCTCCAGGCTCAGGCTGGAGAAGAGGGATGGCACTGCCAGCCTCCCCTTGCTTCCCTCCATTTGCCCCTTCACTTACCAGATGAAGGCTCAGGACCCTTCCACACAGCCATATAACCCAGAATATGAAGGCAGATAATCCATAATACATGCTTTAAACTGGGTTATCTCAGTCCACACTGCCATATAACTTGGTTCAAAACAGATAATGTGGGATTTTATACAGTTATATGGAAGGGCCTCAGATGCAGGCATGGAGCCTTTTTTTCCTCTCCCTCCTCCTTCAAACAGCCAACAGAAGGCCTTGGAGGAGGAATCCCCCCTCCTTTCACCTCCCCTCAGCCCTTTGTCATCTCTTCCAAAGGAGGGAGGACAAAGGAAGGTTTCAGGCCTACATCAGAGTCGTCCTCTGGAGAGGGAAATGGAGCACAGGGATGGGGAGGCTGGTAGTGTCCATGCCCACCCGTACTGGTCTCATATCAACATGGGAAGGTATCTGAACACTACTCCTTCCAAAGCGTGGTGTTTGTACCAGCTGTGTGGCCTTAATCCCAAGAAAAACTGAGATTTTAAATCCCAGTTCATCTCAGAATGTTGGTCTGTCTGGAAGGGCTCTATGTTCAGTCCCCCATGACATCAGAACTATCTACTGAAAAAGGCATTCTCGCATACTATGTAACTTCCATTTCATAGATCCATACTGGAACCTGTGGCCAAGCATTGTCAGAGTATGGTCAGGATGGTTGTAATTATTAAGAACACACAAGCTAGGAGAGGCTGCAAATATTTGCATTTGCCAGAGCCTACTGGAAACTTCAAGATTCTTCCCCCTCCTGTCCTCTCTCCTCAGCTGTTTTAACTGTTTGCCAATTAAAATAAGTTGAAGCCAAGGGGAAAGATGAGAGGAGGGCAGAGAAACTGGAACGTATTAAAAATGGTTGAAAAAGTGGGGCAACAGAAGATTCAACAAGTCTGCCACTCCAAATCATAATGGTTGGAGAGTATGATACAGGCTTAAGTGTGTTTTAAGATCTTCCTCGCAGTCACAGGCACTTATTTCATTTTTCAGTTTCATGGGGATGATGACGGGGCAATACAAGAAGGCATTGTCTTCTCTTCTCAGTTGTTTCTACCAAGATTTGGAACTGTCTGCCAAGAGTAGTAGTTTGGTTCCCTTTTTGTAGACCTTCAGTCATAATTCAAGAACTTTCTCATTCAGATAAGTCTTTGCATTTAAGATGTTCTTTTGGCTAAGATGGCTGTTTAACCCATTTGGTGCTTTTTTTCCTCTTTGGATTGTTTTAATTGATTCCTTCATAGGTTTTAATTGAGATTTTGTTTTAATTTTAATTTGATTAGTGTTGGCTCCCATGTGTGCTATTTTTTGAGACAAGGATACAAAGGTAGCAACTAAATGAACAACTTAGCACAATATACTTCCCCAAGCACCAGTATTTATGCAACAAGAACCATGCATATAAGCATCCCATGCTGATATAGTTAAAGTTATGGACAATAAAACAATCATTCAAAATATTTGGAAGCCTCAATTGCGGAGGAATTTTCAGATTTTCATGGACTCTTTAATACAATTTAATTGAACCCAGATTAATCCATTAAGGGTAAAGATGGGAATGTGTACTCTTAATGGATTAATCCATAGCTACCTTTAAAAAATGCTTTCAAAGTACATTTTTCATTCTGTGTAATGGGGAAAAACCTATAGTAGGAATTATTTAAAAATTAAGGTTTTCTCATGAACACTACACATTGTATGCAAGTTAATACATCAAACTATAAAATTCTAATTTAATGTTTCAGTTTTCAACTGCAGAGTGTTGCAAATGGAGACATTATTGCTAAATATTTATCCGGACCATTAACTCTAATGTAAGAGTTTATACTACAAGGTAAATACCATGTAATAACAGTATACGATTTTGCTTGCCATTAGTTGCGTCTTATAAACCTTACTTATTAGAACACTTGAACAGAATAATCCTGCTATTAAGACACAAGTGTGAATGAGTATTGACAAAATAATATAGTCTTAAGGTCCATATCATTTTTTCTGAAAGAACAAGGAAATGTTTAGGCATGGTTCTATTTTTAGAATAATATACCTTGATTACAGAATCTCTTAATAAGGTAATCACAGTGTTTTTATAGTGTTATCAAGCTGGTTGTAAAGCATGTTACAGTCACTTGGCTTCAGAGAACTTGGGGTAAATTATAGGAAAGACAAAATTCTGTGCTTAAATTTGGTCCCACTGGGCAGCTGGTTCACACAATCAATACATCACATTATGGCAATACAGCCAATTTGGTGGACCATCTGTATCACAAAAGCATTGGACTGACTAGATATTGTGTGATATGAAAGGCTTGTCTATGGTGATTAATCTGTTCATTCACTCATAAGTCACCCTTTGAAACCATAGTCAATGAATGATGAACGTTTAAGAATTGCCACGAATGTTTTAATTAAAGTGTGCTGCATTTTCAAAGTTAGCATAGCTTTATCTGCTATAGCAAATCACAGTATGGTTTCAAAATGTCTAACTTTTTAAGCAATTTAATAAATTAGAGGGAAACTGCCCAGTGAAGAAAAGTGGGCAGAGCTAGGCTGAAGGAAGAAGACAGAAGCCATTTTATGTCAGTCAGAGTTAAGGCTGTGAAGAGGAAAGATGTAGTTTGGGAGACAGGGTTGGAACTGGAAGTTAAGCTTGTGGTTAAACTTTAAGTAGCTGCCTCATGGAGGAACTATTGTTAAACAGACCCTGGTGTGAGAGGGCTGTTTGTTTTTAAGGGACTTTTATGAAGAAAGTATAAACGTTTCCTGTTTTGAAGGCTTAGGGCAGAACCTGCCAAATAAGTTTGAACTACTTCTGTAACTAGTAAGCTCTGAACCAGTAAACTGCAGCCATTAAGCTTTTGTGCCTGTTCTAAATAAAGAAACATATCTCTCTGTTTGAACCAACTAAACACCTCCTTCTGCCTCACATACATACATCACATTAAAGGGGATAACCTGTTAAAGTACTATCATTGGTGTCAGCGTGTATTGAGCTTTAATAATGATAAAGGAGCCAGTGTCCTCTATGTTTTGGTGGCACACCGTGGGATATTCCTAATAGCTGGGGTATCCGCTTCAGTGTGCAATACCAAATCTCAACCAATGTACAAGGATCTAGAACAGTGGTTCTCAACTTGTGGGTCCCCAGGTGTTTTGGCCTACAACTCCCAGAAATCCCAGCCAGTTTACCATCTGTTAGGACTTCTGGGAATTGAATGTCAAAACATTTGGGGACCCACAGGCTGGGAACTACTGATTTAGAAGATAGGTTGGTACAGGCAGATGTCAGGGTGTGAATCAATCAATCAATCAATCAGTTTATTTGTATGCTACTCTTCTCACCCCGAAGGGGACTCAGTGCAGCTCACAACACAATACAATACAAAACAGTGTAGACAGTGAAGCGAAGCTTCCAAAACAAATTTTACAGGGCGAAGACAAGCTTCAAATTGTGTACGAATACACTTAACAATATTTCAAAGGCATATTATGCAAAAATATACATCCATACTAAAACATAAGTGGGCAATTAAACACAGTACAATACAATTATCATAATAATAAACTATACAGGTAACCTAAATACACAGTATAAAACTAATACACTGAAAAACTACTAAAACCCACCTAATAATGCCAAAGCCAGGAATAATCAACCAGCGCCCTATAAAAATAAAAATAATAAAAAATAACCTATACCCCATGCCCTCCTCCCCTGAGTAAAAGTCCTTCTCGCCTCCTCCTGCTGCCATTTTCCAAAGGGATAACGGAGCTGGAATGACATCGGCTGTTGCTGGGTCCCAGCGTCTGCAGCAGGGAGGGGTGTGGCTGTGGCATGGCCCAGAGTCTTCCTCCTCCCTCCTCCCTGGAGTTCTTAAAGGCAGCAGGGAGGGGTGTGGCGGTGGCATGGCCCAGAGTCTTCCTCCTTCCTCCTCCCTGGAGTTCTTAAAGGCAGCAGGGAGTGGTGTAGCTGTGGCATGGCCCAGAGTCTTCCTCCTCCCTGGAGTCCTTAAAGGCAGCAGGGAGGGGTGTGGCGGTGGCATGGCCCAGAGTCTTCCTCCTTCCTCCTCCCTGGAGTTCTTAAAGGCAGCAGGGAGGGGTGTAGCTGTGGCATGGCCCAGAGTCTTCCTCCTCCCTCCTCCCTGGAGTTCTTAAAGGCAGCAGGGAGGGGTGTGACGGTGGCATGGCCCAGAGCCTTCCTCCTCCCTGGAGTTCTTAAAGGCAGCAGGGAGGGGTGTGGCTGTGGCATGGCCCAGAGTCTTCCTCCTTCCTCCTCCCTGGAGTTCTTAAAGGCAGCAGGGAGGGGTGTGGCGGTGGCATGGCCCAGAGTCTTCCTCCTCCCTCCTCCCTGGAGTTCTTAAAGGCAGCAGAGAGGGGTGTGGTTGTGGCATGGGCCAGAGTCTTCCTCCTTCCTCCTCCCTGAAGTTCTTATAGACAGCAGGGAGGGGTGTGGCGGTGGCATGGCCCAGAGTCTTCCTCCTTCCTCCTCCCTGGAGTTCTTAAAGGCAGCAGGGAGGGGTGTGGCTGTGGCATGGCCCAGAATCTTCCTCCTTCCTCCTCCCTGGAGTTCTTAAAGGCAGCAGGGAGGGGTGTGGCTGTGGCATGGCCCAGAGTCTTCCTCATTCCTCCTCCCTGGAGTTCTTAAAGGCAGCAGGGAGGGGTGTGGCTGTGGCATGGCCCAGAGTCTTCCTCCTTCCTCCTCCCTGGAGTTCTTAAAGGCAGCAGGGAGGGGTGTGGCTGTGGCATGGCCCAGAGTCTTCCTCATTCCTCCTCCCTGGAGTTCTTAAAGGCAGCAGGGAGGGGTGTGGCTGTGGCATGGCCCAGAGTCTTCCTCCTCCCTCCTCCCTGGAGTTCTTAAAGGCAGCAGGGAGGGGTGTGGCTGTGGCATGGCCCAGAGTCTTCCTCCTTCCTCCTCCCTGAAGTTCTTAAAGGCAACAGCTGGGATGGCTGTTGCTGGCTCCCAGCGTCTGCAGCAGGGAGGGGTGTGGCTGTGGCATGGCCCATAGTCTTTCTGTTCCCACCTTAGCTATTTACGTGAGCAGTCAAAAATTGCTTAGGTCTTCTATTATTCATTTCTCCAATCTTTGTTCCTTCAGATAGTCACATGTGTTCCTAAGGTAAAGATTCCAGATAAACACCACTCCTGAAGCATTTTAAAGCTTCCTCCAACAGAGTATATAAATTTTACATGCAAACCTCCCTCTCTATTGGAACTTAGTGCACTACATTCTAAATTATTCTAGTCAAAGTCACAATGTGCACTAAAAAGGTGTTCAGGCTGATAAAAGGTGAAATCTTGTCCCTTTCTCTCTGCATGTTTTTGAGACCCAATCTTATTTTAAAGTAATAGGCTGAAACTTAATCTCTGGATTCAGTCATGTAGAAAATAAGTTTGGACTAGTAAAATGAGCAGTCAGGTTCTGCTAGAGCTCAACATTTTAAAACACTTCAAACAGACTTTTTGTGGTGTTTTTTGCTGATGTAACATCTCAATAGCTCCACAATAAACATTATATCATTCTCTTAAATTCTTTCATCAGAAATGAAACACGTTCCTTGAACATACAAAAATATTTCTAAAATGTACAAGTACTTTGAGCATTGTATTTTGCCTTTTAGGAAAGAATAAATCAAGCAGATTAATTTCCAATTCACTGAATGAGAGAAGGGGAAAAACATTCCTAAAGTGAGAGTGGCAGATTTGGGAACACCCTTAAATGACAATGAACTTCATTATTTTAAGTACAGTTGAAATCAAAAACACTTGGAATACCTGAATTTGCATATATGTACATAATGAGATATCCTAGAGATGGAACTTGAAACTAAAGAAAACATTCACATATATTTTATATATACACATAGCCTAAGCGTGATTTTATACACAAGGGTTTTAATAATTGTGTTCACGAAACAAAACTTTTGTACATTGAATCATTCACCAAAAAGGTGATATTATCTTGGTCAGCCACATGGACACTTTTGGATTTTGGATTTCGGAATTCCAATAAGGTATACTCAACCCATATCAAAATTATGTTATTTTGTTTGATGTGTCATAAATATGTGAATAAAGTAGCTATTCTCACTACAATACTATTTATTCAAGAAATAATAACAACAGGAAAAAAATCCATCCTCAACACAGATGCATGGACTGTATATTATACAGGGAAAATTGGTATCTCTCTCTATGTGTGTTAGAAAAATGAAGGAGGCGTTGAACGATGTATCTAGAAGCATTACCTGGAGCAGTATGACCTAGATCTCTGCTATTAACTTTCTGTGTTCGTAATGTGCTTGAAGGCTATGATGTAGGCTGATGTGACTAGCCCAAGGTTGATCTAAAGCTAGCACAAATCTGTCAGGAAAAGGTTACAGAAGTGGAAAGCTGGATTTCATTTCAAATATTTAATGTTCTGTTGTCTGCTAACTAAAGAACACTCTTCGCTTGGAGACAATGGTTCTCTTGGGGCTATTCAACCATGTTGACATAACAGTGGCCAACAACTGTTAGTGACATATACAAACGTAATTACACTACATTTGTATTTGTGTGTGTGTGTTTATTTAGTTGTTGGAAAAGTTGATATTCTCTTTCCCCTTCCACAATGATCACAACTGCCCCATTTTGTGACTGGTGAAAAGTGGGGGGGGGGGAATGTTAGAAGGAAGTTGTTTTCACAGCTAGACAGAGACTGATAAGACCATCAGTTGAGAGCTCCATCAGACCCTGATACTTACTTGTTTATTTGTTTGTATAAAGTAGTTCTGCCTCGGCTCCCAGCTCACAAGGGCACCCAAGGTGATGAAGAAATCAAAACCAATTAAAACAATATAAAGACCAAAACAACTTTAATTACATTAACATACTCTTTAATAATTCCTAAAAGGAGTCGAAAGACATTCTGGTTTTTAAAACAGCACTGATTTGACTGCCTGACAGAAGTTGAAAACAGATGAGATCAGCCTAACCTTTTTGGACAGGCAGTTCCAGAACTGAGATGATGGCACAGCAGAAGTCCAGTTAGGTGTACCCATCAACCTAACTTCATGAGTTGCTGGGACACATAACCTCCGTTGAAGATGTCAAATTTATGGTGGGCTCCTATGGGAAGAGTTGATTTTTCAGATATCCTGGCCTCAAGTTATTTAGTACTTCCTCATTGTTCGCACCTCATCAGATGGGCCACTGGAATTGCCACACATTGTAGTGAATCAGGAAGTGCCTGGCAGGGGGAACCCATCACTCCATGCCCTGCATTGCCTAGCTTCCTCCCTACCTCATCCCATGAAAGCGTCCACCACCCAGCTTTCCTCTGTTGACTTCAACTGAACATGGAAAGCCTTGTGTCTTGCTGCCACATTGGCTGCTCTATAGTTTTATGACGGAGCCCTGCCAGAAGTTCTATGTTGTGCGTGGTAGAAAGCTCAGTCATAAAACTATAGCGGAACCGGTGCATGTGCTGTCAAAAGAGTACCCCATCTGATGAAGTTGTAAGAATTTGTAGGTCAAGGCCAGTACCTTGAATTGAGCTTGGAAGTAAACTGAAAGCCAGTGCAGACCTTGCAAGACCAATATAATATTGTTCAGATAGGCTTTGACATATCTTTGGCGAAGAAATACTGCATCAAATTTTCTTTTCATGTTTTGGAAACAAAGAAAATCCTTCAGTTCTAGCTTCCTGCTCCACATCCTGTAAGGAATGGGATGGGGGGGAGGGGGGAGATAGAGTGATGTAAACAGAGAGGCTGCTACCATTGGGAAGGGATAAGTATAAGCTGCTTGTCCATTCTAGACAAGCAAAGAATTACAGAGTTTTTGGTCATTTGCCCAGGTTGCTGGGAGGAAAGATCAATGCACCAATATGTTAATCCATGTGACCCCTAGTTTCTGGTTTTTTGATGCTTTATATCTGTGGACTGTAGGATTTCAAACATCCATTTTGTGCATATTTAGATGTAAGAAGACAAAAATGAGTGGGCTGCCTTGGTTTCCAAAATCATGATTTTAATTTTTATCTGTGAAATGTTGAGAGATGTTCTAGCCCTCACTTCTAGCACTGTACTTGGTGCATTCCAAGCCGCCATAGTCGCCGAGATTAAATGCAGCTAAAAGGGGTGACACCTTCTCACAGAAGAGATGCCATATATACCCATATATAAGTTGATCTCATGTATACATTGAGGCTAAAATTATTGATTTTGATATTATTATTGTGTTTATGTTTGTTTATACCCCACTTTATCACTCCAAAGGAGATTCAAGATATGAACCTTGGATAGATCAAGAATCATTCTGTGAAGAAGTAAAGTGCCAGCTCCATGTTAGTGAGCCAGCCTTCCTTTAGCAGCCCTGCTGCCATTTTGCTACTCAGGAATTCAGAAAGACCAGAAGTGTCACCACGGAAAAAAGAAAAGGGGTTGCTTCATTTAGTTTCCTCTGGGATGGACTAAACTCCTGAGTTTTGTCATTCTGTTCAGAGAAGGCAACAGTTTCATTTTTGGTAAAACTTAAGGAACAGTACTCACACTGACCTGAACCTAAGTTGACTCATTTATTATTGGGGTTAATATTTTTAATTAAGATTTCCAAACTTATATATTAGGATATAGAGTACATCACCAGAGAGCAATTTCCACTTCTATGGTGAAAGCATATTTGGTTAGAGGCAAGTAGCCATCATCAAAGACTGACAGCTGGTTTTGGAAACACAGGCATGAAACTTTGCTACAAAGTATTCCACTGTAAAAGGAATGGCAGCTAACAGAAGCCACTTTCATGAGCTTTTTCTTCTGCAAAGGACCACTGTACCTATGGTAGAATGTTTTCGTACCTATTACTAATCATACATGGCAGTATGTTTAGGTTTGAAAAGCAAAAAATCTGCTTTGAAAAAACATCTAACTTTTTCAGGAATAAACTAACTATTCTTTCTGGACTTCAAAATTTCTGGTTTTCAATTTGTTACAAGAAATTCTCCAACTGCTTTTCTGCCAGTGGCCTTTGACAACTCCATGACTGACAAGGAAGGTTTTTAAATGAGTGAGTAAAATTATGTATTTTAATTTTTAATTTTTTAAAAAATAGCTTTTATATATTATAACAGTTCAATATTAATTTGTCATCATTATTGTTGTTGCTGCTGCTGTTGTTGTTATTTGCAGCTGTTTTTAGAAAGCCAGTGTGATGTACTGCTTTCAGTGTTGGACCAGAACATAGGGTTCAAAACCCTGCTCAGTAGGGCTGTGCAATCATGCTTCTAAATGTTTCTAAAGTACTTACAAAACTAAAATTCTGGGGGTGAAAACTAGATGGTGCTGGTTCTTTGCTTCTACAGTGTTGCTAAAGTTCTGGTGATGAACATTTCACCACCAGAACTTTAGCAACACTATAGAAACAAAGTACCAGTGCCACCTCGTTTTCACCCCCAGATTTTTTTTTGTAAGTACTTTAGAAATATTTAGAAGCATGATTGCACAGGCCTACTGCTCAGGCATAGAAACCCACTGGGTGACCTTGGGCTAGTTACACTCTCTCACTCTTAGAGGAAAGCAAGGGAAAGCCTCCTCTGAACAAATTCTGCCCCTCCCCCCCAAAAAAACCCCCCATCATAGGCTCACTTTAGGGTCATCATAAGTCAGATATAACTTGAAGGCACAACCTGTTTTTAATGAGAATATAAATCATATTTAATTTCAATCTGAGAAAAATGTAGGAAAAAGCCAAATAAAAAATAAGCAAATAAATAAACCACCTTTTTCCAGTTAAACATTAGTTAGAAAGGTGCCCCTTTTTCTGCGATCCCATGAGTGAGGCAATAACTATAATGCAGTGGTTCCCAACTTATGGTCTGTGGACCACTAGTGGTCTGCAAGAATGAAAATATGGTCTTTGTCCTCATCATTACTACATTGTTGCCTCAAAACCATGTTGCAGCGAGAGCAACTGGTCTTATGAAACCCTCATATAGTGCCAAGGGGATGTCAGGAGGGGAGAGGCCGACTATCCTCAAAAGATTACTACCACACCAGTTCTAAATTATTCCATACATTGTTTGGGGTTTTTTTTGTGGGTGAGCATATGGCTACTACTAGATGGCATACAGTATGTTCTGCATCAGAAACTAGAGCTGATGTGGTCCACTCAATACAATTTTCTGAATTGGCAACCCAAATAACCAAATCGAAGCTAAAGTTGACCAAAAACGGATTCATAACCCTTTTGGTACTAATGTTGGAGAGTGGTCCCCGGTCAGAAAAAGGTTGGGAACCACCTTTGGTTGAAAGTTGGTTTTGGAAGATGAGGAAGGATGAATACCTTCATCCCACTTAATGAAGTTTTACCAAATCATGTTCCTCTCTGAGATCTTTTAAGGGTTTAAAATGCAGGTGATCTATCCTGATTGCACCCAGGAAACTTTAGCCAAGGAAAGATCAGCTTTTCTAGTACATCTCCCAGCTAAATCCTAGCATTAGGTTTTTACCTTCTAAGCAGGGGTGGTCTAAGGTTATTTAATATGGTAAGTGAACATTACTCTGAGGCCTCTCTTGTCTCCGCCCCCCTCTCCCTTTGCCTCCGCCCCCTGCCTGCCCAATTGCGTCATGTGACGTGTTTACAGGCTTCGGCTCCACCACCTGCAGGAGCTTCTGGGCATGCCCAGAAGCTACTGCAGGCAGAAGGCGAAGCCTGTAAACACGTCACGTCAGCAGTCCATATTCGGCATGCTGAATTTGCCTCTGCCCCTTGCGTGCCAAATACGGACTGCTGACATGTTTACAGGCTTCGCCTTCACTGCCTGCAGGAGCTTCTGGGCATGTGCAGTGGCTCCGGAGCTTAACTTCAGCTCCGGAGCCACTGTGCATGCGCGCAAATCTCCGCGCATGCCCAGAAACTCCTGCAGGCGCTGAAGCCGAAGCAGCAGCAGGGTGGTTTGCGGCGGCGTGGCCGGCGCAGCAGCGCCCCATCCAAGATGGCACCCTACGCAGCCGCGTAGTTTGCGAATACGGTCTGACCGCCTGCGCTTCTAAGGGACACTTTGTTATGATTATTAAAATATCAATTGCCTCAATGTCTCAAAAAGCCAATGACAGGTAGAGCTGGCAAATCTCAACTGCTTGAATACTGAGAACTAAGAAGCAAAATTTCTCAGGGTTTGTTTGATTTTGTTTGTTGGCAATGGTGTGTTTTCAAATAAATTCCATACCTTCTCCTAACTTTAGAAAAGGTTTGGTTTTATTTATTCATCACATTTACATTCTGCCTTTTCCTCAATAACCTGAAGGCAGCTTTCCCTTCACATTTTTCTCAGAGCAATCATGTGAAGTAATTCAGAAAATGACAGACCTATGACCACCTGTGCAATTTTTTTAGCCCACTGCACCCTTGAATTTGCAGCTTTTAAGTTCCAATCTAGTATTAAGTTCCAATCTAGTATTCTTGCCACTACTTGCCAGCTCTTTCCAGCCACTCCTAACAACATTTAGGTTGTAATTTTTTCTGGACAAGTGTGCCATAGCAAATATAATCTTTGTACAAATTATTAAAAATTCAGAATAAGTCTTGCATAAAGATGAGGTGGCAGGTTCTGAGTCACAAGACCACTTTGACTGCAATATATACACATTTACTTAAAAATAAATCCTATTAAAATAATGGAGATTATGCTTGTGTAGATATCCACAGGATTCTTCTTGCATAATAGATAGCTGCATTTTATGCATGTTAAACAACAGATGTTTGTTCTCCATCGATTCAAACATGAGCTGACACAATACAACACTCCCCACCCTTTCCATTCAGGATGGGGTATTAATTCCAAGTGAAAAACATTGGAAGGTATGCTGCAGTATTTGCCATACAGTTATAAAAACCATAAATGCAAGTTTGATAAAACTGCCAACAGGACTTTTTAAAAACCCAGTTTACATTATAACCCATTAGGTTAACCGTAAACCATTTTATCTGGTATCTGGTCGTGGGCCCAGTTGCTTGGATACAAAGTAATCAGACTAAGAAGGTAAGTTCAATTATCAATAAGGCACATATTTGATTCCGATTAATGGGCAAGTACACTAACATAATTTTAGATAGGCATATTTATTTTAAAACCTTACCAAAAAATAAAATATGCCTACTGACTTCATTAATCATGCATCAGCATTCAGTTGATGTTTATATTATAGATAAATCAGAAATAATACCCCTGTCCATTTATAATGACTGAATCCAATTGTTTGATGGGCACAGCATGAGAACACCCATTCCAATTCATTGATGAATCAAGGAAGGGCACAGATTACCTGTAGTTGATATTTATGCTTACAGAGCTAAAACTGCCACCAACATTAAAGCATGGTCTTAGTAGTTGTTTTAATAATGCAATGTGATTTTCAATGGCCTCAATAAATTAATTCAATACAAAACATACTAAATGCCATTGCTAGCCAGGCATTAAAGACAGTCAAATTCTGACTGCTACTGAAATACCACATTTGTCAGACAATGCTGTTATGTGGAAAGCATTCATCTGGAGCATATCTGAAGGAACCCTGCTGTCAAATTCTAGAGAAAAAATCTGAATGTGCTTCAAGACAAATTTGTCTTTGAGGCAGATATAGGAAAAATGTGTCTCACATTCATTTGCTTCACATCTGTTCCTCCTGCAACACCTGTGACTAGACTGATTTTTATACACAAATACTAATAAATTAGGGAATACCTGAGTAGACTGTGACAGTTGGGACTTGAATGCTACTGTATAGTGATTTAAAGGGAGATGACTGTGCTGTATTCCTGTAAGATGCTGTACTGTTCCTAACTGATCTCTGTTTCTGGGACAAAGATTACTCCTTTGTAGGGCCAGGTTTTGCCTTATGGCTGATAGGAACATCAGCACAACAATATCGAAGGTCACAAACTGTTCACAACTACTTTACAGCAGAATTATTCCTAAGAATACTGTTTGCCTTTCTCTCTTTCCTACACATCATTTCCTTAATGGCAAAATGCACCAGGATAATTTCAAATAATTAGCTTCCTTCTTCTGACAATCAAAATCAGACCTGGGCAATTGCCAGCCCTCCAGGTGTTTTGGACTTCAAATCCCAGAAATCCTAACAGCTGGTAAACTGGCTAGGATTTCTGGGAGTTGAAGTCCAAAACAAGTGGAGGGCTGGCAATTGCCCAGGTCTGATCAAAATCATATGTGTGAAGCAGCTGCCTTGGTTTGCCTAGCTATATAAGGCATTAAAGTATATAGCTTCCAAATGTCCAAAGCTTTCTAAGTATTGACAGGAACTGCACTAATTTCTGGTTATTTTTATGGTACTTGTCAATTTAATAACATGACTATAGTATTATAAGCACAGCAATGGATCTCATTACAAGAAGTCCCCACCATAATTGAAAGTTTCATATTTTTCACAACCAGGAAATAAGCTACTTGTTGCTGAGCCACTTGATTTAATAAACCAACATATTTAACTGGGAAGTGGTGCTTAGGAGATCATTTACAACAGCATTACACTAGCACAATTGCATTTCAGACATAAAACCTGGCTTGGTAGTATTAATTTTGCCCTTCCATCCATAAGCCAACATCAAACTGTCTGCTATCCTCTGATTGACATTTTAAGTAATATTAAGAGATTGACATTTTTGGAAAGCACATTTGTCAAAAATGTAATGTGAGCTGAGCTCTTCCTTTTGCATAATTGTTATCACTTGTGCATGTCTGTAATCTTCTAAAAACCTGAAGAGTAGTTGTACACCACATTAAAAATGAAGTAGAAACATATTTGCCATACACACCCTCTGCATTTCGAGATCCCACACAGTAGAATTGCCTACATCCATCATCTTGATTAACACGAACCTTCTTTCATGATTATTATTTCCAGAAGCAAAAATGAGCTGTGCATGCAACTAATTAGCAGCGTCTCTTAACAAAACATCTTTAGCAAAGAATTCTCAGGCTTATGAAAAGAAGGTAGTCAAATCATTTACAGAATTAATTATAGGCCCACTGGAGTGATCCTATCTTAAGGCTAGTTAGAATGAACCACATTCTGCCATGTGAACCAAAAATTGCATGGGAGGGGAAAAGATGGCTTACGCTATGCAAATAGTCACGTGTAACATGGAAAGGTGGGTTCAGTTGCATTGGTTTCAGGAGTCTCCCAGATTATTATTGAACTGCAGGAAGGACTCCAGTGGCCTTCATGTTTCTCTGCAACAAGTGTCCTCTTGGATTGTTTCTGCCATCCGCTGTGCATACCAATACACAGGCCAGGAATTACCTCCACAAATTAAGGCCCATTCCACTAGGGCGGTAGTGACCTCAACTGCTTTCTTGAAGAGTGTCCCGTTACAGGATGTGTGCAGGGCGACTCCACTGATATCCATCACCCACTATAAGGTCAACACCATCTCAAAAAGGGGCATGACATTCAGCAGAGTGGTTCTTTTCACTTCAGTGGCATGACACCTATCAACCTTGATGAATAGCTAGCTAGAACTTAAGTTTGGATAGCAAACTGTCAGTGAAAACTAACACAGAGACCTTAAATTTTCACAAAGGGAATTTCACCAAAATGAGAAAAATAGTAAAGAACAAACTAAAAGGAACAGTAAAAAAAAATCAAATCCCTCCAGAATGCTTGGAAACTGTTTAAAAATACTTTAAAACAAGCCGAACTAAAATGCATTCCTAAAATAAGAAAGAGGCCAGGAAAGTCCAAGAGGACATCGGTATGGCTTACAAATGAAGTAAAAGATGTGACTGGAAAGAAGAAAAACTCATTTAAGAAATGGAAGGCTCTTCCTACTGAGGAGAACAGAAAGGAACACAAGCTCTGGCAAACTAAATGCAAAGCAACCGTCAGGAAAGCCAAGAGAGATTTTGAGGCACATATAGCTAAGAATATTTTTTAAAAATAGCAAAAACTTCTTTAAGTACATCAGAAGTAGAAACCCAACTAGAAAAGCAGTTGGGCCACTTGACGAAAAATGGTAAAAAGGGACAATAAGTGAAGACGAGGAGATTGCTGAGCGGCTAAACGACTTCTTTGCCTCCGTTTTCACACAGGAGGACAGACAACATATGCCTGCAGCTGAGTCAGTTTTTTCAGGGAGGGAATTAAATGAATTAAACCAGATAGAGATAAACAAGGAAGATGTTCTCACATGCCTTACTAAACTAAATGTCAACAAATCACCAGGGCCAGATGGCATCCACCCCAGAGTTCTTAAGGAACTCAAATGTGAAATTGCTGAAATTTAGCGAAAATATATAACCTTTCTCTAAGATCAGGCACTGTACCCGAGGACTGGAGGGAGGCAAATGTAACTCCGATCTTCAAGAAAGGATCCAGGGGTGATCCAGGAAATTATAGGCCAGTTAGTCTAACCTCAGTTCCAGGCAAAGTGATGGAAACCATTATTTTAAAAAAATTACTAAGCACATAGAAGAACAGGCATTGCTGAAGGAAAATCAACATGGTTTCTGCAAAGGCAAATCATGTCTTACTAACTTGTTAGACTTCTTTGAGGGTGTAAATAAACACATAGATAAAGGGGACCCAGTCGATATTGTTTACCTTGACTTTCAAAAGGCTTTTGACAAAGTCCCTCACCAAAGGCTCCTAAATAAGCTCTTCAGCCATGGAATCAGAGGACAAGTCTTGTCCTGGATTGGAACCTGGCTAAACTGTAGGAAACAAAGGGTGGTAATAAACGGACATTTCTCTGGGTGGAAAGAGGTGAGAAGTGGCATACCCCAAGGTTCAGTTTTGGGTCCGTTACTTTTTAATTTATTCATTAATGATCTGGATGTAGGAGTGAATTCTGAGGTAGCAAAGTTTGCAGACGACACTAAATTGTTCAGGGTAGTTAAAAATGAAAATGATTGTAAAGAGCTCCAGAAAGATCTCTCGAAATTGAGTGAATGGGCAACAAATTGGCTAATGCATTTTAACCTAAACAAGTGTAAAGTCATGCACATCGGGGCAAAGAACCCCAAATACACTTATCAACTGATGGGATGAAAGCTTTCTGAGACAAACCAGGAAAGGGATCTTGGGGTTTTGGTGGACAGCTCAATGAAGATGTCAACCCAGTGCGCAGCAGCAGTGAAAAAAGCAAATTCTATGTTAGGCATGATCCGGAAGGGAATCGAAAATAGGTCGGCAAATGTTGTATTGCCTCTCTACAAATCTATGGTGAGGCCACATCTGGAGTACTGTGTACAATTCTGGTCACCGCACCTTAAGAAGGATATAACGGAACTGAAAAGGTACAAAGAAGGGCAACAAAAATGATCCAAGGGATGGAGCAGATCCCTTTATGAAATCAGGTTGCAACGCCTTGGTCTTTTCAGCCTTGAAAGACGGCGCTTAAGAGGTGACTTGATCGAAGTGTATAAAATCATGCATGGGATAGAAAAGGTGAATAAAGAAAAAATATTTTCTCTGTCACAAAACACTAGGACTAGAGGGCACTCCCTAAAGCTCCAAGGTAGGAAAGTTAGGACTAATAAAGGGAAATATTTCTTCACCCAGAGGGTCATTGGGTTATGGAACTCACTTCCAGAGGAGGTTGTGACAGCTGTCAGCCTGGACAGCTTCAAGGCAGGATTAGACAGATTCATGGATACCAAGGGAATCAGTAGTTACTGAAATGGACATCCGAGTGCCACCTCTGTGTTGATGGAGGCAGGCAGGATTTCCACGGGTACTGGTTGAGGGGGTCGGGAGCAGGTGAGGGTTTTGCCCTCCTTTCTGCTAGAGATCCCCGTGTACAACTAGTGGGCCACTGTGTGACACAGAATGCTGGACTAGATGGGCTGAGGCCCGATTCAGCATGGCTCTTCTTATGTTCTTATGTTCTTATAGAAACCACATATGCAATTTCACAGAGACCATGAAGAAGGTAAGGTTGCTTCCCTGCGACCATGTTGCTTCCAGTGGTCATCTGTGGAATTTGCACATCCCTGCCCATCTTCCCCACTATTGTCATGCCTCAGTTCTCTTGCCTGGTACTTTGGGGCAATGGAACTGAGGCTACAGCCCCTCCATTGCCTATATGCCTCTTAGGGGATGTGGGCGAGGATATAGCCAGAGCCTAAAAACTTTCTAGAAGATTCTGAGCTACTGCACATGTGCTGGTACTACCACATGTGTGAATTTCACAGTTACAGGTAATCAACCCTTCTATGTGCAAAACTGGACACTGTACTTGCAAAAAAGCATAGCAAAGATAGCTATAAATAATGAATAGGGCATCAATCTTTCTCATACTTCACATGAACACATTTTCTATAGTTTGCCTTAACTGGGACTGCTAACATTTATGTGAAGACCATAAATATTGTTCTTTTATCATGCTAATAGCTAATCTTGAAGAATTGCATTTTGTGAAAGCTTTAATATGTGAAGACACAAAAAGCTATCTCCATTTTGGAGGGGAGGGGGCACGAATAGGCCAGCAATTATAGTCATTGACAGTGAGGGCAGACAGCAAGGGAATTTCCTTGTCCTTGTTCATGTTGTGAAAGCCTGGTCTGCTTGCATAATTCGGAAAGAAAAAAAGACAAGTACTGTATGTTCTTACAGTTAAAATGAAATAGAAACACACGCTAATAAGACCTTTGTAGTAGATCAGACGAGTGTGAAGCACAATAGCATAACACAATATTGAGTATCCTGGGAAAATTTCCCATCCATAGGAAATTGATAAAATCAAAGAAAGAACCCAAACAGTATAATTGGTTGAAAAATAGAGAAATAAAAATATATGAACTGCATTTCTCAGAATTGCACCAGTATATTTATTTCATTGAAAGTTCAATTATAAGGGTCTTAATTTTTTTATTTCCCGCTGTTGCATTTCAGACAAGGAGCACACCCCTAGTCACACACACAACAGACAGTCTCTGAATAATAGGCTTTTATTGAAACAAATATAGTGTCCAACAAAAGGGTTAAAAGAAGATCAATAGTAGAATATATCCAAGGTAAAACACACAGTTCAATTAGTCCCAAAATCCAAAGGCAAAGGTATAGTCCCAAAATCCAAAGGCAAAGGTAAAAAGCTTGATGAAAATCCCATGAATAATACAAGGCTGCTATAACAGCAAAACGTGCACAAAGGCCTAGGAAAAATCAGGAGCTTGGAGAAAAGACAAAATCTGGCATGGTATTCTAAATGAAGCCTGGAAACTGAAGACAATTTCCCTAGCAATCTAATATCACATGCAGCTTGTTTTATATGTTTTATATGTTGTGACCCGCCCCGAGCCTGCAGGGAGGAGCGGAATACAAGACCAAATAATAATAATAAAATAATAATAATATATAAAGACAAATCCGTTTCGGTTTGCAAACCGGCTACTGCATTGGAGGCTGGCAGCCTACCTAGATTCTCGAATGCTATCTCGGCGGTTAAATGGAAGCTCGTTAAGATTCCCAGTGTCCCGCTATCAACATCAAGACCTTCAGAGTCCTGAACACAAGAATTCTCATCTAATGAAGCCCTGGGAAGAGAACTGTTCTCAGCAATGCAAGCCTCATCTGAAAGTTCACTTTGCATCTCAGAATTCTCACTAAGCATCCCATCATCAGCATTTTCAGTAACCATCCCTTCATCAGCATTGTCAGGAACAATTCCATCATCCCTAGCATGCACATGAGCACCAGGCTGAAACACACCCATATAAAAATCAATACTAGAAATGTGTAATCCATTAAAAATGATTCAAAAGCCATTACAAAACTGGGGGGTGCTGACGCTTCATTTCTAAAGTGTTTGTAACGTATGCTTAGTAAAAAAAATGTTACTATAATGTATGTATGTATTTACTATCCCACCCTTCTCACAATGGAGGGGACTCAGGGTGGCTCACAAAAGAGACTAACAAAATTTTGTTACTATTTTGTGCATGCACATAATTACTATAATTGGGGAAACTTCAGAGGCTTTTATCTTCCTCATTTTTAAAGCTATTGATCACATTACCACTGTTAGCCTACCAAATTTCAGAATGTTTCATTTAGCCATGAATTTTTGTTAATTTAAAAAAATATATATAATCAACCGTTTTAATAATAAAGAAAATATATTCCTAATTTCAAAGTGTTATTTCCTATTTAATTGTGTAATTCTTACATTGAAAGTAGTTCTTCTACTCCAGAAACTTTGCTTTTGTGGCAAAAACTTTGCTAAATTGGTGGAGAATCAACAAAGTAAAATGTGCTGCTATGTATAGGATGATGTCTCCTGTGCAAATACAATTTTTTGCAGTGTAATAAACATTTACAATGTTTTTATGACGAAAACCATTAGGAACTGCCATTTATAACCCAGGAACAAAAATCATAGTACAGACACCATCAAGGGTTATATAGATTGACCCCCTTCTTCTGGGCAGAAAGGCACCATCCAAACTCTCCTGACATCCAATTAATATGCTCCCCTTATTGAGTTGGTGGGGACCCCTAAGGGCCATCCATTAAGGTCATTATTTCTTTCTAGCCCAGCACACAGATTGGCTTACTTATTAGAGAGAAATGTATCAGTCAGTCCTCTTTGCAGATTATGGCTGCTGTTAGGGAGGGACAGACTTCTCTCTCTCTGCTATCCTGATTGGTGCTTTCTGAAGCTGATGCAGCCTGGAAAATGTAGTTTAGAGCAGGCATATGGCTCCTGACTTCTCAAACTACATTTGTGCATGCACATAAATGAATGCACTTGGGGAAATTTCAGGGGGTCCTGCCTCCCTTATTTTAACATCTATTGGGGTGAAACGTGATACAATGGTAGAACACATTTTCCACTGTTAGCCCACCAAATTTCAGAATGCTTCACTTATCCATGGAGTTTTGGCGAATTTTCAAAATTTGTAGAGAGAGGACTTCTCTCTCTGCAATCCTGATTGGTACTTTCTGTTTCTGATGCAGTCTAGGAAATGTAGGTTAGGGCGGGGCCTTTTGAATTCTCTGGCATTAGGCTCCTGCCTTCCCAAACTACATTTCCTAGAGTTCTGTGCTGTTCCAAAATGCATTGCTCCATCATTTGCCTGCTGCTAGTGTGGACCATGCAAACGCTTTGAATGTACTTTCCGACTTACAAAACTTCTGATTTTCTTACAATTTCCAAAAATCCGGATATTTTTACACACGCCTAATAATACATATTTTAGTACTCATGCATTTGTTTATGTTTTTCCTCAAAGTATAAATTTTTACTATTGACTGGAGTATGCTTTTGAACATTTTTCAAATATATGAATTTTTGTGGTAGACATAAATGCATATACAATTTTTAAGAGAAAAGAACTATCATATATTTTTTTAATGGGAAATGGAAAAACTATTGCTGTAAGCCATCTTTGTTCTCATGCTAGGGATAAAGTGGGATATCACATATCATGTAAATAAATAATATACATACACATTTTCATTAATAATCACACAGACCATAGAGTGCATAATGATAAACTTATTTTTAAATATCCTGATAAATGCATATTTCTTTCCCATCTCTTTTTACTGAAGATTATTTATGACTAGTTATGTAGCACAGCAGTTCTCGTTCGTGCCTGGAGGGCAAGGAATAGGTCCCGGGGTTCCATTAGCATTAGGGCCTGCAGCAGCAGAGGTGGATTCTGAGGATGAGCTAGATGACTGGGGTGAAGCACAGGGCCCTGGATGGGCCAGCAGTCTCCCACAGAGAGCTTGGCATGGAATGAAATGTTGTTTGGGCCCAGCTTAGATTCCGATCACCAGGTGGAGATGGGAAGCAGCGAAGGGAGTTATGAGCACCCGGGGGAGGAATTCCCAAGAGCCCGGGAATGTAAACATGGACGAAATCCGAGTGGGAAAGCGCCAGGGAGGAAAGTTCTCAGGAAGATAGCGACACAGCTGCCGAGAGGCAAGGTCGCTCCTTCGATATGAGACGAGACATTGAGTCTAGCAGGAGGGCTTGGTCGAGAGTCCTAGATCGACCGAGGTCCGTGAGCAGATTGGAGACGAAGGAGCCTGAGCGTCGCGGACCTCGGCCGACGGATTAAGTATAGGGGCCGTGGGAACGATCCTCAGTTCTCCGGCCACGTCTTTCCTGACTAGGCGAACGGGAGTGAGACCACCAGCCCGTGGTGGTCATCAAGCCTTGCCTTGCGATTGCCTTGTTCCTGATCAGCATGGGATTGCGGATCCTTGTCCCTGTGTCCTGAACCGCATGGTATTGCGGAGACTTGTCCTTGTTTCCTGAACCGCATTGTATTATGGAGCCTTGCCAAGCTTCAAGCCGTTTGCCAAGTTTACTTTGGACTATTTTGCTAATACCTTTTGGACTATCACTTATCTTGGACTATATACTCTTTGAACTTGTTTTTATACTCAATAAACTAGTTAGCCTTCAGTACGTCTCTGTGTGTGTGTTTTAAAGGGGCCCGCCAGGTCCGTGATCGTGACAGCTGGCCGGAGAACTCCAAGAACCCCTTAACACACCACGGACGCCGCCGACGCCGCAAGAAGCGCTCCATGCCAGTGGTCGCCATGGCCAACTTGACTGATGTTCAAGTGCAAGAGTTGCAATGAGAATTGGGGGAGCTGCGGACCCGGGCCGGACGGCACCCGGGGGTGAGCCCACCTGGCCGCTTTAGTGGAAATCCGGCCCAGGTGGAAGTTTTTGTTTGCCAAGTGGAACTTTATTTGAGCAACGCCCAACAACGATCGAGCCCAGGTGGTTTTTGTTTACAACCTGATGGAAGGGACAGCGGCAACGTGGGCCACCGCGTTGATCCGGGCGCAGTCCCCCCCCATACTAACACACTGCGGGCTTTCCTAGATGCGATCAGGGCAACATGGGGGGCTCCTGTCAATGAAGAACTCGCAGAGAGGGATTTGGCTCGGCTGACGAGCAAGGATCTATCCCTGTCCCAGTACATCTCCCGTTTTCGAGTCCTGGCTTCCCAGACGCAGTGGGGTCTGCCGGCGTTGCGGTATCACTACATTGCGGGGCTGCCTTGAATCTGCAACAGGAGATGTTAAAACATCCCCTGGCCCACGGATCTGGAGGCCGCCATCACCTTGAGCCTTCGCATGGAAGCAGGACTGCAGACCAGGAGGCGGTGGGACAAGGGCGTGATGGCGAAACCGGTGGCACGGAAGGAAGGGGCTGGGCAGTTTCAACCCCGGCAATTGCCAGTGCCGGCCGGCTCGAATGACCCGGAGCCCATGCAGTTGGGAACAGTTCGGCCCAAAGTGGACCAGGCGGAGAAGGCACGGCGTCAGCGCCTCAACTTATGCTGGTACTGCGGGGGGGCTGGACATTTTTCTAAGGAGTGCCCCCAGAAACCCGCGTGGAAAGACTCCTCGGGCCTCTGCCGCCCCTCGGAGGGGCCCCAGAGGCCGAAGAAGCCCTTCAGGCGGCGGGGGAAGGGACCGGCCGGGTGTAAGAGGGTTCGCCACTCGGCCGACGTCGCTAACCTCCCCCTGAACCCAAGACTGGACAATTGTTCCTGGTAATGGTCAGCGTGTGGTCACCCGAGAAGGGGCCGATGATGGTCCATGCCATGATAGACTCGGGAGCCGACCAACAACTTCATCGATGCAGACTACGCCAAGTCTGCTGGATTAAAATTTCTTGATCTCCAAGAGCCCAAGGGTGTCCAGACTATCGATGGGAGAGTTCTGAAAACGGGGCTGTAACTCAGCATACAGCTCCTACCAGGATGTGGACTAGCTCCCATAAAGAGGACATTTCTTTTCTTGTGACCAAGCTCCCAGATTTCCCCATTGTCCTGGGCATTGTGTGGCTCGCGCTCCACGACCCCCAGATCTCCTGGGCTAAGAGACAGCTAATTTTTCTTCGACCATTGCCAGGGCCACTGCATGACGGCTCGGGCATGCCTGGCCCAAGAAGTGGAGAATGTGGCCACCCTGCCCAAGAAGTATGCCGGATTTTGGGATGTCTTCAGTGAGAAGGAGGCGGAACGCTTGCCTCCCCACCGGCCCTATGACTGTGCCATTGAACTGCAACCGGGGCCCCAATCCCGCTGGGAGACTCTATCCTCTCTCGGAACCAGAGCAACAGGCTCTCCGAGATTTCCTGAATGAGAATCTGCGGAAGGGGTTCATTCGCCTCCTCCCAATCCCCGGGCCGGGCCCGATTCTTTCAGCCAAGAAGAAATCGGGGAGTTGCTTTGCAATGACTACAGGGAACTCAACAAGATCACGATCCGGAATCGCTATCCCCTGCCCTTGATCCCAGAGCTCTTGGCCGGATGCGGGGAGCTAAGGTGTTCACTAAACTGGACCTGAGGGGGGGCTTACAACCTTGTCCGGATTCGCCAGGGTGATGAATGGAAGACGGCCTTTCCAGACCAAGTGGGGCAGTTTCGAATACCTGGTGATGGGATTCGGTTTGTGCAACGCCCCGGCCTGTTTCCTTCAAACTACAACTCCCAGCGGACATGAAGCTCCACCCGGTGTTTCATCGTTTGTTGCTTCGCCGGCGAAGGGGGTGCGGCCTGACGTGGCAGCATGGCGAGGAGGAGTTGGAGGTCCAGGACATCTTGGATGCTCACATCCGCTACCGGAAGTTAGAGTATTTGCTTGACTGGAAGGGGATGGGACCGAAGAACTGTTCATGGACCCGGGCTCGGGATGTCCATGCTCGGATCTCGTGGCTCGCTGTCACCGCAAGTACCCTCACAAACCCAAACCTCGAGGGCGGCCTCGGAGGGGCCCTGAGGGGGGGGGGATAGTGTAGCACAGCAGTTCTCGTTCGTGCCTGGAGAGCAAGGAATAGGGCCCGGGGTTCCATTAGCATTAGGGCCTGCAGCAGCAGAGGTGGATTCTGAGGATGAGCTAGATGACTGGGGTGAAGCACAGGGCCCTTCGGATGGGCCGTAGTCTCCCACAGAGAGCTTGGCATGGGATGAAATGTTGTTTTGGGCCGCTTAGATTCCGATCACCAGGTGGAGATGGGAAGCAGCGAAGGGAGTTATGAGCACCCCGGGGGAGGAATTCCCAAGAGCCGAGAATGTAAACATGGACGAATCCGAGTGGGAAAGCGCCAGGGAGGAAAGTTCTCCAGGAAGATAGCGACACAGCTGCCGAGGCAAGGTCGGCTCCTTCGATAGAGACATTGAGTCTAGCAGGAGGGCTTGGTCGAGTCCTAGATCGGAGGTCCGTGAGAGCAGAGATTGGAGACGAAGGAGCCTAGGAGCTGCGGACCTCGGCCGACGGATTAAGTATAGGGGGCCGTGGGAACGCATCCTCAGTTCTCCGGCCACGCCTTTCCTGACTAGGCGAAACGGAGTGAGACCACAAGCCTGTGGTGGTCATCATCTTTTCTCCCGTATAAAAAATCTCAACAAGAGGTTCATTGCTGTTTTAAAAAGTACAATATACAGCAATACTGTGCTTCAAAAACAATGTATCAAATAGACAGAGCAAATTTTGTTGAGTCTATGATATAAATGATGTCTGTTCTCCCTGATCCTTCCACACCTGAGTGATTACGGGCCGGGTGCCTACAGTATCAACAAGGTACTTAGGAACTTATTTGATTCTTGCTTGAAGGCCAAGATGTTCTCCAAAAAGCAGCCTTTCCACCTAGAAACTATACAGTGGCTAGTAGGAACTGGGAGTGACAGGAGAACTGATGCAGAAGTATTGGGTAAAATGCTGTCTTAGCTTAGATTATTTGTACAGAAAATGTCAGTGACACTCTTTGAATAAGTACTCTCTAAAGAAATAATGGTTTGTCTTTACAAATACAGATTGAACCCTTAGCTGGAATGTCAAAATACTCCAAAATCCAAAAGTGTCCACATGGATGATCAAGATACTTACTGATGGTTCCAGGAAAACAAACTTGATTTAATGCACTAAATTATTTAAAATATCATATAAAATTGCCTTCAGTCTATGTGTACAAAGTATCTCATTATGTCCATATATACAAATGCCAGATATTCCAAAATCCAAAAATAAAAATACAGTCCAAAACACTTCTCTTCCAAAGCATTTTGCATAAGGAGTATTCAATTTATTTAGTTAGCAACAAAAGGGAATATCATGGGTACCAACTGAATTTCCAGAAAAAATTGAAGAAAAAAAATTAGCAATTTTAAAAAGTTAATTGATATACTTCTTTCTCTTTATAAGAATATTCTTATTCCATATGAAAATGTAGTGCTTACAAGAAAGTCATTTTTCCCCAATTCAAATTGGAGGAATATTATAATTCAGGTTGTGAATCACTGGATTGCCCGGTATCTATCTAGCCCAGGCTTTCAGACAGAACAACAATAAAGAGAGAGAAAGAGAGAGATCTAGAGAAAATCAGGGAAGAGGAATATCCTGAGGGAATTTTGTGGCATCTCTATGACAAATTAATTTTATCATAGGAGCCCCAGGATTGAAGACTGACAAGTTGCAGCTTCAAATCTGGGGAGAGTGTGGATAAGCTCCCTCAATCAGCTCCAGTTCCACATATGGAGAGAGAAGCCTCCCACAATGATGGTAACAAATCAAAACATCTGGGCAACATCCTTGCATACGGCCAATTTTCTCACACCAGAAACAACTTCTAGTTTCTTAAGTTGCTCCTGACATGGCAAAAAAAAATCATCATAAGCTGAGCGAGAAGGGATAATACATCTAATTGATCAGGAAACCCTCTCCTTCCTTGAAAGAATTTTTAAAAGGGTGTTCATGGAAAAGAAGCACACGTTGTATGAAGGATTATCTCACCTTCAGTCATAACATAAGGAATTTGTTTTCCCCTCTTGCTCCCAGTTAATACCTCCCCAGAAATACCCATATCATCGATAATGATATGGCCTCCATCAACTCTTTCCACTACATTACTTTCCATCCTTTACTGGGTATTATATTCAAAATGATCTAAATGCCAAGTAGAAAGAGTTCCACCACTACATAAGATTTTTAAAGTGCCCAGATCATTTAAACACAAACACATATCCCGAGAGAAGAAATAGATCAAAAGAGGGAAGAAAATTATTACAGCTTCATCAATCAAGTTCTATTCAGTGGCAAGAAATGTCTGTTCTTTAGATTTTGTGGTAGGAACACAACTTACAGAAGGAAATATAAAGCACAGTGACATTTCATGAAGCAATTTTAGTTCTGAATAGTTTTAAGGTCATTTTCTTAAAACAACTCACTGAAACACATCATTATTAATCAGTATAATATAGGAAACAAAGCCTGAAAGATTAATTACATATCCAAGAGCAAACCAGGGTATTATGAGGTTGAGATACAGCTGCCCCCTTATCAGATTCAGACAATGGGGCCATGCATTTAAAAGACAAGGGGAAGGAACAAATAAACAATGTAAATTGATCGTCAAACACAAAGATAAGTTATTTTTCAGTTGCAGAACCACTCTAATTTTGAAAACCTCAGCAAGCTCCATAGTTATAATGTACTCCTAATGCTCTTCGTGCTACTTTTAAGCCTCCCAAATGGGCAAAGTGGGAACAAGATAGTATCAGGTCTCCCCTGGTTTCATCCTTCAACTAGTATGCTTGTTTGCATGTGTGTCAATAATAAACAAATATTATCCTAAAGAAAACATCCTTCACCTTATGGTCTTCATAATATCGACAATTTTCAACATGCTAGCATATTTGCAGGACACTGGAAGCACAGAGTCTGCTGGCGCCCATCAGACAATGTAGGGCTATTTCCAGGAGGGCTCTGTTTCTAATAACTTTCCCAAACTGGAAAATAATGTCCCACTTCTGACACCAATTTTGTCATGAATATTTTTTCAATAATTTAAAGCATAGGTTCTTTTTATTGCAATTTATTTATTAAATATTATTATTTACTATATTTATACCCCGCTCTTCTCACCCTGAAGGGGACTCACAGCGGCTTACAGATTATGGAAAAATTCAATGCCTCATTATACATACAAATAATAAAAATAACATTTCAAATTCTAAAACAGTTAAAACATATAAATTAGGGATGGTTGATCCATGAAAAATTTGATTCTAAACTCAGTTGGGGGGGGGGGGAATTCATTTTTTGGTTCCGTGACTGAAACGTTATTAATAACGAATTTTCATTTTTATTCATTATGCCAGCTGGGAAGCTAGAATGGAAGGCTTGCTCTCCCTTCTTCCCTCTCCCCCCCCCCCCCTGGCTCAGAAGCATCGCACATTATATATAATGTGCAATGCCTGTCAGCTGGGAGGGGCAAGGAGGGAAGAAGGGAGTGCTCCCTTCTTCCCTCCCTCCCTCCCCCCCCCCCGGCTCAGAAGCATTGCACATTATATATAATGTGTGATGGCTGTCAGCTGGGAGGGGCTAGGCGGGTAGAAGGGAGTGCTCCCTTCTTCCCTTCCTCCCCCCCCCCCCCGGCTCAGAAGCATCACACATTATATATAATGCACAATGCCTGTCAGCTGGAGGCGCAAGGAGGGAAGAAGGGAGTGCTCCCCTTTTCCCTCCCTCCCCCCCCCCCGGCTCAGAAGCATCACACATTATATATAATGTGTGATGCCTGTCAGCTGGGAGGGGCAAGGAGGGAAGAAGGGAGTGCTCCCTTCTTCCCTCCCTTCCCTTGGCTCAGAAGCAGGACCACATTTCTGCTTTCCATACAGCAGAACCTGACTCCCTGCACATAATCTAAGTCTCAAAAAGTGCACTTCTTCCTCTTCCCTTGAGAAAGAAGGCCAAAGTAACTAGACTGCTCCCTTGCAAATTTGCCGCTCCATGGTACACTATGTCTCTCCTTTCTATGGAGTAGAGCATAGTGTGTGAACCAGACTCCTCAGATCAGTTGCACTTTGAGCATTATTAGATTGAGTATTTTATAGGAATATTCTGCTGATGTAGTCCCAAAGTTGTAAATGAATGATAGACATCTTCCATCCTGGCTCCATCTCAGTTTCCTGGCCAGATGTTGACTCTCCTTGATTGGTGTTGACAAACACAAGGCTTGTGTTGACTTCCTTCTTAACATAAGGAATGTTGCAAACATTTCCTTAGCTTGAAAGAACCATTGTCACAGTTCTTATCAGAGTTTACCTTTTCAGCTGTCATTAGCAACTTTTTATTACAGTCCAGCAAGCAGGTAGTCATTGCAGGCCTTAATATTATACTGGTGTCTCCAAAATTATTAACTCCACTCATACAACTTCCATTATTCCATTCATTCCCACACATTATATTAAATTCTCATTTCTCTAATCTGCACATTAAATTTTTGTGATAGCTCCATGCTTCCACCATCCTGCAAGCAGGCTAGGATGCTGAAAAGAGAACATGGGAGGCTTTGTGTGTTCTCACTGAGTAGAATGGGGTGAGCACGTTGGGACAGCAGGTGGCAACACTTCCCCACATGGGATGGGTAAGTGGCGATGCAGGCGATGTGGGGCGATGGTTTCCCCCATTGCCTGATGGAGGTCCTGTTATGAACCAGCAGGGGTTTGTATGTGGTAGATAATCTTCCCTTTTTTACCTCTTCCTGCACAACAGTCCATTTAATTTAGCAGTGATCCGAACCTGTGGAGGAAAACTCTAAATTACAAGGAAAAATAAAACACAATAAGCAAAATGTACCTGGTCAAGACTATCCCAGCATCTGAGATTTTATGATAAAAAACTGAGACCCACTGATAACACCTTGTGAAGTCACTTGGGATTGGCCATGGTGATGTTATAAAAGTATGCCCTGGTGATGACTTTAAGCATAGTCATAACCATGAGCCACAAAAGCACAAAATATGCAATTCAAATAAAAGCATGTTGTATAACAAATGAGAGATACTTTTCAAGGCAGTGGTCTTGACCCTGAGATTTAAAGGAGAACAGCTAGACCCTGAGATTATGGGCTAGCCTTGAGATTGTGCAACCCCATGAGGATCTTAATCTATAAAATGGACTATGAATAACAGCTAACTAAAATACATTGCTGACATAAAATGTCAATAAGTCAACACTCACTGAAGAAAAATCCATCAAAATACACTCTCAATTGTTCCCACAGACACATCAAGAATGGATGTATAATAAATGAATGAGATTCCTTCAAATCCAAATCAAAGGAAAACTTGTTCCAAGTGGTCTTTGCTTTAATGATAATAGAACCTTTATCTTAGTATCTTAATTTCAGACATGTTGGAGATAAAACTTGATTGTGCAATAAATTATTTTGCTATGAACTCATATCTGACAAAGAAACAGATTTATCCTGGCAGAAGGTTCAGCTAATATTACTCATAAATTGAAGGAGGGTTCAGAACTGGATGAGCTCTTTGAAATAGTAAGAGGAATTAGTTCTTCCTGGTTATCAGCATTTACATATGGGAAACACAAAAGATCAAAAACTGTAAAACTTTAATATAGAGATACTGCAGATGAATGCAAACAGAGTTGTACTTGTCACAAGGGGAGAACAGAGATGATAAGAACAAGGCTACCACACTGTTTATAACATATCAAATCATCCACCAAAATTAATAAATTATGTAATCTCTGTGGAGAACAGGAAAACCAATGGAGGCAGAAGCAATAATGAAGAGTGCTAGTCCATGTAAATTTCTAGTTCTTGTTGTGCCATAATTTTTGCTATTTTTGCCACAACAGACTAATATGACTCCTCTTTGAAACTGATACTAATGGCAGACACAATCTAAAAAAGAGCTTTCCAAACATTTAATGTTGGTGACACACTTTTTAGGCATGCATTCTTTCACAACATGGTAATTCAGTTTTACTAGCAAACCGGAAAATAAAACAACCCCTTATTAGATTTTAATACATTATTTGCCTGTCCACCCCCCGAAATAAAGAAACCAGACACATTTTTCTTGGGTTCAAATTGGGCAACTTTTTTTTAAACAATCTTTATTGAGTTTTTAAGAATCAAATGTAAAAAAAACACGGTGTACAGAATACAGAGTAAGAGTGAAAAGACGGAAACAAAGCGTCAAGTGAGACACCTGGTGGTTCAGTTTGACCACCTTGGGTGTGTGAAAAGAGAAGATAAGACAGAAACAGGTGTGCTCGAAATATGAGAAACGAAAGATTGGAGATCTGACAAAGTTTGGATCAAATTAACATTTGATTGTAAGCGATTAACAAATAAGTGGGTTCCTTTTCCACTTCTCTGGTTACCCGACCTATCCTTCACCGACCTATAATTAAAAAAGACATTTTTACATTCTTAATTAATTAATTAATTTCCTATCTTCCCTTAACCCTGTGATTTAATTACATGTCTAAGTCCACATTACATTCCCTTCTGCAGTATTCTTGGAGAAGAGACCAGTTCCATTTAGCAGTATACTTCGGATTGGCATTTCTTTCCCTCATTGCCTCTGTTAGTTTCTCCATTATGCTAATTTCTAGAAGTTTTTTTCTCCATTCCTCCTTTGAGAGGGTGGTTTCCGATCTCCAATGAGTGGCGAGTAGTGTCCTGGCAGCTGTCATGGCCAGCAGGAATGTTCTTTTTTCACTTTTATCAAAATCATTGTCCATAATCCCTAGGAGGAATTTGTCTGGTTCCTTTTTTATTTTTTTCCCCAATAGTTTTTCCACTTCCCTGTGCACCATACTCCAATATTTCCTTGCCCGGGGGCAAAGCCAAAACATATGAAAGAATGTTCCGTTCCGACTATTACATATCCAGCAATTTGGTTTTGTTTTTTTGTAAATTTTTGCCAATTTAACCGGGGTCAGATACCATCTGTATATTGTCTTTATCCAATTCTCTCTGTATTTGTAACATAGTGAGATGTTTACATTTCTCTTCCAGATCGTTTTCCAGGTGTCCGAGTTTATTTTATAGCCTATGTTCCTGGACCATTCTTTCATATGGGCTCCAATTCCTTCTTTTTCCTTTTTAAGTAACATTTTATATATTTTTGACATTTGCTTGGTCTCTTCTCCTAGTATGATTTCCTCTAATTCACTACTCTTGTTTTCCCATCCCCTTTTCCCGTCTTCTTTCATTCTTTCTCTTATTTGGAAGTATGGGAACCACCCCATCTCATATCCCTCTTCCCGGAGTTGAGTTCTGGTCTTCACGGTCCACTCCGTTCCATTCTTGGATAAAAGGTCTTTGTATCTTATCCATTTAACATTGTCTAGGTGTCTAATTTGAAAGGCTTCATTTGGTGATATCCATAGGGGGATCTTTTCACTTCTTAGACCCTTGTATTTTTCCCAAACCTTCATCAGAGATTTTCTGATGAAGTGATAGTTAACATTTCTATCCATTTTAGCCCTTCCGTAATTTAGGTAGCCGTGAAGACCAAATTTCAGTCCGTAGCCCTCTAAATTGGGCAACTTTTATTTAATTGTTACCTATTTAACTTTCCTTAACTTAACTCAAGGGGTGTCAAGAATATGGATTGCCTGATTATCCAACCAGGGCAACCCTTTTAGGGAAATGAGCAAGAGGTCTATTCTCAAGCTATTGAGATCAGCCTCTTCCCATTCCATGGCCATTTAACTTTACCTCACCCATCAACTTGAACTTTAAGGTGAGTGTTTAACTTAATGGCCTTCACCCCTGAAGGGGGTGTCTGAGGTGCACACCAATTATGGGATTTCCCTATCTATTTTCTGCTAAGCCTATTTATGAAATACCACCACCCCATCTAGCCCCTAAACAGTAAAAGGTTAGGCAAAAAAAAACCCGCACCCAAAATGTAGGGTGAAAGGGGAAAAAATTCCAACCCGGTTCCAACGGGCAACCAAAGCCAATACTGTTAATGGACGGGAGTGGTGGGCCGATGTCCAGGTGCAGACTGATCCTGCTGGGGGCTGGCCTTCCACTGGGAAAGCCACGCCCCCTGCCTCCAAAAGGTTCTAAACAGAACTCACCTCTTTCCCCGAGGGTGGGAGGCTAATTCCTCTCCTCCCAACTTGCACTGGGAGGAAAGGGTGATATTTTGATAATATATACACAGATCAAACCAATCCATACTCCAGGAAATAAAACCCAGCTGCTCATTGGAGGGAAGGATATTAGAAGCGAAGATGATGTACTTTAACCACATAATGAGAAGACAGGAAAGCTTGGAGAAGATAATGCTGCTGGAGAAAAAAGAAGGAAAAATGAAGAGGGGTCGACCAAGGGAAGGATGGATGGATGTTATCTTTGAAGTGACTGGCTTGACTTTGAAGGAGCTGCGGATGGCGATGGATGACAGGGAGCTCTGGCGTGGGCTGGTCCATGAGCTGGTCTACTGAACCAATAAACAAAAAACAAAATCTATTTATCTATATATAATGTATGAAGTAGTTTAGGAAACAAAGGCTGAGGGATTAATTACATATCCAAGAACAAACTATATACATTTCATATATTATTTACTCTGTAAATGATGTTTGGAATATTTACCTTTACATTTCCTATGTACTACAGTTGCTTCTTGTGTAGTTTCCTACATAGCCACTCCATGCTGTTCATCACAAACATAATTTTCAACAGATTTTATTTTATAATTAGAACCTTATCAATTTTGGTGATAATTATTGCAACTCAGTCAACAAATTGTGTAAAAGTTATAACAGTACCTACACTTGAACAGCACCAGAACTCCAGTTCTGTATTATTAAACCAATGTTTGAGACATTGCCATCGAGCGCAGTGGAGAACCAAATACAAAAAGGAGGAGGAAGATGGCGGGCCTCAGACTTAGACTTGGTGGCACCTGAGTGGCCGCCCCTGCTGTTGCTACTGCTGCTGCCTCTTTCTCCTCCTCCTCCAATTCCAGGGCTGCTGAAATGCTTGCTCCAAGTGACTACCAGGCAACATTTATTTGCAGAGGCAAGGGAGGGGAGAATTTTTAATGTGATACCCTTGTAGGCTACAGGTGCCACACCAGTGTGTCCTGACACATAGTTTGGAAAACTCTGCTCTAAATACATCAAGAAAACCTGAAGGTCAAAACAATGCCATACATCAATGCCAAATCCCCAAGTTTGACTGTAAGCATGTAGACGCAGTCACAATGGAAGGGAGTGAAAAGGGTTAAAAGAAATGTATAATTTGCATGACTAATGGGGAAGAAAAGGAAAACTAAATACTTTTTCCAAAATCCTGGTGCATCTAAATGTACATGTCTAGAAAGCATATTAGTTAGCATAATGCCTTCATGACAAAGTATCTCTGCTATGTTCGTTTGGACAGAACACAGCATTTTCTGCATGGAATATATTTCAATGCAAAAACGTTGATTCCTGTGCTGTTTTCTGAATAGAAAATGCTGTTTTCTATGGAAATCAATCATATATAAATTTTACCCAGAATAAATTATAAACTGTAGAAATTTCCATGCATAAAACAGCAATTTCTGTGTGGAAAACAGTTTTTTCTATATTGAAGTGTTATAGTCCATGCATAAAATGCCTGCTGTGCAGAAAACAGCCATGTGCAAGGTTCCTCTTCTAAGGGTTTCTCAACACAAAACATGATTTTGAACATTTTCTGAACATTTTTGAACATTATTCCCATCCCTAGTGAACCCAGAACACCTCACAATCCCCTTGACTATTGCCATTTTCTATTCTTCTGTTTCTACTTTTTTCATAATTCTGTACATACAGTGAACTATTTATTTTAAATTACCTGAAATAATAGAAATATAATAAAACTGAGAAAATGTAGCAAGAATGAGGCACCAGATCAGACATCAAAATGCCTTCTAACAGCACTTCATTATTTTTCTGGCTGCCACTTTGCTTTTATGAAAACTAGAAATTCAAATTGGTGAGACTCAAGAAATAATACTCTTGAAAAACATGATTTTGAACATTTTCTTAACATTTCCAAATATTATTTCCATCTCTAATTAACCCACAACACCTCACAGTCCTATTGACTGTTATCATTTACTATTCCTCTGTTTCTACTTTTCATAATTCTATGCATACGGTAAAGTATTTATTTTAAATTACCTGAAAGGATAGAAATATAATGAAAGTGAGAAAATATAACAAGAATAAGGTACCAGATCAGTCAACAAAATGCCTTCTAACAGCACTTCATTATTCTTCTGTCCACCACTGTTTTTATGAAAACTAGAAATTAAAATAGGTGAAACTCAAGAAATAATCTGATCCATTAAAATGAGAAGAGCCATTAAAACCTAGGCAGCATTCCTATTTAGTATCAAAGCAGCTGAGAAAATCATTACCAACCAGTTGGTAGCAGACACTCATGCCAATAGAGAACTCACAATATGTAGGAGTTTCACTTCTGTAACTTGCCAGGGAAATCCTCACTTCCTCAGCTATGTGGGCCTTTAAACAGTCTGACATTTTGCAATTTGGCAGACTCTCACAACTCCTGTTGCTTGATGCTTCTAATGGCCCAGGCATACTGAATGTGAGCATGCACTGAATATTTGTTTGAGGTAGACCTGTGATTATCAATGGAAATAAGAGTGAGCCCAGAGGAACACTTAGTCTCAAGGTTAGGCTCCTACCACCATGACCAGACTGCCTGCAACACTGAAAGCAAAGGCCTGCACACCCATTACCCTCACTATAATTGTGTGGATCCAACTCTTGATGCTTGAAAACATTACATTTTGGACTTTGACTCCTTTAATACTTTGTCCATGACAAAGTGCTATCTGGGAGGATTCTGGATTTTGTTGCCTGAAACGTAAGACTTTCTGACATTTTAGTAGGACCAGTTTAACATTGGCAAAATAGATAATTATCTGCTCTGCCTTATATAGGCATCCTGTGTTTATGCAATAGAAGGGATCTTGTTGAATCTTAGAGACTGAGAGAATGAAGTCAGTAATGTAACTTCACTATAAGTACATTGTACTATAAGTAAAAGTCTCTTTTCTCAGATTCTACCTACATGAAGTCTACTAAGTGGAGATGAAGCACAGCTGCGTCCCAACATCTGGAAATAGGTCCATATTCCATTTTTCTTAATTACTAGCATTAAACCTGTCATTTTAAAGAAATGTGTCAGCTTAATACTGATTTCATCCTTCCTACCTATTGTTTTGGGGCAAATACATTTTAAACTTCACCATACAAGCATTGATATGGCCACTAAGAAGGAAAACTCCAATTTAACAACCATGTCTTTCTTCTTTTCTTTTGTTTCTCTACCAATCACAACAATTACGATGTGGTTGGTTCTATTTTGTAGTAGAAAGGGCAGAGGGAAGCAATGGTCAAGAATAAAAGGATTCAAGATCAATATCTACACTCTGCATTGGTTTTGCTATACAGTTTTTTAGTTAAGAGTTCAATTCCTTTTGTTGTTTTAAAGTCTGTTTTCTATATTCTCTGTAAGCCGTTTTGAGCCTCGCGGAAGGACGGCATACAAAACTGAATAAATAAATAAATAAATTATATAATACAATATACACTTTCATTTTTAGCAAGTTATTTTGCTGCAGATTTTAAAACAGCATTAATAGCAAGTGGAGGAAATCCAGGACAGCTAGAGAATACATTTTTAATAGAGCACAATATAGTTAAACAAATGGTTTTTGATCTACCCATGCATTTTTACTGTAGGCTATGAAATCAGAGCAGTGCTATTTTAGCAAAGAAAGCAAAGCCTTATTTACACAAACCTATGAATGTGTCACGAAATAAGTATTATTTTATGATCACTAGCACAATGAATGCAAACTCCTATTGCGCTGTATTAGATACTATAAAATGCTGCAGTGATATGCTACAGTTAGAACATTGTAACCGTAGTAAGTGCTTAACATGGTATCTTATTAATAATACATTACTTTAAAGCAAATGTTTCTTACTGCTGTAGTTTCTTTTTAAAACTTCCTGCTAAGGTATGTTCAACATAAGATACAACAAAAATGAAGACGAATATTAAAGATAAACATACGTCATAGTGAATAATGAAGATACAAATCACCATCCTCCCTCATTCTCTCAGGTTGAGAAGGCACATTTTCTTTAAAGTACCGGACCGTCTTTTCTCTGAACTGATAAACCATGTGTGAACAGTGGAGTGGTTTGCTTTGAGACCAGTCATGCTATCTACACTCTGCTTGAAGTGCAGAGCTGTACCAGTGTTTCAGTGAAATGCTGGAACATCCCTTGACTTTCCTTAGAGCAGAGCTAAACAATTAACCACAGTTTACCCCCACATTAAGGACTGGATGCCACTGGATTTTCTCTGGACATTCAGGAATAACTTCTGGTCCTCTTCAGGTTTTAATGGCTTGCCTACACACTTCAGGGTGTAGGCAAGCCATTGACTTATAGAATACCTAACAATTGACTACACTGGTTAGGATTTCTGGGAGATAAATCCAATGGAAGATCAAAGATAAGAAATACAATATTCTCTAACTAGGCAAATGTGGGTAGAACCAGCCAATAACAGCTCATGAAATGCAGTGGAGTAGGGAGCCTGGGATATTTTTTATTTATTTATTTATTTACCCTATTTATAACCTGCCTTTCTCTACCCTGAAGGGGACTCAAAGCGACTTACTATGGCAAGGAAAAGAATGGATTTAGCCTTGAGGTTTGTCTGTAAAAGCATTAATCAGGACAGTCAAAAAAGGAATGTGAACCAATTAGTAGGATTGAAATGGAAGAAGTTTGGGATTTTCTGGTAGAATGCAGAGGCACTTAAAATTGAAGTGTTTATTTATTTATTTATTTACAATATTTATATACTGCTTTTCTCACCCCTGGGGGAACTCAAAGTGGTTTACAAAAATAATGGCAAAATTCAATGCCTTACATACATAAACCAAATCATAAATCGAACAGTATATGTCTAAGCATAAAATACAATAGGACAAATTCACCATAAGATAATAGGAAATTTAAACATGAAGTATAAAATTTAAAAACAGCTAATAAAAACATTAAAATTACATTAACCAATGTAATTTTAACCAAACTTATAAACCAGACCATTCTAGATGTTGATTACTTATAGACCAGACCATTCTAGATGTTGATTACACATATTCCATATTTACTTCTTGTACTGTGTTACTTTACTAGTCAAAGGCTTGGTTCCATAACCATGTCTTTGTTCTCTTTCTAAAGGCCAGGAGGGAGGGTACTGATCTAATCTCTCTGGGGAGAGAGTTCCAGAGTCAGCTACCATTGAGAAGGCCCTGTCCCTCGCCCCCACTAACCACACTTGTGAAGCAGGTGGGACCAAGAGAAGGGCCTCCTCAGAAGATCTTAACCTCTGTGTTATTTTGTTTTAAACCAAGTTGCTACTATGTACTGTGTATAGCACCAGTGTAACATAGAGTTTTTGTTGTTTCAATTTTCTACACCTCTGTCTGGATTTAATAATTTGCAAGGAAGACTCAACCCACTTTGCCATAATAAACCCAATGACCAACATAACCACATGTCCAGAATCGAGGACTTTTCAGTACAGAGAGAAAAGGGAAAGGGGAGTGACAGGAGCATGGGGCCAACCTGGAAAGAAATTATGTCACATTACAAAAGAATTCTAGATACCTAACCTAGGTACCTAACCTTTCCAAACTACAACTCCCCAGACTTGGCATGACAAAACCACAGGTTAGCAGTATCACACACTTTGCAATCAATATCATAGTTTTGGATTCATAACCTAACATCACAGAGTTGGAAGAATCCATATGAGCAATCTAGCCCGATACCCTACCATGCAGGAACACTCAACTTTCAAAGGAGCGACCAACGTAGGTTTAGGGAGTTAGGGCAGGAAACTGACAAATGACCTTATCACAAAGGCCAGGCTGTGTTCCGCTTTGTCAAAGCAAACAAAAGCAGTAGGGTAAATTTGGTGACATAAGAAGTGTTGCCTGAGTGGCGAGGCTCCACGTTGGCTCTACTAGAGCCAGCACAACATGGGCAGACTGCTGTGTTGGGAAGGAAGCATCATACAACACTTCCACTCCACTTGTGGATGGGGCCTTTGCCAGAAGTCCAGCAACGTCATGGAATGTGCAGCATGCTCATCCATTGCTGGACTGGCAAGAAAGCATCTTAGGATGCTTCTCAAGACCCATCTGATGAGGTGGCTAGTTGGCCATGTGTAGCTAAGTAGGCAATGTAGAATGTCAACTAATGTAAGTTTTTAGTATAAATATTTTCCAAGTAATCTAATAAATTAGTTATGCGAGATGATACTAGAAAAAATATGCATGTCTAAACAGAAAGAGAGAGAAATGAATGTAATTTTTCAAGAAATAACTAATGATCAATATTTTCCAAAAGCATGTTCATGCCATAACTTTTGGTCTGCATTGGAAAACATGCACTCTGTAAGACAAACATTGTGGTTATCTGCAAAATTAGTGACCAAGTGAAGAAACCTAAAAGCTCTTTTGGCAAAGGCTAAGAAGTCTATAAATCCATTAACTTTGGAGAAACTTTATGTATATATTATATGCTTGGTATGATAATTTAATCCTTTTAAGGCAAGCCCCCTTTTGTTATATTGGCCTATTGACAGAATCGTCTTTCTTAAATGGATGTCTAATGAACCTGAATTTAAGAGTAGGAAGGCTTTTAGAATAGCATTAAATATTTAAGCTGGTTGTGAAAATACTTAGCCAGAAAGCTTCCTAGACCTATAGATTTTTCTTTCTTTTTCTAATGTTTTCCAGAGAGAGAGAGAGAGAGAGAGAGAGAGAGTAGCACAGCAGTTCTCGTTTGTTCCTGGGGGGCAGGGGCCAGGACCGGGGGTCCCATTGGCATTGGGGCCTGCAGCAGCAGAGCTAGATTCTGAAGAGGATTTAGAAGGGTTAGCAGAAGGAGAGTTTCCCATGCCTCCTTTGCCCACAGAAAGTTTGGCATGGGAAGAAGGTTGGCCTGACCCTTACAATGAGACAGATAACCAGGTGCAAATGGAAAGCAGTGATAGCGAAACTTATGGACGGCCGGGAGGGAGAGGTTCACAGGATCTTTTGAGTGAAAACATGGAAGAGAGCGGCTGGGAAGAATCTAGGGAGGAGAGCTCTCATGAAGATAGAGACCCAGGTGCTGGGAGGCAAGGCCGAACCTTTGATAGGATATCTGAAGCATCGAGACTAGCAGGAGGGGATGGTTCCATAGCCTAGACAGGCCGAGGTCCGTCAGCAGAGATTGGAGACGACGAAGCCTAGAGCGTCGGGGACCTCGGCCGAAAGATTAAGTATAGGATCCGTGGGACCGAATCCCCAGTACTTCGACCACGTCTCATCTGAGCAGACGTGCAGCGAAGCTCGACCACTGAGCCAAGCCGGGCTAGTGGCCTACTCAAGTCTTGTTTTGTACCTTGCAACTTTGCTTTGTTCCTTGATCCGCTTTGCTGAGCGGCGCCTTGCCAAGCCTTTGGAAACTTACCAAGTGTTTGGAACTATGTGTGTGTGATTAAGGGGCCGGTCAAGTCCGTGCATCGTGACAGAGAGTTATTAAAACCAAAATGCACATAAGAGCTGTACTGGGACATATTTTCTGTTTTCTTATTCAATCAGCAAAAAGATCTATTGGAACTGGCCAAAGTGAAGCATAGCTGAAGGGGTCTTGTAGAATGTATGTGAGATATTCAAGGAAAGTCAATTCAAGGAAAAAGCAAAAACCAGTAGGCAGTCATGTCAGGTTGTAATGAGATGCTCCATGAAGAGAAAGCTATGCTGACTTGAAATATTATGTTAAAATGGGATATCACAATAGAGAGAAATTTATGCTGAGTATGGAGACACAGTTCAGTAGGTTCAATATAAGTTAGAGACAGATAGTGATGTGTACAAGCATCACCTGGGAAACCTGAACCTGACAAAACATTACATTTCATACTTTCTTATATGTGCAATACATATGGCTTACACAAGCAAATGATTCTGTGGTAGCATCATTAACAGTAACAGTGCATCGACTTTGTGTAGCAGGCTGATCAGCTAAAGTGCCTGAACAGAAAACATATGGCAAAAACATATGATCAGTTCATGATACATCTGCATCTAAGTGATGGTATAATCTTCCATACTACTTGACAAGCCAGGGCCAGCTAGAAATCAAAATCATACTATCTGACCCATGACTTTATTATACAGGCCGTTGGAATTGCCATGGATTGTGGGGAATCCGGTGCTTTCTGTCAGGGGGACAGGGGGAACCCATCACTGCATGTTTTGCATTGCCTGACTCACCAATTACCCCATCCCACAGAGGAAGGGTCGGCCACACGGCTTCCTCCCATTGTTGTTGGTGCAACATGGGAAGCCTTCCATGTTGTTGCCATGGTGGTGTACACCAGTTCCACAATAGTTTACCCATGGAACCTCACCAGAAGTAGTATTATGTTGCAGGACAGGACACAAAGGGCTCCGTGGCTAAACTATTGCGGAACCAATGTATGTCATTTAAAAAGCTCCATCTGATGAGGTTGCCTATCTACTCTTTTAGTTCCCCAGAAAAGCATGGATGTATATAAGCAATGCCCAGGGCCAACTATGTTGTTAGGTTTAGTGAAACAGCTTCCTTGGGCAGCCGATTTTGAGGCAATCACTTAAGTTTCATTTCAGTTTGTCTTGAAAACTTTTTTACCTTGCTCAAACAAAGTTCAGATATGAAAAATGATGATCTTGTTTTGTGTTTTTGGAAGACATTAGAATTCATTAGAATTTCTGGCTTCCTACAGCTTTGAGTGTGATGAAAGTCCAGTAAGTTTTAAAAGTAATGTAATAGTATTGTTTTTAATTGAAATTAAAGGAACCTTGTTCAAGAAAATAATGCAGTTGCCTTTGGGGGCTATTACCTTGATGAGAGCAGTGATGCCATTGGATGTGCTGCCTCAGGCAACTCAGACTTTCCATATGATACACTTACCTGTACTATTTCTACAATGTTTACTCTAGGTTCCTGCACTTACTTATCTTGTCATCCATAGTTTTATTCCAGACCAGATAAAGGATTTCATTCCAGACCAGATAAAGAGGAAGGAAATTCCCGCTGAATGGGATATTCTGGGAATTGAACTTCAAGAAAGTATTTTCCTAGCTCTGGTTCAAAATTGTCCCACATCTGTAATTTTTGACAATATTCTCCTGCCTCGGTTTCATATAAAAACCAGAAAACCCACCAAAATAACATATAATTAATTACTTGGGGATTTATTTCCACAATTTCTGAAAAAAGACCACCAATGAAGCAGAAATGGAAACTGGACAATTTAAAAAGCATGCAGACAGTTTATATATACATTTTAAGGCAGTTTCCAAAATGGTAAAGAATGATGGAATCTAAACATGTCTATTGGTTTCAATTTGGTAACTCTCTCATAGGGTTTTCTTGGCAAGATTTATTCAGACGAGGTTTGCTACTGACTGTCTCTAAGCTGAGAAAGCATAATTTTCGGAAGGTTTCCCTTGAATAAATGATGATTTGAACCCCAGTCTCTTGGTGTCCTACACTCAAACTACTACTCTAGTTAAAAACTGAACCAGATTCAAATATTATTTATTTATTTATTTATTTATTATTTGGACTTGTACACCGCCACTCTCTGGGGGCTCGGAGCGGCTTACAATCAGGTAAAACACACAGAGGTAAAAGCATACATATTAAACTAGCTTAAAAAAGATTTCTCGCCTAGCAATCAAAGGCTATGGCAATATTACTATGTCATATTTTGTAAAAAGAAAGAGACTAAAGATGAAAGAGTTGAATATTATTAATTACTATTTGTCACAATTTTACTTGCAGATATTATTAATATATGTTAATATATCTGAAAATCAATTTCACATCAGGAGGTCTGTTTATAAATGATAGGCATGTTATATACACACTGATTTGTGTCTTGATATGCTGGCATAACAGAAGTAGAATTTTAGAAACAAACTTTGAACATTCTCTTTTTTTTTTTAAAGATTTTATTTACATACAAAAACAACTTACAATGTAGACAGAATACAAAACAGTGAACATTTTACATACACATAACCCACCACCAAGGCCTGAACAGGTATCCTTTACTTTGCCATATCTTTATAAATCAACCCTTAAACTAAATGTCAAATCCAAAATTCCTGACCAACAGGGTTATATTGCATTCTGTTTTCACTCTCTAAAGTGTATTTAATAAAAACCGACCAGTATGCTTCAAAATCTGATCTATTAGTTTCCCCCCTGAATAACTTCATTTCCATTGTTAGTTTATCATTTAAGGCTATGTTCCATGCCTCCCTATACCAAGCTTCCAGTGTAAGATTAGTTATTATTTTCCAATTCCTTGCTATTATAATTCTTGCCACAGTGAATAAAATAATCATCAACTCTTTCTTTTCCTTTTCTAAATTCAACATTGTGGCATCCATTAGTAATGCTAACCTAGCATCCGGAGTAATATTTAGCCCTATAATATTGCTTATTTCGATAAATATAGCCTTCCAAAAATTCTTCATTTGGGGGCATTCCCACCATAAATGAAAATATGTCCCTTTGTGCATGCCACATCTCCAGCAGAGGTTGCTTTGCTTGCTGTCCATCTGATGTTGTTTGACCGGTGTGGTATACCATCTCCATATAACTTTAAATACATTTTCTTTTAATCTTGTTGATAAATTCTTAGCCACTCTCCACTTCAGAACCCTTTTCCAATCGAAATCTGTCAGAGGCCCTAGGTCTCCTTCCCAGACCTTTTCAAACAGCTTCAGCCCTGTTTCTTCGCCAATTAATCCATTATATATTTTCCCAATTAATCCTTTCCCTGTTACTTCTTGGGTTTTAAGTTTGCTTAACCATTCCTCATATTTATTCAATGCTCTACATCTGGGATTTTTACTTAAGAAGTCCCTTTTCCAGTTATACAGCTGTTGTCTCTCAAACCAGTTCAGAGCACCTTGTTCTTCTAACTTATTGAACTTGCCCATTGAATTTTGTATCCATTCTTTCCAGGAAAGAGCAGTTTCCACCTCCACTAATTTTTTATATTTAAGTTTAATTCTCAGGTCTTCTGGGAAATTCTCCAGTAACACTATTGGGGTTAAGGGGGAAATTTCTGGAAATACCTTGCTTTTTAACTTAACCCATATCTCCATAACGTCTTTAGCCAGGTTATTTTTGCACTCCTTAATTTCTTTACCTGTTTTTGCCCTATAAAACATTTCCCCATAATCTCTTTGCCAACATTTCCCTTCCAGTTCCTGCCAGATTAATTTTGGTTCCGAGAGCAGCCTAAACACTCCCTTTATAATGTGTGCCTGGTGGTAGGTTTTTAGTTCTGGTATTCCTAGTCCCCCTAATTTCTTTGAACATTCTCGACAACACTTCAAAGTCTGAACAGTTGAATATAGTTTGTTCACACCATAGAAAGGAGTGATTGTGGGCCATGTCCCAAATGAACTGTTGATTCATGACTTATTTATCCTTTATATTATAATACTGAACCAATTTCATGACAAGTTCACTCCATATTCCTTAAGCAACTACTCACCCCAGAGTCTAAGGCCGTGCTTCTAATTGCATAATGTACATCTCCTTCTGCACATCTTGTCAATCTTATGGACAGTGAAAGTAGTCATAGTATTTTGGATCATTTGTCATATCCATACTCCCCAACAAGGAAACTGCCTAAATAAGAGCATATTTTCATGCCTGAAAGTGAGAATCAGGAGGAAGACCAATAAAGTTGGAGATAAAGAAACCAAGAACCAACACACACTTTGCTGGAAGGAAAAGGCAACAACTTTGTTGATTACTAGGCTTGTGTAGTTAAGTGGACCCGTGGATCCATATTCACGCAACTCCTGAAAGGTCGTTTTTGGTCCACAGCTGAAAAATGCAGCAAGATCTGGCCCACTGGTAGCAATGGAGCGCTTCATGAACTCCCCTTTCCATCGTTATTAGGGCCATGGGGATGACAATGGCCACACTTGGAGGACACATCTACCACTATTAGCCCACCAAGTTTCAGGTCATCCCCTGATTTTTAGGAATTTTTTTAAAGTCTTCTTTAAAAAATAACCAAAAAGTTATCCCCACTGGCCTTGCCCCGTAACCTCTCCAGGAACAGCAGCAGTTTTGTTATCATTAGGCAACAGCCAAAATATTATTATTAAATAAAATTAAGAAGGCAGAAAGATTGGTAGAGGATGTCTGATAGAACTTGGGATGGTCATGTTTTGCTCATACAATTCTTATGAATAGTACAAATAATGATAGCAATAATCTTTTATGTTCTGATAGAACTTGGCGTTAGAGAGAGACAATCACTTTTGTTGGCTTGGAAAAGCTTCCACAGAAGCTCAATAATTTCATAACTATAGGCAAGAGCCATATTATTATTATTATTATTATATGACATAAAGAAGGCAGAGAGCACAGAAAGAAATATAATAAAACAACAGAGATAACTTGTGATAGGACTGCAAAGGAAAGAAATCGGTAGGTATTGGTGGTAGGTTTAGGTAGGTAGTTTTTTCTGAGAATGGGGCTTTGCTGTTTGCTGGAATTCTTCTAAATATTAGTAACAATAATCTTTAAAAAGTGCTTTCTGAAAGAGTAGGGAGGAGAAAGAAGAGAAGATAAATACTTTAGTAAAGGTTAAAGGTCACTCAAAGCTCAGTACCCGTACTTTCCTCCCCTTTTCCCCATACGATCAGGGAAAGGGTGGTGGGGCAATGTGTGTTGCCGCACGTTACCACCCTTTCCCTCATATGATGGGGAAAGAGACAGAGTGCCAAATGTATGATGGGGAAGGACAGGAGGGTGCACAGTGTGCCATGAGCCACCTGTTGTAGTTGAGCAAGCTGAGCCTGTAGTTGCTACAGGTAGTAACAGGGAGGAGGATACTTTGTTGGACATGTCACTTGAAGAGGGAGGTTTGGGCAGAATTACTGCAGCTGGGAGGAAGACAGCTGCAAGTGTTGTGAGTTTGGAAGGTGCAGAACAAAGGAGAAAGGTCCGACAAATACTTAGGGAGCCTACCAGTGATGACACTTTTGAGGGGTTTGAAGCAGAGTTAACCTCAGAAGAGAGTGATACAGAGCTGGACTCAGCGTTGGTGCAGGATGTCAGGAATGTGTTAAATGCTGAGTCCAGCGAAAAAGCTCATTTTTGGCTTTTCGAGTGATCCTGATTGGCCTAGTGGGAATGTTGAGTCGGATTGGGGTCCTTTAACTGTTCAGCAAAGGTGGGAGGATTGGAGGAACACACCCAGTGCTGCTGCTGTGGGGACTGAGGCAGATTTGGGTGGGGAGTCTGATGACTCTGAGTTGTAAGGGTATAAAAGTAAGGTCTGGGGATTTGGGACTCTGCGGTCGGCCAAGGTGTTGCTGGTGGGTTGTTAGTTCCTGTATCTGGTGCTCTTGATTCTTTGTGTCTTAGTTCCTGATTCCCAGCGAGCTGTGAGTATTGGGCTGTTTTCATGTTGGGTTCTGGGGGAGCTGCTATGGCAGCTCTAGCTGACACTGTTGTTTGTTGGGGGGTTGGGGCTTTAATGTGTGTTTTTATGTTTAGTGACTACCGCGTTTCGTTTGATCATTTCCTGTGTTGCTGTGAGTGCCTGTCTCTTCTTGGTATTGTATAATGGGTGGAAGGGGGTTGCTGTGGTTGGGGGCTTTGATGTGTTTGTTTGTATACTTAGCTCCTGGAATTTGAGAAGCACTCCTCCTTTCCTTCTCGGATGGATCTTCGCATCACACAGACTTCGAGCCGGGATAAAGGCCAAAGACTACGAAAGACGGACGTCTTCTCTGTTTTTGTTTATAGGCTTTTTTGGGTGTGGGTTTTTTTATGCCGGACTGTGGCTATGTTTTTGTTTGAATAAACTGTAAATACTTTTACTAGCTTGGCGTGTCTGTGAGCCATCTGTGGGAGTCTCAACACCACCCATGCATCTTCCCTTTCACCGGCGACTGTGAAGAGGTCCTAAGCTACCTTACTGGAGAACTTTAAATGAAGCTCCTGACAACTTGCACAATTTCTGGGAGATGAAAGCTGCAGCTTTCTTCTATACCAATATGTTGTCAGAATGCAAAGAAGAATCTATGGTAAGTGTGGATTAAAGGGTTCAGGCTGAAGATAGACAAGTAGCAGGCTATTTGTCCATTTTGCATGGTGTTTCCTACTTTGATTGGCAGAACTTTCCAGTGTCTCAGACTTTAAAAAAACCTTCCCTATCACTTGCGAACCAATCCTTTCTAAACTATGACTGCCAAGAACTAGAGACCTTCTGCATTGTAAAGGACCGTTTCCTATCACTGCACTATGCTTTTCTCCCAATTATCTGAAAAGCTCACATCATTTTCAAGCACCCAATCATAGTGGTTGCTCCTATAGCTGATTGCAACATTTCCCCAATTATAACATGTTACTTTCTGCTTAAGATCATACAAACTTTGATTTCTTCAGCATAAAACTCAGGCAATAATTTGTGGATAGGAGATTGAATTTATTTCTTGTTAATTTAGTGAAAATCAGAGAGATTCACAAACTTAGGTTTTAAAATTTAACCCTGCTGTTAACCTCGGGTCAAAAATGACCCGTTTTGGAAATTGTTATTATTTTAGTCATTAATTTTTTGACTTTGAAACTTTTGGTTCCTTCTATTTTCCTAATTTACGGTGTTCATACTAAGGGTCCTTTTTTTTTCTTTTCGGTGCTTTACTTTTTGTGCTACAGTTTTGTATACACTTGTTATGTTCGGGTCAAAAATGACCCGTTAGCCTTTGATACTAATCTAATACTATTTTTTGAGTAAAACAAAGGATTTTTAGTTTATTTTGAGACTACTTATTGCATCTACTATTGTTTATCAAGTTATCTAGTTGCTTTAGATGCACAGATGGACATAAATGGATGGATACATTTATGCAAATGATTTCAGAACAAACCATATGCATTGTCTTTCAGTACCAATTTTTTTCTTAGCCTGGCTGCATTACCTGGTGTGACTCCTCCCTGCCCTTCTCAGCATTGTACCATTGTTTTGCTAAACAGGTAAGGGTTCCTTTTTGTTTCTGTGCAGTACCTTTATCTCCAAAAAGCCATGTTTTCAGTTCTAACCATTCGCATTGTCTTTCAGTACAAATTTTATTGCAGTATTGCCTGGTGTTCCTCTTCAAATAAATCAATTCAGTTTTCATGAATGCAAAAGTAAAAAGTTTATTTTCCTTGTGAACAGACAAGCTAATGTTTACTGTTGTGTGTTTTCTTGCAGAAGGTGCTGGTGTGACTGTTGAAGTTTGGCAAAAATAATGCAAAAACGTGTATTGTCCAAGTCTGAAACGAAGCTCAAAACACACCCTCCACCAGCTCTGGTACCGAAACATCCTTCACAAGCACACCAACAAGCAAAAAAAGAAAAAGATGTAGCTTTTGTCCTTCTGCAAGTGACCGCAAAACAAATATGATTTGTTATAATTGTGAGAAATATATATGCAACAGACATGTTTATTACTGTTGTGGTAACTGCAAAAAATAGATTAGTAGAAACCTTTTTGGGAAAAAAACTGATATTTTTATTTTTTTCTGATTATTTTTTACTATTTTTTTTAAAAAATGCTTTTATACTGTTAAAATTTATTTTAGTTTAAAGTTACTTGTACTAATAGTTACCTAAAGTTGTTGTTGATGTTGTTGTAAAAGATATAGTTGATTATTAAAGCACAAGTTTCTTACTTTGGTGTAAGATGCAATTTGGCTGTTTTACATTAATAAAACACAAAATTTTAAAAATTAAGTTTTTTTATTCAATTTTTCTTTGATAATGAACAACTATGATCACACACAGTATAATAATGCAACAGGTATTCAAAAAGAACTTTTCAGTGGCTCAAAATAACATTTTAATAGGTTCAGGTCAAAAATGACCCGAACATAACAAGTGTATAGTAAACCCGAAATTAACTTAAGATTGTACTTCCTTGTCTTGAAATAAATATTTAGCACAGCTTAGCAGACAAACTTTTATGGGCAGAATTGTTCATGTATGGAGATCTGCAACAGCATCAACAAAGTTAATCCTTCATATTATTTTATCTTCTTGGCTTGTGAATTACACAAAAGAGGAATGTTTTGCATTAATATAAACAGAATTCATGAGCTATGTAAAGACACATAGTAATGTATTACTAATGTGATAACCAAATGGACAATATTAAATTAATCATAAGAAGTAAGGAAAATCAACTTAGAACCATGAAGATTATCATCTGACTTAATTAAATGCAAGAAAACAAGATCATGGACAAATAGCTCAGCATCAGCTGACTGCCTGTTAATGTTGTAACTCAAAACATTTATGTGTCTCACAAGGTCTTTCATTAAATTAAAAAAACAAGGTATAGACCATTCCATTCTATGATTTGATTTGATCAGCATAGAATGTAAATCTTTACCAGACTGATAATCTTTTCCTCCAATGCTGATATTTTTGGAGCCCACAGTACGTTAATTATAATGCTTTTAATTTAAAGGTCTCACTGTTGTAGCCTGGTCAGATTCTGAGTGCTCAGAAGATGAGGAAGGGGATGCTGTGATAGATTCAGGGGGCCCAGAGGAAGATAGAAGTGGACTAGAGAGAGTTGTTTTGGAATCTTCTGGCAGTTCCCACGAGAATGGGGAAAGCTACTGTATATCAGTTCTCAAGAGAACCTGCCAGAAATGCAGGCTGAGAGAAACGTCGGAAACAAATGTTTATCTAGGTCAAGCCACTTGGAACTGTGGAGACAAATCATGCAACAAAGACAGACTAGCTTTTTCCAGAAGCTTAGAGATAGGAGAGGAAAAGCAGGTGTGTGCGAAATAATGTTATGGGAGGGATCAAGGTATTTTAAAGTGGTTCCTGCTGGTACAATCCTTTGTGAGAGCAATGTTGTATTCAGGTGAACAGCTCTCAGTTTTTGAATCCTATGCTCTTGTAATTCATGTATTCAAGTTTCTAAGTTTGTTCTTGCTTCTAGTTCATGTGTGGCATAGGTTGCCTGCCTTGGATTCATGCTATCTTGTTTATCGATATTTTGTGGATTGACTCTGTATACTATATTTGAAAGGATTTTGAACTCTTGGCTATCCTGAAAATAACCTTTTGAACTTTAATTCTCTCTTTTGCATTTGCTTATTTTTATATAATTTTCTTTAAATAAACTTTTATTTACTGGATTACCTGGATAGAGTGAGGTTTGTGGTAAAAAGGTGTTTCAGGGCTCCAGTGCAACACTCATGTCACAAAACACACATGTTGAGTGCAAGGCCCACTGGTCGAATCTGGACTGCTATATAATTTTATTTGGCCTTCAAAGCATTCAAGGCCAGAGCAAAAAAGTTACAAACAATCCCTCCATGAAAATGAATTTGACACCCCTGTCCTAAGTGTCCATGATATGAATGCTTAGTTGTACTGTTCCAATCAAGAAGCTTTAAAGTGTCCTCTTGACTGTTATGGTATTTCTTCTTATAGTAGAGTCCCACTTATCCCACCTTTGCTCATCCAATGTTTTGTATTATCCAACACAGTCTGCCTCCCGCCCAGATCCACAGCTGTTTCAATACATTGCAATATTTTGGTGTTAAATTCGTAAATATTATTTATTTATTTATTTACCACATTTATATACCACCTTTCTCAGCCTAGAGGCAACTCAGTGCAGTTCACAGTTGGCAACAATTTGATACCTCAACAATTATAAGCAAATAAAACAATTATAAAATACAAATAAAAACATATAGCAAAATATAAAAATATTTTTTAAAACCATATAGAGCCTTAAAAGCATTGTTGTGAGCGTCTCCTTGTCNAAATAGTTATTCAATTGCATTGTCAAGTCGTTCCATGATTTCGTATAATTATGCTAGGCCTTGTCTCTCATCCCTGCCACACGCATCTGCGAAGAAGGTGGGACTGAGAGCAGGGCCTCCCCAGAAGATCTTAACGTCCTAGATAGATCATAAGGAAAGATACGTTCAGATAGGTAAGCTGGGCCAAAACTGTTTAGTAGGGTTGATCTCTGCAGTTTAAAAATTATTTGAAATCGGATTAAATTTGTATAAAAAGTTAACTTAATTGTTTTTTGAACCATGTGCTTCAACCCGGAAGTGTAATTTTTTTACCGAACCTGGGGGCTGCCAATTTACTTAATTATTGTAATTAGATCGTATCTCCCCTCTCAGTTATTCTAACAGGAATATTTATCTCCTCCAAAATAGCTTTTCAGGGTACTTACAGACATATCACGGCTCTTTGCCTGATCGGAAGATAATTACAGTAAAAGGCCTTCCTGGAGGAAGTGAAGAAGCAAGGGGGAACCATAGAGGAAAAATGGGACTCCTAGAGCGCCTGGAGAACTGAAGGGAAAAAAAGCACTTTAAACCTCCAGAAAATCTGGGTAGATAGAAGGAGGAGAAGCAGAGAATAAAGGCTGAAAGAATAGGAGGAGGGAGTGACAAGACCACAGAGTGAAAAAGGAAAAACTAGAAGCAAGGGGAAACCATAGAGAAGATCCGGGACTCCTAGAGCGCTTTTTCTTCGACCAAGTCCAAGCCCCTTCTGCCAGGGAGGAAAGGCACAGCTCGATCCCCCCCCAGATGGCCATCCAGCCCCTGCCCAATAATAATAATAGACTCCTAGAGTTGGAAGGGAGCCCCCAAAGGGCACCCAGCCCAACCCCCTTCTGCTTTGATGTAGGAAGGCACAAGCAAAGCCCTCCCCACAGGTGGCCACCCAGCCCACTTCATCATCGTCATCACCATGCGACAGAATCCAAGGCATAGGAGGGACCCCCAAAGGGCATCCAGTCCAAGCCCCTTCTGCCAGGAAGGAAAGGCACAGCTCTGTGATACTCTGTAAGTCACCCTAAAAAGCTATTTTGGAGGAGGTTGATATATTCCTGTTACAAGTCATACTGTATAAGTTGGTGGTACCATTTCTATATGCTATAAATCTTCGGCTCCAGTCAATTGCACTCCAGAAGTGAAGAGAAATGTTTCTCCCTTGATTTGCCTGTGATGTCAGCCCTGTAGTGTTTTCCTGCTGTGCGCATGCGCTGGAATAAGAACTAATAACGAATTTCGTTATTAATTACGTTACATTTCAGAAATTTTTTGGAATTTTTTTTGTAAGTATTTCTATTACTAATCAAAAAGAGCCCCCCCCCCATTGAATTTTAGAACCATGATTTTTTTGGATCAACCAAGCCTACTGTTTAGGGCTTTATAAGCTAAAGCCAGCACTTTGAATTGTGCCCGGAAGCAAACTGGCAGCCAGTGGAGCTGCCGTAACAGAGGAATTGTGTACTCCCTGAGTGTCGCTCCTGTTAGCAACCTGGCTGCCGTACATTGGACCATTTGTAGCTTCTGAACAGTCTTCAAAGGCAACCCCATGTAGAGTGCATTGCAGTAGTCTATACAGGATGTAACCAGAGCGTGGACTACCGTGGCCATGTCAGACTTCCCAAGGTATGGGCACAGCTGGTGCACAAGTTTTAACTGTGCAAATGATCCCCTTGGTCACCGCCAAAACCTGGGGTTCCAGGCTTAGTGATGAATCCAGGATCACACCCAAGCTACGAACCTGTGCCTTCAGGGGGAGTGTAACCTGTTGAGCACAGGCTGTAACCCTATGCCCTGTTTGGCCATATGATTGACCAGGAGTACCTCTGTATTGTCTCGATTCGGTTTCGATTTGTTTGCCCTCATCCAAACCGTCACAGCGGCCAAGCACCGGTTCAGGACCTGAACAGCCTCCTTAGTAGTGGGTGGAAAGGAGTGACAGAGTTGGACGTCATCTGGGTACAGATGGCGCCACACCCCAAAACTCCAGATAATCTCCCCAGTAGCTTCGTGTAGATGTTAAACAACATGGGAGACAGTATTGAGCCCCGAGGAACCCCACAACACAATGGTTGGAAGGATAGGGACCACTGCAAAGCACTCTAAGGCCCATTCCCACAAGGCGTCCCAGGAGGATACCGTGATCAACGGCTGCTGAGAGGTCCAGCAGAACTAACAGGGACACATTCCCCCTGTCTAGCTCCCGGCATAGATCATCCACTAAGGCGACCAAGGCTGTCTCAGTTCCATGTCCCAGTCTGAAGCCAAACAGTACCGGGTCCAGTTAATCCGTGTCTTCCAAGAATATCTGGAGTTGTGGGGCCACCATACATTTTACGACTTTGCCCAAAAAGGGGACATTGGGAACAGGCCAATAGTTGGCGAATTGAGTGGGGTCCAGTGATGGTTTCTTCAACAGCAGTTTTATCACAGCTTGTTTTAAATTTGCTGGAATATTGCCTTCCCAAAGGGAGGCCTTAACCTCCACCTTCATCCACTCGGCCAACCCCCCTCTGGCTTCTTTTCTCAGCCAGGATGGGCAGGGATCTAGGATGCATGTGGTCACTCTCATTCCTCCAAGTATCTTGTCCACATGGTGCTTAATTTCTAAAATCATAATGTAATTTGATATTTAATAAGCTTTTTCTTAACCCCTCCTTATTAGCCAACGTTCTGCCAGCCCGTTTATGTTGGATAAGCAAGACTCCACGGTACTTGTATTTCTTCTTACTTGTTCTTTTATTTCATATGATCTTATTGTTGGTGGTGAATTAAATGGTTGCTGAAACATGTTGAACTTCTTTTGGTTGCAGGGGTAGGAAGCTATACTTATTCCTTCATTGTTATTTCTGCCTCTGCTACCAAATTTTCTGTTAAAGAAGAAATTTTTTGTCATCGCTGGAAACACCCCTTTTCTTTATGCCATAGAGGAGAACAAAATGTGTCGAACTTTGCTAAAAAAGAAAAGCCTTTCAGAGGGATTGGTATAAACATATTTAAAATAAAAGGACCCACAACTATCTCTCTTTTCTTTTTTGTAGCTGCAGTAGCACAACCTCCATTTCACCTGAGCGTACACCACTTTGGAAACATAAATGGAAACAAACATTGTGGCTTCCATTTTAAAATGTGCATTTCTTTCTTCATAAAACAATGAACTTCCCTGCCTCTTGCTACAACATACTTTGCCTTTTTACCTTGGTGCTGAAAAAACAGGTTCCTGCTTCAGCAAAAGCTGAATCAGGCTCAATTAGTCACTGAAAGCAGTAGCTAGCTACTGTCTTATTTTAGTTTTCCCTGAAGTAGGAAGTTTCTCTCTTTTTATGCTAAGAGAATAGACACAGTACACACTGGAGGGAGAGGTTTTTCCTTCTCTTGCACTTTATCTGAAGAAATGAATACCTCGGCAAATAGAAGAACCTTTCTCCTGACATTTCTTATCCGTGCATATCTATGTGCATGGAAATCAATGTTCAACCTGAACAATATGGGTCGGAGGAGGCAATAGGGGAAAGCAACCCAAATAGGTAAAAAAGTAGTCAAGCAACACTTTCCTCCCCCTTAAGAATTCAAGTCTCCACGGCCAGATGAACTACTTCCAAAGGTGTAGAAGGAACTAGCAGAAGTCATTCAAAACCCTTCAGAAAGTATCCAAAAAAGTATCCTTCTCTGGCTTTCTCTACACTAGAAACTGGAATATGACAGAAATAAAATGTCACGGCCACCACAGATGGGAGGGAAAGTAATATATGAGACAGTTCCCAAGAAACCCTTTGCACAACATGGATATAATAATGGGATCATTTTAATGCAAGAAGTATGGCTGTTACTTGATGCAAAAAATGCATAGATATTTGATTATTCTCCTCTACCTCTATTAGGGGTGGGCAACTGAAAGGGTAGACAGGAACCAACATCCTCGCTAGACCGTCCCTCAGGCCATGAACTCTGTAGTTCCTCCAATCAATTCCTATCATCATTCTGAGATGGGTGTCATGGCTATTGCTGATAGTGAGGAATGGAAGAAGGATGACTTCTCCCAGCATTAGAGTTGGGATGAAATACAGAGCAAGAGCACATGCAGCCAGACACTGAAGATCCCACCACTTCAGAATGTGTCATCCATTGTAGCTTCTTTTTATTTATGGCTGCAGATAGTGCCTTTCTACTTTCCTGCTGGCTTCAATCTGCAGTTCTTCAGGCTCCTTATCAATTAGGCTTAAGAATGCAAATACACATTTTGTATTATCTTTAAATTACCCATATATACTCAAGTATAAGCCGACCCGAATATATGCTGAGGCACCTAATTTCAGCACAAAAAACGGAAAATGTATTGACTCGAGTATAAGCCGAGGGTGGGAAATCATCAGCTACTGGAAAATTTCAAAATAAAAATGGATACCAATAAAATTACATTATTTGAGGCATGAGTAGGTTAAATGTTTTTGAATATTTACATAAAACTGCAATTTAGGATAAGACTGTCTAACTCTGATCAAACCATTATTCTAACCTTCTTCAATGTAAATGCACTTACTTATCCTTCCAATAATAATAAATAAAAGAAAATAATAAATATAATAACAGTCATAATAGAGTAAAATAATAATAGAGTAAAATAAATGTAATAATAATAACAATAATAAATAGAGTAAAATAATAAATGTAATAAGAACAACAACAACAGAGAAAAATAATAAATAACTTTGACTCAAGTATAAGCCGAGGGAAGCTTTTTTAGCCTAAAAAGGGGCTGAAAAACTTGGCCTATACTCGAGTATATACAGTATGTAGAAATGTTCTTCAGGATATATTTTAGTATGATAGTTGTTCAGTGTTCTAATTGTTGATATTCTATTATCGCTTCTTGTTGCCACAAACTCTTCCAGCTTTTGCTATGTGTAGCTATTATATTCTGATTTCAATTATATAGTCTATTTGGTTTCTGTATTGGTCCATGTATACACCTGTATCTTAAATTCAATTTATTTTTTCTCCAATTTAGCAAAATTCAATGCAGGGATGATGTAAAACAGACAAAATTGTCCACTTAGAATAATTGTGTCAAACTGAATTCATTCTTGTACAGGTTTTGATCAAAATGTTTTTTTTAAAACCACAAAAATCCAATGTGAGAGAAAATATTTTTTAAATTGTAAAAACGTAACAATGTTATGAGTGTTAGTAAAATTTGGGGATTGTCATGTAACCATTTAAACATTGTTTTGTCTCTTTGCATGTAGAAAGCATTTTCTTTCTACATGTTTTTCCTGTAAAATTATGATAAAAAAGGATTATAAACAAAATTCTGTACATTAAAACAAAATCTGGTATATATTCAATTATGATTTGATACAATATGTTTCCATTTCACAGGGCAGACATATCCCAAACCATTTCTTTCACATGGCCATTTTCCAAACAGCCTGACATTTACTGTACCAAAACAAAATATTAGGGTTTTTTTGTCTTAACATTGAAAGGAAATGTGGGGAACTCATTGAAACAGGATATCTGCTCATACAGTTACAGTTTCTGTACTAATGTGCTAGTATCTAGATGTGTCATTCAATTTTATGTTCAAGTCCACTTTTTTGTAGGACTAGAGAAGAAAAAAATAATGGAAGCCTCATAATGGGATGTGATAACATTTTCACTCATTTATGAAATCAACCAAATGGAGGAACACTTTTAGATAAAAAGAATTACTAATCATAAATGGAATCCCAAAGCAGTGTGATTACCCTATTTTTTTGTTCATCTGACTTCACATGTAATTTATTTGAAAAAAATATTTTAGCATCACAAAAAAGAGACTTTGTCTGAAGTGTCTTTGGAGAATATAATCACTGAGCTTTCCTAAGCAGATAATACATACAGATGAAAGTCAACATTTCTTTACTTACACCATAAAAGAGAGAGGTGAGTTAGCAGGGTCAAGGCATGCAGAATACTGTACACTACATTACAGATGTATTTTCTTCTTTGGGGAATAATTGAACATAGTGCACAGGCATTTTTGTGTGGATCTATGTATGCAACAATATTAACAAGTCTCTCTCTCCCTCCCCCCACCTCCTACTCAGTTTTCTTCCAGTCTTGCAGACTGATTGGGGAGAGGGGTGTTTTCAAACTTTGGTCTTTTGAAATTCATATAAGTTCATTTCTTCACTTCCATGAGGAATATAGCTTCTAAATATTGAAACAATGGCCCTTACTATTCTTTTTACATGAAGAATACTGTGGACATAATGAATCCAAGAAGATTACTTGTCAACTATTCTTGCTCTGGATTATAAATGCAACCACAGACATGCACACACACATTGCAAACAATAACATCTATTAATAGGCAATGTTCCTTAATCTTCAGCATAAAAACCTTAATCTTGATCTCATCTGCCATTTAGTGCCAACAGTATATATACCTTAAGTTACTTCAGCCCAATGTGTGCTCAGGTAATGTTAAGGATAAATGTTCATGTTATCAATTGGAAAAATGAAATCTGTATTAGACGTACATCCAATGGATTTTTCTTAATTAATTCCAAATAAAGCAGACCCCACTGAAGCAATTGCTAATTGGTGAGTGAACGTATACCATAGGTAAATCCCATTGATTCAATGGGTCTGCTCTAGTCAAAACCAAAACAGCATTTAGGTCATTAATTTTAATCTGCTCCAGTCTCAATTATGTATCCTTCTGTCTGATTGCATTCTCATTTAAGGACACTCCACAAGTGATCCTTTTTCATATGATTGTCAAGAAAAAATGTGAGCCATGACAAGAAACTATCTTGTGCCTGTCATTTTTACTGAAGATCTGTGTTGTCATTGGTATCTAGGCAAATAAAGAGTCATATTAACCTGTTCCAACATGTATTTAATAGTGCCCAATAAAAATATTTAACTGTACAGCCTGTACACTATGATTGTGTCCTACATACATTTGGATCTATTTGGCTATAAAAGAACATGATCCTCCTGTGTAGTATCATTGGAGGCAAGTTAGGGATACTGACAATATGTATATTTATATTCTCCTCATCACACATAGATTCAAAGTACTCCCTATATGCTACCTTGTAGCAGTTCCCCCCCCCCCAAAGAAATACACAGTGGTACATGTTTGACTAAGAAATATTATGAGATCGGATGGTACTTTACTTTTATTCTTGTTTGTTCTGCCCTAAGAAAAGTTACTAAGAGCAAGATTGTATTTTCAATTCACTCTTGTTTGCTTTGCCCTGCATTCTATTCCTTCTGATTTCCATGGTTATAAATAAAAATCATTTATAAAATTGATGCTGCTGTTCCTTATATTATTTATTTATATCTTGTCTTTTCCCAGTTCCTTTCTTCCGAAATTGGAGCAATATTTGCTCCATTGTTCAGTGTCAGTGCATCCCTCTACAATAAATTCATTGAAGATAGAATGCAAAAAAAGGAAAAGGAAAGTAAAAAAGAGTAAAGGAGTTATGAGGCACTTATGGTATAACCTCAGCAAAATCATTTTCTGCTGTGTTCTATTGATGCATTCATGTATCTTGCAAGTCAAAAAAATGTAGACAGAAAAAATGTTTATACAACCATGTGTCATATTTATTTATTTCAATTATTTATAACCCGCCCTTCTCTACCCCCAAAGGGGGACTCAAGGCTGCTAACAAAAGGCAATGATTCGATGCCACGTGCGCAATCAATAAAACAACAATTACATCATAAATAATACATTAAAATCCTATTAAAACCAGTTAAATACAAATAGTTTAAAAAGTAGACATAGGCCAAGTTCTGTATCAACTGACCCACTCTATTTTTAATAAAGGCATGCAAACATATTAGTGAACAATGTAGCAATTATTTTTTATGAATCCATTGAACAGGATCATCATGACAGGATTTTTTTACAATTATTAAAACATGCACATATGTGTATTTGTGATGTTGATTCAAGTTCTGTACTCCTATACTCATCCTATACCCACCATTAGTAGGAAGATACAGGCAGTCCCCAAGTTATGAACAAGATAAGTTCTGTAAGTTTGTTCTTAATGTTGAATTTGTAAGTTAGAATGGGTACATTTTTCAAGGACCTACATACATACATACATACAAACAAACACACAATAAGTTTTGGCTAGCATAGGGAAGGGTTAACACCTCTGTGGTGTTTGTTTTGATGTCTGTGCCTCTGTTCTGAAGATTTTACCTCACTTTCTGTTCCTGCGAGAATTGGATTTTGAAAAAAATGGCTTGTTGTGGAAACAAGGATTGGTGATAAACCTTCGTGTGAGATCCCTTTCCTTCCATGATAAATCTTCCAAGAGTGAATTTCCCTTCCTGGGGCAGAGTTCTCTCACTTTCTGTTCTTAACTATGAGTTGTTTGTACATCAGATGAAATGCGAGGACTGCCTGTACTATATCCAACTTCCAGTGGGTTGGGTGCCATTTTCGGTATCTCCCTCTGTTAAGATACAGAATTGTGTGCTTCACAAAGCCTGCATTGTATTTGCTAAAGTTCCATCCTCCCTTCACTATAATTTCCAAATTATTCTACTCCTACATCAGTGAAAGCATTTAGCTCTTATAATCTGCCATCCCTTGCCCTCTTGTAAAATACATTTTCATTGCTGGAAAGGGGAAGATGGAAGCTGAACCATTTAAACTTTCTACTGTTAAAGAAAAATTACCCCAAGCTGAATAAAGAGGCAAAATTCTATCCTACAAGATTCATGTCTATACTAATCCTTGTTGCGGGTTGTTTGTTTGTTTTTTGATGTTGCTGTTTTTAATTGTTCTAAAGAGTTGCAAGCTGCTCCAAGCAATGAGAAAACACATCCAAAGGGTGGTGAAACAAAAATATTTCTAATAAAACAAATTGAATAAATATTACATGGTGCTCAAAAGTGCTACACTTTGATAATGTCTGCTGGATACAATGAAGGAATCTGTTCTGTCAATATGCCTTCTAAGAGTTATGAGGAAAAGTGCATTTTTTAAGTGAGCTCCCTTCCACTGTGACAACAAAGTCCACATCCCATTGCAAGGTTACCTTAATGTAATGTTGCTTTGCATTGGCAACCTAAAGACACCACTGGGGCTATTCTGCTGAGAATACATTGGGAGAAAGGTCAAAACAGAGTACAGTCATATGTGGCACAGATGAGGGCCACTATCCCAAATTTCCACTCTTTCCCCCAATTTGTTGGTAAACTGGCATTACACAAGCTGACTACACATATAAACAAACTTAATGTTGAACCAAGAGCTTGATGTTAGTTTAAAATGGATGGAGGTATGTATCCAATTTATTTTACGTGTACTGTACTTGTTCCTGTTGCAGAGCTGCTGCCTCTGAGACTTGTTTCTCTTTCTAAAAACTCTGAGCCTTTAACCAGTGACTTGGCAACCTTCCTGATAGAACTTCCCACCCCATTAATGCTAGTATTGCATGGGTACATTTCTATGTGATAGAATTCCTCTTGCTGTCTATCTTGGAGCCTCCTTCTGGCGGCCTAGCAAAAAACTATTTTCTGCTTGGGATGGACCTTAGGTCTTCCATATCAGATAACCATATGCACTCTGCACGATTCCTGTTCAAGGAGCTGTGTGGATATTATGTTCTATACATTCTGCCTCTCTCCTTGTGTGCCTCAAAACTGTGGTTGTAAGCAGCCAAAGGAAAATTGAATGCTTGTTAGAGGAGAAACCTTGTTGTTGTTTGTCTTGAAGTCATTTCTTACTTATGGTGACCCTAAAGTGACATTGTCACAACGTTTTCTTGGCAAGATTTGTTCAGAGCTAGGTTTGCCTTTGCCTTCCACTAAGACTGAGAGAGCATTACTTGCCCAAGGTCACCCAGTCAGTTTCCATACCCAAGCAAGTATCCAAACAGTGGTCTTTAGAGTCATATTCCAACACTCAAACATTACACTATGTTATTTTCCAATGCTAAGGGACTGGTGATTGCCTGCACAGTGGAGCTGATGGTGTAGGTATTAGGGTTGGTTGATCGAAAGAAAATCGTGGTTCTAAAAACAAATTGGGGGGGGATTTTTTTGATGCTTAACGTAAAGACTTACAAAAAAAATTAAAAAAAATTCTTAATTGATATGTTATTACTTACAAATTTTGTAATTAGTTCTAAATTGTCCAAAGCAGGGAAACAGGACTGACACTGTTTTAAGCACAGGCAAATCAAGAGGCAACATTTCCCTTCACCTCTGGAGTGCAATTCACTGGAGCTAAAGATTTATAGCATATAGAAATGGTACCACCAACTTATACAGTATGAGGTCTTGTAACAGGACTATCAACCTTCTCCAAAATTGCTTTTCAGGGTGACTTACAGGCATATCACAGTGCTGTGCGGTCCTGCTGCTTGGTCGGAGGGAAAGCGCGCGAAGGAGGCCAAGATTAGTACACATCAAATCAGATTAGTTCACAGCTGTGCTGACCTTTGTATTGGCTCACACATTGAACACTTCCTAAATGTCTGGACTATGTGATATATTGGCAGTAATGTGTGCAGATCCGAGTAGGGTGGCCTTTTGCATCTGACAGGTGGTAATTTTGTCAGCGTCGATTGTGTTTAAGTGCAGGCCAAGGTCTTTAGGCACTGCACCCAGTGTGCCAATCACCACTGGGACCTATTATTATTATTATTAGATACACAACAAGATTAGTACACATCAGATCAGATTAGTTCACAGCTGTGCTGGCCTCTGTATTGGATCACACGTTGGACACTTCCTAAATGTCTAGGACTTGCTTCTGTAGTGCTCTTCTCACTCCAGCTTTCCCCCCTTCAGTCCTCCAAGCCCCTCTAGGAACCTCCGTTTTTCCTCTATGGTTTTTCTTGCTTCTGTACTTTCCTTCTCCTCTCCATGCTCTTCTCACTCCCTCCTCCCCTTCTTTCAGCCTTTCTTATGTCCTTCTCCTCTTTCCTTCTATCAACCCTGATTTTCTGGGTGTTTAAACTAATTTTTTCCTCTCAGTCCTCCAAGCCCCTCTAGGACTGGCGCTTTGTTTCTCTATGGTTCCATTTGCTTTTTCACTTCCTAGAGGAAGGCCTTTCGCTTTAATTAGGGCCCTGATATGTCTGTAAGTATGTCTGAAAAGCTATTTTGGAGGAGATAAATATTCCTGTTAGAGGGACATACGAACTAATTACAATAATTAATAAAATTGGGGCCCACCAGGTTCGGTAAACAAAGTCCACTTCCGGTTTGGCAGGAGAGGTGCGGTAAAGCTCAAAATTAGCATTTTGTACAAATCAAATACGATTTAATTTAATTTCTTCACCTCTGAAACCAACCCTAGTAGGTATCATCATTGTGTACACTATGTGTGTAGCAATGCAAAGGTATGGATTAGACACATCTTACAAGTACATTTGCTCACTCTGTATTTGGGAAGCATATGATTCCTGTATAGTGTATGTCTGATTCCTGTTACTAGCCTGTGGTAAGGAGATCAATTGCTCTACTAAAAATACATGTGGGTCAAAAGGGAGGGATTTGCTATCATAAGGTTTTGTGCAAGAAGAAAGGATTGGGCTAATCTTCAGTGTAGTGCTGGCTCTCTGCAATTTCATTGAAATTGTATCCATGATCCTCTGGGGTTTTCATACAAGAATTTGTGCAATGAGAGTTTTCAGGTCAATCAGAACTGAGTGGATATTCTGTAGGCTTTGTGGTTGAATCAATCAGATTTTGACCATTGTCAGAGTATGTTAGAATTTTATTTAGAAACATATTATAGCTTCTTGTTTCATTTATGCATGGAAAGTGGGCAACATTTAGAGCCCTAGTTTGTTGTCAAGGAAACATCATATAGAAAAATGGGACAGGTCATGGAAACAGATTGTTCAACAACAGATTACCTGTTCTCTTTAATAAGAGGTTTACCTCAAGCAATTTTAGATGATATGTCCTTCCCTCAAAAGAAAGAAAACAAATAGGCTTTGAAATGAATGTAATCCATGGCAAAGGTTGCATTTTGCAATCTTTTTCAGAAGACAAACTTATTTCTGAAATGATGGCAGTAACAAAAAAGGGACAGTAGGTTTTTACTTGTCACTGTGGATCCCACTTAATAATAATAATAATACTTTAATATTTGTGAGTCGCCCTCCACCAGTGGTGCTCCGGGCGACTTACATCATTTAAAAACCCTAAAACAACAGTGTACAGCAGTTTAAAACAGATACAAGTCTGAGGAAGGCTCAGACATTCAGAGGTACCGATCAGGCCCCAAACGCTAGGCGGAAGAGCCAGGTCTTTAGGTCTGACCGGAATCTAGTTAGGGTCAGAGTGGCTCTGAGGGCAGGTGGCAATGAGTTCCAGATCCTGGGGGCCGCCACGGAAAAGGCTCTCCGCTGGGTTTCCATCAGCCGAGCCTCTCGAACCCCGGGGATGGTCATGCAATCGCCATTTATGGCACGTGCTGGCCTCACGCTGCGTTGGGCCGTCAGCCGGTCACTCAAGTAGGCTGGCCCAATATTGTGCCGAGCTTTAAAAGTGAGCACCAGGAGTTTGTAGAGCACTCTGAACTCTAAGGGCAGCCAGTGGAGATCTTTTAAGATAGGAGAGATGTGGTCCCTCACTGATGACCCCGAGATGAGTCTGGCCGCTGCGTTGTGGATGAGTTTCAGCCTCTTGGTTGTGGAGAGGGGGAGGCCCACATATAGGGCGTTGCAATAATCAAGACGCGAGACAACGGTGGCATGTACCACGGTTCTCAGCGCCTCAGGTGGTAGGTAGGGGGCCAGCCGTCGGGCCCTACGGAGGTGGAAGAAGGCGCCTTTGCTGCCGCCTGGATCTGGGCCTCCATCGTTAGTTTTTCGTCCAGGATCACTCCCAGGCTTTTCACTGCCGGAGCCGGGAATAAGGGCTCGTCCTCGAAGGGTGGCAGTGATGGGTGAGAGGCGGGTCGGCCAGGCCAGAGGATCTCCGTTTTGGCTGGGTTGATTTTTGAGTCTATGCGCTCTGAGCCAGCTCGTCACCGCTCTCAGTCCTTGGCTGAAATTGTCCGGCACCGACGATGACCCTGGGTCAAGCTTCAGGAGCAGCTGTGTATCGTCTGCATATTGGTAGCAGGAGAACCCATAGCTCCTGGCAATACTAGCCAGAGGCTGGACGTAGATGTTGAAGAGGGTGGGAGATAGGATAGCACCCTGGGGGACTCCACATTCCAATTCGCTTTTCCTAGAGACTTGACCCTGCCACTCGAACGATTCCAGCCAGGTCAAAGCCTTGTCACGGATCCCAGAGGCAGCCAGGCGGTCGAGGAGCAAGTCGTGATCAACGGTGTCAAAAGCCGCGGTTAGGTCCAGGAGGACTAGGACTAGGATTTTGTCCAAGAGTTTATTGTATCTGCTGTTTGCAATTTAAGTTGCTTTCACTATGGGATGAAACAGTAGTTCAAACAATTTTAATAAAGCATCATGAGAGTGAGAATTCTGTTGAATGACAGAGCAAGAATATCTACTATATCACTCATGTATAAGTTGAGGGCAAGTTTGGGGGGCAACATAATGGAGGGGGTTCCAAAGGTGGGAAGTGATCATTGAGAAGGCCCTCTCTCGTTTCCACCAGCTGTGTTTGAGACGGGGGTGAGAATAAGAGTAAGCTGTGCTTGAGACAGAGGTGGGAACGAGAGGAGGGCTTCCGCCACCAATTGGAGCACTCGTGTTAGTTTGTATACCGAGATGTAATCTTTCAAATAATCTACACTAGTTATTACAATAAAAGACTTACAAGTCAGTGATAGCTCTCCTTTCATGCTCCCTATGACTGAGATATACATTACCACTATAGCTTTACTAACATGGAGATTGTGTATGAGAACAAGAACTGTCTATTGAACAAGGCTAAAATGTACAGAGCAAAAGGAAGCAGCAGTCCTATTTGTGGTGTGCGACTTTCTGGTTCTTAGCTTCCATCTAGAGAACAAAGAGTGATATATCCTGGCTCAATGTGGAATATTTTCTGGGGGGGGGGGAGGCACACCACGCTCCCCACAATTCTGTGATTCTCACTTGTCTCTCTGATGCTACCTCAGCATGTGCTCTCTGAAACAATGTTTATTCCCAACCCCAATTCCCCAACAAAACAAAGCAAAACATGCAAGTAAAGAGAGATCACACCAGAAGATCTTTCCTTATGGATTTCTAATGTTGATTCATCAGAGCTAAAGCCACACCTATTCATAGAAGCCATTCTTGATATTGATACAGATGAACTAGCATTCCTTTAGGAGCATGATGTGTGTTTATGTGCAGTGGAACTTTCAGAGAAGTACAAATTAAATAGCTCTTCAAAGTGACTGCAAGCCCTTTGAAAATACTGGCTGTAACACTGTTGGACAACCAGCTGGCTCATACGCTGAGGAATGATGTACATTCTGTACTGACTTGCTGGGATGCCTTTACTCACGGCTGTTATTTCGAGATCTTTGCCATGCCCAGTGTGGCCTGCCAACTGCACAGATATCCACCAAGAATAAATTGCTTTAACCAATTTTTTTTCAAAAAAGATGCCAAACCAGTGATATATGAATCATTACATGAGTCACATTTGTTGACTGCAAGTAGTTTATAATATGAACAAATGCCCTCATCTGACACCTGTTTTTTTTAAATAGACATGACATGCAGACAAAAAGGCAATTGTCAATGTGATCTTTATTATTAAATAGTCTACTTCTCATAAGATTTTAGCTTCTCTGGCAATAAAATTCATTTAGACACTTTGGAGATATTTCTAATATGACTTCTCTAGAGACATAAAGTATTTACAGCAGTGTAGAACTATAAAGATAGCTAAAGTGATAGCCAAAGAAACCAAAAGCAAAACTTAGCTGCAAAAACATTTGATGTAGAAATCAGAGTATTGTTGTTACTATTTATTGCTATTGTGTCCCTGAATTTTTTCTGTGATTTATCTCTAAAAAGAAACAAATGTGATAAATGTACAGTATAAGTAATCCCAAAGTTAGTAGCATAGTCAGGTTTTTCTCTATGTTCAGTTGTCAGATCCCATCAAGACCATAGTCTAACTTTCCATTCATCCATCAGATAGATTCGCTGTAAAAAGCAGCACTTGCTAAAATATGCAATGCCCAGGACACTAATCTGCTTGACAAAATGTGAAGATTGTAACATAAATCACAAAATGAATTATAGATGAAAAGACGGGGCAATCTGGATCAGAGAAAGTGAATTCATTTAAATGCACACATACCTTCATAATGGTATCCTAAGGAGGTGTATCTAAAAATCATTTTTTGCTGAAAAAAAAGTAAAAAGGGGCCTCATAACGTATTGTACAGTTGGTAAAGTAAATTGAAGCCTACACAGGAGAATGGCAGTAGAGATTTCAAAGTGTATCTTTATGCACCCAAATTGAGTTTTACCAGTCATTACTTTAACTATTCACAAACTGAGAAATTAATAGTAGAGAATAGTAGAAGAAAAGATCCATTAAAAAAGGATACTGAACTGCTTAATGTCCTGATTCTATATTCAAGAGCAATTGAAAAATTCAACATGAGACTCCCACATAATATATCCCTCCCAGTTGATTAAAGATGCAGCACCAAAGCCACTATATTTCTGTATAGAGTTGGCTTAAAACAAGCACTGAGATTTTTTAAAGTGCTGAAGTACTTCCATAGTATATCCAGCAGAGAGTTCTATAACAGGACATTATGGATGTTCATTCCCAGATTGATAAGCTAAGCACCCAAGAATGAGCAATGAACTATATGATCCAACCCCACCCTGCCTCTTTCATTCCTATGTGCTTATAACTTATTTTATTTATATCACATTTGACCATTATATACCCAACAAGATATTGGTTTAATGACCATTTTAAAACAGTTTCAAATAGTAGTTTAAGATCTGAGTTAATAAACTGTTTTCTACTTTCCTGTTTTAGATTGAATAGCTAAACATGGTTTAATTAAACTAGAGAACAAATATCTAAAAATGTAGAAGAGGTAAGATACCATCCTGATACTTGTTCCCAGAATCTAAAATAAAGTTTAAGCAGTCTGGAATTGGAACATCTGACCCAAGCTATAGCCCCATGGCTGTCCAACCTTCAATTCTAAATACTGACAATTAAACACAAGTTCCGTTATAATTTGAAGTTCCTATTTCTGACACAACTGTAGCTGGGCAAAGAAGGTAAGTTATTAAGGAGAAAGTGTGTATTACAAATGAGGCCAGCCAAGTTCTGTTTAGACAAGTGTCAATTCAGTATTCTCAACCATTCAGTAAGACCTCCAGCTGAGTTATTCCAATATCTAAAATATCTGCTTTCCAGAGTCTCTGACTTCAAAATAAATATTCATGTTATGGTTACACTCTGTACCAATTCACCAGGGAAAACTGTAAAGACCTCTTTTATGTGCCTTTGGTTTTCTTTTTATTAGCATACAGTTACAGAAATGCAACAATAATTTCTGCTGCTATTTACTCAAGAGCAGAGAAAGACTTTGAGAGAACAGAGAAATAAAGTCATTTAAGGTCAACTGAGGCATAAGTGTTGTTCAGCAGGATCACAACATACACAGCCTACTTATTAGCACTGCCCATACCAGCAAACACTCTGAAGAAACAGGCTCTCTTGAGGAGTGGAAACAGTGCTTATGCCCATTACTCCCTAATCAAGATTCAGAAAATGGATCACACCTACAAATTAAAAGTGTTCCAAACCATCCTAACAAATTATAAAGCTAACAAGAAATCCTGAAAGTAGGGATGGGTGATATTTCAGTTGATTTTTGGTAGAAATTCCTCATAAATTCTGATTTCTTTTATATATATGAAACATTTGAAATTTGAAACTATTTGAGTGAGAGATGAACCAAAACTGACTAACTCAACAGTTTACACCCAGGGCTTTCAATGCCTCTTAAAAGTCTGGGTTTGAATCCAGATGTTATTTCTGCATATCAACTTCTCTTTGATGTCTCATTCCTACTAAGTGAGAATAAAGAAATCAGAACTGGCCTATAAAAAATATTTTAAAACTTTGACAGCATGAAGCACTCCCTAACAAAATATTTTCTCCAAAATGATTAGTTTAATTTTTTGTTGAATCATCTGACATTCTTTCACACTCCCATCCACACCCACCAAAGAACTGTTTTCTAAATTATTTCCAGCCTGGCATTCTTTGGATGATCTGTTTGGTACTTAATTTTGTACAATAACTTTTACTAGTCATTTTTGTTATCCTTTGTCCATTCAGTGGGAGTCACAGAAATATACCTAGCCCTTAAAATGAAATGTTTTCTGAGGCACTCCAAACAAGTGATATATATCTGGAGCAGAAAAGTGTTCTATAAAGAAATGGAAGCAAACCAACAGATTTCTTTTTCACCATTTCTCAATCAGAAGGGGCACAGCTTACCACTGCAAAAATTTGAATTTCAGAATCTTAAAGAAACATCCACTCCAGTCATACATGATATCTGTCATTCTTCCAAGATATAACCTTGCTGCAAGTTTTTACCAGGAATGAAAGTGAAATAAATAAATAAATGCAAGATATTGACGAATACTTGTGTGAAAATTTTGGGAACCTTGGCACTGCCCTAATACTACAAATACTAAATCTGGATATTGCCAATCCATACATTTTTAACAAGAAATGGGAAATATATGGCTCTTCAGATACTGTTGGATTTTTGCTATCCTGAACCTTAGGCTTTACTTATTATAGGACTAATGGGAAGTCCATTTCATTAACATCTGCTGAAGTATACATTCCTCACTCCATATCCTCTGATGATATGGGTATGATGACAGAAATAACTATGGCTTTTCTGAAGATTCGATCAAAACAAACCAGTTCTTAGATCATAATTATTCATTATAAAAGCATAACTGAGTTCACTATTTCCAGATGTCCTATACATAACCATCAGGACAACATTTTAAAAATAAACTATACATATACACATATACATAATGTTTATCTTCAGAAATACATTCAATGGTGCTTAGTTGGAGTTTACTTCTAAATTTGCATAGGTTTGCTACCTTAAGAAATTTAACCTTTCTTAGGCAGTCTCGCCATGTCTATTTATACTAGTTCTTGAAAAACTTTTAAGGGAAATATGATGTGAGGAAAAAAATTCTGGAAAAAAAGATTTAAAAGGAAAATTATAAATTATGAACATTTGTAGATGATCTGGTGATTACTTTAGGAAATCCACTGAATGGAATAGAAGTCTTTATGAGACAGTTGAATTATTTTGGAATTTTAGCAGAATTTAAAATCAATAACCAGAAAACAAAAAAATTAACTAACAATTTGGATGCAATATGGCAAGGAGAGAAGCCAAGAATTAAATTTAAGGTGCTACAAGAAACAAAAGAATGAGGTGGACTAGGTGCATCTGATCTGAAATTTTACTTTGCTGCTTCCTATTTAGTTTAGATATAAGAATGGGTTTAGTTTAGTAATACTAGGATGTTGTCACTGGAGGGACATGATCTGAGATATGGTTGGTACAATTACAAGTGGTATGACAACGTAAAAGTGAAAGTTGATTTTAAAAATAATTATGTTTGACACACTCTATTATGAATATGGGAGAGATATAAATTTATCTTATGCTCAAAGATGCCAGTGTGGGTATCTGTTAGGGATGCCACTTTTTGATATAAGAAATATGAAACATTTACCTAAAAATACAAGATTTTTCACAAAAATAAGGGACACTTCATAAAAACTTGAAAATCAAATGTTAGGTATAAATAGTTTATAGTTTGTGCCACCAGGGACTCCTATATAATATAGTGAAGCTACATAGCTAAACTACATTATATATTTCATCACACTAGGGGGGGGGAGTCCACTTAAAATCCAGTTTCTGCCACCTGCAGAATTCTGGAATTTGTAGTTTAATGAGGCTGTTAAAAGCTCATCCCTAAACTACAAACCCCAGAATTCTGCAGGAAGCAAAAACCAGATTTTAAGTGGATTTTATCTCTCTAGTGAGATGAAGCGTATTAATAACAGTCAGCCCATATTGCAGTTAAGACTGAGTTATTGGAGCCTACACTGACCATATAATGCAGTTTAAGTCGAGGAGTCTACACTGGGCGTATAACACAGTTTCAAACTGCATGACACGGCAGCGTGGATGGAGGCCTCAGAGACCAAAGAAGCTCTGTTTTCCCTGCTTCTGGGTGAGAGGCACGTGGCAGGAAGCACTCTCCCTTCTCTGCAAGACACTATGGTTTTTGGGCTGCTTAAGCCGCTTCCTCCTCCTTGTCATGCGCCAGGATCCTCCTCCCCTTTCCCTGCTGGGGATCCGCGTGCGCTCATGCAGGGGCCACAGGCAAAGGAAGGAGAGGAAGAAGCATTAGCTTCCCTTGCTGGCAGAACCCCCCTTTAAATGGTGGCAAAGGGGGCTTTGGGATGAGCAAGCGCATGACCGAGCAAGCGAGTGTGAGCAAGCAAGCAAGTGTGCCTATCAGAGAGGAAAAAGCAGCAGCAGGTGGCGCTGTATGACTTTGCCTTCTTTCTTGGCCAGTGTCAGAGGCGGGTGAGCTGGGGCAGGGCGCTGCTGTTCGCCCGCCTCCTTGGGCCTAGCGGTGTCCGTGATGCACTGCTTCTTTCTTCCTTCTCCCTCCGGATCCGGGGACAGGGAGGCTGGCCAGGTGGGCACGCACAAGAAGAGAGCGGGCCTGCAGGATCCCCCAAGCAGTGAGTGGGGCAGGTAGCGTGGGACCCGCGGGGGGTGGTATTTTTGCTCTGAATTTTGTGCCACCTCTCCTATCCTGTTTATACGGGACAGGAGCTTGAAATACGGGACACGAAATTCAGAGCAAAAATAGGGGATGTCCCATATAATACGGGACAGGTGGCAACCCTAGTATCTGTGCAAGAAGAATTTTATAGAAAAGAGGCACAAGGCAAAAAGAAAATGGTTAACTAAGATCTCCTAGAAAATGTACAAGGAGAATATAGGATTAAAACAAGAAAACAATTGATTGCAGAGCATTTCTGTTTTCAGTGGTTTCTTTATTTAGATTTAATAGAGATTCAGGTAAGAGAATCAATTAGCTGGTTTTGAACTGAATAAATTGGAATTTGAGTTGCAATTATGTGCTAATGACGAACATTTAATGGCTAAAATGTAGAAGATGTTATTGAATTGGGAAATGGCAGAAAATTTAAAGAATGCATGGAAAAGTGGGCACAAAATGTTCGGGATGATATGATGTTGGGCCAAAGAGAGAAAATGTGGAACAAGGGGTAAAATGTATATCATGTTATAATTTGAAGTATAATTTTTATAAAACGATGTACCAATTGCATATGACTCCTGAAAAGCCTTCTAAGATGTCTAAATGGGCTTCCAATGGGGTCCTTCTACTATATGTAGTGGACATGTAAACATACCATGAAATATTGGATTCAAATAATAAGGTGATCCAGAAAGTTTGGGGGGCAAATATCCAGTTAAAACCTAAGACTTTTCTACTTGGTCTGACGGATACAAATGACTATGATAAACTGTTGCAATACATTATCACAGCAGTCAGATTGCTACGCACAGATATGGAAGAACGCAGCAACACCAGCAACAGAGGATTAGATGATTAAAACGATAGACTTGGCCAAGATGGACAAATTAGCATGTTTACTAAAAGATGGGGCATTGGGAAAAATTGAAATCTTTTATTCACTTTTTGCATGAGGAAGAGAAAGCATTGTCAATTTTGGGTCTTAAATAATAATTTGAGAGGTGGGTTGTTCGAGAAACGAGTCGACTTTGGGAGGCCTAGAGCAGGGCTGTCCAACTGGCAGCCCGGGGGCCGTACACTCCCCCAGCCTGTTGGACACGGCCCCCGCTATGCCCCCGGCCGCCATTTTTGAGCTAGCTCCTCCTCCCTGCACCGCCCCCTTCTCCCTCTCTCGGCGGCGCCGATGCGATGCAGTTTGCATCGGCAGCGCCGAGAGGGAGAAGGGGCGCGGTGTAGGAGGGGCAGCCAGCTCTCTTCCTCCTCCTGTATCGCCCCTTCTCCCTCTCTCGGTGGCGCCGCTGCAACTGCATCGCATCGGTGGCACCGAGAGAGGACAAGGCGGCGATACAGGGAGGAGGAAGAGAGCTGGCCCCTCCTCCTTCGCCCTTCCTCCTTCCCCTCCCCGCACCACGGCTCGCGATTGGAGCTGCGGCACATCCGCGGGGGAGGAGGAGGGATGAAGGAGGAGGAAGTCAGCTGGCTGCCTTCTTCCTCCTTCGCCCCCTCCTCCTTCCCCTCCCCGTGCTGGTGCTCGGGATCCGGGCAAGGGCGCAGGCGGGGGGAAAGTGGAGGGACGAAGGAGAAGGCCATCAGCTGATTGCCTCCTCCTTCGTCCCTCTTGCCCCTGCGTGCGCCGGCGCTTGGGATCCGAGCAAGGGCGCGGGCGGGGGGAAAGAGGAGGAGGAGGAGGGAGAGTTCTCCCTCCTTCTCTTCCACCGACGCCGCTGCTGTTCCATGCGCTGCGGCGCCCAGGAAAGAGGAGGAGGAGGGAGAGTTCTCCCTCCTCCTCCTCTTCCCCAGGCGTCGCTGCTGTCCCGTGCGCCGCAGCGCTGGGGAAAGAGGAGGAGGAGGGAGAATTCTCCCTCCTCCTCCTTTTTCCCCGGCGCCACGGCGCACGGGACACCGGCTGCGCCGGGAAGGGCGGGAGGGTGCGAGGAGGTGGGCCTCCTCCTCCGCCTTCCTGGCGCCACTGGTGTCCCATGCGCCGTGGTGCCGGGAAGGAGGAGGAGGAGGGAGAATGACAGTTTTAGGAGGGGGCTGGGGGGTGGGGTGGGGCTGGGGGAGGGGCCTGGGGCGGGGCCGAACAGCCCCCCAGGTCATCAGTGACCTCAATTCCTGCCCTTGGCCAGTTAGAAGTTGGACAGCCCTGGCCTAGAGGATGAAGCTTATGTTGTTTCCTTTTGGCCAAGTGAGGATAGATCAGAAGTCATCTATTTTTTATTTTTTCTTACATTTTTCCCCTTTTTTCTTGGCATTTTTGTGTGGTTCTGCTCTGTATTACTTTTCTTGATTTTTTAAACTTTTAATGTAACTTCTAAAACCTTTCAAATAAAATTAACTAAAAAAAGAAATGTAACCTTTATTTATCAGTTTGATGCTTTATAATTTTTAATCACTATTTTCAGTGATGGTAAGGAAAGCCTAACACTACAATAGTTTGACGATGCCTATTTGGTTGACTATCCAACACTAAACTTATTTCGGCCTTCCAGTTACTTACATATTTAAGGAGCTTGTTGATCATTTTCTTTCACTTCGGGGCAATAAAATAAAATACTGAGGGCTCTCAGTTAACTACAGCATCCATGAGGATTGATAGATGCTGGATAAATGTAATTTGTGCTTCCTTGAGAGTTACTACTAAAATAGGACTAATACTATACTTTATACCAGTGTTTCTCAAACTGTGTTGCTGCAGGTGTTTTGGACTTCAGCTCCCAGGAATCTCAGCCAGTTTACCAGCTGTTAGGAATTTTGGAAGCTGAAATCCAATACACCTGGAGGAGCAGTTTGAGAACCACTGCCTTATACTATACCATACAGTAAACTTTGAATGGTATAGGTCCTATACTATACTATAGGACAAAGTTTATTGACTTGATATTAATGTTTAATTACATTAATTAAAAGCTTTAAAAGACAAACTTAATATAACATTTCTGCTAAAATTAAATTTATTTAAATTTTTATTAAAATATTTTTTTCCCATTTTTGCCAATTCCTTGAGAGTTCCAGTTGCTTGTGTTCTGGTTAACTGAGACTCTACTGTACAATCATGGCTTTTAAATCAAAGAAAGTGTATTATCACTTGCAGATGGCATCTTTTGTTGTTTTGCAAAGCCCTTGTTTACACAATCATTGATGCACATTTGTGTTTTTCAAAGCTTGTGTTCAGGAAATAATTGTGGCATTTGAGTAGAGAATGCAATAGATATTCTAGTCCTGTGTCTTTCATTTTCTGTCTACATTGATTTGTTTTTATATTTAATGATACCTATATTAGCGGGCACACTGAATCTACTCAAGGTTTTAGTTAGACCTTTAAGCATTCTATCCATGTACTGTCCTCATTTTATGATTGGGTTCAGCACCATAAATACCACTTTTACAGTTCAGATTAAAACCTGGAGCTGATTCACATTCCTACTAACATGGAAGTTATGACCCGAGCCTGAATATCTGAAAAGCAGCTGAAACCATGTTGAACATGGTTAGAATTCTTTATTGGATATCCTAAATTGCCAGGATATCCATTTTTAGGCCTGTGTTATTATTAAGATTATTTCTTTCTCTGCATAAGATAGGGATGGAAAGAATATAATCTCTTAATCAGTTCCCAATCAAAAATGAGCTTAGTCACAGTAGGGAAACCCTACTAAACAGAATAATAGTGGGGGGGGGGGGGGACATTGTTTGAACCATTTGTTCACCACTCATGAGAAAAATTAATAATAATAATTTTTATTTCAGGAAGCAGCTAGGCTTTGAAGCTGCAAGGCCATTCAATGCTAAACAAAGTGGCCAATTGCAACATTCACACTTGCTTTAGCAGACAAGAGTTATTTCTCCCACCCTGGACATTCCACAGATACAGAAACCTCACTTGCCTAGTTCCCAACAGACTTCATAAACTCTGAGGATGCTCGCCATAGGTTTTGGGCAAAATGTCAAGACAGAACGCTTCTGGAATATGGCATACAGCCCAGAAAACCCACAGCAACCCAACAATTGTGCTGTTTCCTTCCAGTATCTCCAAGTCCTGAAATGTTCTAGAAAGTTTATATGTGTAAAGAAACGTGTGGCTGTTTTGGTTCAAAAACCACCTTTACCACATAAAAGATTTTTTTACACCAGAAATAATGTTTTCTGTGCAAGAAATGTTCAGGAAAGTGTTGCAGCATGTGTTCATGTTCTTTTTCTGCACATGAAAAATCAATCAAGGTGGCAACATTCACATGTACCTCAAATATGGGAAGACAGCTGTACAAAATATATTAGTTTCCTTCCACTGATATTGTGTGTAATAATACAATGTAATAATTTGTGAGATAGATTCTTCAGTACCTTTAGTCCCAGAATTTTAACAATAGACACAAGACATCAAATATCAATGCAGAAAGGAACCTGGAGCCTGTCTGCAGTTATCCAGGCATTGGGATATCTTCAACTGAATAACGGAAAGCCTTCCAAAAATATTTCTAGCACATGTCTGATTTAAACATGAGTCTTGATGACAACCCTATCTCCGTGGAATCCCACATGGCCATGCTGACATTTAAACAAGATCCTTTCCTCAAGTGTGACTTGCACACTAGCTGCTAATACAGTTCTACTCAGTCCATGGATCCATGAGATACCAGCAACAGCACATGAAAGGGAACAACTGGCCTTAAATGCAGCACCGGAGACATGGAATACCACAAAGATGGTTCATTTTCTTTCAAACCATGTCCGGCATCCTATATAAGAAAGGCCTGGTATTGATGGCAACATCCAGACATTCATTGCCTCCTTGGCTTCACTGACCTTGAAGATCTACCAACTATTTTACTTTACTCTTAAGGATTTTAGCTTTGAAATGAGAAAAGAGAATATTACTTCTCAGTTAAAGCCAGGCATATGTCTAAGTGGGCTAGAAAGGCAACCTCGTTATTCTCCTTTCCATTCTACTTGTCAAGTGCAGAACGTTCCCAATATAGTACAAGTAGTCTTATGTGTGTTGATGGCTTTCATGGTCAGAATCAATGGGTTGCTGTGAGTTTTCCAGGCTATATGGCCGTGTTCCAGAAGCATTCTCTCCTGACGGTTCACCCACATCTATGGCAGGCATACTCAGAGGTAGTGAAGTCTGTTGGAAACTAAGTAAGTGAGGTTTAGATATCTGTGGAATGTTCAGGGTGAGAGAAAGAACTCTTGTCTGCTTGAACAAAATCTGGCTACCAGTTTGAAAAAACTCTAAAATCAGAACAGCAAATAAAGTACAAGACTAAAAAAGCAGGGGAATTCCAGACAAGAATCAGTCAGGAATACTGGGTCCAATTCTGGGCACTGCAATTGAAAGGATTGTTGACAAGCTGAAAAGTGTCCAGAGGAGGACAACTAAAATGATCAAGTGTCTGGAGAACAAGCCCTATGAGAAGTGGCCTAAGAAACTGGGCAGGTTTAGTCCGCAGAAGAGAAGGCTGAGTGGAGACATGATGGCCAAGTGAAGTCACAGGGAGGAGGGAGCAAGCTTGTTTTCTGCTGCCCTGGAGACTAGGACGCAGAACAATGTCTTCCAACTACAGGAAAGGAGATTGCACCTGAACATTAGGAAGAACTTACTGGCTGTGAGAGCTGTTCAGCAGTGGAACTCTCTGCCTCAGAGTGTGATGGCGGCTCCTTCTTTGGAGGCTTTTAAACAGAGACTGGATGGTCATCTGTTGTGGGTGCTTTGAATGCAATTTTCCTGCTTCTTGGCAAGGGGCTGGACTGGCTTGCTCACAAAGTCTCTTCCAACTCAAGGATTCTGTGATCTTAGGACCAGTTAACCCCTTCCAACAAAGGATTCCCTGGGCAGCAACCAGCTAGGCCTTGAAACGGCAGGCCATTAAATGCTAATCAAGGTGGTAAATTGCAACATTCACACGTATCTCAAACAGGCGTGTTCTTTCCCCCACCCTGGACATTCCACAGATAAATAAACCCCATTTGCCTAGTTTCCAACAGACTTCTCACCCTCTGAGGATGCCTGCCATAGATGTGGGCAAAACGTCAGGAGAGAATGCTTCTGGAACATGGCCATACAGCCTGGAAAACTCACAGCAATCCAGTCTTATGTGTATTTCATCTCTCTCTCAAAATACCCCCCCCCGAGAATTCTGAGCAAACTATAAAAGCCTCCATTGCCCGTGAAACGATTCCTTTCCAAGGCTAAAGGCAGGCCAGGCAACTGAAACTTTATCCACTGGAACAGTATTGCAGCTGGTTCCATTTACAGCTTTTAATGGCTCTCCCCTTTCTTTTCATTTAGAAACAGCACAACCATATGAGTTTATTAAAACTTGGAGGCCATGGTGGCACTTCACGCAGGCATGGAAAAAGTTTGTAACTAGGAAGCCCTTTCCCTGACATTATGCAAAAATCACACTTTCCTATCTCCTCTGCATAATAACCCTAGGCCTTCACAATGTGAACAATAAAACATAAAAGCTGGGCACAAAACCAGTTTACAGTCTTTTATATCCGTCTGAATAGTTGCCTTTTCTCACATGCAGGCACGTGACATTTTTCAAGGAAAGCTCACCAAAATATCCTTTCTCCATTCGCCTCTGCACAACAATGGACCTCTCTCTCTCACACACACACACACATACAATCTCTCTCCACAAACTAGCAAAAAGACAGAAACTCAGATGAAACCACTGTGAAATGGAAATGGAGAGAGAGAGAGAGATGTAAGCCCAGAACATAAGTACAGACAGGCTGTTTCCCCACAAAAGACAACAGTAGCACAGTCTAACTTGACAGCAAAACATCTGGCTGGGAGAGCAAAACTTTTCCAACAGCAACTTCTGAGCCAGCCTTTTTCCTGGGCGAAGCAAACACTCCTAAGCAATGGGAAGAGCAGTGTCTTTTGCAGACCCCCCAAAGCGTCACAAACAAAACGGCAGCTCTGTTGTCCTACCCGATCGGCTCTTGATAATGTCATTGAACTCGTCCACGGCGGACTCTTCCTCGGGATGCCCGCCTGCTTCAGCCATAGCCCAGCCGCCAACCCGCCGTCGCTCCTATCTGGCGCCCAGAGAGAGAGAGAGACAAACAAGGCGGCGAGAGGATGGGATCTGCGCGGAGTTCTGGCCAGGGGGCTGGGGCGCTTCTCGAGCCCCAAAGACGCACATCCACGCCTGCAGAAAAGTTTGGGAAAGGAGCGGCCCCGGTCTGCTCCCGAGGGGGAGGGGCGGGCGCAAAAGCACGCTGGGTGCGGAGCTGTCAAAAAAAACCACTCCGCGCCTGGGACCAAAGGGGAACAGGTGCCCGGCTAAAATAGAGCCAGCAAACCCGGCTTCCAGGGACACCAAAGCCAGCCCAGAGGAGGCATGAGGCTCGCCATAAATCAGGAGCCAAATTGGGAGCGTCCCTTCCCGTCTTCCGCCCTGCGCCCGATCGATGCGGAAAAGGAGCAATTAGAGAGCAAATTGCCCAGAGAAGGGAAGCAGGAGCATCAATGATTGAGCAGCCTCTCTTAAAAGCATCCGCAGAAATACCCCAGCCCCACACCCCGCAATAAATAAATAAAAACCCTGCACCTCTCCCTTCTTTGAAGTCAGCTGCTGGATCTATGGGGGTGTCCACACTGTGGAATTAACGCACTTTAACACCACTTGAACTGCCCTGGTTCAATGCTATGGAAGCATGGGAGCTGTAGTTTTATAAGGTCTTTATCCTTCTCTGCCAAAGGGTGTTATGCCTCGCCAAACTATAACTCCTGTGATGCCATAGCACTGAGCCCCCGGCAGTTCAAGTGGTACCAAACTGCATTAGTTCTGCTTTGGAGATGCGCCCCTAGACTAAAGCTTAGAAGTAAAAAGAGCATGATGGGAAAGGGGCAACCTTAGCAATCAAGCATGGGGGGGCTTGAGGGGCTTCACCCCCCCCCAAATTTTCAGGGTGGTCTGCGAGAAGGCCTTACTGGTCCATTATTTAAACTGTTATGTGTATCCATATCATGATCTGATCACCATGCTCAATATATCCCATATGCATGGGGGTATTGGGATAATGATACAAAAGGTTTGCTAGGGTTGATCATCTCTCACGCAGACTCAGTCCCCCTGAATCAAACTCAGCACCCTCCCCCCCCAAATCAAAATCCTGGTGGCAATGTATTATTTTCTGCTTCCAGGGCTTATAACCCATCATTTTCTTTGGCCTTAGGCACATGTTCAAGTTTTGAATATCAATGTTTATTTATTTATCGTATCAGAAGTAAACCTAGGGTACAGTTGCAATGTATTTAAAAAGCACAAAGTTGAAAAACTTGGTATTATACTAAATGTCCATTGACCAGTAGCTGGCCACTTGGAGTACCTCCCTGATGTTGCTATAAGATGATTCTCTACTGTGCATGTGGCTGAATTGCCCAGGGCCCAGGCTGAATTGTATTAGGTGGTTTGTGGCTTGCTCTTCTCCACACTCGCATGTTGTGGACTCCACTTTGTAGCCCCATTTCCTAAGGTTGGCTCTGCATCTCGTGGTGCCAGAGAGCAGTCTGCTCAGTGCCTTCCAAGTCACTCAATCTTCTGTGTGCCCAGGGGGAAGTCCCTCATTTGTATCAGCCACTGATTGAGGTTCTGGGTTATAGCCTGCCATTTTTGGACTCCCACTTGCTGAGGTATTCCTGCAAGTATCTCTGTAGATCTTAGGAAGCTATCCTTGATTTAAGGCATTGGCATGCAGGCTAATATCTGAACAGAGGATGGGCCAGAGATGTCACTGACTTGGTACTTTCACTATTGGCTGCTACTTCCCAGCAGATGTCAGGTGGTGCAATACCAGCTAAACAGTATAATTTCTCCAGTGGTGTAGGGCGCAGTCTGCTTGTGATAATGCAGCATGTCTCATTAAGAGCCACATCCACTGTTTTAGCATGGTGAGATGTGTTCCACACTGAGCATGCATACTCAGCAGCAGCGTAGCAAAGTGCAAGGGCAGATGTCTTCACCATATCTGGTTGTGATCCCCAGCCAGTTTTCATATGATATTGTTTCTAGAGCCCACTTTTTGCTTGGTATTCAGGCAGTCAGAGAACAGTCCAGGGTAACTCCCAGGTATTTGAGTGGGATTCCTTCCAAGGTAATCCTCAGAGCTCATGATGCTTGTCTGTTCTTAAGATGAAAAGGGCATGCCTGTGTCTTAGATGGATTAGGAATCAGTTGGTTTTCCCTGTAATAGGCAGCAAGAGCACCTAAAGCTTTGGAGAGCTTCTGTTCAACCATCTCAAAGCTCCCTGCTTGAGCAGTGATGACACGATCATCAGCATAGATGAAACAGACATCCTGTGATAATGCGACATATCTCATTAAGAGCCACATCCACTGTTTTAATGTGGTGAGATGTGTTCCACACTGGGCATGCATACTCAGCAGCAGATAGCAAATGTATCTGATGTATCTGGTTGTGCCAGAAACATCAAAGGTGAAAGATATCAGCTCTATCCATATCCCACACATCTTAAGTTGAGAACCATGGCAGTGCTTTTATTTAGTTCAGTTTCTCAAATAGTGCTAGTAAACTGACAGGGATTTCTGGAAGCTGACGTCAAAAACACTCGGAGGAGCACAGTTTGAGAAACACTGATTTAGTTATTTAGACTTTTGAAACTGCTCATACCCAACTTTCCATGTTTCATAATATTTGTAATAGGGATTGATGGGATGCTTTCCATTTCCACGTAATTCAACACCTGTATGCCTAGTCAGAGGCAGGAGATACTTTTCCTGTTCTTCTGTATCTGTTACATATCGGACATGCCCTTTTGGGCACGGTAATCCTGAGCCGGAAGCAGCAGAACTCGGTGAAGGAAGGTGAAATATTTCCAGAGCCTCAGAACTCAAAATGTCCCCTGAGGAATGGAAGGACAACAAGCAATATTATCAGATTGAGAAACAGAAACAGAGATATTGTGGGAGGCCAAGGGATCACTTGACCACAGGTATCTAACCAAAAAACTGCACAGTAACTATGCTCTCCAAAGGCCCTGACTTTCTTCCCAGGTCCTGTAATGAACAGACAAAGATGACATAAGAAGAATAGGTTCATAATGTGATTTGTGCAGCATGGTTCCAATTACTGTCACTCATGCAAAACCATATTGAGTTTAATTAGACTAACCCCATAATATTGCAAGACACTGCAGTCTAACTGCATTTATTAGGGAGTCTGTACAATGGAATTGCTTCATCTTGTGTTGTTTTCTTCTTCTTCTTCCCACACAACTATCCATATAATGAATGAATTCTTCCCAAGGAAGCTTCCAATTTCAAGGGAACTTATTTTCAATATTGATTTCATACTTCAAAACCAGCCTGATAGACCTGTCGAATCTTTTCATGCCCTCAAATTGCAACTGTATGTACAGTGAACCCTTTGTGGATACCAAATTCTTGCTCAAGTCCCATTATATACAATGGTTAGTAAAATGGTGCCCCTTGTATAAAATTGCAAAATCAAAGTTTGCTTGTTGAATTCCCCCAAAATGTAATTATTTTCTATTTGGATTGCTGAATCTGTGGGTGCACAGAGGGATGACTACTTCAAATTATGCTCTGACCTTATTCTCACAACTGTGTAACTACTAATATACTTATGCCTTTAAACTTGGTTCCAGTAACATATCTGAAGAAATCCATAAAATCTTATACTACAATAATTCAGCTTGGAGAGTGCTGTAAGATTTCTCCTCTCACTACCACTTAGACACATTCAAGACTGTACCACATGAACATTGATATTGATTGTTTAGCAATATCTAGAATCAGATTATAATATGAAGCATCTGAAGACATTCCAAACCCAAACTACATTAGTGGATGGTTATAGCTTGTGTTCAAAGACTTAAACAATGAATGGGGGAAAAAGGTGATGGCATTTCAGGTACCTTGCATTTGAGGCAGGGCGTAAATAATATCAACCAAATGAAATCATAAGGCTCAATATATTTCATGTAAATTGTAAAGCACTTTAGGATTCTTGGTTAAATGCCGCTCCATTAGACACTTAGAAAGTAATCCTATTTTCACTTACCTGGGCTGGGAATAAGTCCCACTGGAGTAAAATGTCATAAAATTGGTTTATTAACTGATTAACTGATTTATTTCTCTGCAATGATTAGATTAAAGGAAGTATAGGAAACTTGTGTAGGATTATAGGAAGCCTTTTAGCCTCTTTTCTTAGAGCCCCCCTTCAGCCATGAGCCTCCTACTTGGCTATTGCTCCCTTGTAAGAGAAATCACATGCAGTAAATCTGTTGTGCCACTGTGATAAGACATATGTTTTATATTATGTGATAAGTTTTATGCACCTGACATAAATAAATACCTATGGCAAAACACATATCTGCGTTCTTTCATATATGACTAAAAAATGCTGCATGCTTCGTTCAAGACTAAAGAAATAACTGCTTAGAAACCAAAAATTCCACTTATTTTTTCATATATTTATTTAATGTACATTGCATTTTACAAGTAAACAAACCAAAAAAACAGTGAGCCCTGCCAAAGAAGTACAATCTAATATGTGTGTTTGTGTGTATATGCATACACACTAGGGTTGCCATATGAATAAGGGACAGGTACCTAAAAATAGGGAATTTTTCACAAAAATAAGGGACACTTCCTAAAAACTTGAAAATCAATCAATGATTTCCAAGTTTTTAGGAAGTGTCCCTTATTTTTGTGAAAAATTCCCTATTTTTAGGTACCTGTCCCTTATTCATATGGCAACCCTAGTGTGTATGCATATACACACAAACACACAGAGTCGAAAGGAAGCATAAAATATCAAAGTATGCAATTGTATAACATCTTGGAATGAGCATATTACACCCATATTACAGTCATTCCATTGGTTGCCAATTAGTTCCCAGACAAAGTACAACATTTTGGTTTTGACCTTTAAAGCCCTACATGGTTTGGTTCCAGGGTTATCTACAGGATTGCCTTCTCCCATACAATATGCCCAGACAATAAGGTCCTCTGGGAGGCTTCTACTCCAACCAATCAGAACCCAACTGGCAACTTACACCCAGAGGACCTTTTCATTGGTTGTTCCTAGACTGTGGAATAACCTGCCGGAAGAAATTCAATAGATGTCAAACTTCAAGATATAACAAAAAACCTATTTCTTCTGGCAGGTCTACTTAGTCAATTTTAAACTGTGAATTTTAACCTGCATGTTATTGATCTTGGTCTTTGTTTTGATATATGCATTTTTATGGTGTTGCTTCTGTCTATCTGTTGCAACCACGTTGTACCCCTGCCTCGAGCCATAAGAAGAGAGCGATAATAAGTAAAATGTATTTATATTGTTGTTGTTATAACAAATTATACAGATAAAATACAAAATATACAATATAATGAAAACTAGCCAACAAATGTAGTTAAAATATATATGATTATAAAACGACATTAAACTAAAATTCTTAAATCTTTGAAAAAACAATAAAGACTTATCTTGCTATTTTAAAATAACTAGGGAAAGAGCAGTCTGCAAATTCTCAGGGAGGCAATTCCAAGAGTATGTAGCAATGAGTTTTAAAAGGGCGAAACCAAGTCTTGGTTGGATGAGAACCCCAGAATTCCCAAAACACAGATCTCAATCAGGCTGATACAAAGAAATAAAGGCTCAAAGACTAAAGGAGTTTGAGCATTAAAGAAAGAAGCTTGTACTGAATCCTAGAAGGAATGGGTAACTAATGAACAGGTATAAAAAGTGGGGTAACATCATCAAAACAATGGTCCAAAAGGTCATCTTAACAGCAGACTGTTGAATGGAAACAAGTAGATAAAGGCGAGATGTTGGAAGACCAGCCAAAAAAATTGCAATTGTCTAGGTTGGAAATGACTAAGGTGTGAACTAAGGACTTTCAGAAGAAACTGAAAGAAAAGGTCTGATTTTGGCAATGTTATAAAAGAAAAAATGACATGACTTTACTATAACCTCAGTGAGAGGAACAAAAGACAAAGAAGAGTTTAAAAAATGAAGCCAAGACTATGTGTTTCCTTCACAGGACAAATAGGAACACTCTTATTGGAAACTGAGAATGTATTGTAAAGAAGATTTAAAGGAGTCAAACAATACAATCTACTGAAAAGCTCTCTTCATGAGAAGAGTGACATCTTAAAGGGCCAACTCTCCAAAGAACATTAACTTTCAAGGTAGCTGTAATTTTTATTCTTATCTGGTAGTTGGGGATACCTTTCATTTCAGTTGGGCAACCAATCTGCTCTACTTAAGTCTGAATTTTAATGATGCTATACAACAGTGCTTCTTGGCCTGGAGTCCCCAGATTTTTTTGGCCTACAACTCCCAGAAATCTCAGCCAGTTTATCAGCTGTTAGGATTTCTGGGAGTTGAAGGCCAAAAACATCTGGGAACCCCAGGTTGAGAACCACTGCTATACAATGTGATGAAATTATTTGAGCAACTGGGTTTAGAATAGGGGTGTCAAACTCATTTTCATCAAGGGCCTTATGGTTGCCTTCAAAGGGTTGTTTAATCCATGGATGGAAACAGAGAGCCAATTCTCTCTCTCTCTCTCTCTCTCTCTCTCTCTCTCTCTCTCTCTCTCTCTCTCTCTCTCTCTCTGGCTTGGTTGATTTTAAAAATGGTTCAGAACTCAGTTCGGAAGTAGGGGGCACTGGTGGTTTGATTCAAAAATTACTTCAGATTTTATCCCAAAAAAAGTCGGAACTTTCCGAAACTTCTGAAACTTCTGTATCGGTTCGTTAATGGTGGATGTGCGTGCACAGTAGGGAAAAACAACACCGGCACTGGGGAAACTTCAGGGACTTCTCCCTCCTTGATTTTTAGACCAATATGGATGAAACATGCTACAGTGGTAGAACACATAAACCTCTGTTCACGCAACAAATTACAGAACTTTTGATTTATCTATGGAATTTTGGTGAATTTTCAAAGTTTTTATAGAAACCATTTTTTTTGAAATATATTTATTAGGGTTTTTCCATAAACAGTAAAAGTGGTGGAACAATTTCAGGTAAAGGACAGTAGGAAAGACAGAGAAAGGAGAGGCTGAGTGATGGGGGGGTAGAGGGGGCATCGGGGGTGGGAAGGGGGGGCGGGGGTGGTGGTATCAGGGAAGAAGGGGGGAGGGGAGCCTGGGTGGGGATGTGATGGGGGGGAGGGGGCAGGTGAGTTGGCTTCCGGTATCTCTGTACAGTCCCATTTGTTCAATTCTTGTAGAAGGGAGGGAGGGGGGAAATAATGATGTGATTGTCATTAAGAAAGGGGGGGAGGCTATTTACTCTTGGAAGTTCAGTTTAGCTGATCTTTGGTAGTCCCATTCCTTTGTCAGGTATCTTGAGTGTGTTGGTTTAGCTCCCCAGTCTTTAGGTAGTTCACAAAGGGTGTCCAATCAGTTCTCTTCAATCTTGTCCCCTCCGATTCGCTCATGTAGTATGACAACTTGTCCATGCTCATGATGTCTTGAGCTTTGTTTGCCCATTCTTCAAGTCGGGGCACATCCGTAGACTTCCACTTTCTCGCGTATACCATCCTCGCTGCCGTGGAGAGGAACAGGAACAGCCGCTCAGCATTCTCGTCTGGGAATTCTCTTTCATCCACTATTCCTAGTAGACAGGCCTCTGGTGTCAATTCCAGCGTGGTCTGTAGAATCTTTTGTATATGGATGTGAACTGCTTTCCAGAATTTCGAGACTTCCTGGCAGGACCACCACATGTGGTAGAAGGTGCCTGTCTGTGACCCGCATTTCCAGTCTGGGCGCTCTTGTACATCAGACCAAGTTCATGGGGTGTCATGTACCACCTGAAAAACAGTTTGTACCAGTTCTCCTTAAGATCAATGGCGTAGGTGATTTTTATTTTCTTCCGCCAGATCTTTTCCCATTCTTGCATGCTGATTGTACGGCCGATGTTTTGCGCCCATTTTATCATACAGGTTTTTACCTGTTCGGTCTCAGTCGACCAATCCAGGAGTCATAGGTAGGCCTTGGAGATTAGTTTCTTCTCCTTGCTCAGAAAGTTTTTCCAGAAGTGCTCTCCTTCCGCAAAGCCTGTCTGTTCATCTCTCTGGAAGCATGCTTTGATGTGTAAGTACTGGAGCCAAGTGAGGGTTTTGCACTGTTGCTGCATTTGAGTCTTTGGCTTTAGGCTCCTCCTCGCCCCCACTTTGACTGTCATTTCCTCGTATGTTGGCCATTTGTCCCATCCTAGTAGGTTTCGTTGGTGGGCTTCTATGGGTGATATCCAAAGGGGTGTTTTTTGGTAGAATCTCCCCTTGTAAGTTTCCCATACTTTCATCAGGGCTGCTCTTAACGGGTGTCTTTTGAAGTTTTCATCTGTTCTTGGCCTTCCATACCACAGGGGGCCGTGCCAACCTGTGCGGAGATCGAAATCCTCTAGGGCCAGTAGCTCTTTATTTTTCAGGTTGATCCATTCCCTTACGTGGACCAAACCGCAGGCCTCGTAGTACAGCTTTAAATCTGGTAAGTCCAGCCCTCCTCGTACCCTTCTGTCCGTAAGTACCGTGTATTTAATACTCGCTCTCTTTGCGTCCCATAGAAACTTGAGAATGACCTTCTTCCAGTTATTGAAGATGGCATTGGACTTGATGATAGGCAGATTTTGAAATAGATACAGTAGCCGGGGCAGAACATTCATTTTGATCACCGCTATCTTGCCCATGAGCGAGAGGTTGGCGCTTTTCCAGCTGAGCAGATCTTTTTGGACTTTTTTCCACAGTGCCTCGTAGTTGTTTTTTTGTAAATGGCAGTTCTGTGCCGTTATGTGGATGCCCAGATATTTAATTGTTTGGGTGACTTGCATGCCTGAGGCCCTTTCTAGCTGTTCTTGACGCTTCTTGGATATATTCTTCGTCAGTATCTTCGTTTTGCCTTTGTTGATTTTCAGTCCCGCCAGCATTCCAAATCTCTCTATTTCTGCTACCCAAGCCTGGATATAGAAACCATTTTTTTAATAATAAAGAAAATCTGTTCCTGGTTTTAAAGTTTTATTTCCTGTTTTATTGGATGGTCTTTACTTTGAAAGTAGTTGTTCCACTCCAGAAACTTTGTTTGTGTGGCACAAACTGTGTTAAATTGATTTAGAACAGAAATCATAGTGCAGACCCCATCAAGTCTGACCCCCTTCTTCTGGGCAGAAGAAGCCATCTTAACTGCTCACCAACCAAAAGTATTATATTTTAAAAGTTCCCTTGCCTTTACCAAAGTTGATTAATGGTTGTAAAAATTAAAATAACATTGGGAGACATCCGAACATTATGGAATATTTACAAATTAAAAAGGTAAGTGGTTCAAATTTGGATTTGCACCTCCCACCTTTCCTGCATGGTTCAAATCTGCTTCAGAAGCCCAAAATCAGTTGGTTTTTATAACTTTTAGGTTCTTCTGAACTGGACCTATCCAGCTCTTACACACACACACACAGACACACACACACACACACACACACACACAGAGTGGTTGGTGCCCAGTTTGTGTCCTCAGATGTTATTAAATGACCATTCCCATTATTTTTGATTATTCACCATAATAACTGGGGACAATGGGAACTGCAACCCATTTCCTATTGTCCCCAGTGTTTGTGGGTCTGAGGTTGGGAAAGGTTAAAGGACATTTTAACATCAGACATATCCATGAACCTGCTATCTAAATTCATTTACCACTATCCTGACTAAACAGAAAAAAACTCCAGCCATCCAGATGTTAATGTTTCACAACTCCCATTAGTTCTGGTCATGATGTCTATGATGAGGATTATAGGAGTTATAGCATAGCATCTAGAAAATCTACATAAAATTACATGGTGAACTAGATTTGGCCCGCAGGCCTCATGTTTAATACATGTGTTTTAGAAGCTTGATTTTTTTTCAATTCGTAGTAAAACTTGGAGAAGATTCACTACCTACTAACAGGGAATCCACCAACTATCATTGCTCTTATTCCATCCCCTCCCCACCCTGCACCCCCGCACTACATAATTGACTCATAAAATACATGGACAATTTATACCACTAAACTTTAAAGCATTTCTGGCCAGGATTCTACAACCACATGGTAAAGAACAAGCCACACCAAGGCTGATGGAAAATATTTTATGAAGATGGCTTAAGGATCACATTCTTTAAGTTCCATAAACAACCACCCAACCTTAACTTTATACACACCCAGTTGTTACAAGACAGCAGTGGCAACTATTGCAGAACATTTTGGGTGGTCCCAGAACATTGCTTTAATTTTCCTTTGCCTATAGTGTAATGGTTTGGGGCATCTCAAGACAGACGTCTTTAATATTATATAAATTATATAGGATATCATGGAAAATATCCCTGTTTTGTGGTTATTAAAATGGACTTAATTTAACTGACTTTATCAGTATTCCACATTTTTATATTACCAGCATTTTTTCATTTCAGTTTGCTTTAATTTTTGTAGCAAAGTATTACATTTTGGGAGATATTTGATGAAAATGATAGCTTTAGCAGGGATTTTTCAGGTGCTGGAGCATATTGTTTGTGCTCATGAAGTTGCACATAAAGTTCTTTGCATTTTCTCTTAAGTGATCTCAGCTAGTAAAACAAGCAAGACCTTTGTCTGAGCATCTGGAGACCTAAAACAGGGCAGACTAATTGGTCTGACACAATATAAATCAGCTCCTTTTATGGTTCTCACTCCTTGGTGGCCACCATATACCTCATTTAGGTCAAAAGTCATCAGTCCTTCTAGTCCTTGAGCACTATTACAAATCCGCCATTATCATTAATCTTAGAAGTTAAAAATATAATTAGCAGTAACAGAACACGGACATTCTAAGGTCCTCTAACTTGAATTAGACCCAAACCTTTTTATATACAACTAGCTGACCCAGCCACGCTTTGCTGTGGCTTTTTATCTTTCCTGTGGCCCAGTCTGTATATATGTGTTTTGTGTGTGTATGTATGTATATATATGGATTTGTGTCTATGTGTACATATGTGTGTGTGTGTGCATATGTGTGTGTTCGTATGTATATGTGTATATATGTATGCGTGTATGTGTGTACTTATGTATATGTGTGTTTGTATATGTATATGCGTGTATATGTGTGTATGTATGTGTGTATGTGTATATTTGTATATTTCTGTGCATGTGTATATGTGTGTGTGTTCCCTTCTTCTCCCCTCCTTCCTTCCTTCCTTCCCTCCATCCTTTCTTTCCTTTCCCCTTCCCATCCTTCCTGATACCCTTCCTATTTTCTTGCTGTTTTCTCCCCTCCTTCCTTCCTCCCCTCCATCCTTCCTCCTATCTTTTCCTGTCTTTTCTCTGGAGTATTAGTTATCCCTCCTAATTTGGTGTCATCTTCAAACTTGATAAGCATGCCCTCTAAACCTTCATCTAAGTCATTAATAAAGATGTTGGACAGTACTTGGCCTGCAGCATTCCCACCATCTACCAAGCTTGTAACTCTATTAAAAAGATGATTAGCCTGGCATGACTTGTTTTTGAGAAATTCATGCTGACATTTAGTAATCATAGCATTCCTTTCTAAGTAATTGCAGACTGCCTCATTAATGATCTGCTCCAGAACCTTTCCTGGTATTGATGTCAGGCTGGCTGAAGTTTTGAATGACTGACATTTTTGACAGCCATTCAAACCTCCCACTTCCTCCTCTGATTGGCCAGAGAAGAGGCTTGCTAGGATCCATGACAGGATTGACTGAAGACACCGCTGACTTCACAGCTTCTTGGCAGAAAGATTGATGTCTGGGGATTGATCAGACAAAGGACTAATCAGCCATTTGACACCCCCTGGGAGGGCATGAACTGGGAAAATACAATGCTAGTGATATATTGATGAGCTTTTGATTAATACAACTACCCTGTTCCATGCCAAACAGTGATACAGGGCTCAGGAAACAAAGGTGCAAGACTCAGAAACAAAGTTTCTGATCTTGGGCAATCAAGGGCTGGGTTATCAAGTAAAGGAGTTAATGAATGTATGTATTTTTAAGTCTCTGTTTTTGTGGGGGCAACAGGCTCTCAGATTTGGGGGAATCACATAAGCATTTCTGAGCAAATATGGCTGGCAGAGGAGATCGCCCATCTTTACATATAAACAATGGGAAATGGCCAGGGGGATTTGTCCAATCTTTTTATTGTTGGGAATTATTTTAGCAGGGTCACAGAGGGTGGCTATCCCTAGGCTACATTTTGTACAATTTGATAAAGCAGTTCATATACAATGTATATACAAAATAGATACAATGTACAGTTAAAAGATACAAGTTATACAACATCATAAAGTTGATACAGTTTATTGAAAGGTTAGATATGATAATGTAGGGATTTATAGCTGCTGCTGGTTCGGTATCAATCTTCTGATGCTTTGAACTTGCACAAGTCTAGGAAACGTCTTTTAACAAAGGAAAAAATCATGTATATATTTCTGAGTCCTTGGATAACTATAAATCTTTAGGGGTGGGGCATTAACATGACTCAATAATATCAATATGTACATGCACGAAAGGTTACTGTTTGACTGTTGGACAGGAACTCCTATCAGCCTTAGCCAGCTTTGACAGTGCAGGGAATAGTAATAAATGGGTGCTGATTTTCAAAACAGAATCCAGAAAATCTGGCAGTTTTAAGAAATCAAATCTCCAGAAATGGAACGGGCAGTGGGGCTTGGTTTGGCTCAGCCAAAACAGATCACATGGTCACCAAAAATGGTTTTTCAGGAGCACCATGGCAGCAGCTGTGCATGGGTGGGGTTATTCCCCCTTAGCATTGCCTGAAGCAATCAGAGCAAGAAAGTGGATCATGCATATTTCATCAAGTTGGGCTGCATATCCTAGGGTGAGCTCCTCCATTTTCATGTGGTGTTCTGGCTTCTGAAAGAGAGGACCACGTGCTAGACCGCTCTGTTTTCTATTTCAGTGCCATTGCTGCTTAGGATTGCTTTTGGACTCAAATCCAATATTCTCCTTTGATAATGTTATTATATAGTATTAGTTTAATATATTTCAGTCCTTTTTATTATTTTGCTAGGGAAGTGAGGATAGACATACATTCAAGGTGGACTTTGAAAGTGCATTTGGGGGGTGTTTGTTTAAAAATTTTTTTAGAATTAGGGGTGGTTTAGTGAAGGGAGGGGGCAGTCTGACTCCCTTGAGTCCCCATGGGGAGAATTCAATTCACAGCCCAATCTATGTTCTTGCTTCTGTACTCTGTCTTTCATCTTCCTCCTCCCCCAAATATTTTAAACATTCTGAAACTTGGTGGGTTTATGATGGTAAATGTGTCCTGGGGGTTGAAAACTAAACTTCTGACTGATGGATCAATTAATGGTATTTTCCCACTCTTGAATTTTGGCCGTTCCAGGAAAAAATGGAACTGTGGCAAGCAAAATCAGATACCAAAATGGTAGGGGGTGTACCCAAATTGCACACCCCTACATGCACTACATGTAGATTGCACCTGGCATACGGTGTAAACAGTAAAACATTTTATATATATATATATATATATATATATATATATATATATATTTGTTGTTGAAGAAGAACATGATGATTTGTTATTTAATAGCTAGCTTGAGACTGATGGAGAAGCTGGGTCAGGGCCAGAATGTCAGCAAATGCTTAAGTCTCTACTTTTTCCATATCAACTTTCCTCCTGATATAAGCTGTTCTTTTCCATGCTGTTATGCTTGTTTTCAGAATACTCTTAAAACTAAAGATATAAATACTGTGCCATCTAAAGTGAACCTTATACGGAAACAGGATACATGAAAATCAATAGCTTGTTTCTGAATAAATGGGTATATGTTCCAGTTTAAGTTTCTCTAAAGCCAGCAGAAAATATATCTGAATAAACACTTCTAAGGATGATGATTTCTATATAATATGAAAAAAATTCTATTCGATTCTCTGTTTAAACACAATGTCTCTTCTTAAATTGAGAAGTATAACAATTCTATTACAAACATTTCAACATCAATTCTTTGGATTGGATTTTGTTAAGATACATCTGTAAGTAATTTGTAAAGGAGTCAGAATTTATAGAGCATACTGATTTGGAGAGGACCCCAGCACTGCTCTCTTTCCTTATCTGGTAGCTTGCTATCTCTGGACCTCCCTTCTTTTCCACTTTGCTTTTGTCTTCTGCCTCTTATCACCATTATTCTGCATAATTCCTTCTTCTCTTCATTCAATTCTCTCTGCCTCCCAACCTTTTCCCCAGCAACAGGGCTTGGCTGGCTGGGCAGCCGGCCTGAAGCTCATCCTCTTGCTGCATGCCAATGTTCCACTCCTTCCCTACTTTTCCTCATTTCCTTCCAGCACCACCTCCTCACAGAAGCAGCAGCTGCTGATCCCATGCTCCAAAACAGTGTAGCAAGTTAGCAGCACCCAATGTGATGTAATGCTCAGAGGACTCTGTCTTTCACCATCCATAACTTATGATTTTTAAAGGGTATGACAGCCATGCTGCACTGACAGCCACTATTCCTTCACAAATGCACTTATGAATGAACACAAATGAAAGTAAATTGGACAGAAATAGACAGATCCAGCCATTTCTATCCCACACTCAGTTGACTTTTGGATTCCCAATGTATGAAGTTTATTTGTACTTTGCTGTTGCTAAAATGTGAGATACGTAAGAGTAAGTGTTTGGAATGAAGTTACCATCATTCCTCCTGGTGAAATGGGTAGTCTAGAAGTGCAACTCCTAATAATATGTACATTTTCATTCCTGAAATTATTTGTCATTATAAATAACCTGGTTTTTTAAAAAAAATGTGCTAACTATTCCTATAAGTAGGAAGTAGATTGTATCCTGTGTTGAAACAGAAGTCTCATGAATACCCTTGCTTGATGGGCCTCAAAGGAGGGGTAGAGCAGAACACCATACATGTTTGAGCCAAAAAATGTTAAAGGAGGAAGAAACAAAGGTTCAGTGATATGGGAGAGGTTTAAAAAATGTTCATAAAGAATTTGAGGAGGATTGCCCAGATTTAGGTAATTAAGGAGAGAAAAAGGAATAAACATGTACAGCTGCCAGACTTGGTAGGTGAAAAGGTAAAGTCACAGGGCAGTTTTTAATGTGCGTGTGTGTGTGCTATGAGGTACAAGTATAGGGAATGGACTGGATACGTTTTGGAAAGGTGACAAACACAGAGAATATTAATTGCAGGAAGGCAAATCACCTCTGAAAAATTCTTGCCAAGAAAATGCCAAAAATGATTTGCCTTTTTGTTGCCACAAGTCAGAAATAACTTGAAGGCACAGAAGAACAATAACAACAAAGTTATGTTGTTATAATTCCTGGCTCAACACACCAAATGTATATCTGTTTTAGAAGTTATATACATAGAAAACACGAAGGATTCTGTATGGTAGTTCAAACGTTGTGCAAGCCTGGTACAGATGGCTTAATTCCAATTAAAGCACAAGGCCAAACTATGTCTGTCTCTTAATATGATGAGAATTGGTATGCAATGGTATGGAATGCGATAACTGAACCAGATGGCAGTACAACTATGTCTAAGTGTAAACTTTTAAATTCCTTTGTGTGTATTTCTCTAATTCTTGAATAAAGTCTATTTTAAAAACTAAAACTAAAAAAAGAAGAAGAGAGAATTGGTTCTAAAAGCTTACCTGGATCAACAATTGCTGCTCAGTTTTCAACTACACAAACTTGCAATGATTACTACAGTGTAATCACTTTCTTACTTGTACATACAATCAAATGTCTTTCTCATCTCTCCTATGTACCTTTTGCAATGATTTGTTTCCAGGAATTGAGTATTTCAGAGCACTTTGCTCACACATTCACAACAAGTTAGCTTTGTGCAAAATATATTGTTTCCTGGCGGGAAGAGTTTGAAGAAAATGATTTTCTTTTCCTCACAAAAACTTTGCCAACATTGTTTTTCTTGTGGGGAAAATGTTCCATGTCTATAAAAATTTGTTTTGCTTGGCCATTTTTCTCATTCATTACCTCCTTGGGATAGAGAATGTGAGCTTCCTGATGCCACCACTATGACTCCATTGCTCTTACAGCAGCTTTTCCCATGTGAGGCAATGTAACAACATTCAAGTATGGCAGTTTAGATCAGGAATCTAAACAGTATGAGGAACCAACTTAAGTAGCAAAGACTCCTGACTGCATATGCTCAATCTTGAACTTGTAGATTGTAGGATGTTACAAGAACATTAATAGGCATGTATGGCAAGTGGTTAGGCCAATAGGCTTGCTTCTGTGTTTCCAGTCATAGTAATAGTATCACGTGTAGCTTGGAAGTAATCAACAGAGGGATCTTCTAGACAGTGTCAAAATTTGGATTAAATAAGTGGGTTTAAAATCACGGGACCTGACAGCTAATCAATACAGAGAACTGTCAGTCCTGGGAAATGGTCCTCCACCATCATAACACCTTCGTTTGTAGCGGATTTTACAAGCCTGAAAGATGGACAGGGGGCATCTGATGGAGGGTATATGTGTGTGTGTGTATAGATATATATATATATATATATATATATATATATATATGATGCACTGGATTGTATAGGCTCTTATGCAAATATCTCAATGTACACACAAGCAGATTTCTTATTCTCGCTCTCCACCCAACAATAAATTCAAACTCTGTTTAATGTAATAGATATCAGAACAAAGTAATGGTTGTAGAGAATTCTAATTGCAATTGCTTTCCAATTGTGCTTCCATTTAGCCATCTGTGTGTCTATGGCTCAATTCTTTGACAGCCCTGATTAGCTGTTTTTGGCTTTTAAAATGCACACATGCACTAGCAGTCCACACCAGGGTTTAGGAAGGAAGTCACTTGTTTTCCAAGACTGCAGGAATATGCAAATATGCGCGTTTTGGGAGGAATCTGGTTTTAAGCACATCTTTCAAACACATGCTTTTCAGCTGTTAACCTGATTCCGCACACATGTTTACAAAACGTTGTTCAGCCAAACCCCCCTTATCCCAGTTTCCCCCCAAATTTTAGTACATGTGTGCATTTTAATGCATGCACAAGGCCCCAGAATTTCATTGTAAAGAACAATCCCTCAACTGCTGCTTTGTCAATGCTTGCTTTAAAAAAACAACCCTTCATACACCATTTTATTAGGTAATTCTTAAAGGTGAGAACCCTCCAGCGTTTGGATCTGGTGACCATATTATATGCCAAATTAGACATTATTCTCCTTTTCATTGAATATATCTGCTTGCCCTATGAACCCATAAAAGATAAGTCCTATTTGGGGTAGCACATAGCTCATTCATAGATGCTCAGGAAAGCCCTGTTGATTATGCTCTGATTATTTTATCCTGACTTGATGGTATTTAAATTCATCTAATTATATTTTAATTTATTCATTGTGAGTAATTTCAGCAGCCTTTTGCGTGACTGAAAATAAATATATAATTGTCTATAAATAACAATAAACTTATATGGATCAAAAACATTTTTTTGCAGTACAGTTGATCATGTGAAATTGTAGAGTTGGATGCAATCTCAAAGGTAAATACGGGTATTCTTTTTATATAAAGATGCATTAGAAACACCAAATATGAAACTATTTTGGGCCATTTGAGGGGGGGGGGGATCAAAACCTACAGTAGAATCATAGTTTTATTAGAATACTCCAGAAACTTTTCATTCTTTGTGTTTTATTATTTCCAAATGAGAATAGTTTGTTTCTAGACATTTTAATTGCACTAGGATTTGCATAGAATTAATTGGATCAACAAAGGCAAGGTGTCAGACAGATTTTAGATTGTTTTAAGGCTACTGGGATAAAGCAGCTTTAATTGTTCAATCCTCATTTTATAACACCAATATATATTGCTCATGGCTGTATGATATTTTAGGCAATTCTTTTGTAGCTATAAAAATACTAATGTGTTTTAGATTTTTTTGCTTGCTCTTTATGTTGTTTAACTAAGTCTAGGGCCCTTTCCACACAGCTGAATAAAATCCGATATTATCTGCTTTGAACTGGAATATATGGACTCAGATAACCCAGTTCGAAGCAGATATTGTGGGATTTCTGCCTTGATATTCAGGGATATATGGCTGTGTGGAAGGACCCTGGGTTTCCTCCAGATCTCATGTGGAGGGATGTTATCCTGCGTCCAATCTAGGTTAAACACCCAGATTGGACGCAGAATAACATCCCTCCACAGGAGAACGGAGGGAAACCTGCCTTTCCCCCAGTTCTCCTACAGAGGGATGTTATCCCACGTCCAATCTGCAGCCAATTAGAGGAATCCAACTCTAGAAGGGCAGAAATCTGATCTGAGCCCTTTTTGAAAATGGCGGCCATAACTTCGAATTTGCAAAAACACTTCTGGATTGCTTAAATCACTTCAAAAATGCTTCAAAAGTAAATTAGATTCAAATTTATAATGACTTTCATAGCTATCTGAAAAACCTAACCAGGCCTACTTTCTACCACTGTGCTATAGAGAGTGTCCTAACCTACTGCATCAGAGCATGGTTTGTTAACTGCATGGTGGCAGATAAGAAGACACTCCAAAGTGTCACCACTACTGTACAGGAAATCATTGGTTGCTGTCTCCCCTCTTTGGAAGAATTTTATAAGCCCTGCAGCCTTAAGAAGGCTCAGAAGATTCTTAAGGATCCATCTCACCCAGCATATTCTCTTTTTGAATTATTACCATCTGGTATATGGCACAGGGTAACAAAGACAAGGGCAAACAGATTGACAGACAGCTTTTTATCCACTGAACTCCATGGTTTCACATTGATATGGTACTGCGGGCTGTGCAGTGGTGGTTCGAGTGTGTAGGTATGGGTGCGTCTTTTGTGTGATATGTCCTGAGGAAAGTATTTAATTTTGTTGTTCAATGTACAATGACAATAAAGTTATTATATCCTATTCTGTCTTGTTGCTCTTTTGCCAGTTACATAAACTCAAACCTTGGAGATTTTCAGACAGGGAGCCTCAATAGATGAATGGATTCATGAGGAATCACTGCCAAATACAATATGTATATAGATGACAGACAGACTCAATAGATGAATGGATTCATGAGAAATCACTGCCAAATACAATATGTATATAGAAACTAAGCAATCAATGGATTCTGATAATTTCCTAAATTAATGTAACTCCTGGGATTATAATTAGCCCTTATGATATTTTTTGACTGGGAGCTTGGCAACCAGAAAAAAAGTTTGATGACAGCAAAAAGTGAATTGAAAGAGAGACAGCTGAAAAACACTATCACAAGCTTGTACTATATTATTAAATAATGAATAAAAAATTAGAATACTAATTATAGTCAGTATAGCTGGTCCATAAAGCACATGCTGAGAAACTGAAATACTTATCACTTCTTAACTATGTACATAATATCACAAGCCTATATTTAATCTGAAGGCAGTCTCATAATTAGACTCAGTCGAGACTCAGTCTCATAAATTGGCAAATAATTGTGGCCAAAATCAGATTTAAACAAGATTGCAAGTGCTTTCAATTTTTCTCTGAAATAATACTGCAAGCTTCTCTTTCTAAGCATATTGTTTTTGGTTTACAGAATACATCTGGAACCTATCAATAGTCAGCTGATGGAAATTTACCAGATTTATTCTTTTCAGACCTATTGAGCCTCTACCCTATTATTATTTATTGTACACTGAAGTTTGTGAATAGGACATATTGGCTGATTGCTTCAAATGACAACCCTAACAAATGAGCTGGACCTTTTATGTAGCCTTGTAGGTTTTTTCTCTGCTAATTCACTCTTCCTAGTTGTGGTACAGGTCCTGGTGACAAGCAACAGTCCCTGAATATTTTGGTTAACATTATCTTGTATTATAAATGTCCTTTAGTTAGTTTAATTCCTAGCGACCTCCCTACTGTCTTCATCCCTCTAGTTTTTTATGGCCTTGGTCCTTACCAGTTACCTTTGCTGTCTGTATTTCTTTTTTCAGCTTTCTATTTCTGTTGTCAGTAGTCTTTGTCTTCCTGTATTAAATATTTTCACCATCCTCCCCTTCTCTTCTCCCTCTTTGTAGGGTCCACAGAAGGGATTAATCTCAATTAAAGCCAAACTATTCATTTTCTTATATTGGTGGCCTATAAATATATTCTGATGCTGTTGGAATTATCAATCTGAACACACATTCACTTCCTCTTTGCTGCAAGGCTGTAAAAGGGGGATGTACCTTTTGTAATTTCCTGTTTTGTCACTTCCTACTTCTTCACACTCTTTTTCTGTCTCCTGATGTAACTTTTGAGAAGAGAGGTTTGTTTGCCATTTTGAGCCCTCTTCTGCAATGCTGTACCTGCATGATATTTTACATCATGCAAGCTTTGTTTGTAAGTAAACCTTTTTGACTTTAACTCTCTTGTCTGGACTAATTATTAGCATGCTGTGTTTTTAAGGGAGAAGGAGTAAGGCTGTGTATTTTATTGGTCTAAGCCAGGCATTCTCTAACAAGCTCTGTTCCCCAGAGCTTTTGCTGTGTATCTTTTGTGAGGCATTAACAGGCTTGCATCAATCTGATTTTGTAACTATAATCAGATTGTGCTAAAAATATATCATTTTCTTATCAGATGCAGTCCATTCCCAAAACACATAGAGAGTTTGGATACAGTTTTTGCCATTTTAGCTCAATTGTCAAAGTGAACTGCAACATGCATACAGATAATTTGCTCATCCTTCCTCACTTTTTAAACCTTGTTTCCTTTATTTTTATATAGCTTGCCATTATCAATTTCTATTGAAATAAAGGTCAGTTGTTCTATATATGTATGGCTTTCACTGTCTTTCAAAATATATTGGAAATGTAAAGATTTGAGGCACTGCCAAGATAGGCAAAACTATTAACAAGGGTGTTTTGCCTAACTAAAAATACAATTCTTTTAAAATGAGCTCATACTAAAATTACATTTTTGTTAACCTAGGTATAAATTTTATTCAACACTTCACATCCATCAAATGAAAAAGGCACTATTTATTTTTACCATATTATGATATTCATATTAAACTAAAACACAGCCATAATAACTTTTTATAAAGAATTTTATTGATAAAATAATATACTTTCCTTTTTTTCTTCCACTTCAGTTAGGGGGGAGTAAAAATGCTATTGTGTTTTAGTTAGTTAATATTCAGTATTTTAGTATGTTTTAATTTTAGCTATATGTTCTTTTATCAATTTTCCCTTCTTTTTGCTTTTTCCTTTTTATGCGTATTACTTCGTGAATTGGGTTGCTTGTCTTAAAATTATTTTCAAGAAACTTTAAAAATCATTCTCAGTAGCTATTCTTTAGACACTAACAGGGGTCTCAGAATAACACAAAAATAACTCAGATAATGACATTTAAAGGAAGACTGATGAATAAAGCAATTGTTGCAGCTGCAAGAAATTAAACTGACACTTCCACAAAACAAAAATGGAAGGAAAGCACAGTAGGAGGTAACCCTTTCTTCAGCTACCTGCAGAGTTAAGCTTTAAGACAGATCAAGTCTTGATTAGCAGTAGCATGTATTATTAAATCTCTGCCTTGAACTTTTGCTTAGAATCATCATCATTTTAATCAGACAGACAGTTTAATGTACAATTATCCCTTGCAAAGATATCCATCATTGTTATATGTTGCATTATATATGTGTAGCTGGTGTTCTGCAGTTATTTCAGCATTGGTCTGTATTTGGAAATCAGAACTTGATTCCTTGCTTAACCATGGAAACTTGTTGGATAACCTTGGGCAACTTACATACTTTCAACCCCAGAAAAATCCTTTAGGGTCACTGTACATCAGCTACTTTACAGTAGGAACAGACTAATTTCAGCCCATGGGCTACATGTTGCACCATATGCCACATGACCTAGGAGGCACCTACGCCAACCTTAACTTTTACTGTACATCAGAAATTACTTGAAGACACACAACAACATCCATCCATCCATAAAGATATACATGGCAGATAGCATCTTGTCACTCCCTAAGTGTTGTTGGCATGCAACTATGATGATTAGTTGTCATTTGAAATGTAGGTTCAGGCTGAGGTGAATTGCAACTTAACAATACTGAAAGGTGCAAAAACTGTATTCCTCCAGACATACATAAGCACATATTTATAAAATGAACAGTGAATTACAGTAGGGACAGACTAAGTTCTGCCCATGGGCTACATGTAGCACCAAAAGCTATTTTTCTCCCCAAGGACTTCAAAGGTCAAAACGTTTTTGTACCCCAAATGCCTTCTAGGATGTTTAGAGAACTTTTTTTTTACTATGTTTAGAGTTCCCCTGGAAAAATTTCCCTTGGAGAACCGCAAATGACTTCTGCTAACTTCCTGCTGTTAAAAAAGATCTCTTTCTTTTACCTTTATTATTATCTGTAATTTAGTGTACAGTTCCCATGTTTGGGGGTGTATGCAGCCTTCAAATGCTACAGACACAGAGAACTGTGTACTATTGGCATAGTGATGATAATTTATCCTCAAAATGCTTTGTAAATACTCCCAACAGATTACTATTGATGGTAAACAACAGTAGGGACAAATTAGTTCCCTATGGCACCCTGCAGTTAAACTTGCCAGGTGGTCAAGACATAGCCTCTGGAACTACAGTCATAAAAGCTCCCCCACCAGTTCCTATCTCAAATATTAAATCTAAGAGAATAATCAGATCAAAACCATCAAAAGATGGATTATCTAAATTTAACTTTTTTCTATCCAGTAAGTTAATTTGGAAAATTAAACATGAATGGCTTATTATTTATTTATTTCAGGATTTTACCCCGCTCTTCTCAACCCCCGAGGGGGGACTCAGAGCGGCTTACAGTACGGCACAATCCGATGCCACATAGACCTTGGTTACTGTGGTAAGAGTTTTATTGGCAACCTGCAGAAGGATTTCTCCACTGATGTTGCAGCCAGGATGCAATTTGAGAAGATACAGGAGCAACAGTTTAGTCCAGAGCTGTTACAGATTAATACTACACAAGCAGAAGTCAACAGTGATACCTTTCTGCAATGATGAGATTGCATGCTCTTGTGATCTAAGAGGCTATACTGATGGCTGGTAGGATCTCCTGAGGAACCAGACTAAATATTAGAGCTGTGCAAAATGTTGGATGTCTTTTAAGTCTTTACTATTTTAGTAAAATTTCATACATACTACTTGACCTACAAACCCAAAACTTCCCTCTGCCCAAACCAGGCAGAACAAAACAGCTATTACTGAATTTTTGGAAAAGTTCATTGATTTTCATAAGTCTCCATGAGTCATCTTATTTTTCAAACATAAGCAAACAATCCTGGGAGGCACAGCCAATCTTGCTCAATCACATGCTCCCTTCAGTTTATCAGGGCTGAGTAAGAGGGGAAGAGAGGAGGTGGAGCCCCAGCTGGCATTTGTCTTTAAATCGCCAGCAACACTGAGGCATCACCATTTTGAGAGGGAGATTGAGCCATATCAGGAGCTCCATTTGTGTGTTCTCCAGTGCTTTTGCAGCTTTTACTGCTACTAGCCTATCAGCCAACCAGCAAGTCACACCTAAGGATCATCATCTCCTCCTCCTCCTCCTCCTCCTCTGAATTTCTAAACTGCTTTTCTCATCCCTGGGGGGAACTCAAAGTGGTTTACAACATAATGAAAGGCAAATTCAATGTCTCACATATATATAAAAATATCACATATCTAAATCAATAATATATACAGTAATTGTAGATAAAAACCATTAAAACTATGAAAACATCCAACATAGACATAACATGAAACATATTATTGCTGCAATTAACAATGTAGTCCCCTTCTCTCTCCTCCCCCACTCCGCAACTCTCTCCATAGCATATCTAAAACATCATAAATCCACAATAAAATTACCAAATACATCTAAAATAAATTGCATAAAAAGCCGTTTGCCAAGATAAAATCATGTCCAACTCAGTCCGTATATTCAGTCCATATATTGTGGTCAATAACGTTAATCAATTACTGATCTCCGCCATCATTCTGCAAAAGCCTCATTCCACAGCCAAGTTTTCATGAGCTTCCTAAAGGTCAGGAGGGAGGGGGCAGATCTAATTTCATTTGGGAGGGAATTCCACAACCAGGGGGCCACCACAGAAAAGGCCCTGTCTCTCATCCCCACCAGATGCGCCTGCGAAGGTGGTGGGACCAAGAGCAGGGCCTCTCCAGATGATCTTAACACTTTTGATGGTTCATAGGGGAGAATATGTTCGGTCAGGTAAACTGGGCCGGAACCTTATAAAGTTCTTTAGATACAGATGGAATACAAAATAGGGATGGAAAAAAAGTCCTGGGTCTTCTTGGGGGATGTTAAATGTGATATGTGGTCCTTGGAGCGGGCAGAGGGAGAGTCTTGTCTGATGTAGTAGGCTACTGATCAGTTTGGTAAAAGTCCAGAGGAACATGCATTTTATCAGTTGTGGTGTCATAAGTCAGGCGTGAGCTATCATTTGCCAGAAGACTGAGCATGGGGAGTGTGTAGCTGCTGCCCAGGAGAGTTAGTGTGTAGGCTGCACCTTCCACTCTGGAGGAGCCGAAGTCTCCTGCCCTCCTTTTCACCACCTCCTTGTGGGCTGCTGGTGGGAGGGGGCAGCAAAGTGTTGACTTTGGTGGAGAAGTGGCTGCAAAGGTAGCAGAAATAGTCAACATTTTCTAATGTTACACAATTAAGCTGTATTTCTGGCAATGCAGACGGGTTGGTTGGTGACTACTGGAAGAGCACTTTGGTTTTCTCGATGTTCAATGTTTAGAGTGGCTTGTAGGTCTTCTTCTGAATGCACACAGACAATGTTGTCATCAGCATATTGGAGTTCTATAACAGATGTTGTTGTAACCTTGGTTTTGGCTTTGGTCTGCTGAGGTTAAATCGCTTGCCATCTGTCCGATAGTTGATTTCCAGTGGGAAGTTTCCAATCAACAGGATGAAGTATCATAGTAATGAAGATGGAAAATAAGGCTGGGGCAATAACACATCCCTGTTTGACACCTGATTCCACCTTAAATGGGTCACTTTGGGAGCTATTGCTGTCCAAGACTGTTACCATCATGTCATCATGGATGTTCATAAATTTGTCAGGGCACCCGATTTTTGGAAGGATGGCCCAGAGAGCACTGTGATTTACTGTGTCAAATGCCTTTGCAAGGTCAATGAATGCCATGTTCAGAGTTTGATTTTGTTCCCTGTATTTTTCTTGAAGCTGTCGTGCAGTGAAGATCATGTCCACTTTTCCTCTGGAGGGCCAGAAGCCGTTCATTGAAAATGAGCTGGTGGAGTTGTTGTGTCAGCTCAGGTCCTCCCTCTTTAAAGATTTCAGCAGGGATCCCATCGGGTCCACTGGCTATGTTATTTTTTTTGTTGGCTGATGGCATTGCTGGACTACTTCCAAACTCGATAGTGCTACAAGCTCATAGTAAATCTCCATTTGACTATATTTATCATGAAAACCTTATGATGAGACAATCTGAAATGAAGCAAGGAACAGAATATGTCATTCCCAGGGTGTATGGCACTCAATGAGTTACTGGGGTACAGGACAACTAAGAGTAGCATTGTGCCTGCTAATGACAAACTTGACTCAAGCCAAATGGGTATTCAGATATTGACACATTCAGAGGTGGAAGGAAAGTCAAAAGCTTCTCGACACATATAATAGGAATATGCAATGTGGGAAGCACTTTCTTAAGTCTAATTGGTTAGAACCATGAAAAATGCTGTACTGAAACAAAATACTTTGTCAGAGAGGAATGCAAAAAACCATTATCTTCAACCATAAAGAAAAGGAAGCTTCAGTGGTTTCATTCACCAAATTCCGAAGTACTCAGAAATTTAAGAATAAAATCGAACTCTCTTTTCTGAAGTAGAAAACATTATGGAAATTGGGGTTGGGGGGCACTGATCTAGGTCCAAATGCCTACTCAGATCTTACTACTTTCATATGGGAATGTGCAGAGAGGTTTATACTGAAATTACAACTGAACAACAATCTCTAAGAATGTTAAGAAGATGGATTAAATCAGGGACATTTTCTCCTCACAAATCTCAAATATTATTAACATGTTGAACTGAAGGAAGGAAACAGATTGCCAGTATATTAAGAATATGATACTATGTATTAGGTGATGATTAATGTACCTGCACAGCTTTAACTTATGTACACCATTATCTCCAGCATCTCATAGGCAAAGAGAAGAATATTGTGTTATCATATGGGCAATTTTTCACCCTGAGGAATGCTGTCTCCCTCACTGCTGAACATTAGGGATGTGAAATTCATTTAAAAAATGGTTCAAAAGTCATTACAAAACTGGGGGGGGGGTGCTGGAATTTCATTTCTAAAGTGTTTTTAAAGAATTATTAGTGAAAAAGTTATTTATTTATTTATTTACTTTGCTTCCAGACCGCCTCTCTCAGCCCGAAGGCGACTCGATGCGGTGTACAAATAGCAGGAACTGCTTAAGACAAACAAATCAACAGTTATCAATACAATTTCAACATATACAATTTAACATTTAACGTTAAAAACACAATATCAGCGTCTCATTATTAAGTCGATTTCCAGTTGCATCGTCGTCGTTCCTTAGGTCTCTATTTGATAATCATACTTCATTTGCAAATGCCCGGTCAAATAGCCAGGTCTTGACCTTCCTCCGAAATGTCAGGAGGGAGGGGGCTAATCTGATATCATTTGGAAGGGCGTTCCAAAGCCGAGGAGCCACCACTGAAAAGGCCCTGTCTCTCGTCCCCACCAAGTGCGCCAGCAAAGCAGGCGGGACCGAGAGCAGGGCCTCTCCGGATGATCTTAACCATCTTGAAGGTTCATAAAAGAGATGTGTTCGGACATGTAAGTTGGACCAGAACCGTTAAGGGCTTTAAAGGCTAAAGCCAGCACTTTGAATTGTGCCCGGTAGCAAATTGGTAGCCAGTGGAGCTGGTGCAACAGAGGTGTTGTACGCTCCCTGAGTGCCGCTCCTGTTATCAATCTGGCTGCTGTCCGTTGGACCAGTTGAAGCTTCTGAACAGTCTTCAAAGGCAGTCCCACGTAGAGTGCGTTGCAGTAATCTATACGGGATGTAACCAGAGCGTGGACTACCATGGCCAAGTCAGACTTCCCAAGGTACGGGCGCAGTTGGCGCACAAGTTTTAACTGTGCAAATGCTCCCCTGGTCACCGCCGAAACCTGGGGCTCCAGGCTCAGCGATGAGTCCAGCATCACACCCAAACTGTGAACCTGTGTCTTCAGGGGGAGTGTAACCCCATCCAACACAGGCTGTAACCCTATGCCCTGTTCGGCCTTTGCCTCTGTCTTGTCTGGATTCAATTTCAATTTGTTCGCCCTCATCCAGTCCGACACAGCGGCCAAGCACCGATTCAGGACCAAAACAGCCTCCTTAGTAGCAGGTGGGAAGGAGTGACAGAGTTGGACGTCATCTGCGTACAGAAAACACCGCACCCCGAAACTCCGGATGATCTCCCCCAGCGGCTTCATGTAGATGTTAAACAACATGGGAGATAGTATTGAGCGCTGAGGAACCCCACAAGACAATGGTTGAGGGGTTGAACAGGTATCTCCCAGTAACACCTTCTGAGATCGGCCGTCAGCTAACTGTCCTTGTGAGAAGCAGATCAAGCAGACTACTTTCAAATAAGGAATAAAACAGAAAATAAATAAAGGAGAAAGAAAGGAGCACTGGTAAGTTCCTGGGGTAAATTTGTTGTTTAGATTCTAGTATTGCTTTAGGTCTTTGTTAGCAGCTGCAAAGCAGTTGTTTTCCCTTCAAGTTGCCTTAAGCACATTCCTTGAAGGGGCGGGGCTTGCTACAGCAGCTCCCAGCTGACTCACATCCTGCCAGGTGGGAGGAGTTAGCCTAGTTTCTGTTTTTTAAATCAGTCAGCTAACTGTCCTTGTGAGAAGCAGATCAAGCAGACTACTTTCAAATCTGTATCTGTATACCTTTATAAAATGGAATGTTTGTATGTGTGTATGTATGTGTGTGTGTGTGTATGGGGAGGCGGAAGGGCGGATATGTGGCAGCTATTTGCATAAAGTCCTTTGATTGGACAGCTTCGCCACTCCAAAATTCTAAGGCACCAGACAGAGGGCATTGATAGCCACTGATTAGCCAGCATCCCAGAATCCAGGCCTCTACATTCAAACAACAGGATTTCTTCCCACTGAGGGGAAAAAGCCAGCAACCCAGAATCAGGCCTCTACATTCAAACAACAGGATTTCTTCCCACGGAGGGAAAAAGCCAGCAACCCAGAATCAGGCCTCTACATTCAAACAACAGGATTTCTTCCCACTGAGGGGAAAAAGCCAGCAACCCAGAATCAGGCCTCTACATTCAAACAACAGGATTTCTTCCCACTGAGGGGAAAAATGCACCATCAACATTCCCTCCCCACTTGGCTCTGTGAAAACAAAATGGATTCTTGTTTTCTCTTCCCCCTCAGCTTTTAGAAAACGGCTGCCTGCCATGCACCCTTTTAAAGTTACCAATAGCAGGCCATAACATTACAGGCCCCAAAATAGAGTTTAGGGCAGGATGGCCGACGAATGATGGGATTTGCATCCCAATTCACTTCCCAGAAAACATTGTAGCCCCTACAAATCCCCTTCTCCCAGATAGGCCCAAAAGGGCATCCATCTTCCCTCTTCAACACAGTGTCAGAGAAAGGCAGCTTCTGACAGGATCTTTAGAACAGGCACTGTCACTCTACAAGGTAAGGCCCTACTTCACTCAAAAGACACAAGAGAAAACAATAAATACCTTTCTCTAATGCCTTTTAATGCTTATATAAATAATTCTGGCCCAAAGCCCCTCACCCAGCCTCATTGGACCTTACTGCTAATTCCATGCAGGCCTTTTCCATTTTTTTCCTCCTTTCTGTTTTACACCGGTATACTTTCACAGGCCAGGGCGGATATGTGGCAGCCACTTTCATAGGCCACAGCGACCAGCGCGGGTGATGGACCTGCACCAAACTTGGTACACATAACCCCCCTATGACATGACCCACGTATTATGGGATTTGTAGTACTTTCCAAGACTTTGGTTCCCACAGACCACTGAGGCCACCAAAAGGACCAATACAGACCACACTCAGCACACACAGCCCCCATGACCCACTCTACGTCCTGGTGCAGTTCGGAGGAGGGTGGGCCATGGATGATGGGACTTGAAGTGCCTCTACTCACTTCCCAAGTCCGCTGCAACCCTCATCCAATCACTGATCGAGACCAAACTTGCCATACATAACCCCCATGACTGCCTTCACGTCCTGGTGAGGTTTGGGGGAGGACTGAAAATGGATGATGGGATTTGTAGTACTTTTACACCCCTCTGTTCCCACAGACCACTGTGGCCCCCAACAAACACCGAGAAAGTCCACACTTGGCACACAGAGCCCCAGTGACCCACTCTACAGCCTACTGAAGTTTGGAGGGGACAGAACATGGATGATGGGACTTGCAGTACCTTCCCCTCACTTCCCAATCCTGCTACAAACCTAATCCAATGACTGATCAACACCAAATCTGGCACACAGAGCCCTCATGACCCACTCTACAGCCTGGTGCAGTTTACTGTGAGACGGACCACAGATGATGGGACTTGAAATACCTTCACTCACTTCCGAAAAACAATGCATCCCTCATCCATTCACCAATACAGACCAAACTTAGCACACAGAGCCCCCATGACCCAATCTACATCCTACTACACTTTGGGGGGGACGGGACACACAGAGGTGATGGGACTTGCACTACCTTCAGTAATTTCATGATACCACTGCAACTCCCAATAATGATGGATCAAGACTAAACTTGGCACACAGAGCCCCCATGACCCACTCTACATCCTGCTGCACTTCTCAAATGACCCGGGCAGGGCCGGGTCCCCAAGCTAGTAAGGAATAAAACAGAAAATAAATAAAGGAGAAAGAAAGGAGCACTGGTAAGTTCCTGGGGTAAATTTGTTGTTTAGATTCTAGTATTGCTTTAGGTCTTTGTTAGCAGCTGCAAAAGCAGTTGTTTTTCCCTTCCAAGTTGCCTTAAGATAGAGCATAAACTTGTAACAATTCGGAAAAGAAATATCCAAAGACTTGTAAAAAATTAAATTAAGTAAATTAAGACCACAACAAAACAGTTAATCTACAAAAAAACCCCCATATTAATAAGAAATGGAGGTAGTCAGCCAGCAGTGGGAGGGGGGGGGTTCCCAGTGTTTTGCATCGAGTGTCACATGTATGACTATCTGCCTGCCGGGCAGAAGTCTTGGGTGTGCGTTCGCTGCAGTGAGCTCCTGGCTCTCAGGGAATGTGTTTCTTCCCTTGAAGCCAAGGTAGCAGACCTGGAGAAGCACAGAGAGGAAGTGAGGCTGGAGGATAAGATCTCCAGAGATGCAATAGGAGCATCCCACTCCGTTCAGAGCAGCCCTCCAGCTGCCTTGGAAAATGGGGGTCTTGGGCAGGGAGAACATCAGTCTGAGGAAGAGGGACTGGCTCCCTCAGTTGGGACCCCTTCCTCAGAGGCTGTGCCCATATCTTTGTGCACCGAAGATACTTCTCGACGGGTGGTAGGAGGTGGGCTTCTTGTAGTAGGCGATTCGATTGTCCGGAACATAGAAAGCTGGGTTTGTGATGGACGTGATGACCGCATGGTAAATTGCCTGCCGGGTGCAAAGGTCGCGGACATTACGAGGCATCTAGATAGGCTGGTAGATAGTGCTGGGGTGGAGCCAGTGGTCGTGGTACACGTTGGTACCAATGACATTGGGAAGGCTAAGCGGATGGTCCTGGAAGCCAAATTTAGGTTGCTAGGTAGAAGATTAAGGTCCAGGACCTCAAAGGTAGCATTCTCGGAAATGCTACCTGTTCCACGCAGGGACAGCCAGACAGGCAGAGTTCAGGAGCTTCAATGCGTGGATGAGGCAGTGGTGTCGAGAGGAAGGTTTTAGATTTGTTAGGAACTGGGGAACATTTTCAGGAAAGCCAGACCTGTACAAAAGGGACGGGTTACACTTGAACGAAAATGGAACCAGACTGCTGGCGACTAATATTAAAAAGATTTCAGAGCAGCTTTTAAACTGATTCCTAGGGAAAAGTCGACAGGAGCTGGGCAGCTTCCGGTTCGAGACGGTGAAATGCCAAGTATGGAGGACGAAATCCATAACAAATGGCTGAGTCAACAGAAAAGATAGATAGTAGTAGTCGAGAGGTAGGACATGGTAGGCCTTCTACAAATTCTCACAAACAGCCAAAGTTGAAAGTACACCAGAGAAATAAATATAAATGTCTGTACGCAAACGCTAGAAGCCTTCGAACAAAAATAGGGGAGTTGGAATATTTGGCAAAAGAAATAAATATTGATATTATTGGCATAACAGAAACCTGGTGGACGGAGGAAAACAAATGGGACACAAAGATTCCAGGTTATAAACTGTACAGGAAAGACAGGAGAGGGAAAAATGGTGGCGGTGTGGCCCTGTACATAAATGAAGAGCTAGAATCTCATGAATTAGAACTTCAAGAAATTTCAAACTCACCTACAGAAACATTGTGGATAAAAGTCCCAGGACAAAAAACTAATCTAGCACTAGGGATCTGCTATCGCCCTCCCAACCAAACTCCAGAGGCAGACTGCTATCTGGAAAATGAAGTTAAACAGGCCTCAAAAAGAAATACATTAGTCATAATGGGGACTTCAACTATCCCCAAATAGATTGGCCAAATTCTTGTTCTACGCATGAAAGAGAGACAAGGTTCCTCGACATGCTAGCTGATTATTCCCTTGAGCAGATGGTCATGGAACCAACCAGGGGAAAGGGGATCCTGGACTTGGTGCTAACTAATGAACAAGATCTCGTTCAAGATGTCCTTGTAGCTGAGCCCATAGGTACCAGTGACCATAACACAATAACCTTCAACGTAAGTTTGGATAGCAAACTGTCAGTGAAAACTAACACAGAGACATTAAACTTTCACAAAGGGAATTTCACCAAAATGAGAAAAATTGTAAAGAACAAACTAAAAGGAGCAGTAAAAAAATCAAATCCCTCAAAATGCTTGGAAACTGTTTAAAAATACCTTAAAACAGGCCGAACTAAAATGCATTCAATAAAAAGAAAGAGGCATGGAAAGTCCAAAAGGACACCAGTATGGCTTACAAATGAAGTAAAAGATGTGATTGGAAAGAAGAAAAACTCATTTAAGAAATGGAAGGCTCTTCCTACTGAGGAGAACAGAAAGGAACACAAGCTCTGGCAAACTAAATGCAAAGCAACAGTCAGGAAAGCCAAGAGAGATTTTGAGGCACACATAGCAAAGAATATAAAAAACAACAACAAAAACTTCTTTAAGTACATCAGAAGCAGGAACCCAACTAGAAAAGCAGTTGGGCCACTCGACGACAATGGTCAGAAAGGGAAAATCAGCGAAGACAAGGAGATTGCTGAGCGGCTAAATGACTTCTTTGCCTCCGTTTTCACACAGGAGGACAGACAACATATGCCTGCAGCTGAGTCAGTTTTTCAGGGAGGGAATTAAATGAATTAAACCAGATAGAGATAAACAAGAAAGATGTTCTCACATGCCTTACTAAACTAAATGTCAACAAATCACCAGGGCCAGATGGCATCCACCCCAGAGTTCTTAAGGAACTCAAGTGTGAAATTGCTGAAATTCTAGCCAATATATATAACCTTTCTCTAAGATCAGGCACTGTACCCGAGGACTGGAGGGAGGCAAATGTAACTCCGATCTTCAAGAAAGGATCAGGGGTGATCCAGGAAATTATAGGCCAGTTAGTCTAACCTCAGTTCCAGGCAAAGTGATGAAAACCATTATTAAAGAAAAAAAATTACCAAGCACATAGAAGAACAGGCATTGCTGAAGGGAAATCAACATGGTTTCTGCAAAGGCAAATCATGTCTTACTAACTTGTTAGAATTATATGAGGGTGTAAATAAACACATAGATAAAGGGGACCCAATTGATATTGTTTACCTTGACTTTCAAAAGGCTTTTGACAAAGTCCCTCACCAAAGGCTCCTAAATAAGCTCTTCAGCCATGGAATCAGGGGACAGGTCTTGTCCTGGATTGGAACCTGGCTAAACTGTAGGAAACAAAGGTGTGGTAATAAACGGACATTTCTCTGGGTGGAAAGAGGTGAGAAGTGGTTCAGTTTTGGGTCCGCTACTTTTTAATTTATTCATTAATGATCTGGATGTAGGAGTGAATTCTGAGGTAGCAAAGTTTACAGACGACACTAAATTGTTCAGGGTAGTTAAAAATGAAACTGATTGTAAAGAGCTCCAGAAAGATCTCTCAAAATTGAGTGAATGGGCAACAAAGTGGCAAATGCATTTTAACCTAAACAAGTGTAAAGTCATGCACATCGGGGCAAAGAACCCCAACTACACCTACCAATTGATGGGGTCAAAGCTTTCCGAGACAAACCAGGAAAGGGATCTTGGGGTCTTGGTGGACAGCTCAATGAAGATGTCAACCCAGTGCGCAGCAGCAGTGAAAAAAGCAAATTCTATGCTAGGCATGATCAGAAAGGGAATCGAAAATAGGTCAGCAAATGTTGTATTACCTCTCTACAAATCTATGGTAAGGCCACATTTGGAGTACTGTGTACAATTCTGGTCTCCGCACCTTAAGAAGGATATAACGGAACTGGAAAAGGTACAGAAAGGGCAACAAGAATGATCCAAGGGATGGAGCGGCTCCCTTATGAAACCAGGTTGCAATGCCTTGGTCTTTTCAGCCTTGAAAGACGGCGTTTAAGAGGTGACTTGATCGAAGTGTATAAAATCATGCATGGGATAGAAAAGGGTGAATAAAGAAAAATTATTTTCTTTGTCACAAAACACTAGGACTAGAGGGCACTCCTGAAGCTCCAAGGTAGGAAAATTAGGACTAATAAAGGGAAATATTTCTTCACCCAGAGGGTCATTGGGTTATGGAACTCACTTCTAGAAGAGGTTGTGACAGCTGTCAGCCTGAACAACTTCAAGGCAGGATTAGACAGATTCATGGATACCAAGTGTATCGGTAGTTACTGAAAAGGACATTCAAGTGCCACCTCGGAGTTGGTTGAGGTAGGCAGGATTTCCCTGGGTACTGGTTGTGGGGGGTCGGGAGCAGGTCAGGGTTTTGCCCTCCCTTCTGCTCGAGATCCCCGTGTACAACTGGTGGGCCACTGTGTGATACAGAATGCTGGACTAGATGGGCTGAGGTCCGATTCAGCATGGCTCTTCTTATGTTCTTATGTCCAGGAAGGACCGGAGCCACTGCAGAACAGTACCTCCAAGGCCCATCTCTGCAAGGCGTCCCAGAAGGATACTGTGGTCAATGGTATCAAAGGCCGCTGAGAGGTCCAGCAGAACCAACAGGGACACACTTCCCCTGTCCAGCTCCTGGCGTAGATCATCCACTAAGGCAACCAAGGCTGTCTCGGTACCATGCCCCGGCCAAAAACCAGACTGTGCCGGATCCAGATATTCCGTGTCTTCCAAGAATACTTGGAGTTGTGAGGCAACCACACGTTCCAAGACTTTGCCCAAAAGGGAAGATTGGAAACAGGTCGATAGTTGACGAATTGAGTGGGGTCAGTAATGGTTTCTTCAACAGCGGTTTTATAACAGCTTGTTTTAAGCTCGCTGGAATGTTGCCTTCCCGAAGGGAGGCATTAACCACCACCTTTACCCACTTGGCCAATCCCCCTCTAGCGTCCTTTAGCATGTGGTCGCTCTCATCCCTCCGAGTATCTTGTCCACATCCTCGGGTTTCACCTATTGAAATTGATCCATCAAAACTTGACAAGCAGGTGCTCCAGCTACATTCTCAGAGACTGCCGTTAACATGGTGTCCAAACCAGAATGGATCAAAACGACTTTGTCCGCAAAAAAACGAGCAAATGCTTCACAGTGGGCTGCCGAGTTGTCAGGGCTCCCATCCTGAACGGTGGGATGCAATAGGCCTCTGACAACTCGAAACAGCTCCGCCGGACGGTTCTTTGCAGACGCAATATTGGCTGCCAGAAAAGATTTCTGTGCAGCCTTTATTGCCGCGCCATATGCCCTTAGAGAGGCATCAAGGCGTGTTCGATTTGGCTCGCTCGGATCTGAATGCCACATGCTCTCTAGGTCCCTCTTCCTTCGCTTCATCACTACCAACTTCTCATTGAACCAAGGAGCGGGTTTAGCTCGGCTACTTGAGAGGGGCCGTTCCGGAGCAATCGTGTCTATTGCCCTAGTCATCTCCCCATTCCAGAGAGTGACCAGAGCATCAACAGGATCACCAACCGAGGTGGCGGGAAATTCCCCAAGAGCCGTCCATCCGGATCCATAAGCCTCCTGGGGCGGACCATCTTAATGGGTCCTCCACCCTTGCGGAGGTTAGAGGATGCAGTGAGTCTAAACCTGATCAGGTGATGGTCGGTCCATGGCAACGGAGCGATGGTCAGCTCCTCCACACTGCCACCATTCTCCCATCCCTGACAGAAAACCAAATCTAAAGTGTGGCCAGCACAGTGGGTAAGGCCAGATACCTGTTGGGACAGCCTCATGGTTGCCATGGAAGACATGAAGTCCTGAGCCGCTCCTGAAAGGGTGGACTCCGCGTGGACATTGAAGTCCCCCAGCACAATGAGCCGTTGGGACTCCAATACCAGGCTCGAGACCACCCCGGATAACTCAGGTAGGGAGACTGTAGTGCAGCGGGGTGGACGGTACACTAACAGAATCCCTATTATGTCCCGGTCACCTACCCTCAGGTGGACACATTCGAAATTGGTTGACTGAGGAATGGGGCACCTGGTCAGGGGGATGGAATCTTTATAGACCACCGCAACCCCACCTCCCCGTCCTCCGGATCTTGGCTGGTGCTGCATGGAGAAGCCTGGTGGACAAAGCTGGGTCAGATTTACGCCTCCAGCCTCATCCAACCAGGTCTCCGTTATGCACGCCAAATCTGCCCGTTCTTCCAGGATTAAGTTGTTACTATACTGAGAGTAACAAAATTTGGTTACTATTTCATTATAGTAATTGAGCATAATTGAGCATAATTAAATTATTATAATTGGGGAATCTTCATGGGGCCTTTTCTCCCTGATTTTAGAGCTTTTAGCCCACCAAATTACAGAACGTTTCCGTGGATTTTTGGAGAATTTTCAATTGGTTATACACTACATTTTAAATAATAATGAAAATATGTTCCTTGTTTGAAAGTATTATTTCTTGTTTACTTGTGTAATCCTGACTCTGAAAGTAGTGATTCTATACTGGGAACCTTGTTCTTGTGCAAAAAAAACTTTGTTACATGAAGGATGACGATGTTAAATTGGTGGACTAGATAGCAAAATGTACTATAACACAATGTACTCATGCAAAGACAAAGTTTTTGCAGTTTAATAAACTTTTGGCATGATTTATGATAAAAGCAGTTAGAAAATGACATTTATAACCTAGGAACAAAAACCATAGAGTAGAAACCATCAAAGCACCCCCAATAGATGACCATCCAGCCTTTGAATAATAATAACAACAACAACAATAACAATAAAGAAAACATGTTCCTAGTTTGAAAATGTTATTCCCGGTTTAATTGTGTAGTCCGTACTTTGAAAGTAGTAATTCTATTTCAAGAACTTTATTTTTGTGTCAAAAACTTTGTTAAATGAGTAAATGATGATATTAAGTTGGTAGACTGGATACACTGCAGCAAAATGTGCTATAGCATGATGTCTCTCATGTAAAGACAAAGCTTGTATTATTGGTTGTTGGTTTTGATTATTATTATTGGCTGTTTTGTTTTGTTTTAGACAATTGTTATTTTTTAAAATGTTTTAACTGTGTTGATCGGACTTGGCCCCATGTAAGCCACCCTGAGTCCCTTCGGAGAGATGGAGGCAGGGTACAAAAATAAAGTTGTTGTTATTGCAGTTTAATGAACTTAATAAACCAACTTTTTATGATAGAACCAATTAGGAAATGAAATTTATAACAGGAATAAAAATCATGGTGTAGAATATTAACTAATTTATTGAAACTCTGGCTGGCTAAAGAGGGGAGGGGCAGATTTCTCTGATCTGAGCACTGCATTCTCTTAAACGTAGATTAAGGCAGGGATTTTAGAATTATCTATCTAGCATAGGGCTCCTCCCTTCCCAAACTGCATTTTTCAGAGTTCTGTGTTGTTCTCAGCAAACACTGCTCCCTCTTTTCCTGCTCCTAATGGTGAGGCTCCATCAATTTACAGAGGAATGACAAAGCTCTAAGGCAGACTTTTTGGCTGAGCTGTGCATTGCTTCCTTGTGCTGAATATGAAACTGACTTTGGAAACCTTCTGAAATTTTCAAAACTAAAACAAAAAAGTATGGGGTAAGCTTCGATTCTTAAATTTTTGGCATGGGCATGGCCACGTGTCAAATATCACCTCGTAAGTACAAATGTAACAAATTTGATCTGAATTACGAGGACCAATGAAAAAATGCACACTCCTACTGAACACTCCTGACTGTGTGCTTGATGTGTTTCTTTACTTCCTTTTTGTAACTGCCTATCTGTAGTAACTAAAACAGTCTATTGTTTTGCACAAAATATTAGGAAATTGTGGTGCTTACAGTTTTCCTTGAGCTTTACCTGATAAATCAAACATTGTTTTGTTGACAGTATCACATATAGAATGTAAAGATAGAGGCAGCCGTTATCATTGAATGAAGAGTACCATTTGCCTCAGTCAGGGCTGGCTCTCCCATTATGAGCAAGGAGGCCTCTCATCAGCAAAAAATAGTGTCCTCAGCTGGTGGCCCTGTAAATGAACTGAAAAGTGTCTCTACCTACCCCGGTGCTGCTACGGGTTAAATGCTTGTGCCAGCAGGACTGAAGACCAACAGGTCGCAAGTTCGAATCTGGGGAGAGTGCGAATGAGCTTCCACTGTCAGCTCCAGCTCCCCATACGGGGACATGAGACAAGCCTCCCACAAGGATTGTAAAACATCAAAAACATTTGGGTGTTCCCTTGTCAATTTCCTTTCAGAGGGTCAAAGCAATGTTCAGTTTACAAGTCACTCCTGACATGAAAAAAAGTATCAAGCAGGCAAGCAAGGATTTCTGGAGCAATATAAAAGTTCCCAGAGTCTTCTATATCAATTTTGACAATTCCACCCTGTGATGGCCCTACTCCTCTCTGGCATTATATGTGAAAGCCAGGAAAGGCTAACTGGGCAATCTTGTCCCATGAGGGACCTCTGTGATGGTCCCCAAGGCCATGAATTTGGGTAGAGTGGTCAAGGAAATTATTTATGCCACCATGGCATGATTAAACGACACTGCAATCAAGACTGTAAAATTGTGGGGAAGGAAAACATTTTTATTCAAATGACTTTTAACAGAGTAAAGAACTGGACCAAAAACTAACAAAATGAATTTCTATATGGATAAATGTAAAGTACTATATCTAGGTACTATATCAATGTAAGGTACTATGTTGGCACTGTGTTGCAGCAGCAGATAAACCAAAACAAATAAAAGCAAACAAAAACAAAACAGAAGTCTCCAATACGGTTCTGTATTCATAAACAGGAGCATAGAGTCCCTATCAAGGGAAGTAGTAATATCATTCTGCTGCCTGGAATCCCGGAGATCCATCCCGACATGCTTGTTCTGATCAGTTCCAATCAAGTCATCCAGATATCACTTTATTGCTTCAATTGGCCAAGGAAGAATGTCAGGGGAAAATTCCAGATACGACAGGCTCTCTTCTTACAATATTTGCATTTTATAGATGGTTGACCATTATAGGCATTGCTCTGATTGATACAAATTCTGATCCACTATCATATTGATTCAAAATACTTCAATTGTCATGTTTTACAACCCATGTTTGATGGAATGTGTATGGCAGGAAACTTAATAAATTTTTCACTGGAAGAAATCTTGAGTCTGTCTCTGTTGGAATTCTCACCCTTCTCCATTACTGAGGTCTTTCCAGGAGGGGAAATAGGTGTTGCCGGGGACAATGGTCAGTGATCACTATTGGGAGGAGTGGGCCTGGGATAATGTGATTCCCCTGATAGAACAATGAGAAGCAGTGCTTTGGTGGTGGACTTGGACCCCTTCTATGTATGGGATCCCTATATGATCGGTGTGACCTTTGATTGATGAGCTACATCTTGATCTTATTATCAGATGAGCAGGAAGTGTTCCCTGCCTCAGGGATTGAGCAAGGCATCAAAAGGTATCTATCTGAGCCCTGATCTCGGGGCTCCAGCTTTTTAGAGATATGTGTGACTAATAGCAACTCCATTCTTATTTGTTCAAACTTCACCTGAAATACTATGATGCCAGTCTTGGGCATCATAGTTCAATAAAGATATTGATAAGGTAGAATGACCAAGATTGAGAGTTAGAAGGTCTGGAAGCAAAGACTAGGGAGTAGAAAATTTTCATTTGAAGAAGAGTGAAAGGGTTTTAAATAGCCGTGTTTAAATATATGAGGTGATGACATGTAGATAATGAAGCTAACTTGCTCCATACAAGAACATAATCCAATCAAGTCAAGATACATAAAAAGAGATTTCACCTAAAAATTAAGAACCTCTTTACTGTAAGAACTGTTCAATAGTGGAATGAACTACCATGGAGGTAGGGAGATTTCTTTGTATTGTGATCACTTCAGGTTAGTAGTGTATTCATGCAAGTTCTTCTAGAGTGCTATGTCTTTCTTAAATTTCACACATTGTGGTTAATGTGTACAAAATCCTGAAACTGACTTTCCTGGCATTGAGGACTAGGTGATGGCAGCCATTTGCCTTTTGTCTTCAGACATACAATTATCTTGAGATGGCTTTGTCTGGAAATCCTACAATATGTTATCACATCGCACATTCCAAAAGAAACCTTATTATTTTCAATACCGTGATCAGTAGTCTTCCCAAAGGCATATAACATGACACTTTGAGAAAGGCTGCTTCTGCAACAGATAAACTCCTCAGTTTAATCCAACCAGCATCTTTGCATGCTTGTGTTGATTATCTGTATAGGCCAGTCAGCACTTTTGTCATGGAAGATTTGTTTCACATTCTTCTAGCATAGCAGGAGTCCCAATAAATGCTATATAACCTCTCAGCCAGTTTCTGCCCTAAAGCTCCCTAGGTGCTGTACAAAGAGTAAAACAACAGAAACCAAACAAAGTAATTCTTGCCCTGAGGTTTATAATTTGATAGATATGACATATAAGGAAGGGAGGTGATGGCAGGGAGGAGGGAAAGATGAAAATAGGCAAGTGGAGCTACCAACCATAGGTTTATGTTTAAGGCCAATGCTCCAAAATCTGCAATTAGCTAATTAATAGTATAATTCCTCAAATCACATGTACACTTTGTTTCTTTGTTTGGCTGAGGTGGTAGAATCCAAAGTATATTAGGGTAATAATGTTTTAGGGAAAATGGTTGAGTAATGGAATAATAACTAGACAGTAGAGGAAGAATGGTGGGCAGACACAGAGAAAAGGATAAAGAAAATATTTGGGAGGAATGTAAGGAAGGAAAAAGAATGAGGGAAAGAGAAGAGATGATAGTTAGGATAAGGGAAGGCTTGGATGGCAGAAATAATATGTATTATACTTTAGTTGAGGTCTCTTTCTTATGGCTGTTATATTTAATCAGTAAATAGATATGTGGATTTAATTTGTTAAAATTTTCTAGGCTGGTGGATTCTAAGTTTAACACATCCCACCTCATATGATGGCTTTGAACCAACATAGCTAAAGGTACTGCCTAGTATAAATAAGCAGACAGTGACATCTCAGCATATCAGGAAACTATTAGGCAGTGATTTCTAGTGGTTAGTCTTATAGAGAACCCCTAATATGTCATGTGCGCATGCGTATGTATGCATGTGATTCTTGATTGCCTGTTAATATATGCTGCTCCATGAATTTCATAGAGCTTTCTTAGCCAAGGAATAGTCAGTGGTTGTTTTGTTAGTTCCTTTTTCTGAAATATAGCCTAAAGCACCTGCAATTTCTGGAGGTCCACCATCCAATTACTAACCAGGCCTGGTCCAGCTCAGCTTCCAAGGTCAGTCAGGATCTGGTGCCTTTGGGGATTTAGGCCCATTTTGTTATGTCACAAACACTGTGTCTGTCATAAAGACAGCCACTGGTTATTTCCTAAGTCCAAACAAACCCACTAAAGCTGGGAAGCTAGCACAGGTCTTCTTAAACTTTTCCACTTGTAACCCCTTTTGGCCTGAGAAGTTTTTACGTGAACCTTGGTATATAAAATAGGTATAACTGTTGAATATTTTCTGATAACAAATCAGCATGTGCAAGGCTTGCTAAACAGGATGGTTTTCCTTTTTATGAAGTACAGGTGAAACATTTTCTACCATTGTCTCTAAACAGTGTTAGATATTAAAACAGCCACTAGGTCAGCGTTTCTCAACCTGGGGGTCGGGACCTCTGGGGGGGGGGTCACGAGGGAGTGTCAGAGGGGTCTCCAAAGTCCATCAGAAAACACAGTATTTTCTGTTGGTCATGGGGGTTGTGTGTGGGAAGTTTGGCCCAATTCTCTTGTTGATGGGCTTCAGAATGCTCTTTGATTGTTGGTGAACTATAAATCCCAGCAACTACAACTCACACATGTCAAGGTCTATTTTCCCCAAACTCCACCAATGTTCACATCTGGGCATATTGGGTATCTGTGCCAAGTTTGGTCCAGATCTATCATTGTCTGAGTCCACAGTGCTCTCTGGATATAGGTAAACTATAACTCCCAAACTCAATGCCCACCAGACCCTTCCAATTTTTACTGTTGGTCATGGGAGTTCTGTGTGCCAGGTCTGGTTCAATTCCATCATTGGTGGAGTTCAGAATGCTCTTTGATGCTAGGTGAACTATAAATCCCAGCAACTACAAGTCCCAAATGACAAAATCAACCCGCCCCCCAACCCCACCAGTAGTCAAATTTAGGTATTTATGGCAAATTTGGTCCAGTGAATGAAAATACATCTTGCATATTAGATATTTATATTACGGTTCATAACAGTAGCTAATTTACAGTTATGAAGTAGCAATGAAAATAATGTTGTGGTTGGGGGTCACTACAACATGAGGAACTGTATTAAGGGGTCGTGGCATTAAGAAGGTAGAGAACCACTGCACTAGGTGATGTTCAGAAAACATTTGCTGTTGTCATTTTTGGGGGACCCCAACATTGAGCTCAGGGGATCCCATTTGGGGTCAGGACCCACAGTTTAAGAAACCCCGAGCTAGGCAATATCAACAGTCCAATGTCAGAAATGCCAAATACAACAGTCCTTGGAAAACAGCAGAATATTTTTTTAAAAAAATATGGTCTTTATTAAGATTTTCAGAGATTTAAAAGTAACATGAAGTACATCATGTGACACATGGAATGGGGGGGAGGGTTACACGGGGGAGGAGAGGGTGGGGAAACACATAAGGGGAATTGGGGGGTAGGGAATGAAAGGGGTTGTATGGGGGGCGCTCAAGACAGACAAGGGGAGAGGAGAATAGCATTTGCTCAGTGTATTGTACAGCTTGTGACTTATTTTCATTCTTCATTTTCATAAAAACAGCAGAATATTCAAAAGTCATAAGTCATTTAATAACAAACCAAGAAGCAACAAAGTCAGGTCCTAGATCAAAAGCAACTGGGCATTGGACTCAAGCCAGATAAGGATGTTGCCCACATCAAGAATCACAGCACTGAGACCTTTATATCTCAGGATTTCAGCTGTTACTTGATTAACTAGCTAATCTAAGAGTCCTGGAAAGCCCTGCCTACTGCTAATGGGGCTCTGTAAGCACAGATATATTTTACCCTTTTGGAGCGTGCTCAGATGTGCCACCTTCAACTTCCTCTATAAGAGCTTGGACAAACTGCTGTGGAGTATTTTGTTCAGTATTTGGAGGGCTGATCTTTGGCAGTGGCTGAGCTAGGCAGAGCAGATTGCTGGGAACTCTTGGACTCCCATCTCCTCTCCTGGCCCTTCTAGCCTTGCAATCTGAGCTGGCCATGACAAGGCCAAAAGTTAATTCTGGAAGTTTCTGTTGAGACAAATAACAAGAAGCAAACATATACCATTTTTGCTAAGTATCATTTGATTGTGATATAGTATATAGCTGCAGTATATAGTATATTAACCTTTATGACTCATGTTATTGAGCTTGACATGTATTGGGTTGCAATGACATCCGTCTGCCATAGTGTGAAGGGCAGGGAAAAAACTAACCAGAGCAAATGGAAATATTAATGACCACATGGTCTAAGCAATAATTTGTACGAAGGCACATTTAGTGAATAAAATGCAATTTCTAAAAGACCGTTAAAAATGCCAGTTTCTCATGCCCATATCTTTCCTTTTGGAACCTCTAGTAAAGTTTTAATAGATTAGATTTTCTTCATATAAATTTAAGGTTTTTCTCTTCCTCTTTTTTCTGCTATATTTTAACAAGTCTGTTTGGTTCAGAAAAGGTGAAAATTAATTGTTAGGACCCACTATGCCAAACACTTGCAATGCTTTTTAGATGTTTTCTCAGGTGTCATGGAAATGTGCTTCCAACTCTGTTCAGTTAACTGGACTAGAAGGTCATCATGGCAATGAGACCAGTTTCTTCTCTTTGGGAAGAGAACAACCTCTATCAAAAACAAAGGAGTCTTCTATTGCTTCAGTGCTGTTATTTTGCTGTTCCTTGTGTTTTGCTTTATCTGGTTGTATAATAAGAATTAAGTTGAGAATGTTTCCTTTTTGAGATTTAATATGATGTTGAAGGCTTTCATGGCCAGAATCACTTGGTTGCTGTGAGTTTTCCAGGCTATATGACCATGTTCCAGAAGCATTCTCTCCTGACATTTTGCCCACATCTATGGAAGGCAGCCTCAGATGTTGAGAGGCCTGTTGGAAACCAGGCAAGTGAAGTTTATACGTACATTTTTATTTATTTATATCATATATATCTGTGGAATGTCCAGGGAGGGAGAAAGAACTCTTGTCTGCTTGAGGCAAGTGTGAATGTTGCAATTCGCCACCATGATTAGCATTTAATGGCCTTGCAGCTTCAAAGCCTGGTAGTTGCTGCCGGGGGAATCCTTTGTTGGTAGATGTTAGCTGGTGCCGAATGATTATTGTCTGGAATTTCCCTGGTTTTTGAGTGTTGCTCTTTATTTACTGTACTAATTTTAGAGTATTTTTTAAATAGTGGTAGCTAAATTTTGTTCATTTTTGTGGTTTCCTCCTTTCTGTTGAAATTGTTCCCATGCTTGTGGATTTCAATGGCTTCTCTGTGTAGAGTGGTCCAGCATTTCTGTGGAAGCCTGCCATAGATGTGGGCAAAACATCAGGAGAGAATGCTTCTGGAACATGGCCATACAGCCTGGGCAAAATTCAGGAGAACCCATCGATTTGGAACATGGGCCCTAATAGCCTGGAACCTTTCAATAATGTTTGATAAGCATGCTAGAAGTATGTTTTAGCTGATGCATTGATATTGGGCAGCAAAAACCACAAGAAAGGAGATACATTCTTGTTGCAGGTAATGTCAATGCTGTTGTTCCTTCTTTCTCTGACAGACTTCAGCAAAGGCACTCATGCAACCAAAGAGAAGCTAGGGGTGGGGTGGGGGGTGTCATTCCACTCCAAAGCTACTTACATCAGTGAATATTATTTTTAAAAATCCAGAAAGTCAAAATCTTACTCTTGGCACCATTACAATCAGACTACCTTAGCAAAATATGCAATATCCTGTGTAATATTGGGATTGGAACTGATGGAGCAATACTTGAATTCTCCATCAGAAAGCTTTAGTGTCTCTCCAAACCACAAATTCCAATGTTCCATAGGGTACAGCCATGGCAGTTAAAGTGGTATCATAGTACTATAACAGTGTAAGTGAAAAGCCCTCAGATTTGTTAAAAACAGAAGAAATGAAAAATTCAGAAAAGGAGGACAAAAGGAAGCACAAGCTCAGTAAGGGGAAAATAGTGTCAGTAACATGGAGTATATTAAAGCTATGCATGAACTTTAGGATGGGAAAGGCAGTTCCCAGGATGATTATATTACATTTTTTAAAATGCCCATTGTATTTCCCAAAAGAAATCACTTCTTCTTTTTCTCTTTTAAAAACGAAAAACATCAACCTTGTAATAAGGTTTACAATACTCTTGTGTCGATTCATTTATTTCCCAAGGCTCTAAAAGTGAGTTACAAAGCAATATCATGAAATTTTGAATATATTTAGACCCAGAGGTGGCTGGACATTCAGCAATCCAGGGACTGCAGACCATCTAAATGGTTTATAGAGGTTAGATTTTGTCCATTTCAGACAAGACTGTTGACTTTTTAAAAATTACTCATCACTCATGTATTAAATAATTCTATTTCTATTCTGTTTTATCATGTCACAAGACCCAAGTTATACATGTGGTTAAAAAATTACAGATAGAAACATCATATATTTTAAAAAACAAGTGATCCCATTGAAATTGGTGGAAAACCCAACAAGACATGGTATAAAGGGCACCTCCACTCCTTTAAGGTGGCAATATGTGCAGTGAAGAAAGCTCTCGTGTCTCTGGACTCACATCCAGCTGAGCAGTTTAACTCAGGTAACTTCCCCTCTGAACTCATTAGAACCTTCAGTAGCTCACTGTGATGCCTTTAACAACCATTTTGCAGATAAAATCTCTTGCATAAGAGCCGTCTTAGAAACTGTCATTGGAGTAGAAGCCAACAACGAGGTGTCCAGCAACTCTATGAGTGGGATTACTCTGGATCAGTTGCAATTGGTGATGACCGTTGATGTGGACAAGCTGCTGGGGTTTATAAGGAGGACAATCTGCTTTCTTCATCCCTGCCCCTCTTGACTTGTCACCGAGGGAGCAGATGCAATTGAATCTCAAATATAACAAATTATTAATGCATATCTCAGGAAGGGGAATTTTCATTCTTAATTAAAAGAAGCAGTAGTGAGACCACTGTTGAAAAAGCCATCCCTGGATCTCCTGGACCACAATAATTACAGACCAAGGCAAACCTTCCTTTTTTGGGCAAAGCTATTGAGAAGGCAGTTTTCCTCCAACTCCAGGCAGTCTTGGATGACTTTAAGAAGAAAATTTTGTTGAAATGTTGATGGCCAAAGGTGAACATTTGAAAATATATAGTATGTGCAAATGAGAGTGATATAACAGTGTATGAGCAGCTTATCAGCACAGTTCAGAGTCCTGTTCAACATATGCTCCATAGAAACATATAAATGAGTGTTTATTGCATAAATACAGTTGTCTCTTGTGTTACATTTATGTTTAACCATAAGATCCACTCATTTAAATGCTGTTGTGAAGAGATGAGCCAAGTTCATTGTGTACTTGGTGGACACTGAAGAAACCAAGACAGATAATGAATTGTGTTCTCTGGGATATGCAGCTATGGTAGCTTGAAAGTCACTTTATAATCCAAGGGTATTATCTAAGGCTACAAAATCCATAAGGGAAAATGAACGCAGCTCAATTAAGATGAAAGAACAAAAAGGAATAAAATTAATTTGATCTTTTGTGTGACAGATGAAATGCAGTTGAAAAGTTTTTTAAACATTAATGTCTCATTTTGCTTGCTTTTGACACATTAGGCACAATGGGTAAAATAATTAAAAACAGATTTATTGTTTTATGTCCTTCGTGGCACTGTGAGCATTGTTGTGGCGAGGAATGTTTTTAATTGTCCGATAAGAGCAAAATGACAAACTGTGTTAATTCAATATGGAGACTGCTAATTCAAACATACCACAGTACAGATATGAAAAATAAAATCTTCTGTTTAAGATATGCACAACCTACATAATGAATAGCACTGATAGTAAGATGGAGGCTTTAAAAAAGATTAAAGATATGCATGTGTGTATAATTTGACTCCTTAAAGGAGATTCATAATATTTCCTTGTTTAGATTATGCTATAATCCAATCAATGTCACTAGAACCTTAATCTGCAAGGACATCTGGTAAGCAAGAACAAGAATTAGTAATTTATAGTTACAAGGTTTATCCTTATTCATTAATTGAGGACCAATATCTCATTTGGCCCTTCCAGTCTTCATGTAAATGCGTGCCAAAGCAGTTTTTCATAACCTGCTTTGGTGCGCACACCTCTCCACAAAACCTGGGGTTTTCCATGTGGGGGGGGGGGGGTCTAGATGTCCTGCCAATAACTACCAGGAGAGCACCCAGACACCCCAACCCCCCTCAAAAGTCTTAAATTTTTTAAAAAGCATACCAGCCCACCATTACACTTCTCTAGAAATGACATGGCCAGGAGGCGAGATGGGGGAGGAGCTATTTTGCTAGCCCCTCCTAGCTTACTGGCATGTCATTTCTACATGTCAGGAGGCCTGTAGGAACAGTGTAATGGTGGCCCAGTAAGTTTGATTTTATTTTAAGGCTTTTTTGGGGGGTGCCATCTTGCTTCCAAATCTCCAGGCATTTGGAAGCCTGGAGAAGTGAGATGACCATGGGGACTGACCCCTAGGAGTACTCGGAAGTCAGTCTCCACAGGCCCCATACCCCATTTGACATAGACTTTTCAGAAAGGCCCAGGCCTAATGGGGCACCAAATGTACCCGTTTTGTCCTGAATTAATTCAGTTTTACCTGTTAAAAAAACCCCCAACAGACCTTGTATTTTTGGGGCTGTCTGGAAGGGCCCATAGTTTAACACTTGTCTTATATTGGATATTGCACTGCTTTTGAAGTTCTTTGTTAATTGTTTCTAGAGTGCGAATGAGATGGATAGAAGAAAAGTGTGTTTTGTCTCACAGGCCAGTATTTTGAAGCTTTCAGACATTAAGAATGGAAGTGAAAAATATATTTTATTTATTTGTGGTATTTGTATACCACCCTTCTCAACCTCAAAGATGACTCAGGGCGGTTCACAGTGTTGGCAACAATTCAATGCCAAGAATATGTAGTACTAAACAGACTCTCAAGAATAAAGCAATGCTGTGTCCGACTTTGTTTCTCAAGCCTGAAACTCAGGCCCCATCTACATTGCCAGATAAAATCTGGATTATCTGCTTTGAACTGGGTTATATTAGTCTACACTGCCATATAATTCAGTTCAAATTAGATAATCTGGATTTTATCTGGCAGTGTCGATGGGGCCTTGGATTCCCCAAAGCAAGAAACTGGAGTTCACAGCATCCTTTGTCCTTTGCAACCCCACACAATTCTCTGAAAGCTTCTAGCAAAAATGATAGGTGGTACTGCTGGAAACTACCTAGTAATATTAGAATTGTGATTTTAAGAAAGTAAAGGAGGACTTGTAGCTCTCCAGATGTGGACAGATTACTACCATCATACTTCATCGTTGGCCAGATCAAAAATTAGTTGGCAGTTTTGGGTTCCAGTAGGCCAGGGCTGTCCAACTTCTACCAGCCCAGGGGCCTGAATTCCGGTCACTGATGACCTGGGGGGCCGAAGGGTCTGCCCTCGGCCCCGCCCCGGCTCCGCCCCTGCCCTGCCCCTCCCCCGGCTCAATTTACTTACAATTCATAAGGGGCATCCATACAAACAAATATAATCTTTTACTAAGGGAAATGCAGGGAGGGATACATAAGGGGCATCCATACACAATTACATAATAATAACATAAAGGTTAGCCTACCTTCCCAAATGCGCAGGATCCAGGAGTAGCCGGACCACGAGCAGAGGCGACGACCGACCGAGGCAGCAGCCGAGAGGGTCCAAATTGCGTCTGCGTGGGCCGCAGGGATTAAGTAGCCAAGATTTCGGCAACAGGAGTATCGCGAGACTACGGAAGCCACACGGGATTTCGCTCTCAACGCAGGTGTGATCTCGTGTTGAGAGCGAAAATCCCATGTGGCTTCCGTGAGTCTCGCGATACTTGCTCGGAACCCGGAAGTGGGTAATTTTTAAAAATATTATTATTTAATTTATCTTTTCATTTTTATTTTTTATTAAAAAGCTTAGGGGGCCGCAGGGAAGGGGCCGGGCCGCCAGTTGGACAGCCCTGCAGTAGGCCAATCTATTTTGTGATGTTTACTTGTGTTCAGTTTCTTGTTAGAAAATACTCATTTTTCATGAGATACTAGCATTCTACCTCTTATATTGCTAAGGCCTCTGGAAAAATTATTGGTGTATCTACATTGCAGAATTAATGCAGTTTGGCACTACTTTAACTGCTATGGCTCAATGCTATGCAATCAGGGGAATTGCAGAGTGTACAGAATAAGCGCTGGTCACCATTTTTGTACAAATGTACAAAACCAGCCCTGCTCTGGGCCCCATCTACACTGACCATTTGATAAATTTTGAAGCTAGCTAAACAACAAATGCCCACAAAAGCATTTGAAAGAAAGCTCTTAATGTGCATCAGTGCTCTTCGGTTTGTGTAATCACCATCCAGGTCTCAAACTGCTTCCAGGATTTCCTATGTAATCATCTGCACAGTATAACCATTTTACTTAGTATCAGTTTGAAAGTGACTTAAGTGGTCAGTGTAGATGTGGCTTTGGTCTCCAGGAGTACTCCAAAATTGCAAATGTGTGTCTTACTAGAATTTAAGAGTTTAAATACTAAGTTTAGAATTAAACTCCACATTAAAAGAAGCAAGTTGAATTAACAATCCTACTGTGTCTATTTAATATCAATAACTTGAACTAAATTTTGACAAAGCAACAGAAGTTAGATTTCTGTGTCTGAAGTACAAAAAAGTGTAGAATTGTTTACAGTCAACTCAGAGCTTGGAAATATTACATTTTTGATCTACAGCTTCAAAAATTCCCCAGACAACATAGCTTTTGGCTGTAGGATTCTGGGAATTGAAGTCCAAAAATAGTCAACATTCCAGGGTTTGCTTCAACCTGTAGGCTATAGTGATTTCTACTGTATGCTGCTGGTGATTTGGGATGAGATACTGAAGATTTTTGTACAGATTCACTACTTTTCTTCCAATTGTTAATTAGAATTCAGAGAGGAATGCATCTCTTAAAAGGCACCAGCATCTAAGAAATTCATCAGAGTAGGGGGGATGAAAAACCCTACTCAGTATTATAATCTTTGGATGGAGACATGAATGTGCACTTTGCCCCTCCTGTTTCTTGCCTTGAATACATAGCAGTTCTTAGATTTGCTTCCATAAAATTATTTGGTTAAAAATAAGTTTAAATAAAGATAAAATTCCAGTAGTGAATTATCTCTTAGGCCCCTTCTACACTGCCATATAATACGGTTCAAAGCAGATAATCTGAATTTTATATGGCAATGTAGAAGAGGTCTTAGAAACTCTCTGATGATTAAGTTTCTGATTAAACCATATCTCTTGGGCTTTTGAAAATTTTATCTTTTCAAAACAGAATTGTTTTCTGATTCTCTCTGTCACACAACACTAGGACTAGGGGGCACTCCCTAAAGCTCCAAGGTAGGAAAGTTAGGACTAATAAAGGGAAATATTTCTTCACCCAGAGGGTCATTGGGTTATGGAACTCACTTCCAGAGGAGGTTGTGACAGCGGTCAGCCTGGACAGCTTCAAGGCAGGATTAGACAGATTCATGGATACCAAGGGAATCAGTAGCTACTGAAATGGACATCCAAGTGCCACCTCTGTGTTGATGGAGGCAGGCAGGATTTCCCCGGGTACTGGTTGTGGGGGTCGGGAGCAGGTGAGGGTTTTGCCCTCCTTTCTGCTAGAGATCCCTGTGTACAACTAGTGGGCCACTGTGTGACACAGAATGCTGGACTAGATGGGCTGAGGCCCGATTCAGCATGGCTCTTCTTATGTTCTTATGTTCTTATGTTCTTATGTTCTCTATTTTCTGCAATCGAATAGTTAATTCCATTCTTTTAGCTATACTTATTTTATGCATGGCATTTGGAATTTAGAAACATAAAAATATTTAGAGGAAGCATCCAGATGATTGGCATTTAAATTAAAAAACACTGAACATTAAAACAACAGAATACTAGATAAATGTAACTAGTTTTTTTCCAAATTCTGAGTTATGTGTATATAGCAACAAAGCAATTGAGTGAAAAATCTATTAAGTGACTTACTTACTGATATTATGGAAGGAACTGCACGTCTGCCACTAAAGCATCTTGCTCTTCCTAGAAGTGGGATGGTATGCTTACAATTTCCTGTAAAAATCAATCCCTTTATCTTTTTTAAAAGAGAAAAATCAAATTTCCCAGCTTAATTTGGAACTGATTTGGCAATTATGAGCATCAGTGGGGAGCTATAGGGCAAAAATGCACACACTATGTGCATCCTATGTTCAAGATTTCTTTATTAGCTCATAATTCTTTCCATATAAATGGAAAATGTGTCTGTTTTTCAGACATGTGGGTCACAATATAGGGGTTTGCGTAGAAAGCTATGAACCAGAAGAGTTCATTCACCATAATGCTGAGGCCTCTGTTGAGAAGACACAGCAAACAGGTCTCGAAGAGAAACAACAACGCAGAAAGAACTGCAACTTGAAAACAACATCACCCAAGGAGACTTTCTGCTGTGCTTTCTCCAACCAGACTTGCCTATCTCAGATTGGCCTTTATAGTCATCAGTGCACTTGTAAAAAGCATGGGATGAGTCCTTCCTAAGAATCTTTGTTCGCGAAATAATGCCAGAGAGAGGTTGCCACAGCAGCTGGCAAGAAAACTGCAGGGAGCTATTGACCATCATTGAAAGTCTTTGTTAAGAGGTCATGCAACTAGGGTGGGGAGGTGACAGTCATAATGGCCCCAATCCAACCCATTTTCCCTGTTCTGCTGAGCACAAGGGAAAGGGAATGATAGCACTAGCCAATATGGATAGCAGAGTTATCACTATCTGCTGTTTGAAAACTACTTTTTGTTCCAGGGAATAAGTTCAGTTTTTCTAGATTTGTTATTTTATTCTTTTGCTCAAACATCTGCAGTTCCAGATTTTAATGCTTGAGGTAATTTGCTGGGTGCTGGCAATCATGCCTTTAAGTTCATTAATTTGTGCTGATAACTCAGCATTTAAAGTTTCTTTTGGCTGTTTGGAAATTGCTCCTTTCTTCGTTTTTTCTTCGTCCTTCTTCATTGCCATTTTCTCCTCTTTGTCTTCTGCCCCCTGAGATAATAATTTAGCCATTGCTCTGTCAAGGCTTCTGTCTGAGGGTTTTGCTCTATATCTTAGTGAATATTATGTTAACTTTTGATTTTGTCCATTTTAGTTTTAAGTTTAATCTTATCATTAAAGCTGCATAAATCAAGTCAAATCTGTTTTACTAGACTGTTAAAAGCTGTTGAAAGCTGCTAGATAGTAGAGAACAAAAGCAAAAAATAAGTCCTATAACCTTCAAACATTAACTTTCTTCCAATTAAAAAGTTTCACTTTGATCCTTATTCCCCAATCCATAAAAAAAGTATTTTACTCACTGTGATCCCAGTAATAGTTTTAAGTTTAGATCATTATAGATTCTTTCCCCGCAAGCAAGTGAAATCAGCAGCCAGACATGAGAAATGTGACTCTGCCCTCCTTTCACATTGACTACTGTTGAGCCAGGCATCAACCATTTCGTATATTTCCATTTTATTTTTCTGCTAAAGTGTAGTATCTTACATTTGTCCTTGTTGAAATTCATGTTGTTAGTTTTGGCCCAGCTCTCTAATCTGTTAAGGTCATTTTGAATTCTGATCCTGTCCTCTGGAGTATTGGCTATCCCTTCTAATTTGGTGTCATTTGTTGTTAGTTAATACAACAGCTTGTAGGGCAGAGATGCTGGAGGTTAAAGTGGTAGAAGTTTTTCTAAATTACACATATGAATGTATATAGGAGTGTCCACAATGCCTAGGAGAACAATTAGTGCTTGCAAAGTAAAATTGGACTTGGTGAAGAAGGGCAAGCTCTCATAATAACAAGCCCATTAACGTTTGCATTAAAATTCAGTGTCTGATATTTTCCATGCACTGGAAAAGGTAATATGTGTTACTAATCCATTCAATAAACTAATAAAGATTGACAGTTTTTATTAAAACGAGTTCACATAAAATAAATACATTGGAAAACAAATTTACATAGAGACACAACACATTGTGTTGAGAAAATCTAAACTATCACCCAGGATTAGTTAGAATACATCCAGTCTGATTGAAAAATCCCAAAAATCTGGAACTTTCTGGACTTCTTGGTCAGTTTAAAGGTGGCTTTAGTATTTCCTTTATGAAGCTGAGAGCAGAGAATTCTGTAGTACTGTACCTCCCAACATTCTTCAATATTGACTATTCAGGCTATTAGGTGTTGCAGATCATCAGAAGACTTTGCATGGCTCAAACATAATTTGTACTGATACAGGTTGTCTTTTTCACATATAGTACAACATACAAGTAACTATGGACATAATCTTTTATTTGTTTCATTCTCAAAGAAAACAATGAATAATTTTAGCAATCTTCTAAAGACTATTAGCAGTGTGGAACTCGTGTAGTTTGGGACTAATTTTGTCCATAATGTGCATGTTTCATGTACAGCATTTTCTGCACACTAAGCATAATTTTTTGCAGGAACTAAGAAGTATTTTTTTCTGTGCAAAATATACTGTAGTTGGGACTTAATAAAATATGAGAAATATTTTTTCACAGAAAATAGCATTATTTGAATATATGTTTTCTTGTTCAAAATGTAAATGTAGAGAATAAGTCCTGAACTGTGAAAATATTCATCACTTCAGGATTCTCCTTGACAGTGCTTTCCAATGCTTCAGAATTCAAGTTCACAACTTACTGTGTAGTGCAATTGCTATTTGGGAAGTACATAGCATGGGAACCACAATGTTCTCTCCTTCCCCAGCTAATCACAAGCTAATGAGGTTAAACTTGGAGGTTAAATCCCATTGGCTAGTGAGCCAAATTGAAGTGGTCTGGCAGAGGCCTCACAATACAGATAAAAGTTATTTAGCCAATGGTTTCAATGTTCCCTTCCCTCTGGGGGAGGGCTGTAATGATCCTTACCCCAATAGGCCTGGCCGAAGCCTGAGGAGGTAGGCCTGAAAACCGTTGGGCCTCCATCTTGAGAGGGGATGTCAGCAAGGCATCCATGTTAAGAAGGTGTTTCTAGGAAAGGGGGAATGTTTAAGAACTCCTCAGGGTAGAAACAGAGCAGAAAATGAAAGGAGGGGAAAGTGTCTTTTAAAGAGGCAGTCTGAGAGTGCTGACAAAGAAGTCAGACAGGAATTTTAGAGCTCTCTTCTGGTTTAAAGAGAGAGGTTGGCTCAGTGACTGGAAATCTAACTAGAAAGGTCATAGGGAAAGAGTTCGTTAGATTGGTTAATCAGGCCTGAGGGATTTCAGTTTGCTAACTGTTATAGTTAGTGTGATTCACAGCTATTATAGGAATAATAGTGTGAGGGAAGTTTTAGACAGATACGTTTTGAAAGATAAACTATCTGGGCTAGTTTAGGAGTAACTATTCAGAGGGGAACTCTGGGAGTTAGATCCTGTGTTGTGTTTGAAGAAGATCTATTGTGACAAAGATTTAAGATAACTATTTTAAAGAAACCACCAAGATTTACCAAGATCTGTAACCATTACGCTTATGTGCCAGTTCTGTTACTAGTTTCAACAATAAACATTCTTTGTTCTCTTTGAAAAGTCAAGCCTCAAATTGTGCCTCATTCTGCCAAGAAGTCTCCAAGCCAGTTCCTGTAATTTAAAGGGGAAAATCACCACAGAACACCTCACAGCTAGTATATGCCTGGGAGCCAGGGAGACTTTGGGAAAGTGCATAAGGCAGCAGTGTTAGAGCTTAGCTCATTTTAGATCCTGAAGAAGAATATTAAAACCCTTATATTAATAAGGTTGGTGGCAGCAATATAATAGAAGAAAAGAAGAAGAACTTTTGGGTGTTTACTCCATTTAGTAATACACGCCTCAGTCCCCTCAGTCTATTCTAATATCATCCTTACACTGGTGGCTTAGCGACGGGATACTAAATAAGAACTCAGTCATATCATTTTACAGTGGTGGCAGTGGTGGGATTGAAATAGAAAAGGTCCACCCTGCCCTAATTAATGAAGGTTCTTATTTTACAAGGGCCAAACTGCAACAACTCAGCTTGCAGTGTGGTGTTCTTGAGCTCAATTGCATGTTTGCAGTGTCTTGTGCATTCTCACAACTCACAGTGAGTGGCATTCATTCTGAATCAGGAACATAGATTAGCAGTGTATTGGATGTTGATAACTTTAAGGGGGTCCCCTTACAGGAATCAAGATGTATGTGTCAATGATAGGTCGAGGCCTACCCATGGAGACAAGCAACTTTATGCCATTCCCTAGTGGTAGGGTAGTCTCAAGGGGAGGAGGGAGCGATGGGATACTTAGGTCCATGCAATTATTTTCCTATCATTCCAAGAGTTCTGGCAGTACGACAGTTTGGTAATCAGCTATCAACAGACGGGTTGATCAATTACTAGATATACACTTAAGTGCTTGGGCCAAACCTATTTATAACTGTTATCAAAAAATTAGTGGTCTTTTCCCCCAAAGAAGTGCATGTGTTCTGGTTTCTTTGTAGCACAGAAAAGACACACACTTGAATATGCAACCACTATTTTTCAACCATTAAAAAAGTTAATAGAGATATGCATGAAGCCAAAAATCTGCCTTTTTTATTTATGAAATTTGTGTTTTGATTCTAAAGTGTTTTGAAAAATTCATAAGGGGTCCAGTTCGTATCTATTATGAAGTTACAAAAAAATTCATTAGTGTTTCATTTAATTATTTAAAAACCTACAAGAGCTAATCAACCTATATCTGGTGGAAAAGGAGGTCCATTGGGCTTGGGGTAGCTCTTTTCCATCTGCCACTTAGCCTTAAACAAGCAGGCCCTATCCTGCGCTGAGGATGGTGTGAGCTGTGCACCCAAAGGAAGAGGTAAACTCACTGAGGGCTGCAAAGAGGCCCTGCAGCGAGACATGTGCCTGATGGGAGAAGAGGCCTGCCACAGATACAGGCGAAATGTCAGGAAAGAATGCTTCTTGAACATGGCCATATAGCCCGAAAAACCTACAACAACCCATTGATTCCAGCCATTGAAGCTTTCGACAATACATTGCATTGCATTATATCAGAAAAGACTTGCCTCCCCATTAGAAATTGATTTCATGGCAGATGACCCATTGGTTAATCCAAAGAAGATATTCTTCCACCTTTACACATCAAACTCAGGCTAATGAAAAACTTCAGGTAATGAACAAGCAAAGTGAAGCCTTAATTTATTCGCATCAGATTTTTCCATACATAAAGTTATGCAAAGATAAAAGAATGTGTTTTCATTGACCCATAAATCTGAGATGTGATGAAGGATAGCCACTTTGATGGTTTTCTACAGTGTGCAGAACATGTTGTGTGGGCAACCTTCAAGAATGTTGTTTGTACACTGTATACTGTACATGCTGGTTACAAACGTGCCCGTGACCACTTTCAAAAGTCTACAGACATTCAATGCGGGTGAAAACTAAACTTTTATTACAATAAAAATTATAAAAGTGATCCTTTAAAAAAGAATGTTATTTGTAAATTTCTAGGAAACTATAAAGCACCAGATTATGTCAAACAGGCTGAAAGTCTGCTTCAGGCATACAAATAAATGAAATACAACATGCTATTAAAATACATTTTCTTCATTCCCACTTGGACTTCTTTCCAGACAACCTGGGAGCTGTGAGTGATGAACTTGGTGAAAGTTTTCATCAGGACATTGGAGAAACAGAATCAAGACAAGTGGAATCCATCTCTGCCAGGTGACTATTGTTGGACTCTCATCTGCAAAGTGTCAGACAGTGATTACAAATGAAAATCTGTGACAAAACATTTTTAGTTTTGTTTTCTGATGCCACCATTACCATCATAGTGTATGCCGCTATGGACATATAACAATGCTTCTGATATATCGCCTTTTCCTGACAAACTGTACATGGTACAGACATGATAAATAAATACATAGTTGTGGTCAGCATATTAAAATCTACTTGGTTCACCCAAAATTGTGGAGGAAACAAATCATTCCTAAAAAAATTTGTTTACCAATGTAATATGAAGGGACATTACTTATGAAATGGGCAATGGAGCTACCCTAGCATGCTCAGATATAACCAGTATGCAACAAATTGCAAGTTAATTTCCACCTGATTGGGACAGGACTCCAACCATGAGCATCTGCTTGTTCATAGTCATTTTATCAGCAAACAATTATATAAATATGTTAAAGCAGTTCCAGGCAGTGTGCCTGATGTTGAACAGAGCCGCTCTACTGTTCCTTAGTTATCTGCTTCCACCTCGACATAGTAATGGTGTTTGAGGCTATCGCGACCTTGATTTAGACCTAAGGAAAGGGGTCTCATATAAATTGTTATTCACAGGAGAAATTTATGCAATGCCCAACTGAAGGGGAAGAGAAGGAAGTCTATGGATGCAGGGATTTCCTCGGACATGGAAAGATTGGACAAAATATGTGACTCTGAGCAGACAGGTGCTTATATCTTCACCTTCACCAGTACCCTAATTAGTCATGGCTACAGGATATTAAAAAGAATGAAGCATAATTATATTTCTATTTTTCTTTTCCCGGACCTTCTCCTGAGCCCCCAAAGTCAATTGGCATTAAGTCCAAAAGAGAATATCTTTCTACATAATAGTAAAAAGGAAACCTTACACATTTTCTTCTGCTTTCCCTCCTTCTCTTCATCCCCTTACTTATCTTCGCACTTGCCTTTGTATTCTGCAGCAGAGGGAAGGTCATCTATCCCACCTTACTTTTTTTTTATGCAATTCCACACACAGTTAATCACTCTCAACTCATTGTCAATTCTTCCATTCTGGACATCACTGTGTAACCTTTAAGTAGGAGTTGTACCAATTCCTTGATCTGCGGAATGTTAATTTTCAGCACACTAAAGCTACTAGGTTGGAGATAGCTTTAGAATAAAAGGCACATCTTTATCTTGTGGGAAAACATAAAGTATCTGTTGATCTACAGTGGCATAAGCAAGCCTGGATCTGAGACAGTAATTTGATCTGATCCAGACAATTCCAGATTTGATAACATTACTTTCCTTTTGAAGTAAAATTTCCAGAATTCCCCAGATTCCTAAAAAACAATTACTTTCCCAAGCTCTGATCTCTTTAAAATGCTAGTTTGCAAATGCTTGCACTTAAATCCTTTGTAGAAGATTTGCCTGTGGCTAAGAAATCTCAATATATACATACTGCTTATTAGGAAAATGATTTGCCAATTATTTCTTTTCACTGTAATCCCTTAACATGTCCCAGTGGAAACTTTGCTGGAATAAAACTTGGCCCAGAAGATTAATGGTGTCTTGACCCTGGTGCTAGAAAATGAAAAAGTGTAATTGGTGTGCAGTCATACCTCAATGATAATTGGTTCCAAGTATTATGATTAGTTGTTTTTGAAATCTGAGGAGACGATGCCTCTTAACAAATTGTAGCTAGGCTAATGAAGGATCTGATTGCTGAAATGAAGATTTGTTGTTAGATCAATGAGACCAGGATTTCACATTCACAAAGTCAAACTATTTTTCAGCATGTATTAACACCAGGACATCAAAAGGGTAGTCATGCTCCATGCAAAAGAAAAAGATTTTATTCATGCATTCATTTTACAAATTCACTTCTCTCCCTCACTATTTTGGCTAAAACAGAAAGAAGGAAATGCTAATGTATTAAAATCAAAGAGTTGCATACATCAGAGCTTGTGTTTGAAGATTACAGAATGATCAACATTGAATTGGATCACATGGATCTCAAAGACTGCGAATAGATTGAGAAGAATATTCCCATATTCCTGACATGTCTTCTTCTTTCAGGGTTTGCCCTATCCTTAGGCTAAATGAGATAGCGCCTTCAAGGCCATAGATGCTGAGTAGGCATGGTTTAGAACCCAAAAATGGCGATTCTTATATCAAATGGGGGGGGGGGGGGGTTAGATTAGTATATCAAAGACTTACAAAAAAATTTCCAAAAATTTCTGAAATGTAACTTAAGTACTAACGAAATTCGTTAGTAATTCGTATGCCAGAGCATGTGCATTCCAGATGGTTTTGGCCTACAACTCCCAGAAATCCTAACAGCTGGTAAATTGGCTGGGATTCCTGGGAGTTGTAGGCCAAAACTTAAATAAACCACACTGAATTCTAGATGGGACTCTCCAAATAGGAAGGAGGGAGGGAAGGAGGGAGGGAGGGGTGGGTATTCTATTCTTGGAAGCAGCAAAAAAGGAGGAGGAGCCCCTCGCTCCTCGCTGCCTCTCTCACCCCGATCCTGAGGGAGCGAGGGCCCAAGTTTGCCCAGGCTGAGAGGAAAAGGAAGAGGCCTGAGGCTGTGAGGAATGGTGGGAGTTGAAGTCCAAAACACGTACCTGGAGGGCTGCAGTTGGCCCCTGCGATGGGGCAAGGCAGAGCAACGGGGAAGAGAAGCATCTCAGAGAGCGCAGGGAGAGAGAGGAGGAGAAACGTGTGTGTGTGTGTGTGTGTGAGAAGCTGGCCCCTGCGATGGGGCTTGGCAGCAGAGCAACGGGGAAGAGAAGGAGGGGGGGAAGCATCTGAGAGAGCGCAGGGAGAGAGAGGAGGAGAAGCGCGCGCGCGTGCGTGTGTGTGTGAAGCTGGCCGTTGCGATGGGGCATGGCAGCAGAGCAACGGGGAAAAGAAGGAGGGGGGGAAAGCGTGGAGGACTACACTTTCCAGAATGCATTGCCTACCTAGCAGCAGCGTCACTTCCAGTTCCCCATAGATAGGCGGGAAAAAGAAGTAGCTGCATGAAGGCGGAAGGAAATGAGGGGGAGAAGACAGGGAGAAGTGAGTAGGTAGTACAATAATTAATTAATTAATAATTAAGAATTTATTACGATCCTAACGCAAATTGTTGGCCTCAAGGACCGTAAAAGGAAGTCTACTTCCGGGTTCGCGGCAGCGATCCGTAAAACCTCAAAAGTCCCATTACATACGAATCTCTTACGAATCCTTTTAATTTCCGTTTCATTTTTCTCATGCCTAATGCTGAGGGTCATGTGGTGTCGGTGGAGTTTCAGAAGACAGATTTTTATACACTAGGCATCCTTTCCACTCCAAAATTTCTTAAGCATGCTAGATAGAGGACATTGTCCTAACATCACTGCTGATGTAAAAGTCAACTTATATTCTGGTCAGCTTCTGTATACATGGAACTGGAAGTTCTGCCTTATCCTGCATTATTTCTGAAATCTGGTCTTAGTTGTTCATTCTGGGGACAGGGCCCTGAATTTTATTATTATTATTTTTAAAAAAAACAATCTTACAGAATTCAGAAGAACCTGAAAGCATGCTCATTTTGTGGAATTCTAGTTAAAAGTTGTTTATTATCTGTCTATATTCATTGGAAGCTTTCTGAAAGTATACATCCAGGGCCCCTCTATTTAGTGATGATCTGCATTGTAAGGTCTTATTTCAAAAATATTTTCATCTTTGTGGACTCCTCTGATTTATGTTGTTTTTTCCACAAAGTTCATCATTCAGACCTAAAAGTCTGTTTCAGGATAGGGAGAGGGCAAAATACTCATGCTTGTTTTAAAATGTAGATTGGCCCTGAGATAACTACCTCTGAGTTGTGATTGAGTCAACGTGCTCATGTAAACAGTTCTCTGGAAGGGTGAATATTTTAAGTATGAATTTCAGGTATACTAAAATTATATCCTAAACCAAGAGTTCTCAAACTTTTTCAGACGCAGAGCCCTTTTTGAAGTTTCTCATGGAGCCCTAAGTGGCAAGTTTGGTGGCAGCTAGGGAGTCCATCCTCTTCCTCTCCTCCTCTTTGTTTCCTACTTGGCAGTGATGGTAGGGGTCTCTCCTCCTCCTCTCCTTGGCAGTAGCGATTTCAGAAGCAGCAGGGTGTGTCCCTTGTCCTCTCCTCTTCTATCTCTCTTCAGCAGTAGGTTCGGTGGCAGCTGGAGTCCCTCATCTTCATCCTCTTCTTCCTTTTTCCTCGGCAGCAGGGCATCCTCCTCTTCCTCAGAGGTGGCAATTTTGGCATTGGGTTCGGTGGCAGCAATGGTGGCTTCAGCGACAGATGGGGATGTCCCTTGTAATCATCCTCTTCCTCATCCACAGTGATGGGTTCAGTGCCAGTGGGTCCCTCATTATCCTCTTTCTCCTCGGTGATGACACCAATGTCTCCTTTGTGCTCCAAGGGTTTTTTCACATGACGGTCACTTGAATGCCAGGACCTTATGCTGCAATTGTTGCTAGTCCCAAAATGCTATATCAGGAAGTGAAGGAAGGGAATCCACAGACTTGGGAGACAGAAAATGGCGAGAAGGAGGTGGGATGCCTGCGGAACTCATGAGCACATCTCACAAGCCCTAAGGGCTCCATAGAGCACGGTTTGAGATCTGTTCTCCCAGACTATAAATGTTGTGATCTGATTTCCATGGCTGTTTCTTTTGATTAGGACATACATGTAGTCTTCTGATTATGATATTTAAATCAAAATGGCAGTGAGATACATTTATTCAGGGAAAACAGATCATGTTGAAATAAAAAGGGGCTGTGTGTCCTAGTAAAGAGAATAGCTTGCCTGTTTCCTGCTTGTAAAGCAAAACTAACATTTCCCCCTTTGTCAGCATTAGATTTTTTTCATTTATAACAATTCAACATCAGTGCTGGCACAGTTGCTTGAATGTACCATGAGATATGAGGGCTTCTGTCAGGGATGTAGCTATGGATGGGTAAAAAAAAAAGATATTGCGGCCCATAAGACTTTTGTTTTCCTCCAGCGAAACTTTATTTCAACCACAAATTTCCAGCACTTAAAATTTCAGCTGATTGTTTAGAAATACAGTTGGAGCTCCTTATCTATAGACTTTGCATCCCCACATTCAATCAAAAAAAATTAATTTTTTTTTAAAAGTAACCGTTTATTCCCCCAATGGTTATAAGGGTTTGTGTGTGTGTGTATATATGTATATGTATATATGTGTGTGTGTGTGTGTGTATATATATATATATATATATATATATATATATATATATCTGTATACCTTTATAAAGTGGAATGTTTGTATGTATGTGTGCGGAGGGCGGGAGGGCGGGAGGGCGGAAGGGCAGATATGTGGCAGCCACTTTCACAGGCCACAGCGACCAGTGTGGGTGATGGACCTGCACCAAACTTGGTACACTTAACCCCCCTAACCCCCTTTACATCCTGGTGCGGTTCGGGGACATGACCCATGGATTATGGGATTTGTAGTACTTTCTAACACTTTGGTTCCCACAGACCACTGAGGCCACCAAAAAGGACCAATACAGACCATGCTTAGCACACACAGCCCCCATGACCCACTCTACATCCTGGTGCAGATCGGAGGACGGTGGACCATGGATGATGGGACTTGAAGTACCTCTACTCACTTCCCAAGTCCGCTGTAACCCTCATCCAATCACTGATTGACACCAAACTTGGCATACATAACCCCTATGACTGCCTTCACGTCCTGGTGAGGTTTGGGGGAGGACTGACAATGGATGATGGGATTTGTAGTACTTTCACACCCCTCTGTTCCCACAGACCACTGTGGCCCCCAACAAACACTGATAAAGACCACACTTGGCACACAGAGCCTCAGTGACCCACTCTACATACTACTGAAGTTTGGAGGGGGCCAGAAAATGGATGATGGGACTTGCAGCACCTTCCCTCACTTTCCAAGACTGCTACAAACCTAATCCAATGACTGATCAACACCAAACCTGCCACACAGAGCCCTCATGACCCACTCTACATCCTGGCGCAGATCGGAGGAGGGTGGACCATGGATGATGGGACTTGCAGTACCTTCCCTCACTTTCCAAGACTGCTACAAACCTAATCCAATGACTGATCAACACCAAACCTGGTACACAGAGCCCTCATGACCCACTCTACATCCTGGTGCTGTTTTGTGTGAGACGGACCACGGATGATGGGACTTCACTCACTTCCTAAAAACAATGCAACCCTCATCTATTCACCAATACAGACCAAACTTAGCACACAGAGCCCCCATGACCCAATCTACATCCTACTACACTTTGGGGGAGGGTGGACCAGAGATGATGGGACTTCCACTACCTTCAGTAATTTCATGATACCACAGCAACTCCCAATAATGATGGATCAAGACCAAACTTGGCACACAGAGCCCCCATGACCCACTCTACATCCTGCTGCACTTCTCAAATGACCTGGGCGCCGCCGGGTCCCCAAGCTAGTATATATATAAAACATAATGGAGGACCATCTTACAGTGACACTAGAGGCACTGGTGTAAAGAAACCTTTTTTTGTTTGTGGTTTTTCTAGACATTATAAATGTATTTTCAGTTTGCTTCTGACATGATAAATAAAAAAGTATATCAAAAAAGTTAAGAAGCCATGACCATGTGGCCAAAAATAATGTAAAGGATTGGAAATGTGGATTGCCACCTAATAGTGAAATGTGTTCGACAAAGAAAAATGTATGGCCAGTTATTATTGTGGATTGTGTGGAGTGAATGACATTACTGAGATTGCTGCAGGTTCAATGCAAATTTGGAAAATGCAGCACAACTTTTTCATCAAAATACACAAGCCTCAAGGTGTTCTGGACACCTTGTGGTATGTTATGCAAAATGAGGTAATTACAACCATGCATGCAAACATATGAACAAAAGACCTCACCTACATGATCCTTACTATATATGAAACTAGCTGATCCCGGCACGCGTTGCTGTGCCCTATTTAGGAGATGTGAGGAAGTGTGGGTATGTTAGGGTTGGTTATGTTTTGGTGTTTTGTGTGTGTATATTTGTGTATGTGTGTGTATGTATGTGTTTTTTTTGTGTTTCTGTGTGTGTCTGTATGTGTCTGTGTACACATGTGTGTGTGTCTGTGTATGTGTGTCTGTGTATGTGTCTGTGTATGTATCTTTCCCCCCTCTCTCTGTCTATATTTCCTTTCCCCCTCTCTCTGTCTTAGGCCTCCCCCTCTGTCTGTCTCAGTCCCTCTCTCTCTCTCGCTTCCCCGTCTCTCTCTCTCACTCTCCCCTCTCTCCCCCATCTCTCTCTCTCTCTGATTCCCCCACTTATCTTTCCCCCCCCTCTGTCTCTCTCTGTCCCTCTCTCTCGCCCTGTCTCCCGGCCTGGTGGGAGGCAGGGCCGGAGACCGGCGGGCGCGCCCTCCGCAGGCGCCTCCCGTGGATCCAGCGGCGGGCGCCTCAAAGAAGGTAAGGCCGGGAGCTTACCTTCTTTGAGGCTCGGCCGCTGGATCCACGGGGGCGCCTGCGGAGGGCGGATCGCCCGATCCCTGCCTCCCGCCTTGGCGCGCATGGGGAGGCAGGGCCGGAGACGCGATCTGCCCTCCGCCCGTGCCCGCGGTTGCAGCGGTGGCGCCTGAAAGAAAGTAAGCCCGGAGCTTACCTTCTTTGAGGCTCGGCCGCTGCAACCGCGGGGGGCACGGCGGAGGGCAGATCGCCGGTTGGAGATGGCGGAGAATGCGTTTCCGGCCAGGGGAGTACGGCTCCCAGAATGCTCTTCGCGGCCATTGTGGCCTATTTCCGGTGAGCCGCGCGGAGCCTTCTGGGAGTTGTAGTCCCGTGGATTCGCCATTTTGATCCTGGGCCGTGCCGGTCGCTTCTTTGAAGCGGCGGAGGAGGGGTGCATGGCGTCGGCCGTGCTGATCGTGTTCGGGAGTGGCGTAGAGGCGGCGAAGGAGGTAGAGTAGGCAGCGGAAGAGGTGTGTGTGTTTTTTTTTCTGTGGGGTAGTGGGCAGGTATGTATGGTGCTTGTGGATTGGTGGTTGTTTTGAATTTCTGACTGCACGCATGCGCGGAGGCTGTATTCTGCCGCTAAGGGTCTTGGGTGATGTAGTTTTCATAGGTAGGAGTGACGATGGCGCCGGGTGAGCTTGTGAGGGAGGTTTCGGGGCAAAGGTAAGGAGAGTTTTTAGGTTTTTCCTGTTGTGTTGGGGTGGTGGAAAGGGGTGAGGGTGTGTGTTGTTTATTTTGTGTTGGGATGTTTGTTGTGGGGTCGTGTGGAGGGGGTTTGGCTGAATCGCGGGTTTTTTTATGTTTGTTGTAGTGCGCAGGCGCAGTGGCTGTATTCTGCCGCTAAGGGTCTTGGGTGATGTAGTTTTGATAGGTAGGAGTGACGATGGCGCTGGGTGAGCTTTGGAGGGAGTTTTCTGGGCAAAGGTAAGAAAAGTTTTTGGGGTTTTTTTGCTGTTGTGTTGGGGTGGTGGGAAGCAGAGGGAAGTTGTGTGTTGTTTATTTTGTGTAGGAGTGTTTGTTGTGGGGTCTTGGGGAGGGGGTTAGGCTGATTCGCGGGCTTTGTAGGATGTGGTTGCTAAGTTTTGGCGGCCATGTGCGTTGGAAGGGGGGTTGGTTATGTTGTTTATGTGTTGTTTTATGGTGTTTGGAAGCGGTGAGGGGGCATTGTGTGTATTTTGGTTAGGGATATTGGGAAGGGAGGGAAGTTGTTTTGTGGGCAGATTTAGATTGCGGCGTGGGCTGAAGTGACGAAGTTTGTAGCATGGGGCCGCAGCGTTTTGGCGGCCATGTGCGCGGGAAGGGGGGCAGGGTATGTTGTGTATGTGTTGTTTATGTGTTGTTTTGGGGTTTTAGGATGCGGTGAGGGTGCATTGTGTGTATTTTGTTTAGAGATATTGGGAAGGGAGCGAAGTTCTGTTGCGGGCAGATTTAGATTGCGGCGTGGGCTTAATTGGCGAAGTTTGTAGGATGGGGTCGCAGCGTTTTGGCGGCCATGTGCGCGGAAGGGGGGGCACGGTATGTAGTGTTTTTGTTGGTGTCGTGTGTATGTGTGTATTGGTTATTGATTGTGGGTAGGGAGGTGTGCTGTTGGCAGGCTTTGAGTAGGGTGTGTATTTCTGTGGCGAAGTGTTTGGGATCGGTCCGCAGTGCTTTGCCTGCAATGTGTGAACGTTCTAAATGTTCGTGCTGGCAGCGCAGAGGCCGGGGTGGGATTTCCGTTGGTTTTTTTAGGGGTGGTGTTTTAGGGTGTTGCGAGGTATCTAGGTCCGGTTTTTTTACTGTTGTCTGTACCTCGTGGTCAGGGCCAGTCAGTTGTTGAGTTTGGTGTTTCTGCGACGTATAGTTTCGTTGCCTATATACGACTTTGCACGACCGTGTCTCCTTTATATATATAGATTGTAGGTGTCGATGCTAGTTTTTCAGCTTTGACTTTCTTCAAGCAGGCATGCAAGATCCATTTGAACATATGGTCCCTGATGCATAGGCAATCTTGTTCAAAGAATGTTGCTTCTCTGCCTATCCCTCTGTAGAGAACTGAGGCTATTGTAAATTTTATGTTGATCAATTTCTTGGTGCCTCTTCCACTTTCTTCCAGTTAATGTCTCCAATATTAAATAACATCTTAGAGAGAATATTCACTAGTGTTTAGGAGGCAGTCTGAAAAGCTGCCAGCTCTTCCGCCATTACATCTTAAGGTCTTTAACTGTCTGAACAGCTGGATGATTGTATATAACCCTGGCAAGCAGCCACGACTCTCTCCAAATCCCAATTAAAACTATTAGAGTGTTGAAGAAAGGCAGAGAAAAGGGGAGAAAGAAGCAGCAGCACAGTGTCACTGAAGAGCCAATCTGTTTTTAATGCTCTCTTACTGTGGTGTGAGGTAAGGACAAGTTTTGAATATACACTTTTAATCAGATTGAACAATCTTATGTCTGCAGACTGTCTGTTCTGTTTAGAATTGTAATGGTCAGATATCCAGCTGTGTTGGAAAATTGGAAAAATTCAATTAGAAGTAGGCCATTGTTCTTTATAAATGTTAATCAAATTTAGGTTAGTAATGGAAAACCCTTTAATAGGGTTTTATTCCAAGTAAGAACATAGGATGTTAGCATCATGTTTGTAATGGCATTTATTTATATTCTTCACATTTACAGCTGCTCATGGCATTGGCTTGCCTCTCTTTGCCCTTTGTCAACCTTGGCTTGGGAATTACTGGGGCCTTTGACACTATATAATTAGAGCACTATGGTTCCACTTTAGCTGCCCTTGCTATATCTTATGGTATCCTGGGGTTTGTAGTTTGGAAAGACACTAGGGCTCTCAAGCTGAGAAGTCTAAATACCCTTCCTAAACTGCAAATCTCAGGATGCCATTGGATATTGTCTTGTCAGTTAAAGTGGAATCACTTTATAATTCCTATAATTGCTATAATTTTGTCATGTGGAAAGAGTTCACTGTAAGTTTTTTGAGACGTACACTTGTTCCTTGTCTATGTCATTTTGTAAAGAAGCTTTGGCATTGTTACTGAATACTAATAATAATAATTTAGGTATACTACATTTGTGCAATTTTGTATTCCTGCATGGCAGGGGGCTAGATGAGATGATTGTTGTGGTCCTTTCCAACTTTATGACTCTGTGACATCCTACTATCTGCAAGCAATTAACTTGATGGTTGTATGGAAGCAACACATACATTAACAAATGGGTCTATATCTGATATTACACCAATACAAGCAATCCAAATGTTTATAGAATATGTTTAATATGGAACTAACCACTTTGAAATATCCCATACTTGAGGAGATGGGGAAGACATTATTTTTGCTGTGAATTTTTTTTTCATGTAGTAAATACCAGGGAGCACCATATTAGGATGTTTTCAGAAGAAATGTTAACTCTGTGAATAAGTAATGAACTAAAGTTCCGCATTCTTTGCTGAAGAAAAAAAAATCAGATTTGGCTCTCTACAGTGTCTGACTAATGCACTTAAGTACCTTTTTGAAAAAATCCCACCAAGCTTGAATATGTCTGTCAATAATATAATGCCATGAAAATTGCTGAGCTCTCCTAGTATCAGTTACACCTGGCTTCCTGCTGTTGCAATACTTTTGTGCAGATGGAAGTTTAAAAGCATTTATAATTCAGCCACTTAGAAATCTTGCCAAATATGAAGCAAAATCCATTGATTACACTGTCTAGTTTAGCTAGGAGGGTTTTTTTTATCTAGCTACTGTATATTATAAGCATTAACTAAAAAAGCCAACATTTTCACAGTCAGCAAATTCAATGCACTTGAGAAATGCCAGATTAATCCTTGTGGACAGAGATCATGGAATCATTACTATATTGCAAGGACAGGTATCTCTATGAATTTAATGCAAAACATGTGATTTTGAAGAATAATGAAATCTGTTTTTTTAAAGTCTGCAATCTGTTACACTTGTTCCAGAAGAGCTACTTTAATGTTGTTTTAACTAGAATATCCTTTGAGGTGTATCCATTTTCTCTTTATGTGAAACAGTATGGAAAATCTATTATCCTGTATGGTATGTTATCCATTAGAGCAACCAGAACTGTCCTCCATTATTTTGATTAAAAATTAAACATTAAAATAAGGATGCCACATGCCATCAGGGGCAATTCAAAGCTATGAGCCATGCACACTGGTTGGGCGTTTACTGCAAGGTTAACCTATGGCATTCCCTCCAAAGCCCCAGGACTACAAGGAGAAGCTCTCAAGATAGTCCCAAGGGAAGTCTCCTTTAGCCCCTCACTCCACCCCATCCCCACCAGGTCCCAGGATCTAAAGAGACTATTCAAGAGCCATACCCTTCACCACAAGAAGGTGCCAAAGTGTATTCTAAATCCGTATACTCTGCCCTTGACTTCTGCCAAACACAATCTATTTCTAAACCCAATCTTTAGTCATTTGTCAAAGTCCAATAGATATAGCATGGTGTAGGCAATAAACCCCCACAAAGTGGAAAATTCATACCCAGCCCCGAAGCAACCTACAACACTCAAACTGCACTGAGATTGGGAGGAAAGGGTCACAAACTGAAACTGAAGAAAAGATCCTGAAGGGGTGATTTGACATTAAGAAGACTCACAGTCTCTTGCACCAGCTGCCTTTTATACATGAAAGCATGACTACTTCCAGAGTTATTCAACATACAATTTTGGGTGCGGAGACTGGTCCAAAGTGATGCAGTGAGTTTCATGACTGAGTCATTATGAAATATTATGAGGTCCATAGTTCGCCAATAAGGCACATTTGCATTCAAAAATAAAGAAAGTAGAAATTAGGGTAAACCAGTGTTAGTCAGGAATCGCTCACAGAGAGCCATACACAAATAAGATTTATTTGAAGGACCGGTGGCGTTCTCTGCAATCTACAGAATAGTGATATTTACTATTCAGTTAATCTGTAAAGTTCTGGTTATGACCTTTAAAGCCGTAGATGGTTCCAGTCCTGGCTATTTGGCTGACTGCATCCCCTTGGACGAACATGCCTGGGCACTGAGATCTTCATGAGAGGCCCTTCTCTCGGTCCCACCTCCATCTCAAGCTTGGTTGGTGGGAATGAGAGAGTGAGGCTTCTTGGTGGCTGCCCCACGACTCTGGAACCCCCTGCCCAAAGAAGTCAGAATGACCCCCTCCCTGATGTCCTTCCAGCAGCAGGCTAAAACCTTGTTATTCAGACAGGCTTTTAAAGATGAAGGTTTTAAAGATCAATTCAGGGGGTGCTGTGGTTTTTAACTTTGAATATTTTAATGGTTTTTAACTGGGAATTTTAAAATATTGTTTATATTTAATTGTGTTTTAATGTTTGCATATTTGTATATTTTAAATTGTACGCTGATGTTTCTATGTCAAGCCACTTTGAGTCTCCTGCAGGAGACATAAAGTGGGGAATAATAATCATCATTTCTTCTTTTCTTCACATGCATTTTTATTTTAAAAATATTTTTTTTCTGTTGGATTTAATGAAAGTTTCTATAAATGAGCTAAGTATAAATTACAGCTATCTGCACTGATTGCAACAGGTGCAACAAATCCCAGCAAGAAGAGGAACTGCTGAATTTTCCTGCCATTTAACTGTTAAAGAGAAGGACATATTAAGAAAAAATAAGGTACCAATCTTAACCTTAAATGGCTAAACATAAGAGGAGTCAAAGACATTTTTAGAGGCTGAGTTCTCAAAAGCCCTTTGCCTGTATAGATAAAAAGATATTTTTTTTCCTTTCTCCAATATGTATTTGTCTAAAAATATAAAACCCTTGCTGAATTCATTAAGAAATATCTGCTTTGTTGAGGTTCTTATGAATAATGAACCAAGACATACTTTGCCTATTAAAGACAAGGAAACAAGAAGTCTGGAAATCTGTCTAAATTGACCATAATTGGGTCTATAACAGTTTGGAAAAGTTCTTTTTGGTCTACATACATTTTTTACTCCCTTTGTTTCTTCTTTTTAGCTCCCCTCTTCTTATTTTTCTTCTTTTTCTAGCTGATTCAGTAGCCACAATGACTCTGGGATTCTTGACAGTGAAGTTCCAAAAAATAACCTTTTCAAGCTCTGGATTGCAATCATATACTAAGATACCAAATTATAAATATACATTAGAATAAAAAAATAATGTATTAGTCACAGAAAATAGTCAACAATGAGGGCTGAAATATTACAATAATGCAAGACATTTATTTCATTATTGAATAAGAAATTAAGATAAATGTAATATTTTCAAAGTTGTATGTAGGTTCACAGGACATGCATAGCCTAACCATTATTTCGTTGTTGAATCTCATTTATCACTCTTAGTAGTGCAAGCATAAGACCTAACAATCTATGGTAGATTATGCTTCCAAAGCAGCAAAATTCATTAACTTTTTTCTATTTTTCCAAATAAGTAAAATATGTTCTCCCTATTCTAAACTTTACAGGCTTGAATAGAATTTTGGTTTATTTTATATTCCTCATGGACAATAGTTTCTGGCAAATATCAAAACTGTCATAGGGCTTTGTACACCTACATCATTACTTGTATATCCTATGAAGTTTTTATTCCCCTCAAAACTCTCAAAGTAGTAATTATAGTTACAATCAAACTTACAACAGAGGCTGAAATTTTTAAAGTGATTAAATCATTGATTAAAATCAAATAATGCATTCAGTATTGGTTTCATTTATTATCCCTAAAAAGAATAGTCGGATAAGTATTGTGCAGAGAATATAAAAGTAAAAGTTTAAGAGTTTACTCAGTCTTGATGATCATATTGATCATCTGGGAAAATTTTTAAAAATGAATAAAATTAATTTTATTCTCCAGCCATGTTATTTAAATATTGGTTCCAAACATACAATACCAGTATAAACCAACCTTTCCTTAAATATGTTGCTTCTGTGAAGAGTTGCCAGTGATGAAATGTATATGTAATTTTTTTTAATGATTGAAAATACAGGGTTTTTTAATGTTGAGTAATTCAGATGCGTTTTAATTCAATTTAATTATAACAAATGAGAAACTGATTTCAGAGGGGCATAATTTTCAAAGGTACTTGTACAGACATATTTTTGAGAGGTTTAAAAGAGATAAAAAGCTATACATAAATCAGAACAGAATAAATCAGAATCTGAATTACAGTTATGTACAGATGTTGTAATTTGATTGCTACGATATATAAATATGTTATTCAAAATGAGATGAAGGATGAAAAAGTATGATAAAATGGGCACAAAATTTTGGATATAATGTACAGACAGATTAATGGAAAAATGTGGTTGAAGGGACAGAAATTTATTCTGCTGTGATGTTAAGGATATACCATTGCATGGAAATCAGCTAGGGAATAACACTAAATTTCCTGTCTTTGAAACTAGCTTACCAATGTATCTTATTAGACATTTAACAATCAGGACATCCAAAAGAATATCGCTTATACAGTGCCAATAACTTTTGAGAAAAGAGTCTGGAGGTATACAAGAAAAACCTTACAATTTAATTATTAAATTTAATGAATTCGTTATGAAGAAGATATGAAAACAGGAGAACAATTAATACAACAGTCCCAATTTTTTTCCCCTTGGGAAGCAAAAAAACCCACATTCAAATGCAAGCTTTGGCATAATCTAAATTTAGGAGCAGACCTAGCAGCAGCTATACCCTACAAACTCTATCAGTACTAAACCCTTTCATAAAATGCATTAATATGACAATTTCTCTAGAGTTAGTATCTTTTCTACACCGTGTACTGTGTCAATTTCTTATATGAAATATACAAACTGTTTCTAATATATGCATCAAAATGTAACTTGAAGGCAGTCCGCTGTTTGCAAAATCTCTTCAGAAAGAGGACCTCCAACTATTTCCTAAGCTAGATAACTATTAGAACCATTATGTGTAGGTATAGATAGATGATCTTCTTTACTAACAAAATAAGCTCATGATGTTTTTCCATTTAACTTAAAGCTGGGAGTCTGCTGCTCCTGCGGAAGAGGGGGCTTAGTTGATGTGCCTGTTTAGCCTGAAGAAGAGAAAGTTGAGAGGAGACATGATAATCATCTATAAATATGTGAAAGGATGTCATAAAGAAGAAGGAGCAGGCTTGTATTCTGCTGCCCTGGAGACTAGGACTAAAAGTAATGGGTTCAAAATAGAGGAAAGGAGATCCTAGTTGAATATTAGGAAGAACTTCCTGACTGTAAGATCTGCTCAACAGTGGAACTTACTTCCTCAGAGTGTGGTGGAAGCTCCCTCTTTGGAGGCTTTTAAACCGAGGCTGGATGGTACCTGTCAGGGATACTTTGATTGTGCTCTTCCTGCATGGCAGGGGTTTGGACTAGATGGCCCATGTGGTCTCTTCCAATTCTATGATTCTAAAAAGTGTGCCTATACATATATAGTTTTGGATTACATAGGGAAAGGTTATCACCCCTGTTAACCTTACCTGCCCGAACGTATCTCCCTCTACGTCTCACCTCAGAGCTTAAGATCATCCAGGGAGGCCCTGCTTTTGGTCCCTTCTTCCTTGCAAACGTGTTTGGTGGGGACGAGAGACAGGGCCTTCTCAGTGGTGGCCCCCCACCTGTAGAATGTGCTTCCCAGTGAAATTAGATCAGCTCCATCCCTCCTCTCCTTCAGGAAAAAATTCAAAACATGGTTTTGGGATCAGGCATTTGGACATCAGGTTTGACAATAATTACAATGTTTTTTAGATTGGGCTATGGGCAGGCTCTGGACTGGGTCGTTGGTCATTGAATCAAACTTGGATATGGCTATATGGTTAATAATAATGTTTTAAATGGTTTTTAATTTAATGTTTTATTTACTGTGTAATGTTTTTTATTATAATGTTTTTATCATAATGTTTTTATTATAATGTTTTGTATGTTGCCGGCATCGAATTGCTGCCGTTGTAAGCCACCCTGAGTCCCCCTTTAGAGGTAGAGAAGGACGGGGTATAAATGTTTGAAATAAATAATACATGAATGTGGTGTTATCCTGCTATCTGTACCCCTGCTCAGAAGATTTCACCTTTCTTTCTGTCCCTATGATAATTGAATTTTGAAAAAAATGGACTTCTTGTAGAAACAAAAATTGGTGATTAAGCTTCACTGGAGATATCTTTCCCCCATGATAGCTCTTTAAGGAGTGATTTTCTTCTCCTGGAATAGATTGCATACACTTCGTGTTGTCTCATCCCCATTCGTAACTATGAGTCATTTGAAAGTTGGATGTCTGTAACTCGGGGACTGCCTGTACAGGCTTAGAAATAATCACATGTTGAGATGATTGTTATTGATAAATGGGATAAAAAGTGGAAGAAACTGAAAATTTTGCTATCTAGGCCTAGTGCTTAGTTTTAAAATGTTTGGGTTTGAATATCAGTATATATTCAGTCATGTTTTGAGGGGCTGAATTAATCCTCCCATCTTTTCTTCCTGATTTCTGCCCCTTAAAATTTTCCCATTCTAACACTGTTTAGAAGACAAAAGGCACATGTTTACTCCATATAGGAAATAGCTTGACTCTTGAATTTAATCAGTGCAAATGAGGAAGAATTTTATTTCTTCCCATTTTTCCAAGATTTAACCAACCCTCACATTTCTGGGGTTAATGTGGATTATTATTTCAACACACAATACATAAATAAATCTGGACATCAGCTAGAACACCTCTTTGAAATAAACCTTATTTTGCCGTTAGCTATAGATTAATCTATGAGTTTTATTTTTGCCCACATTTGAATTTTGTAACATCTCAGTTTCTTTCTATATCTTTATTTTAGATACAGGTACAAAAAAGTCATGAATATTTTAGCAGCAGTGGAATCTCACCTGGCCACTTTGAGGCCAATGGAGACACTAGACTTGGTGACTGGAAGCATGTGCTATCAGGCCCAAGATTGCATGGCTAGGACATCTTAACACCAACGTTGCCCTGTCCCCCTCCATTTTGTTTCATTTTGCCAGCAATCGTGTTGGTGGCCTATCCCCATCTCAGAACTTTCCTCCAACAACACAGTTCAAAAGCATCTATCTTCCTTCGCTCGGCCTTCCCTAAGGTCCAGCTCTCACATCCATAGGTTACTATGGGGAATACCATTGCTTTGACTATGTGGATCTTTGTTGCCAGTGTGATGTCTCTGCTCTTCACTATTTTATCAAGATTGGACATAACAGAATTCATATTTATTCATAACTAGCTGAGGACCCGGCGGTGCCCGGGTTATTTGAGGAAGGCATTGTGTGCTAAGGTTGGTTCCTATTAGATGTGTATGTGGCTTGCAGTGGTCTCAGGAAGTTAGTGAAGGTACTGCAAGTCCCATTGGCCATGGTCCATCCCCCTCCCAACAGCACCAGGATGTAGAGTGGGTCATGGGGGCTCTTAGTGCCACGTTTGGTGTTGATCATTCATTGGATGAGGGTCGCAGTAGTCTCAGAAGGTGAGTGAAGGTACTTCAAGTCCCGTCATCCATGGTCCATTCCCCTCCAAACAGCACCAGGATGTAGAGTGGGTCATGAAGGCTTTGTGTGCCAAGTTGGTCTTGATTAGTCATTGAATGAGGGTCGCAGCAGTCTTGGGAAGTGAGTGGAGGTACTTCAAGTCCCATCATTCATGGTCCATCCTCCTCAATACTGCACCAGAATGTAGAATGAGTCATGGGGGCTTTGTGTGCCAAGTTTGGTCTTGATCAGTGTTTGGATGAGGTTGGCAATGGTCTGGTGAAATGAGTGGAGGTACTTCAAGTCCCATTGTCCGTGGTCCGCCCTCCGAACTACATCAGGATGTCCATTGGGTCATGGGGGCTTTTTGTGCCAAGTGTGGTCATGATTATTCACTGGATGAGGGTCGCAGCGGGCTTGGGAAGTGAATGGAGTTACTTGAAATCCCATCCTTCATGGTCCATCCTCCTCTAAACTGCAGTAGGATGGAGTGTGGGTCATGGGGGTACTATGTGCCAAGTTTGGTCTTGTGGTTCAGGGCCGCCTTGGTCTGTGGGGAATGAAGAGTTTGAAAGTACTACAAATCTCATAAACTGTGATGGTACTTCAAGTCCCATCATCCATGGTCCTCCCTACTCCAAACTGCAGTAGAATGAATCATGGGTCATAGGGGCTCAGTGTGCCAAGGTTGGTTACTGTTAATTCAGGCCATACACAATGTCCCATTAACTGAGGCCTAGTCAGGGAAATCAAGTTAATGAAGCCGTACTGTAAATTTTGGGCCTGGTTTGTAATTTGTAGGGCATACAGTGTTTTCTGGGAAGTTAATTGGGTGAAGGTACTGCAAATCCCATCATTTGTGGCCCATCCTGTCCTAAACTCTCTTTTGGGGCCTGTAATGTTCTGGCCTGCTCTGCTGGTAATTGGTAACTTTAAAAGGCCAAATGGCAGGCAGCCGTTTTCTAAAAGCTGAGGGGGAGGAGAAAACAGGAATCCATTTTGTTTTCACAGAGCCAAGTGGGGAGGGAATGTTGATGGTGCATTTTTCCCCTCAGTGGGAAGAAATCTTGTTGTTTGAATGTAGAGGCCTGGATTCTGGGATGCTGGCTAATCAGTGGCAATCAATGCCCTCTGTCTGGTACCTTAGAATTTTGGAGTTTCGAGGCTGGCCAATCAAAGGACTTTATGCAAATAGCTGCCACATTTTTCCCCTCAGTGGGAAGAAATCCTGTTGTTTGAATGTAGAGGCCTGGATTCTGGGATGCTGGCTAATCAGTGGCAATCAATGCCCTCTGTCTGGTGCCTTAGAATTTTGGAGTTGCAAGGCTGGCCAATCAAAGGACTTTATGCAAATAGCTGCCCCATTTTTCCCCTCAGTGGGAAGAAATCCTGTTGTTTGAATGTAGAGGCCTGGATTCTGGGATGCTGGCTAATCAGTGGCAATCAATGCCCTCTGTCTGGTGCCTTAGAATTTTGGAGTTGCGAGGCTGGCCAATCAAAGGACTTTATGCAAATAGCTGCCACATTTTTCCCCTCAGTGGGAAGAAATCCTGTTGTTTGAATGTAGAGGCCTGGATTCTGGGATGCTGGCTAATAGAATTTTGGAGTGGCAAGGCTGGCCAATCAAAGGACTTTATGGAAATAGCTGCCACATTTCTGCCCTTCCGCCCTCCGCACACATACAAACATTCCGTTTTATTAAGGTATACAGATTATCATGTTAATGTGAACTAAAAATTTCCATAATGTTGGAAGAATTTGCAAATATAAGCACCAAACTGGATCAGGCCAAAATTATTTGTTCTAATATACTGTTGTTCACATAGTGTCTAACTCATTTTCTGAAAAGCCAGCAAATATGACATGAATGAAGATTCAGATCAGATCTTTTTTTTTTTAAAAAAAAGATCACTAATATTTCTTTTCTACAGTCCTTTAGCAGTCCTTGGGGCTGGAGAGATAGCACAGCGGTAGAACAGCTATGCTTGCAATCTGAAGGTTGCAAGTTTGATTCCCGAGCTGGCTTGGACGACCAGCTGCGAGCCCTGTCCACTGTTCACCCAGCAGTTCGAAAACAGCCCACCTGTAAATCAATGAACTGGGAACCGCCAAAAGCAGGGAGGATTCTTTTCAATAAGGACTTTACAATGCCCGAATAAATAAAGATCGTCTGTGGGAAGGTGGAATGCGGAACAGAGGAATCAGAGGCCCTCTGTCATTAGGATGAAACAATAGCACCCCCTTGTGATGCAATGACACACCCTGTGACACAGGCAGAAGAAAATCCTTCAAAAAATTGAATGTGTTGTAACTGTACATCTTCCGGCAGGGATTGTCTGCTGTATGTGTGATGTAATCCGCTCTGAGTCCCCTTCAGGGTAAGAAGAGCGGAATATAAAAAAAGTGTATTATTATTATTATTATTAGGATGGATAGATAAATAGATTTATAGATAGACAGACAGATATGAGAGTGATTAAATTCCCTGCAGCCTCAAGCATTACTGATGCTTTTTCCACCCCAGGAGAAGATATCCTCAAAATCATCTAGTTAAACTTCAGAATTCAATATCCAATCATGGCTGACAACTTGGATAGCTTTGAATTAATTGAATTAAGTTAAGCACATTAGTGGCAACTATCTGAAATGGTGGCATTTCATCTCTAATTGAGATACTCTATGTGTCTGTATCTCAATTGCTTGTGATGGTAGATTTAAGGGTTCTGTTTTACATGTATTGTACTAGTATGCTTCTCATAAACAACTAATTGACCACTATGTGAACAACATTTTGACCTAAGATAGATTTGACTTGATTCTGAATTATTCTTATTATGTTTTCTATGGAATCACAAAACCTGTAGTTTCAAAAGATCTTTAACCTTCTCTGTCAAAAAATACTGGTGCCTCACCAAATTACAAATCCCATGACTCCATAGTATTAAGCAAAGACAGTTAAAGGATTGGATACCGATTTAATAATGAGACGCTGATATTGTGTTTTTAACGTTAAATGCTAAATTATATATGTTGGAATTGTATTGATAATTGTTGATTTGTTTGTCTTGAGCAGTTCCTGCTATTTGTACACCGCCTCGAGCTGCCTTCAGGCTGAGAGAGGCAGTCTAGAAGCAAAGTAAATAAATAAATAAATAAATAAATAAAATAAAGTATTGTCAAATTGCTTTAAGTTTACAATTAAGACGCACAACCATTTAGGACTGTGTGACGTTTAGGTCAATTTTTCTACCATTCATAAACTCGATTTTAAAAGGTTCAAAGTTCATAAGAGCACCATAGCAGTAAAAGGACAATCACAGTCTCTGGAAATAAGTATCTATCTGCCCTTTAGCAATAACACAAGGCAGTACCAAATATAAGTAATGACATTCATAGACTTCTGGAAATGCCCTATTAATGTGGCTGCAATGAATCAATTATATCACTTAATAAGACACTGTTCATGATCTCCTGTGCAGATTAAATTTCAAATTAACTACCCTTATCTATGTAGAATAGGTTCTTATTATAGAATCAGTAAAGGCCACTATTATTTCTTTCAGCTTTGGAAACTGGCATGTGTTTCTACATTGTCAGCTGTTGCTGATGCTAGAATAAGACACTTGTAAGATTCTTCTGTTTATTTATATAAAGTAAATACCATTTTCTAAAACCAACAAAAGTGGTGCACAGGTTCATTTTTTTAATAGTTCAAATGGGTAGCAGTAAAATACTATTTGGTCTTCACCCCAGGAGGCCTTGTAAACAGGGAAGTGATACAGAAATACAATCAATCAATCAATGGAACATTAAAAGTCATAGGAATATTTAACATTAAACAAAAGCAAGCTGCTGTTTCAAAAGTATGTTTTAAAAAATAAAAGAGCATTGTTTTAATTCAATCTTACTTATTTTAATTCACATTTCCCAAAAAGCTTAGTTCTCATTAGTTTCTCATCAAGCCTTTTGATAATCATTATTGCTTGTCTATGTTTATCTTTTGCTTTCTGTTTGCTTTGAGGGTACTATCTTGTGCACCCTGCACAGTACCTTTTTGGCATGGCCTTGGTTTAGCATAATCAACTATTTGATTGATTGATATACAGAAGGAGTTCTTTCTCTGCCCCCAAGATTACTCAGTTACAACTAACTTAGCATAATGGATACAAATTCAAATTACAAAGTGAAAGTGGGACATATGGTGCCTATTTTCATTTCACTGTCAAAACTTTTTCTCATTTCAAACCATTCATTTTTAAAAAAAATTAGCCCAGTTGCTGTTACTTCATGTTCTGATGCATTCAATCCAGCCCCTCCCCCCACCTAAACATTCTGATAAGCTTTCATAGCTGAAAATATCTTTTTGATCCACCACATCACCATTTATATTAACATTTATTGCTGATATTGTTCAATGCTTTATTCAAATGTCAAGGTTGCTCTTTGCCTTTCAAATCATCAGTGTGATATATGAGAGTGTTCTTAGCAAAGAAAGCTTTCCCAAATGTACCCACTCTGTCTACATACAGTTATGACAGTTTGTGCATAGCATGTTGAGTTTCATTGATATGCTACCCAGGGCGTTGAACACTCTACTACTTGGTGTAATTTCATCAAAAAAGCTTGCCAAGATTTTCTACTAGGACACTCCTGTATTGTCAATGCTAGTTAGTTAACTACTTCTTTTTATACCATCAATATAACAGTTTTCAAATTCCAATAAAATAAAATTGACTCAGTAAAAATATTATGTGATTCTTACTTTCTATCCTGACCTTTTTAAACAAAGATTAAAGGCAGCATTAATATTCTGGTTTTTGTTTTATACCTGAGCATACCTCTGGTTACATTCCTGACTTGATCCTCTAATAATCCAAGTGAAACCCTAATTAGCAGAACCCCTGTCTTTTGTTGTTGTTATTAATTGTCATCAAATCAACTTTTATCTTTAGCACCCATATGAATGAGACATCCAAGTCATCAACATCCATGCTAGGATCGTGCGAATCCAGGGCCTTGTGTTCTTTGACTGAATCTATCCAGCTGTACTGCAGTGTTTCTTTTTTCTTACTACTTTCAGAATAACCAAGCATTGTTGTAATTTTAGTGAGTCATGCCTTCTTATGAGAATAATAGAATCTTAGAGTTGGAAGAGACCATGTGGGCCATGCAGTTCAACCCCTTGCCAAGAATTCCTCTTTGGTGATTTCTCCCCTTTTCCACTGCTTGTGCATGTCTCTTTTGAGTCTTAGCCCAGTTAGACGTTCTTTGGACATCCATTCTGGCTTTTTTGTACTTGTCTTATTTGTTATATTTGTTGGTACTGTTTACAATTGCGCCTTGAGTATTTCACTGTTGAAAAACTCCCATCCATCCTTGACTCCCTTGTCTTTTAATATTGGCATCCAAAGAATGCCGCTCAGTTTTTATTCCATTTTTCAGAAGTCAGCTCTCCTAAAGTCCAGAATGTCGGTTTGACTTGTCTTGATTTCGACTTTCCTTTGTATCACAAACAGCAGGAGCACATGGTCACTTGCCCCTAAGGATCCGACCACTTCAATTGCATTGATCAGGTCCTCTGTGTTTGTTAGTATGAGATCGAGAGTAGCCGATCCCCTTGTTGCCTCTACCTTCTGGACCATAAAATTGTTTGCAAGGCAAGTGGGGAACTCGTTAGACTTTTTACTCTTGGTTGAGTTCGTTTTCCAGCAAATATCAGGATAGTTGAAATCGCCCATGACTACTATATCTCTTCTTTGTGTCTGTTTTGTCAACTGTTGACAGAAGGCTTCATTGAGTTCTTCCTCCTGGCTTGGAGATCTGTAAAATATACGCACAATGAGATATTTTTGAGTCCCGGTTACATTGATTCTTAGATGCTTTCAGGCTGGTTTCCTGGATTGAAGTCTTGCATCTCTTCTACAGTGTAACTGTTTTTGACATGTAAGGCTACTCCCACTCCTCTCCCCTTTGTTCTGTTTCTGTGAAAAAGGTTCTATTTCTTGATGGATACATTCCAGTGATAGGAGACATCCCACCAGGTCTCAGTGATGCCTATGCCATTGTTATTGTGGTGTTGTGCTAAAAGTTGGAGTTTGTCTTGTTTATTTCCCATACTGTGTGCATTAGTGTAAAAACATGTAAGACCCTGGAACCTTCCCCTGAGCTGTTTATTTGGGATTATTGTGCTCTTGCTTCTTGATTCTTGTTGTTCCTTCTGACAGCCAGTAGAAGTTTGAGCATTAGACTACAACTAAAGTTTGAATTTTTGCTAAGCCATAGAAACCCACTGAATGTTTTGGGGAAACTTGCACTGTCTCAGCCTCAGTGGAAGGTAATGGCCTTTGAATAAATCTTTTGAAGAAATCCCACGATAAATTCGCCTTAGATTTCCATAAGTTGGAAAAGACTTGAAGACATACAAGAACCATAACCACAGGAGAAGGAACCTTGTGAAGCCTTTTTGAAATGTGGCTCCCTCCTCAAGAAGACTACATCAACCTTCCATTTTCCATATCAGTAGAAGATACTGTGTCCTAATCTATCTTAATATAATTACATTGTGATTAATGTGAACTTCTAGATCCAACAATTATGCATATGAAAATATGATCTGAAATTCCCTGTTTCTCCATATGAAAGCAGCCGAAAGGGAAGGAAACATTAGGCAGGGAATTCTTCCAGGCAACAGGCAGCATTATTCTCAAATATTCCCCCTGCGTCATCCACCTCCAAAACATTTTGGTTATTTGTATCATCATGATCAAGCAGAGTCATGGTAGTTTAATATTGGTCCCTTCTAAAATTGCTGACCTCATGGTGGGAGTTGAATGTAGCCATAACAAGCAGTAATAAATTTCTGTTTGGGGTAATAAGTCAAAGCAAATATTCATAGTATACATTTCAAGAGGCTAAAAAAATTCAGTCAGAAACTGAGGAAAGAATCTAGTTAGAGTGGTTTATAGCCATGTATAAATATCTGAAAGAATGCCATAAGGAAGTGGGAGCAGCCTTGTTTTCTGCTGCCCTGGAAACTAGGACTTGGAGCAATGGGTTCAAATGACAGGAAAGGAGATTCCACCTGAACTTCAGGAACAACTTCCTTACTATGATAGCTGTTCAGCAGTGGAACTCTCTTCTTTGGAGTTGTGGTGGAAGCTCCTTCCTTCAAAGCTTTTAAACAAAGGCTGGATGGCCATCTGTCAGGGATACTTTGTGCTTTTCTTGCAGGGGGTTGGACTAAATGGCCCATGTGATATCTTCCAACTCTATCATTCAATTATTCTATGATGTGCTGATGAACCAAAGTGATGCAAGAACATATTCTACCTATTATATCAGATATTGCTTCTAGCACTCAAAATGTCTTTGTGGCTGTTTCCTTAGTGAGGATAACCGGGAGAACTACAACTGAGTGAAATATATCTCCAGCTTGCTTTCATGTTCACACTTCCCTTGGCCATGCTTGCCATTATATTAGAGAGAGGGATTGCACAAGGGTTTTTATATAAACTGGCCATCATGAATCTTGGGAAATGAAAACCTTATTTGAGTTGTCAATGTTTGACTTTCCCTTCCCTGGACACTCTTTTTTTCAAGATTTGGGAGCAGATCTTCTCTTTCCTGAGTCTTCTTCTCAGTCTTCCAAGATTTTCCTTGCTTGAATCTACCTTTCTTCTTCTTTCCTTTTGCATATTCCCTGGACGACCTTTTTTTTTTCAGGCCAGGAAACAGGAGAACTTCCTTTTTTGGAAGCCACCTGGATATTCAAATCATGATTTGAATAAGTTGTATATGAATTGAAAATGGAATAAAATGGTATGTACTTTCTTAAAAGTAAATTATCTTTCTTATACCTTTTCTAGAACATTTCCTAAAAGAAGACTGTAATTTCTTAATTACCATCTCAGTGAATTTTAGGGCAGTGTTTTCTTTTGTCTGCTCCTGTGGTCATTCACTGGCTATATTGATTTTTAGTACAGCATAATTCCCAGCTGCTTTGCTATATACAGTCTTCATACCTCACCAATTTATCATCTGCCTGATCTTGTAGTGAGCTTCTAAGAGTCTGAGGGCTTTACTTCTTTCATATTAGAGACTAACTGCATGATGTCTTCATATTGATGCATTAAGAGAATGACAATGTGCCTATTTTTAACTCAGTGAACAGAAGAGGCAACAAATGTTATGCTGTGATGATATTGCTGTAATTTATTTATTATCCAGTAATTTTTTCATGTTTGGATATCCCAAGGACAATGGATCTTAATAGCTGCATCACTTTTTGCAGTTCAGCCAATCTGTGAATGTGAATATTTAGACTGTTATCCATCAGCAGCTTATAAAAATATTGAGACATATCTTCGGAGGAAAATGATAGAAAAAGATATAATTCTAAGAATATTGTGAAGAGGAAAGGGATCACAAATCTGATACCTTGTATGAAGGAGAGTTATATCTTTCAAGTGTGACCCTTTGCATAGTCTTTATTAATGCAACTATGAGATTGTCAACTTTGATGAAATTGGCTAGGTTAAATGTGAGGATGAAACACTGTTATCTATCGCAGATGTTAATAAACTAGTCTTCATCTAGGCATATGGAACATTTTTGTTTGCAGAGTCAGGTTTTGTGGCACAATTCTCATAGAATTGGACCTACAAGACAGAATTTTAAAGGCATTATCATTTGAAGAGTTCTAAACAATATTTTCATTTTTGTTTGTATTTTCATAGGGGAAAAACAATGAGGGCAACAACTCTTCCAATGTATCTATTGCATTTTTATTACTACCAGTTTTTCTTTGTTTTGGCCCTCATCCCATGGGGTGGGGGAAAAGCATAATCCTGTTAGGTTTAAAATCAAATTACATCATTTCTCAGGTCCCATCACATATTGTTCTTCCTTGGCTTTTCTCCTGAAATCATTTGTTTTCAGATTTATCACATGAGCAAGTGCAGTTCCCACCCATTCCATTAAAAAAGACCTTGGAAAAAAAACCATTTTGAGACTTTTACTCCAATCTCTTACTCTTGAGGAGACAAGGGGTATTATTCTTAAGGAAGACACCCCCCTTCTCTAGGGTCCTTTCCTTTTCTCCTAATCTCAATTGTGTAGTCCAAAACTTAAAAAGCGAGCAATACTGCAATTTTAAATGCCAAGATTAGTTTGAAGGGGGGAAAAAAGTGGTGATACCTTGAAATTTTGGTATTTTTAATGATTACATTATTTTTAAAACAATTACCATTCCAGGCTCATGGAGCAGGATTTTATGAGATAAATGTCTATTATTATTATTGTTGTTGTTGTTGTTGTTGTTGAATGGACCATTTCTTAAATGTAATGGTTTCTTCTTATTTGTTGCTGGAGACAAGGAATCTAAGTCAAACATTAGAGAACCTGGGTGATGGAGACCTGTAATGAAGGAAGATGGAGAATGACCGTGTAAATGAAGCTGAACAGCAGTTCCTGACATTTCCACATATTGGAAATGCTGTCAATATAGATGAAACAGGGTCAGCAGGGAAATGAGCTTCTGAGAAAAGTGTTGTTTGTCTTTGTTTTAATGTCTCTGCAAAGTGACAATGGGTCATTTGCTAGCTAATATCTAGTATCGTGATTCTCTGGGGATTGGGTGGCATGGAAATTTCAAATTAAATTGCCAAGCTATCTTTCTTTACAGAACTGAATTGCAGATAGTCACAGAATCATGTTTTATATTTTATATCATATTTGGAAGTAAATAAATAATAAACAAGGACTGAAGATGCTCCATGATTTTAAAGGCATGGTTCAGGGAGAATGAACATAAGACTTTGTACTTCGGAATGTCTATACAATTTATATTGTTATATTAGGATGTGGATTCCAGTTCTAATGACACATTTGCATAAGCATTGTCTTGGATATAAATTCCTGTATCAATTCTTTTCTGTACCACCTCACCAACTGCTCCTCTCTGAACACATACAAAATGCTTTTTGGATGACAACTTATGGAATGCGTTTAGGCTGGCAAATTCTGAGTCTCCAAAATAATTTCCCTCTCTGTTCTCTGCCATTGCCTTCAGTCTAATAAGCTTCTCACTCTCCTTCTTAAACATCAATCATATAAAGATTCACAATTTTGGTCCGAAAGACTGCCCTTGACTTATATATGAGATTGACGTATATATGGTATTTTGCAAGAATAGAAAAAAAATGAAATACTTGTTTAACTTCCTTTTTCCTACTATCCAGATATCACTCAGTTCCAATGTACTCTACAGGCCATTCAACTGTAATTGTTCTTGTCCCTGAGAATGAAATCACATGGAGTTTTAAAAAGTATCAATTTGGTCCTGGTTTTATCAGCAGGAAACTTGTTCTTATTTGGCTTTAACCAACGTGAAGTTTGAGCTCATGGGTATTCACACCATAGTGCAATGCAGGCATCTGTGAAAAACTTTATGAGAGGTACTGAACAGAGTTAACCTTACATGATAATATCCTTACTTCATTAAAATAGTACTGGCTGGGATGATGAAAACGCATCTGCAATTCAGAAAGCCAGAGGTTTAATATATGCAAAACAATTAGATATATCACTGGGTAACCTCATTTCTAATAACACTTAAAATACCTCCTGTGCAGTGGTAATGAAGGTGTATTAGGATGATGGTATGTGAGATAATTAGGTGTTCCCAAGACAATGATCATCCGTGTTGCTGAGAATCAGATGTTGTTTTCAGAACTGTCAGGGCAAAGCTCACATTTCCTTACAAAAAGCTATTGCTTGTTTACCTGTCATCTTTTGATGGGAAGTGCTGTAGGTTAAAACAATTTATCCAAATAGAAGGAAGAACTGTTACTGAATCATGGGATGCTATTGTGGTCACCAACTGTTATCACAGAAGGTGTTGTTCCCTTTTGACTCTCAATGCAGGTCTATTTTTGGCAGAAGTTAAAATTCAGTGGATATAACACCATTATTGGTTCTTGTCAGTTTCTTACACACACAAACACACAGAGTTCCCTGACAGATGAGAATCAATCTAACCTCCTTAATCTGCTTCACAGGATTATTGTGGACCAATCTTAAAGGCATACAGATGTAGTAAATAAAACCCCTTAACCCCTCAAAAATGGAGAAGATTTGTGACAAAGTGAGGAGAGGGTTATTATTTGAAATGTGATCTTTGCTCCTTTTGAAGATCCATTTGAAGACCATTACTACTTGCTTTTCTAACAATCCACAATCTCCCACCTAATATATTCAAGTCTAGCTCTTGCCTCCTCATTTCATTTAGTGCAACCCAAGGAGATCCTTGGAGAGGTGAGGGCAACCACATGCATCCTGGACCCCTGCCAATCCTGGCTGATAAAGTAAACCAGAGGGGGTTTGGTGGAATGGATGGAAATGCTGGTTAATGCCTTCTTGCAAAAATGCAAGTCTGGAACCCCAGGTTGTGGGGAGCTTTTGCACAATTAAAACTTGTGTGCCAGCTGTGAAACCAGACTTGGCCATGGTGGCTCATGCTGTTACATCTCAAATAGACTACATCACCATGCTCATTGTGGGGTTGCCTTTGAAGACTGTTTGGAAGCTCCACGTATTTCAATGGGCCAGACTGTTCACCAGAGCAACATACAGGAAGAATACAACCCTCCCTGCTGTGTCAGCTCCTCTGACTGCCAGTCTGCTACTGAGCACAATTAAAAGTGCTGGCTTTAGCATAAAAAGCCCTAAATGGTACTAGTCCATGTTACCTATCCAAACATATATCTTCCTATGAACCTGTGAGAGTGTTAAGATCTTCTGGTGAGACCCTGCTCTTGGTCCCTCCTCCGTTGCAGGCACAATTGGTGTGGACGAGAGACAGGGCCTTCTCATGGTAGCCCCTTGGCTATGGAACTCTCTCCCTAGTGAGATCAGATTGGCCCCCTGGTTTTTAGAAAAAGGGTATTTGGGTAGTGCAATATGGATTTGGCATAATGTAGCAATACTAATGATGGCGGCATAACTAGGTACCATGTTTTAAAGTTTTATTATATTTATGCATTTTATCTGTTTTATTGTTATATATTATTTTGTTTATATATTGTTGAATTGTGGCACCAAATTGTGTCAAATTATGTTAGCCATTCTGAGTCCCCTTCGGGTGAGAAGAACCAGGTATAGATATAGTAAATAAATAAATATGTGTAAGTCATGTATAGCTTTTCCACAATCACATAATTCTCATAGAACATCTTAGCAGTATTGCTACATTTATTTTATTTTTTCCTGTTCAAACAGTATTTTACACTATTGGCAACAGGCATGAAAAATTCAGGAAAGAGTTTGGCTGGATCTACCCTTCCAAATAATGCAGTTTGAAACTGCATTATATGATTGTGTAGATGGGGCCCCAGCCACAGAGGAGCATCCTGGGAATAATTTGATAAAATGAATTAATAGTTCTTTGGCTTTCAATCCACCTTTAAAGAACATGCCCGGTCATTTCAACCTTATCACGGCCACAGAACAGCATCTGTCATGTATTGGAATCCTGTCATTTTGCTACTGCCTAAAATTTTGCAAGAAAAAAAACATTGAAAAATAAAGCCACCTCATATATTGGAAACCAGAAAAGCTGAAGTAAGATAACTCATTTAAAGAAACCTGGTCAGTCTGCACTCAGCAGGCATGGAAAACATGGACACTGATTGCCTGCATTCTGGATTCACTGCAGATTTTGCCTGTTCCAGTACCACAGAAAGTGAACAAACAGGTAAAGTCATCAATATGCTTCTGCACCCCCACTCTCCAGGTGTATGTTCTTTTGATTAAATTCCTTGCACAAAGTTTACATGAGGTTTTTTTGTTGTTGCTGGAAATGCTATTTTCTGTAGGTTGTCAGTGAATGTCTTAACACGATTTCTATATTATACGTTGCATAATATCATTTTCAATTTGATTGTAATGATCATTGCAAACCAATGTCACATTATCTAACATCATCACATATTCATTACTGGACTATGGGATACATAGAGGAATATGGAAAAACCCTATGCAAACTATACGTGGAAGGAAGGGCCAAGACAATTGATGAAACAGACAACTGGTCTTCCAACCAAGACATGTACAGATGGACTGATATTTATCCATAAGTATCTGTTTATCTAGTGACCTACTAACAGAAAATACTACAAAAGCAGCACAATCACCAGCAACTTTATTTTCCCAGCGGGGTCCCCCCACTCAGACACTAAGCATTAATATCTAGGATTGTTACCTGGCCTGACCTTTGTGACATCTAATTCATCCTTGATTACTTAAAATCCCCTTAATCATAACTGAAGGAGTAACTGTCAATGAGGATTGTTATCCTTGTAAAATGTCTGAAAGATTTGTTTAGTTGCATGCTGCAAGTCACTTGTGGTGTGAGAGAATCAGCCGTCTACAAAGACATTACCCAAGGGACTCCCTGATGTGTTACTGTCCTATGGGGAGGCTTCTCTCAGGTTCCCCACTGGAGCATTGCAGCACACCAAAATACATGGGAGTTACTCTGGACTGTGCTCTGACTTATAAGAAGCACTGCTTGAATATCAAGCAAAAAACTGGTACTGGAAATAATATCATACAAAAGATTTCTGGCACAATCTGGGGATCACAACCAGATACAGTGAAGACATCTGCCCTTGTGCTTTGCTACTCTGCTGCTAAATATGCATGTCCAGTGTGGAATACATCTCACCACGTTAAAACAGTGGATGTGGCTCTTATTGAGACATGCTGCATTATCACAGGATGTCCATGCCCTACACCAGTCTTTCTCAACCAGTGTGCCATGGCACACTAGTGTGCCGTGACGGACCTCCTGCTGTGCCATGAGAAAAGCTCTCTGCCCCCTCCTGCCGAACTCCTGCAGTTTGGGGGAGGAGGAAGGGCCGGGCAGTGGCGAAGAAAACGAAGAAGGGACCGGGGCGCCGCCTCCTTGGGCATTTCCCCCCGCCAGCCTCCAACCCGCCATGACTCCCACTATGACTCTCGCCCCTCGCTCGCTGAAGCCGTGTGGAGGAGCCCCGCCCACTGAAGCCCATCCACCGCTCATTCTCCTTCTCTGTAGGAGAGCTGAAGCTGGGGGAGGGGCGGGGCATGGCGCGGCCTGTAGGAGAGCTGAAGCTGGGGGGAGGGGTCAGGGGATGGCGCGGCCTGGCTCTGCCCCCTCCCCTGGCTTCGGCACTGCCAGCAGCTGCTCCAGCCTTGAGGGGACAGTGCCAAGCCAGCATTGTGCTGGCTCTGGCACCTCTGGCTTGGCACTGCCCCTCAAGGCTGGAGCAGCTGCTGGGAGAGGTGAAGCCGGGGGGTAGGGGTGGGGCATGGCACAGCCTGGCTCCGCCCTCCCCAGCTTTGGCACTCCTAGCAGCTGCTCCCAGCAGGCCACCAACCCCAGCCATTCTTTACTGTGTTAGAGTGTCATTTTGTGTCATTTTGGTTGGTGGTGTGCCCCCAGATTTTTTTAATGTTAGTGTGCCGCGGCTCAAAAAAGGTTGAGAAACACTGCCCTACACACATATCATCCTGAAATAATATGTGTGACATTTTTGGCAGATAACTTCAAGTTATTTCATCTATTACTGCGATGAAGCAATGCAGATTTAGTTAGGTGTCTTGTGGGATTCCTCTTTTAATTATTAACCTTTCTCATCATATGGTCCAGAGTTTTTTGTTTGTTTTTTAACTGAGCTCCTATTATATTGAGACCTCATACTTTTAGAAGCCAAGGGATATAAAATGTTTTAAAAGGGTGAAATAAGGCAGATTCAGCACTGGTTCAAATATCCATTAATTCTCATATGACACTTTACCTCTTTCGCATATTTTGGAAGCTTAAGAAAGGCCAGATTTTGGAGTTGATTCAGAATTTATTTAAGGGAAGGTGGAACACTAAGTCCTACCTGAAATAAACAAAATCTCTTAGTGGCTTACTGAACCAGGAAGAATTGAGAACAGCAATCGTTGAATAGTAAACAGCTGAGGATCAAGCCCAGAGTATTTTAAAACTTTGTGTGTACTTCACTTGGTACTTAGTCAACAAAAATCTTCTCACTTGAATAACTTCCTTCTTGTTAATGCATTTTCACTAGACAGCCTACTGAGAGCGGCAAGCATATACATCCTGTTTCCATAAAAGCTAAAAATATTGCACCTGCCTGAGTTATGATGCCACTATGTTACAAGCAAACCACCTGAGATTTGCAGGTACATAAACAATCCTATTGCTTTCGCAATTTTAATTCATCATGGCTAGAAAGATGAAAAACAACCGCCAGATTTTGGAAGAGCGAGAGAATGGAAAGCATTACAAATACGGCTTCTAACAGGATATTTAGACTTGGTATTATGGTATTATGTATTACTTTATCTCTTTATTTGTTTGAAAGCTCTATTTTTTTACTTTTCTATAACATGCTCCTCTTACTAAACTTTTCAAAACTTATTAATAGTATCATAGAAAAACAACACATATGGACATATTTTCTCAGAAACTATATGGGGTGGAATTGTAGAACTGTAGAATGCTGAGCAATGGTGGAAAAGACCAAACAGAAGTTTTATCTCAAGTAATATCAAGACTTTTGACTGCCACTTACTCTTTCTGCTTATCACTGCATTGTGTCTGTATGTGGGGTTGGGTTTATCAGTTAATCAACTACTTTTCTACCAGGCATAAGGTTCTGCCTAATCCTACAAAGTGAAGGCTTCCTCCAAAAGTGAGGGCTTTCTATTGAGCCCCACTTTTGCCACCAATGTAAAGAACTCCTCCTGACCCACTGCTGTGGTCTGCAATTGTGAAGACCTCCTAGACACCCTCAAGGTACTTGTGTGAATTATAGCCACACTACCTTTCTTGATTCACTGCTTCCACCACAGGCACCATGTCTGAAACCTAAAATAGAGTGTTCCCAGAGGCAAAAAGTGTATAAATAATAAAAAAAATACTTTATTAACAGAGGCTGAACATATCGTACACTCTCTCACATACTTCACTTCCAGCTAATTCAGACCCTAAATCATCACTCATTAATTTCTAAAAGATGACTGACTGAATCTCTTAACCTTAATCCTGCATTCACTCACTTCTCCACCTTTCTCAGACTATCCAAGCTGACCAATCTACATCATTCCTATTGTCATTCATCAATGTTATTCAAATCTCCTCAGACATTCCAGTAATAATCGCCATTCACTTTCATCCACTTTCATTCACTTATATTTCTATGGTCTAGATTCTTTGTATGAGCAGTAGAAGCTGACTGTTTAACAATGCAATTTCATATTAACCATTGATTCACGTGATGTCAGTAATCTATAGTGCATACTGTTGAATGAATGCAGTTTGCAGAACTTTAACTGCCATGTCTCAATGCTATGTAATTGTGGATTTGTAGTTTTATGAGTCACAAATAAGATTCATAGTTATGTGAAGCACCAGTACTTTTGGCAGCAAAGCCTAATACTTTATAAAACTTAGCCGATGGTTTGTTGACCGAAATAAAGGCTACTGACTGACTGACTGACTATAAAACTATGACTTCTATGATTCTAAATATTTGAGCCATGGCAGTTAAAATGGTGTCAAACTGTAATAATTCTACAGTGTAGATGCACCCTATGCCACAGAACACCACAGATGTGTAAAAAAAATCAAATAATTAAAATGAAAATGATTGAGGGTACAAGGTCACCGTTTTGAAACCAGAGAAATAAATGAAATTGCGGTAAACCAATGTCACAGCATGAAAGTCAACATTTTTGTATGGAATTGAATGTTTTTAAGTGTATATGGTATAATAATTTTAATTTAATTTTAATATTTTGGAATTGCATGTTGTCACGACTTGACACTGCAGATTAATCATTAACACTCCCGTTAATTACTGCCACCAACCTAATCTGTGATCAGGATTTAATTTAATAACTAAGATGTTTAATTAGGCTCCCTTTACACCAAATCACCCACTGTGAGGAAAACTGAAAAGACAGAAAGATGGAGGCTTGTGAAAGTTAATAAGAAAAGGATTTATTAACTATCAAACAGGCTAACAAATAGGCACAGATCGTATTGGTTCTTTAGTGAGGCAACAAGAGCGTACGGTTACAAAAACCCGAATAGTTAATTATTAGCGTGATGGTTAACTGGATCTAAACAATGTGCTGTTGCATAGTGGTTTCTATATAAAGGCTAGTGCTTCTTCTTAGATCTTAAATTCAGTTCCATAGACAGTACTAAGACTTGTCTCCCCAACTCCCCAACTAATAATTAAACTAGAGGGTAGCTGATGTAACTAACTGGAACTTCTATACCATAGACAGTTCCCTGAGTCTTGTTAACAGTAGCTAATAACTAGATTAGCACCACAGTCTCAGAGCCCCACCTGTCTCCCTATCACAAGAGACGACAAGGTGATCTAACTGACTATTCCCAGTCAGTCCTTCTGGCTCTAAACTAAAGCATCACCACTGGAATCTCTCCTGGCCCTAAGAGCTGTCAGTGCTAGGTCTTGACCCCCTTAGTCCAGCCTATTCCCTTGTGGTGGTTAGCTATAGATTAGACTGTCAGTCTCTATTGCAGAGGCTCTGATGATACTCCCCCAGAAACCTCGCTCAAGACTCTTCAGGCTCAGATGTTTCTTATCTGCAGCCTGGCACCAGACAGAGAAGGCTCAGATGTGTCTTATCTGAAGCCTCTCACTAGACAAGACTAAAATCTTTCTGAAACCAAGAGGCAGAACTCAACTAAAAAACTAGAAACACACCAGAGTTAGGTACAAATTATTATTATTTTATAAAAAAATACATTTTAATATGTGTATTTATAGAATCTTTGTGGTGTTTTAACTATGCTGCAATTTGCCTCAAGCCAGGAGGAAAGGCGGTAAGAAATAAAATCATCATCATTCAGACCAAGTATCATTGAGATAATGGCCAATGTGGTTGAAAACTAGAATGAGAGGTTGCAGTTCACAAGATGGACTACCAGCTAGCAACCCCTGAGACATAACTGCAGTCTTTCTTAATTCATTGAAATTTGATTGAGTCATTCATCACAAGCTGATGAATAAGGCCCCTTCCACACAGCTAAATAAAATCCCACAATATCTGCTTTGAACTGGAATATATGGCAGTGTGGACTTTTATAGCCCAGTTCAAACCAGATATAGTGGGATTTTCCAATTTGACAGTCTGGGTTATATGACTGTGCAGAAGAGCCCTTAGATGTCTCTTGAATTGCTGGGATTATCTAATCCAGGGGTTTGAATATCAAAGGACCTGTCTACACTGTCCATATTTATTTATTTATGACATGCATATGCCATCTTTCTCACCCCGAAGGGGACTCAGAGCGGCTTACAAGTTATATGGAAATACAATATATTATATTATTAGCATAGCACAATATTAGTTCCATACATTCCCATATTGTACTATACCACTATATTGTAATATTATTAGTAGAATTACATGTAATATAAAATATATAATTATTATATTATTTTTATTATATTGCATTACATTATAATATTGATAATCATATAATGTAATACAATATAATAAAAACAATATAATAACTATATATATTAAATAACATGTAATACTACTAATAATATTACAGTATAGTAATATTATATGTGTATACAATATATTATATTATTAGTACAGCACAGTATTATATTGGAGTATAATACATATACTCCAAAGTGGGCCAGAAGTTTTCTGGGCATCCAGATCAAGTCCTGGGAGTTCTGGCACCTAATACAGGGTAAAACCTGTAAAATTGCAGAATGCTCCAGAGCATCCCTGAAATTCTGGAGCTGCCCCACACTTTGGTCTCTCTGTGTGTGAACAACTGTACCCATTCCAATTCAGAACTGATTCCACTCTTCACATGGCCAGTGCCATAGGAAAAAGAAGATGGTGCCTTTTTTGCTGATTATCACCACAGCAGTAGCTCTGGGGCTCTGGAGATCTCTTGGTTGTCTCTGGACACTTTTAATGTCAGCAAACGTGCCTGCATGACTTGAAAAAGGGAGTGGAATTGCTCCTTCCTTTCTTTATAGATAGACATGATAGATATCCTTATTATGGTCGATGACCAGCTTGAGAGAAGAGGGACATAATCCCATACAAGCATATCAGAGTTCAGGGTTAAGAGATTTAAAACTTTAAAATAAGCATATCATTATTAAGACATTAAGATAATTGACTTAAGAATCTAAGCTAAAAGCTATATACAGTATTATATTAAAACCCAACTAAGATGTACCAACACAGCAATGCAGAGGCAACATCAACGTCACTCCAAGCCCTGGTTTGATAAGGAATGCATAAACGCTTTTAAAAAATCACTTTCTTTCACCTACAAGGCTTTTCTTTCCAATAACTCATCAACAGCTGCACAAGAACTACTCCATCTGAAGCTTCTGTTGATTCGGAAAAAAGGGAAGACGCGAAAAACAATTGGGTATGGCTCATCCTTCCTTTTCCTTTCACAGATTGGGCAAACTCCTTTACTGACATTGGCAAAATTGTCTCATGACAACCAGGAGTACTCTATAGTCTTAAGTTTCATGGTTGTCACTGCATTGACAAACAATGACAAAGCCAAAGGCGGTCATCCAGTAGGGAACAAAAACAGTCTTCTGTTTAAAGGGGCTGTCACATTTATTTTTTCTTTTTTTAACACTTCCCTTCCTCCTCCTTTTGATGCTAATTCTTTGAAAAATATCTTTCTTGACAGTTGTTTTTGTGACACTACTTTCATTTTTGTGTGCTGAAACTCATATATGGGAATATGAAAAATTTGGTCAAAATAAGAGATTGTTCCACTCTTTCCTCTCTATTCCTCCTATCACTGAAATATCAACACGTTTTAGACTTGCCACATCTGCAGGTTACTCCATCCTTAATTTGCCCTCCCATCCCCCGAATGAAGGAGACTTGAGACAATAACCACACGACAACAATTCTTTGGGTTAAATTGGGCAAAACTTTATTTGCCTATTTAATTCACCTCACTAGCCTGAAAGGGTGTCAGGGATCCAATTTCATCAACAGCAACCACATAAGAACATAAGAACATAAGAAGAGCCATGCTGAATCGGACCTCAGCCCATCTAGTCCAGCATTCTGTATCACACAGTGGCCCACCAGTTGTACACGGGGATCTCGAGCAGAAGGGAGGGCAAAACCCTGACCTGCTCCCGACCCCCCCACAACCAGTACCCGGGGAAATCCTGCCTACCTCAACCAACTCCGAGGTGGCACTTGATCAAATTTGCCACAACTGATCAAATTTGCGGGCGAACACCAATATTGCTTGATTAATCAACCAGGACAACTTAATGAGGGAAATGAGTAAGAGGCCCATTCTCCCACAGCGGAGAAGAGCCTCTTCTCATCCCAGGGCCATAAACTCAACTTCACCCACTAACCATAACTTTGGGTGCATACATAACTAACTGGCCCTCACCCCTGATGGGGGTGCCTCGGTGTACACCGAATATGGCATTTCCCTCTCTAATTACCGCTAATCTATTTAATAACCATCACCCCCAGTAGCCCCTAAGCAGCAGAAGAGGGTCAGCAAAAACCTGACCATGCTTAACCGCAGCATGGGAAGTAAAATTCCGTACCCTGCTCCGTAGGGCAGCATCAACTACTACAATGGGCGGGAGTGGTGGGAAGGCAATCAGGCTCAGAATGGCCTGACGGGGCTTGGCCTCCTAGAGGCCACGCCCTCGCCTTGAAGGTTCCATGGAACCTTCCATCTCCCCTCGGAGTCGGGGGGCAAATGCCTCTCCCTCCAGCAAGCTGGGGTGAAAGGTTCTTGCCCTCCCATCCCCCGAATGAAGGAGACTTGAGACAATAACCACACGACAACAATTCTTTGGGTCAAATTGGGCAAAACTTTATTTGCCTATTTAATTCACCTCACTAGCCTGAAAGGGTGTCAGGGATCCAATTTCATCAACAGCAACCACAACTGATCAAATTTGCGGGCGAACACCAATATTGCCTGATTAATCAACCAGGACAACTTAATGAGGGAAATGAGTAAGAGGCCCATTCTCCCACAGCGGAGAAGAGCCTCTTCTCATCCCAGGGCCATAAACTCAACTTCACCCACTAACCATAACTTTGGGTGCATACATAACTAACTGGCCCTCACCCCTGATGGGGGTGCCTCAGTGTACACCGAATATGGCATTTCCCTCTCTAATTACCGCCACAGACTGGAGGTAGGTGTCCACCTTACCTCCATCCCCCCCTTTCTTCTAACACCCTTTCCAAAGAATGACTAATATCCTCCAAAATAACTGGTTGCCCTTATCGGACAAGTGGACGCCATCGTCCCTAAAAACAATTTGGTTGGCAGGATGGATGAACCTATGTCCTATGTAGGACCCATTACCTGCCGTAACCACATTACGCATGGCCCTATTCACCCTCTTACGGGCCCTTTCCAACAATTTGGGGTCTGCACCCCCACGCCAAGACATCCGTGGCGTAATTTCCGACCACATCACATGCACTCCAGGCCATGTTCTCCAAATTTCAAAAATGTCGGCTCTCGCTTGAAAAAACAGGGCCTTGCCGGTGAGCAAGCCCAAATCATTACCACCGAGGTGGATAATGATCACATCAGGGGGGAACACACCCCTGCCATGAAACAACATGGGACACAGCCCATTTCACTGCAGACCGCGTCTGCCCATCCATTGCACATTTGCAACAGCACTTAAGCCCAGATGTTGGCCAAAGGGGGAATTGAGAGCATGCTGCTCGGCCCAATAGATGTAACTATGGCCGCAGATCAGCACTCTCCTCATCCTCTCCGACCGTTCTGGACCTGCAACGATAGAAAAACAGAAACAGTATCAAACGGGCTTATAGTTTAACATTGCGAACTTAGCCCCTGTAAGCCCCGGAACGCCACCTCCCCAAAGACATGATAGTTCCTACATCATATCCCATTGCGGCTGCCGACGAGGCTGCTCCAATTCTAAACGAATGGGTACCAAATTGTTTGCCCTCTAAGCCTAGCAGCTTCAAGGCCCTTTTAGTAACCGCCCAAAATTGATATTTGGATAATGGCATCCCATCCCGATGGCAATACAGGTAACCCGCAGCCGGACCCCGGAGTGCAAGGTAGCGCGTCATGGCCAACACCGGACAAAGTTCTACGTCACTGGCTCTACCAAGCCTGACCAATGAGCCCTTGGCAGTTTGATCAGTCTTTGACGACCTGACCGTGATTTCCAACATATCACCGTCCAATTTAATGTCAGACACCAAGAATGCTCATTGTGACGAGTCAGCTTTGGATGACGCCAGCAACTCACTCACTCTAAAAGCGCCAAAAAAGGCGGTCAAGGCAGCCGAGTGGAATAAAGCCTGTTCGTACTGGGAATCGCATACAGAGGCCCACTGGTGCCCAAGCCCTTTTTAAATGCCTGGCGTCAAAGGCTCCCTTGTGTCAACAACCCTGCCACTTTGCTTAGACCACCCTGCCATTAGTTTGTGTAGGCGGAAGTCATTTGTTGGGTCAGACCTGCCCTGCGCTTTAAACCAGTAGGCCAGCGCTGACAATTTTACCTGAATTGAATGTACGGCCAATCCCCTTCTTTTGTTATAAATGCAAAACTGCGCTACATGGTCATAGGGCACCGGGAAGGACTTAGGCAAACCGTAGTACTCCCTGAAATCTACGAATTCCCTGACGGCCCTGAAGTATCCCCTCCTCGAACTGGGAGCTAACGCCAGCGACATGCCGACAGCTACCTCGTCACTCCAGCCTGCCAAAGATGGTCTGGCATGCATCTCGGGCATTCGTCTGTGGTGGGCGCTAGCAGCCTGAAGCGCTCCATCTGCATACGAGACAGAGCGTCGGCCAATGAGTTATCTAGCCCCGCAATGTGAAATGCTCGGAAAAGAATGTTCAACTTTAAACAATGAAGCGTAAACAAACGCAAGGCACCCATAACCCTCGCTGATCTAGATGTAAGGTTATTGATGACCTGCACGGTGGACATATTGTCACACCAGAAGTGAACTGAGGAGTTGGTAAACTTATCGGCCCAGATGTGAACAGCTACCAAAATTGGGAAAAATTCCAGGAATGTGAGGTCGGCCGTGATGCCCAAAGCATGCCAATTACTGGGCCACCGTTCAGCACACCACTGACCATCAAAGAACACTCCAAACCCCAAAGAGCCTGAAGCATCCGATGCCACCTGCATTGCATTTTTTAAGAGCAGGTTCTGGCGCCAGAATGAAATACCATTAAAATTTTTGATGAAACTTAGCCAAATTTGTAAATCTGCCTTAATGGCCCGTGTCACCCTAATGTGGTGATGTGGTGCGACTGTGCCGGATATAGCGTCGCACAGTCTCCGCAGGAATGCCCTGCCTGGAGCCACCACCTTACACGCAAAATTTAAATGACCAATCAATTCCTGGAATTCTCTCAGCGTGGCCTTACTCTTAAGCAAAAATTGCTCTAACCTATACGTCAGGTCAACCACCTTAACAGGCAGCAACCTGGAATGCTGGTTAACAGTATCCAACTCAACTCCTAGGAATGTCAACACTGGACCTGGCCCCTCGGTCTTTTCGTTGGCCAATGGCACACCCAGATGTTGTGTCAAGCTCTGAAAGGCGCCCAAGAGTGCCTCACAGTCCCCTGACCCAAACCTTCCCACAAAAAGGATGTCATCCAGGTAGTGGACAACCCCTTGAAGGCCGGATTCAGTCCTAACTGCCCACTCCAAAAATGTACTAAACGTCTCGAAGGCGGCGCACGACACCGAGCAGCCCATAGGCAACGCCCGGTCAATATAAAAATGACCTTTAAATCGAAAACCCAGGAGGTCAAAGTCCTCCGGGTGGACCGGAAGCAGCCGAAAGGCAGACTTAATGTCGCACTTAGCCAATTCAGCTCCCGGACCGTAACGTTTTACTAGTCGCACCGCCGCATCGAAAGACGTGTAGTGCACCGAGCACAGTTCATCCGGTATCGCGTCATTCACCGAGCTGCCCCGTGGGTAGGACAGATGATGAATGAGGCGATACTCACCTGGGGCCTTTTTTGGAACAATACCCAACGGGGAAACTCTCAACTGGGGAATGGGAGGAGAAATAAATGGGCCTAAAACCCTCCCTTCCTCTAACTCCTTATTAATTTTACTCTGTACCACGGCCTCCATACCAACTAAAGATTTAAGGTTAGGAGACAAACGTGGCACCCTGGGACCTTGGGCTGGGATGCGAAAACCGAAGGTAAAGCCGCAGCGCAAATACTCTGCCGCATCCCTATTCGGATAAGTCTTCAGCCAGTGTCCCAGCAGACCCAATTTAACTGGGCTGGGGCCCTTTTGGAACGGGAGACTGGGCCCCTCCCTTTTTACCAAATTGTCCCTCACGAGGGTTCCCTTTACCTGACTTGCCCCTGTTGCAGTACTTGGCCGAATGATTCCCGGCACATATGGCACAGGCATGTGACAACGTGCAGAACTTCCTTCCGCACACCCTTGGCCAGAGAACTCCCAACAAAACAGCTTTTTCCCCTGGGACTGCCCAGCCTGGGGCGCTTGCCGAAAGGGCGGCCCCGCCTTAGAGGTATGCACTAAGTGCCCACTATCCGCGGGCTCCCCCGGGATGGCCCTTGCTGCATTCATCACCTGCAGCCACAACTGGTTGTCAATTAAATCCCAACGTTTCGTTGGGTCCAGCGCCACCAGGGACCGAAAACGCCTGTCGTACTCTAACCAGGCGTTCCCTACAAACCTCATGTGCGCCCCATAAATCAGATTCTGATACTTGAAAAGGGCTCTAGCCCTATAAGGATGTGCCTCTGCCAAAATACCTGCATAGATCGTATAACATGCAAGCCAATTTTCCCAATTATGTTCGACCTTCCTTTTCTTCAGCCTATCCTTTCCTTCATCATCTAGTTCATCCTTTTCTTTCTTTTCTAATTCCCTGTAGAACAGGGTAAACAAATCCACAAACTCATTCCTCAAGATTCGCTCTACCGTTTTTGGAGCCAAATGTGCACCCAGCTCGGCATTAGCTGCCGGGGCAAGAATGGGCACCGTCCACTTATCAGTGCCCCAGTATTGGCTTGACTCCCCAGTCCTTGCCGCCTCTAATGACACGGCTGCCACCGGGTTCAATGGTGCCGATGCTGCGGACACCGAGGCACAGTCCTGCGACACTGTAGCCCCATGCTCGGTCTGAGCCGCCGACTCCACCAAACAGCTTGAAGGGGTAACTATCTCCTGCACCCCCGACCCTGGAGATGACGCGGTAACCTGCAGCCTGGGGGACCCCACCCCCACCTGAGAGCTGTCCCATGGCCACACTGGCCCTGCATCCCTACCTGCCGTAGCCGACGAACCCGGGGTCTCGGATGGTAACGCCGCCGGCGTGGATGCCATGACCGGCGCTGAAGTGGACGCCAGCCCTGGAGCGGAAGATGGACCCGCCTGACTCTCCACCACCTGGTCGCCTCCCGGCCCCGCCGCCGCCTGGGACACCTCCGGAAAAGCCTGGACTGCAGCATTGATCGCCAAACCGCCAGCATCCTGCCCCGCTTCTAAAGAGGCAACCCGAGACAAAATGCTTTTAAAGAGCAGCTCCCTACTCGCCCCCGTGCCGGTCTCAGCTTGGCAACCTGCATCTGCAACCCCCTCCCTCTCTCCAGCCCCTCGACCCTAGCCAACAGCGCCCTGAGGCTATCGGCCGAGACTCCCTCGCCATCCGACGATCCAGGAGAGGGTGGTGGTCGCTTCGCCGGGGTCTTTTTGGCTGGCCCCTTCCCCTTAGGGCCACCCACATTTTTCTTCGGAGCCATCCTATGGAAAAAACACCAACACCCACCATGAATAACACTGCTTGGAGTACCTCCTCTCCCCCAAACTGGCTCCCCGTCCACAGCGATTGCTATCCCGCTGGCGTTGCAGTTCTTACCGCTGCATAAGAAACAAACCGGGGGGGGGGGGTAGGAAGGAGAGAATTTTCGAATTAGCTGTCTCCCCTGCACCGCAGCACAGACCCATGCTGCCAAGATGGCTGCCCAACTCCACCTATCGTCATGGCCCCTAAAATGGCTACCTCCCAGCTTGTCTGGCCACAAAATGGCTGCCACCCAGCTTCCACCCAAAATGGCCGCCCCTTGTAGTCAAAGACTCAGCCATGCGGCCAAAATGGCTGCCGCACTCCCAGCCTGTCTTCATGCTCCCAAAATGGCTGCCGCCCAGACAGCCATGCCGTGCGGCCAAGATGGCTGCCGAAACCCACAGCCTCCCAATCTGTACCAACTTAACAGTGCACAAAATGGCCAATTAAAGGACCCAGTCCCTAAAATGGCCGCTGCTCCCAAAATGAGCCTCAGTCACCCCCACTGAGCAGCTATCCAAAATGGCCACTCCTTGTTCTTCTTGCTAAGCAGTACTGCAACCACCCCTACATATTGAGCCATGCGGCCAAAATGGCAGCCGACAGGGTAAAACTCCCCACCACTGTGGAAGCAGCCTGCAAGCCTTTACCTTTCCAACTCCCCAAATCCCATAACTCTTTTCTTGTATCTCTCTTTCTCACTCTCTATATATATATGATATATGATTATTATTCTTGTTAGCAACCCCCTCCCATTATTATTTCTGGGTGCTATAAAAATGGCACTAAGGGCAGGGCCTATACAAGCTGCCTGTCCCTAAGAGGCCACCCATGCTGTGAGGCCCATCTAGCTGCCCTTCTACATCCCTATAAAGCACTACACCCCCCATGAGGAGCAGCCTGAAAATTTCACCAGGACCACACCGAAAACAGGGAATAATTGGGAGGGGCGGGGTTGCGAAACCGGCATTCTTGGAGCCATAAAAAAGGGGGGGCAAAGGCGGGAAAGAGAAAGGCAGCAAGCCCGGAAAGAAGCCACCAGGTAAGAGCGAGCAGCCGCGGAAGCCCGATTCAACCGTCCCCTTGCGAGGGGGTGAAGGAAGAAGCCTCCTCCCCCCAGGGCCCCCTCTACAGACCTTCCGATCCACTGCCTGTCTGTATCACCTGAGTTCTCCGATCCCCGTTGCTCACAAAAGCACTCAGGCCCTGCAAGCTTCCGTGTCCGCGGGCTTCTTCTCCTATTTCTTGACTTTCAGGCCTGAATACCTTCGCTACCAGCGAACAGGAAAAAACAGGCCAAAAACCAGAGCTCTTGGCCTGCGTCTGTTCACCAAGGCAATCAGGCTCAGAATGGCCTGACGGGGCTTGGCCTCCTAGAGGCCACGCCGCCGCCTTGAAAGTTCCATGGAACCTTCCATCTCCCCTCGGAGTCGGGGGGCAAATGCCTCTCCCCCCAGCAAGCTGGGGTGAAAGGTTCGTACCGTTATCATCACAAACAACATAATTTCATTTTCTGGAATCAGTTTATTGTTGGCTAAAATAGGTTTTGATATTTCAAAGCTGAACAAAATCCTCTTGTTCCTTGTTGTTGCCCTGGTGTATATTATCTAATCTCAAATTTCTCAGACAGAAGAACATTTAAATGCATTTGACAAATGGGAGGCTATTTCTTCTGGTCTCATCTCTTGTGTGTAGTTCTGTCTAATTACTCATGAAATATGAAGAGACTACTACTTTGACCTGAGCAGGGGAATCTTACTGATTTGTCTTTTCTTGAAAGACTATTACTGTCCTGCTTACTCAGACAGTTTTAGTAGCAAGAAATTTGAACCTGAACCTCTCCTGGTGGCAAATGTCTAGTCAGCAGTCTTTTATGTTCCCAAACAGGAAACAAGCAAGAAATAAGAGACCCACAGCACAATTCGTCACTTCTAAACACTTTGTCAGAAATAATCATAGATTGCTTGTAACTGAAAGGTACAACAATATTCTATCTTCATTAAAGCTATATTATTTATTTATCATTTTCAAGTTATAGTGAAAAATAAACGCATGTATGTTAGAACTTCCAAAATAACAAACCCAAAGAGGAAAGGTAAATGGGACCTACTCATTGAAGGCCCTTTCACACAGGCCACAAAGCTGCATAAAATCCCACATTATCTACTTTCAACTGAATTATATGGCAACATGGACTCAGATAACCCAGTTCAAAGCAGATATTGTGGGATTTTTTGTCTTGATATTCTGGGCTATATGGCTGTGTGGAAGGGCCCACACACAATCTTCAGAGAATGAGGTGCACATCTAGTAGCATAATTGACCCAGTGACCAGTGGCCCCTCATCTGTTGCAGCCTTCTTCCACCTTCACTGTCATTGTAACAGGTAACCATATTATCATTTGTCTGCTCTGCCCTTGAGGACTTCAGATTGTGCTTGGTCTGGTTCCTTCCCTGCTGCTCAGAGAGACGCCCTTGGAGCACATGAGTCCAATGGCTTCGCCCACGGGATCTCTGGAACACACAAGCCTCACCATGACAAGGTGACAATCTATCAAGAGGCCAGTTGTAAGTATAGATTTACCGAATCATGGACAACTTACAACCCGCAACCAGATTTTTGCACAATCCTAATTTCTATGCATCTATCTATGTTTTTTATGTATTTTCCAAGATTGCTCCTACACAGAACCCCCTCCCCAAACAAAAATACTTGAGAGGGTTTGTTGGGGATTGACCCATGATATTGGGAGTTATAGTTCACCCAAAATCAAAGAGCAAACATAACCCAACCAACAAGGGATCTGGATGAAACTTGGCGCACAACATGATCAACTTTAGATACTGGTTGGTTTTGGCAGGATGGACCCTTGATAATGAAAGTTGCACTTCGCCCACATTCAGAGACCATTGCAAACCCCACTGACAATTGACCTGGATCAAACTTGATACACATTCCCATCCTAATCAACTTAAAATAATGGATAGATTTGGGGGGATTGACCCAACATGATGAAAGATCTAGTATGCCCACATCCAGAGGGCACTGTAAAACCAACCAATGATGGATCTGAACCAAACTTGACACATATACTCAACATGACCACCTTTAAATTCTGGTGGAATTTGGAGGGGGATTGACCCAAGATGATGGGAGTTCTAGTTCACCTACCTTGTTATGTATTTTCTAATAGATCTATTCATAAAACCCAAATCCCAACAATAACTACTGCTAATGTTTATTCTTACCAAAGCTCTAACCTGGGCATTGCCAGGTAGGCAAGCTAGTTCTTTAGAAAATCAGCTTTCTAAGCTCAGATTCTCTCAGTGTGTCTGTTGTTATGTGCCTTCAGATTGTTATGCACCTTATAGTAACCTTTTCATAGAGTTTTCTTGATAACATATATGCAGAAGAGAATTGCTGTTAATTTCCGTTAGCACCGAGAGACACTGATTTACCAAAGTTAGCCATGATCCCTGTTTTCTAAGCATTCTAATTAAGCATTCAAATTACTGTACTATACTGGCTGAATAATTTTAAATTTGTGGCACTTTATTTATATGAAATAAATTATATTTACATGGAGACTATCCTTTACAACTAAGCTGCATTCTAAAAATGTCAGTGATATGTTGGAGCTAAAGAACTTTTAAACACACATGTGATACTTTGGGAGCCATATACAAAACAATCTAAAATAAGCTGACTGGAAGAAGTGCATACAGTGAAGAAGTATTTACAAGAGATTTACAATCCCGACTTAGTTGTGTAGTCATATCCTATTGTAGAATTACAAGGTCTCAGTGATCTTTATGAACCAATGAATCTGTCAGTTAACCTTTTTCCTACATTTTTAATGTCATGTCTTGCAACCTGTTGGCAAGGAAGTGAATTGTTAGTTATTCTTATCAAAAGGAACCCTGATATGTTTTCAAACTGTCAAACAAATTCATGTGGTGTAGCTATTCCTGGTATACAGAAGAACATGTTGTGCCTGCCTACATGCCATGCAGTGGATAGAAATGAATAAAAGGGAGAATACATAGCTAAATGCACAGGAATTCAATCTTAGAATTTTAAGAACTAAACCTGTAAACCATGTGCCTGAGTGGGTGAATATGTAAGTTTGATTTTCTTGTTCTTTTATCACTTCACATTATTTCCATTGCAATTATGAGAAGTGTGTGAATGTTGTAAAATTCTTTTTAGAAGAAGAAGAAGAAAATACAATTGAAGTCCCCACCCATTTCTAGCAGGCATGAATCACATTGAGGATATGCATCCAGTCCCCTTCTAGAATTTATTTCTCTTTGCCAGGCTCAGTGTTGTCATGTGTTACATCTGGAGTGTTTCCCTTATGAAATCACCATGGAAACACTAGCCTGTGTGATGAGACAAATAAGATAATTGGTAATTTGTCATCACCAAGTACCACTGAGAAAAATCTGTATGGAGCTGCCTCAACCAATAGAAATGGAATCTAAGCAGCTTCCAAGGGATGAGTAGCAATCATTGGATGAATAAACATGACATTTGATAGGAAAATTCTTTTTCATTCAGATACCTAAAAGAGACTGAGAAAATGCAGACACAATTGATTGAGGTTCACTGAATGGTAAAGGAATTTGTTTCCTTTATTATAAGAAAAGTTAAAAAAACTAGATTTTTTCCCTTTAAGCTGAAATACACTCATATCCCAAATCACTGGTAACTAGTGTCTTCCATGTTAATGGGCAGGATAATCCCTTCTAGATTCAGATTAAAACTAGGAGCCTGACCTGACATAGAAACTACCAGCTGCAAGTGTTTCAAATTCAATAAGCATCTCACTATTTATTTACTAGGTATATTTTAGAAAGTGGTCAAAAAGCATCGAGAGTTCTGTAGCCAAGGGGCAGGATCCTGTTGAAGCAGTGTACCAGTTGAGTTATTCCACTGAAGGCTGTGAGAGCAGGATGGTGATTTTTTTTGAGCCAATAGCTTTTGAGGAGCATCCTGGTGATGGGATACTTTTACCTAAGTGTGGCTTATGTGTGTTTATGCCTCTTTCTGTATGTGATGCAGGGGATTATTTTCTATTCATTTGTTCCCCACCTAAAAGTGGTGGATATTTATGGCATGAAAGTGATCACTTGATTACTTCCCTTTTAAAATATTGCTTTTGTACGTTTTTAAAAAGAGAGAAAAAAAGAAAGATTAAAAAAACACAGAGATAAAATTTAAAGGATAGAAATTGGAGACACTGAATTAAAAGATATTCCTTGACTAGTACAGTAAAAATACTAAATCTCATGTTGAAGGATGCCAAAAATTGGTGAATTGTCCTACTGTCTCTATTACTTTGTTATTACATAAAAGAGGTGGATTTGTTAAGTGGTGATTCCACATCACTTCTGCTTTTATCTTCCTCAATACTTTATGTTTTAGTGTAACTGTCAGGTTTTTTTTAGGACTACAGGCTTACTGATTTGGTGAAGGTTAATTTAATTGCCACTCAATTAATTTCAGAGCAAATATCTTCAGGAGAATTATGTCTTGAATTAATGAGGCACTTTAGCTTTTCTTGACCCTTATTGATTTCACAAATCTTTCATACTTATTCTACCACTACTATTTTATTTTATTTTGGCCAAACATTTTTTTCAACTTATTATTTCTATACAACTCCTCAGGATACATGATACAAGACAAAACAGGATATTAAAACATTATGTGTGATGAATAATTATGTCCATACATTTATTTGCTTCCCTGATTAAATTTGCTTAAATGTCCAGTCTGCAGTTCCAACATATGACTACAGATGAATAACATTAGAAAAAAATGGAAGCAAGCAAGTTTTTTTTCTGGAAAAGATGTGTACATTATTACAGTGCAATCCTATCCAGGTTTACTCAGAAATAATTCCATCTCACTCAAGATGGCTTATTCATAGATCATGATACCAACTGAAGTGCAAGTTATGCTGTTCACATGTTCAAATTTTGCCCAGAATAAATCAACAATAACACCTATGTTTCCATGGAAAACAGAATTTACTATATTATAAATAGCATTTTCTGTGTTGAAAATTCTTGTGCAAAATTGCTGAGAGGGTGTGAAGCTTAGAAATGGAGATGAGCACCAACCCCCAAAGTATAAAACAGTATAAAATTACTATCATTATATTCACAGTATAAAATTACTATCATTTACACATGACATACTTAAAATTGCTTAAGGTCATACTGATAATATTAAGATCTAAACTCATTTGTTAGATCCATAAATTCTTAGATTAATTGAATAAATGAAAATTTTATTAGTCAACAAGAATACAAGTTTCATTGTTTCCATCTAGTTCCCAGTTAGGACTAGCAATTGGATTCTATACATAAATTCATTTGCTAAAATGTTTATATCCAAGTTGCAACTTTTTGTGTGGTTTAGAAATTATTTTCTCCAACCACGTACAGAAGAGTTACAAGACAGTGGAAGAAGAAGAAATCAATTAATTGAAATATCCTCTTTCAGAGAAACAGACTAAATACATAAAAATGCTTCAAGCAAAGCCATGAGAGGATACTTAGAAGATGGTGAGCTCCACAGTCTAGCCATGGTCCCAATGAAGGCCGGTATCTCAACTAATCAAACTAATGTCCCCCATAGGACATATGACCATGTCACACAGTGTCGACATCACTCTGCTTCATCAGGGGGCATGGAGAATCCAATGCTCCACACCTCACATTGCCCAGATACAGATGAGGCGATCAGATGGGTGGAAGTGTGAGCACATGTGGTGTACTCATAGCTTCCACCCATGGATTCTATGGCAACACAGGAACCTCCTGTGTTGCCCTGGTAGTGGCATGCATTGGCTCTGCCCTCCTTCATCCTTGGAGCTGTGCTGGTGTCATCTGATGAGAGCCAGCCAGCTCTTTGGGTGATCTGTGCTAAAATTGGTGCTTACCACAATTTTTAGCCCTTTGTGATGAGGTCATTAGAGGAAAACACCATGCTTTGCCATACAACCTCTTGAATTACTTTTAAAGCCCCAAAGGATATTCTTTGTACCCTGTGCTGCAATGAGTAATTTTGCTACTGTCCACAGGTGAAGTTTTATTTAAACCAATATGTATACTATTCTTGAAAGAGTTAAATCTCTCCCTAGGATGTATGTAGAGGAAAAGTTATTTTGAACAAATATATTCCTAGAATACCATGAAGGCCTCAAAATACCCCTGAAGTGTGTTTTCCTCACCTCTAACATAGGCCAATACTTATTATGTCAAACAGTACTCTTCTAGAGATAACACTATTTTGTGGAAATTACTTCCCAAGCAAAACAATAATAAAATAGTCCAATCCGATCCTGTCTCAGCCAGTTGATGAGAAGGCTATCATAGCTGACTAGAAAACTGCTCAGAGAGGTGAACTTTTCCCTGTTCAATTCTTAGAGTCAGTAGCTCATGAGGGTAATTAAATGTTCCCACAGTCCCAAATCCAAGCCTGAAGTCAGAATGGAATGAATCCAGATCATTCATTTGATCCAAGAACCCCTGCAGCTAATATGATAATCACCTGAGTATAAGTCACCTTTAAAGCTAAGCCCACCTTTAACAGCATCATGGCACTACAAAAAAACATATCCTCCTACCCTCTTGCTCTTCAACATAGTTATTATTTTTTGTTCATTCACCACTCTCATACTGCTTCATTACCCTCTTCATTAAAGGATAGGCTTTGAAATTAAAAGGAAAATTAAAAACCAGAGAAAGGTCATTTTTAATTATGGTGAAGCCGAATTGTTATTTTATATTTCCCTTCGAAGTCCTTTCTCAATGCTCCTAGACAGGCATGTAGCCTGGGGGAGGGGGTGGGTTGAGGGCCTTCAGCCCCCCCCCCCCAATTTTCAGGGTGGACCATGAGAAGGCCTTACTGGTATATTATTTAAACTGTTATGTTGATTCATATCATGATCTGATCGCCACTCAGACCCTGACCCCCCCTGTTCTGTTTCCTTTGTTTAAAAAAACCCACTTTATCTCTATTGCTTACAAAAGTGGGAAACGCTCTTCAGGAGTCATAGTGGTTAAAGATTAATAGAAGAACAGCTCTAAATTAGGACTAAACCACAGTAGCATTCTGGGATGAACGTGTAGTTAGCAGCTAATAGCCACTGAGGGTATCTCTTCTGATACTACTTGGGGGAACAACTCCATCAGAAGAAGAAAAAGGGGTAGTGCAATAAGTCCTCCATATTTGTGGATTTGACTTTTTGCAGATTTGATTATTTGTGAATTGGATTAACATTTTATCTCTAGGAATTTCTGGATCCTCCAATTCATCCATATGCTTGGCTTGGCTTCCATTGGAAATAGACTATACGATCACACTGCAGAACTAAGTCATTCCTAGAAAGAACAGATTCCTAGGGAGAATTATCTCTAGGTCCTCGATTATGATTCTACAATTATAGAGATCTCCAGAGTGGAGTTTTCTCAGATTAAAAAAAAGCAATTTTAATTAATAGTTTTTCACTTTTGCATGGTTCTGTTCCCTTAATCCCAGACAGTGTGAGAAGCTGACTGTACTGCTGTCATAATGCATTTCCTGCAAGAACTCCCTTTATTCTGGGAATGCCACTGAGAAGCCAATGGATTCTCATTCAAATTACATATTGATTAGAAAGGCAAAACACTATCTGTTAAAATGTGTTTGTTTGTATCTGATGTTGGTCCTTTTAGAATAGCAAAAAGTTGAGATCAGTTGAGCAGACATAACGTAAGACACACTGCTCCTCAGAAATTGTGCCAAGGGTCCTTTAAGAGCTGGAGCTGTTATGGAAAAAGTTAAGATGCTATACTAACTCAAAGAAATAATGGAGATGTTGCTGAATTCATTGGAGAAGTTTTGAGAGGTTGTGTAGAAAAGGCAAAGACAAAGGTAGGAAAGGGAAAGAGGGTGTGAGAAAGAGTGAGTTAGTGGGTGAGTCACTCAGTGAGTGAGGGGAAATAGAAGTGTTCCTCTACAATATAAATAATTCAGTTTCAGTTAATAATAGCACTACACACATATATACCTAGAATTAAGCCTCAATGAATTTGGTGTGACTTATTCCAAGGTATATGTGTGCAATGCAGGAGAGTATACATAACGATAATTACCCTATGGACTTTAAAAATATTTTATGGAGGTCAATGCTTCCACAAGCAATAGGCCTTCAGTGGAGAACTTTCAGTCTTAGGACTCAAAAGATAGTGCATCTACATTGTAGAATTCATGCAGTCTGATACCACTGTAACTGCCTTAGCTCAATATTATGGAATTGTAAACTACAACTCCCATGATCCATTGCATTGAGCCATGGCAGTTAAAGTGGTTCCAAACTGCATGAATTTTACAGTGTGGATGCACTCAGAAGGAGAAACTTTGAGTCACACAACAATAATGCATTCCACAATTTGTTGTTCAAAAGGGGGCCAAGACATGTATTTTATAAGGGTAGAATTCATGGATATTAAAAGCACAAGTGTAGCTTCTGATTGTATACATGAACAATAAACTCACCTTTAACAGCAAAGTTTCAATAGCTGGTTTTGTGAATAATCCTATAGAAATATATAATATTTGTTTGGAACCCCCCCCCCCCCCAAATCCAATTGCTTAAAATCAGTGTTAGGAATTCTTGAGTACCATCATCTTACAACAGTGTATGATGGTTTAAAAGTATTGTAATTGACAATATACTTGTATCATTTGCTTGTTCATGTTACTGTTTTATTGTGCAAAATCTTTCCAAAGGGAGATAAATAATGCACTTTTACCTATTTTCATTTTTTTCTGCTTTATATGTATGGGTTATTTTTTTATTTTCACCTAAACACTTGTTTAAAAATGTGACAAGCAGTTATCTTTTCCCTCATAAATGTACTGTATATTGCAAACAAATTGTTTATTCCTCAAATTGTTTCACACAAATTGTTTGTTCCTCAAAGTTTATGCAGCAATTCTTCTAAAAGATTGTTAAAGCTTCATGTAATCAAGCTTGACAAAAATTGTATGCTTGAATGTAGCTCCACTTCTAATTTGCAGGCTATTTGATGTACCTTGAACAAGAAAATAAACAATATGTAGATATTGACTCAAATGACGTCAAATATTCTTAACATGGAATCATGGTATACCAGGTTTTTCTAATAGATGTGTTTTCTCTGAGCCATTTAGGCATGCATGTTATGAGATGGTCATCTTTTACTTTTTATCTGTAGTCTGTACCCAAAGGAATTCAGATTTTAATCTATTTCTCAACAAGACAGAGAGTATCTGTAAGGGAAGATGACATCAGGCATAAGGGAGCAGCAGCAGCTGAGGAGTATCTTTGAACAGCCTTTGATCGCATGAGAAGAGGCAATGGGAGACAGGCAGGAGTTGTTGAAAATAGATTGGTTAAAAATAGTGTTTGGGGTTGGAAATAGACTGTAAGACTGTAAGGGTTATCAGAGGAGAAGGAACAGGCTGACATGTCTACAGTTGTCTAACAGATCTGAATGACTACTTGACCAAGACTGTACATTACAGCGATGTGAAGGTGGTTTAGGCATAACAGTTGTCAGGAGGATGAAAATCATTTGAGACTGGCTCCAAAAATTATTTCTGGTGTATGTATTTTGGTAGGAAGTTGGCTCAATTGCTTTGCCATTTCCTTCAGTTCCCGAGCCTGCTGTTAGACATTCTGTTTCACTTCTATAGTTCAGCTTTGGTTGACTCAGTCTGCCAAATGTTGTTGTTTTTTTAAAAAAAAGTAATCATATGTTATTAATGTTGCTGTTAAGTTATATCCTTTGTGTGACATTCTCCTCATGACTCAATTTTGGAAGAAGCATTCGTTCAAGCAAAAAAATACAGCAAGGACACCCACCTCTTGAGTACCATACATTGGCCACAAGGATTTCTAGTAAAAATTCAACCAGAAGAAAATTGCAAGAAATTATGTAGAACTCATCCACCTCACAAACAGCAAGGATATCATAATAACTTCATTTAACTAACTGAAAGATCACAAGATAGGAAGTAGTTTTTGGAATTTGCCAGAATGTTCCCTTCCATTGAAAGTTAAATAAAAGTCCCTTACCCTGGTTAATTTCTGTTCTAAATGTGAAGAGGTTTTTCTTCAGCAAAATGTTGCCATTTACCCCCATTTTATTCCTTTTGATTTGTGCCAAAATCTGCTTTTTCAGTCATTGTCTTTCCAGTTCCCCAGAACAGTTTTGGTTATGGTAAACAGCTGTGCTTCACTCCATGGGATGATTTTGTAACCTTCTTTCAACAGGACACAAGCAACCACCTCTCTGTTCTTTCAGTGACTGAGACTGTAGCCACTTTGCAGAATTACAGCAGGCTCACTTTTAATTGAAGCCCTGGATATTGTAATCCTCCGTTTCACCACATTTTATGTACTACCGTATCTACGGTATTTTATGTAACTGTCTTGAATTTTTATGCAATTTTATGTGTACTGCTGTATGATTTGTTGTAATTTGGTCATGTTTGAACTGCCCTGAGCCTGCAGGAAGGTGCGGTATACAAAATCGAATAAATAAGTAAATAAATAAATAAATTGCTGTGGCTCAACATTATTGAATTCTGGGATTTATAGTTTTGTTAGTTACTTTTCTTTCTCTGTCAGATTCCATAGTATTCACAGTCAGAGCCATGCATACTACAGGAGAGGGAGCAACTTTAATGGCCTCCCTGAATTGAGGCCATATAAAAAAAACTGCCCAGCAGGTGTGAGCTGCAGCAAGGCATATGAGAGGACATGACTAGAGGTTATAAAACCCCTGACAGCCAATCTCACAGCAATCTCTCTGCTTTTTTAAACCCGCATTCCCACCCTCATATCAGTGTGGATTTTATCTGGTTGCCTATAGAGTAGGAATTTCCCCCCTCTTGGGGGATTACCTGTCAGATTATTGCATTTTAAATGGCAATTCATGAGTCAGCACAAGATGTATTTTCTGCAGTGTGACATGTTTGACACCAGATGGCGCTGTCTCAAGACTGATGAATAGAATCTTGAGGAATGACAGTTGGGATCTGACAGTTGGGAATTGTCCGTTGAAGAGGACAGTTGGTTTATAATATCTGTGAGGATAGGATGTTTTGAGAGGTAGCTGTGAGGGCTGTTGTTTTTCGATGTTTTGCCAGTTATTGTTAAATACAATTCAATACAAAGTTATATATTTACCTTGTGAATTGTATGAGAGTTTCATTATTCACACGAACAGAGACTGGAGGTTTTTTGGGCCGATGAGGAATTAACATTCTATATTTCTGTTGCCTATTCCGCTGTGGCATAAATACTCGACGCCGAAGAGGTTATGGGCCCAGATCCCAGAACCCAGAACACAGAATCCAGAATTGCAGAGGCACAGAGATACTACATAACCCATAATTCATAGAAAAAGTTTTTGAATAACACTAGAAATTGCAGCAGAAGTCGCTGTTTACCTCAGTGTTAGAGAAAAAAACTGAAGTGAATTTTTGCCAGGAGCATCTGTAGTGTGAAGAAAGATGGCATTATTTGGAGCACAGCATCATTTAGAAAAACTCAGAGGCAGCTCAAATTATTTAATATGGGCTACCAAAGTGCGAGCAGTTTCGGCAAAGGAGGAGCTGCTATCTTGCTTAACACATTGACCTATTTCTGATGCAGAAAGGTTGAAAGATGGCAAGGCAAGGGCTACCATCATCCTGTCAGTTGACGATAGGAACCTCACATATTTAGCTCTGGAAGAAACAGCCGCTGACTGTTGGAAAAGGCTTGAAAAGCTGTATCAGCAGGCTACTGGAGGCTCAAAAGTTTTATTGAGCAGAGAACTGTTTTCACTGAAGCTTCTGTCAATGGAAAATTGTGCCAGAGAGACTCATTTGAGTAAAATGCTGAGCATATTTAATGATTTAGCAGCAAGGGGCACCAATTTTACAGAAGATCAGAGAGGCTTAATTCTACTAAGCAGTTTGGGGCAGAGCTACAACTCATTCATTGACTCCATGCAATCTGTGAAAGAAGAGGACATCAACTTCGACTTAGTTTCGACTAGATTGGAGAACTGGGCTTGTTACAGAAGAAATGCCCAGCAACTTTCAACGGAGAAGACGGTTAACAAAGGCTTCAATAAGAAGAGGAAAGAGACAATCCAGTGTGACATCATCTGTTACATTTGTAATAAACGAGGACACAAAGCTAGACAATGTCATCAGAACAAGTTTAAGAAAAGTGAATCAGCACAGAGCAAGAAAGAACAGATCAACAATTCAAGAAAAGACTCTGATTCAGGCTGTCTTTTGATGAGTTTACAATGTAACAATGATTTTATTCCTCAGGTACCCTGGATTATTGACTCTGGGAGTGCAAAGAGTTTTGTTAAGGATAGTAAATTGTTAGCAGAGAAGGAACCTTTATCTGGTTCTATGCAAAGTTGTGTGAGTCTAGCCAATGGTCAAAGGTGCAAGGTTTTAACAAAGGGAGAAGTTGAAATTGGTCAACTTAGTCTAAAGTTAGACAATGTTTAGTTAGTTCCTGAGCTAGAACACAATGTTCTAGGGGTGAAACAACTTGCAGACCATGGTTTATCCATTGTGTTTGAAGGGGAGTTATGTAAAATGAGTAATAAAAATACAGGTATGTATAAGGAAGTAAAATTTCAAAATGGTTTCTATAGAATGAATGCTAGTAATAAAATGTCTACAAATAGTATTCAGAGTTTGGAAGGGGAAACCTCTGCATGGTGACAGATGTCTGCACATGCTACACAGGAAGTTTGGCCACATGAACTATAATATGATTAGAAAGACTGCACAGCTAGTAGGCATTCAAATACCAGAATGCAGAAATTATTTAGAGTGTGCTGTCTGTAACAAAACAAAGTTAAAGGCTTATCCTGTTGCCAAAAGGAGTGATAGAGTAACAACTAAGTTACAGTTAGTGCACATGGATCTAGCTGGACCTTTTCCAAAGAGTATTGGAGTGAATGTATTTCTACTAGTAATAGTTGATGATAGGTCTCGATTTGGCTTCGTTTACCCTCTGAAAGGTAAATTTCAGGTGTATGAAAAATTTATTGAATGGTACAATTTTGTGAAGAACCAATTTCCTGATTTGACTGTTAAACAAGTTCAATCTGATAGAGGAGGTGAATTTGTGAATGAAAGACTTAAGAATTTTTTAAAGGATAAAGGAATTTGGCATAGGAAAACAAATCCGTGTGTATCAAAAGAAAATGGAATTGCGGAGCGTCGCTTAGGTGTAATTCAAACCATGGTAAAATCAATGCTTGAGGATGCACAAATGTCCAAAGGTTTTTGGGCAGAAGCAGCTAACACTGCCAATTACGTGCTGAATAGGTTATGGACCTCAAGTGTAAATGAAATCCCATTCTATTTGTTTTATGGAAGACATCCAAAGGTGGATCATTTTCAAGTATTTGGTGCGCATGCAAATGTCTTAATTCCTATACAGCAAAGAGACAAAAGAGATCAGCATTGGGTAAAGATGCAATTTATTGGATATGAAGGTGGAACGAAAGGCTATAGATTCTGGAATGGCTCTTCTCCAGGGAAGAAGATCACAGTCTCCAGATCTGTAAAGTTCGAAAATAATACTCATTGGGATAGAATTCATGCGAACACTGAAGTGTTCATAACCTCAAGTGTTTCTAGAGTAAAGAATGAATCTGAAGTTGTAGAGGTATTAGATGAGGCAAATGTGGAAGAAAGCAAGGAACAATCTGAAGAAAGTAATTTTCATGATTTTTGTGCCACAAACTCTGACTTAGTGTCCAAATCTGTAACAGAGGTTGATGGACATTGTCAAGAGGAGATTAGGGATGTGGAGGAGACTAAGGATGAGATTCCTAGGAGATCCACACGTATCACTAAAGGAATTCCACCAGCCAAGTACCAAGTCACGCAAATAGGAAGTATAGAGTGGAAAGATCCTAATTCTTACGCTGAAGCATTGCGTAGACCGAAAAATGAACGTGAAGAAGGAATTTGATTCACTTCATTCCTTAAATGTTTTAGAACAAGCAAATGTAACCAAAGATGTAAAGGTAATTGGTTGCAAGTGGGTATTTAAAAGGAAAACACAAGTTGATGGTTCATTATTGTACAAAGCAAGATTGGTTGCACAAGGTTTTGGTCAAATTTACAATCAAAATTATGATGAGGTATATGCTCCAACGATTAGACCTGAAACAATTAGGACTGCTTTAGGCATCGGTGTGCAAAGAAAGTATGTTATAAGGCACTTTGACATTGCCACAGCTTATTTAAATGCAGAGCTGACTGACAATGTATATATGAGAGCAATACCTGGTTTTGAAAAAGATACTCCAACTGGTGTGTATCGACTACGGAAATTATTATACGGGCTAAAGCAAGCAGCGAGATGCTGGAACCAGTGTATAGACGAAAAGTTAAAGGGTCTTGGTTTCGAAAGAAGCAGTGTAGATACATGTCTATATAAGAAAGGAAAAGAGTCTAAAAAGCAAACATTTGTTTTGGTGTTTGTTGATGATCTCTTAGTACTAGCACCATCCGAAAGGGATGTGGAACAAGTTTTCAAGGGACTAAACTCAAGTATGACTGTAAAAGATCTTGGAGAAGTCCGGAAATACTTAGGCGTAAATGTAACTAGAACTGAAAAAGATATTTGTCTAGATCAAAAGACAAAATTTTTGAGTTACTTGAGAGAACAAGATTGACTCTGTGTAAAACAGTAGCAACTCCAATGGTACCAGATTTTTTAAAGCTTGATAGAGGTGAAATGTTTGACAATCAAACATTGTATAGATCAGTGGTTGGGAGCCTCTTGTATTTGGCAAATTGGACTAGGCCTGACATCGCCTATGCCACTAATGTACTAAGCAGGAGAGTGAATGAACCAACATTGACTGATTGGCAAGCTGTAAAACAAGTGTTAAGATATTTGAAAGGAACATGTGACAAAAAGCTAAAAATTTGTCCAAAAGAAAGCGGTATGAAGGGGTTTGCAGACGCAAGTTTTGGTGACAACGAACAAAACTTGTCATGTTTCGGGTATCTAATTAGTTTTAATGGGATACAAGTGACATGGAAATCTCGTAAACAGTCACACGTTTGTTTATCCACGGCAGAAGCTGAATTTTCTGCTTTGTCTGACTGTTGTACAGAACTAGAGTGGATAAAGGCTCTAGTAAACGAGTTCCAAAGTTTTGAAGATAAGATATCTTTATTTACTGATTCTCAATCTTGTATAGCAATATCAAATGCTGAAGGATTAAAGCAGAGAACAAAATATATTGGGGTAAGGTACCAAAATGTTAGAAAGTTAGTACAGGATGGTTTTATTAATCCTGTGTATGTCCAGTCAGATGAGAATATGGCTGATATGTTTACAAAATCATTGACTAATTGTAAATTAAATGTATTTTGTAAGAAGATATTGTTATTATAAGTAATGTGTGTACTTGTGTTGCTCATGAAGGAGGAGTGTCAGATTATTGCATTTTAAATGGCAATTCATGAGTCAGCACAAGATGTATTTTCTGCAGTGTGACATGTTTGACACCAGATGGCGCTGTCTCAAGACTGATGAATAGAATCTTGAGGAATGACAGTTGGGATCTGACAGTTGGGAATTGTCCGTTGAAGAGGACAGTTGGTTTATAATATCTGTGAGGATAGGATGTTTTGAGAGGTAGCTGTGAGGGCTGTTGTTTTTCGATGTTTTGCCAGTTATTGTTAAATACAATTCAATACAAAGATATATATTTACCTCGTGAATTGTATGAGAGTTTCATTATTCACACGAACAGAGACTGGAGGTTTTTTGGGCCGATGAGGAATTAACATTCTATATTTCTGTTGCCTATTCCGCTGTGGCATAAATACTCGATGCCGAAGATTACCTACATAATATTGTTACTGGAGGCTGAAGAATTCGCCTCACTGTGATATCTAACTAGTCTTCACTGGCAGGTAGTGGGGCAGAATTCCAGAAATCAGTGTACCTCTTGGTATCATTTGGATCAAGAGTAAGGCTCCTGATTGGTCTCTTTGGGTTCTGGAGCCTGGGATGGGAAGAAGCCTGCCCTTAGAGGGGTTTGCTCTCCCTTTTGTTAGTTCTAGGGTTTGGGGGCATTCCCTAGGACTGCGTTTCAAAATATCACCATCTGTGCTGAGCAGTTCATGAGGCCGGATTTCCCTAAGGAAATGTGTATTTTTGCACAAGAGGAGACTGGTGAGGTTTTCCACAGGAAGACACCTGCCCAAGCTAAGACCCCAACCAGGTTGCCCTCCCCCTAGCACATTTTCCGGATTGTAATATTAAATAGTTAATAAGTCAAATAAAGTGATCTTTATTTTAGTCAATGTCATTTGTCTGTTCTCATTATCTCAGGGTTGGTCAACAATGGAGCCATGGCAGTTAAAGTGGCCTCAAACTGCTATAACTTTGTAGTGTTCTCATATTTTAAAGTCAAGTGTCAGCACAGTGTTGCCTGTGGTCTATGGATCCCACTTCTGATGTACTTTACTGGCTGTATTCCTTCTTTGTTTCCCATCTTTCTCCTATTAAGAAAATATATGGGGTTAATATTTTCTAATTTTCCACATACTAAAAGGACGAATACTGTTTTACACACATATGCATTATGCAAGCAGCCCTGTGTGCTTTTATCTCCAACTTCATCAAAAATGCTCAGTGTAGTTATTTCTTCCTTCTGTACTCATTCTACTATATACTCTGGCAGCAACTTTTTGTGTTTGTGTAACTAGTGATAAAAAGAAATGTACTGCCATAGACAAAGCAATGTAAAAGTAATGGAAAGTAGACAAAGATCAAACATTTCTCCTTTGGTTGCATAAGTTCCCTGTTTTCTTCCTTTGCCTATGTGGGTAATTATAAAGAAGCGAAGTCGTTAATGTTATATGTTCCTTTTTATTGTATAGAGATTGCTAAGAAGGACTATAAAATCCTCTCTTTACCTTCCTCTCTTTTTCTCTTTTATGGCTGCAAGATCAAGGCAAATATAAGACTTGGTGTTTTAACCCTTGCTCTCTTTTTTATTTCATAGGGTTCTCCCATCTAATCAGTTCATAGCAAGCCCTTAAATTTTATTGGTATTCCTTTCAAAACCACCAAATAATAGCCAATGTAAGAGCATTCATTATTACTGGAGTGTGAAGAAACTGCAGCTGAGCTTTGGTAGTACTAGTCTAAAAGATGAACAAAAATAGTAGCATGGAAATGAGTTTATAGAAAACAAAGAAGTGATTTGAGTTTTTAAAAAAACCAGCATCAGACCAGTTCACCTTCAATACTCAACCGAGTTATGATTTTTCCCCTGATCTTTTCTGTCTAAAACCTGTACTAGACTTATTAGTGGTGGTGTCCCTTCAAGTCATTTCTGATTTATGGTGACCCAAAGGCAAAGCTATCATGGACTTTTCTTGATGATATTTGCTCACATGGGGTTTACCTTTGCCTTCTTTCTGGTTGAGAAAAACAAACACTTAAAAAACAAACACTAAAAATGCCCCCTCATAAGTGTATGCCCACCCACACTTCACCAGTGAAATTAGTAAAACCAAAGAAAGACTATCAGGAGCAATAACAATAAGTTTTTGTTTATATTCCACTCGCTCTCCTGGAAAGGACTCAGGGCGGCTTACAGCAAGTAACAGTATTTAAAAAATAGTACAGAGGTCAAATTGACATAATTTAAAATAGAGCCATTGCAATTATTGAAAAATAAAAGAGCATAACATGACATCAACATCAAAAATAGCTGCTCTTGCTGGAATAAAAGCATTAAAAATGTTAAAACCAGCAATCTTACTAAAATTCCTCCATTTAAGACTGATTGTCTCCAAAAGCCTGCTTCCAGAGCCAAGTTTTAAGTTGCTTTCTAAAAATCAACAAGGAGGGAGCTAATCTAATTTCTTTGGGAAGATATCAACTAAGAAAATGTAATGATATAATGCAGAAGAGATTGGAATTCTCAAAAAGTGATCCCAAGCAGCGATGGCACTGAGATAGAACATGGAGCTAGCACACAATCTCTCTCTTTCAAACACTAAGACCCCACAGAAAAATGGAGGACCTTGCCCTGGTCTATATAGACCAGGTTTGCAAAAAGACACATGATCCGATTTCTTCTTCTGATTGGCTCTGGCAAGGCTAACAGATAAAAAAAGTGTACATGGCTGCTCTTGTCAATCACGGAGCAGCTGAATCTCCCAAATGTAGTGGAAAGATCTGGTGCCATGCGGCCCATTCTGGCTGAGCCTTCAGCTACCCCTGCCCAATCCATTTTTGGCAGTATGTTTGCGGGATTACTAAATCTCCCTGAATCTCAAATCGTGAAATGGAATTGTGCACACAGCAACATCTGTTATTGTCTAAGCTAAATGATATCCTTGCCTGCCAATGTAAGGCAGGATCACTGTGTGGGATACAAAGACAAAAGATGTTAAAGTTTTTGTTAGAATAAAAACACACCTTTAAATGTATTATGCTGAGTTACACTATGTACGTTGCTAGCAGAATTGACACCACTAGAGGATCAGAATCCCCTTCCTACTTCAGCCTCATGTTCCAACCAATCTGTTTCACAGAGCAGATAGATCTCCCAGAGGAGAGTGGGCAGCAGAGAAAGTGGAAGGGGGTCTTCACATGTGTAAGTAGACAATTGCTCATGTAGCCTTTGATGCATGCCACTCTGCAAATGCTATCTCAGATGATTGCAGTCTGGATCATAACTTTAGTTTTTGCTCTTATCATAGTTAATTCTGATGTGTCTACATTTCACTCAGAGTATTTATGCAGTGTCTTCATAGAAATCATTATGTGTCCAGAATATCATTTCAAAGTCCTCTGGAAAACAGTATGCTGCTGAGGTAACAACACTGATAGTTCTCTTCCTTAGAATGAACAAAACAAAAATAACAATAAATAGGGATGTAATTTTAAATTAACCCAATCTTCAATGTGGAAAGCTATCATCAAGTTAACTTCAAACAGTGCAACCACATAGATTATCCCTTGTGGACCAATTTATTTATTTATTTATTTATTTATTTCTTCAGTCTTGTATTCCGCTCCTCCCCACAGGCTCGGGGCGGATAACAACAATATAAATGGGCATCATGTCGCAGACATGGAGCCCTACAATAAAAGCATAAAACACATTAAAAACACAATTTGACACATTTCAAGGTGCAGGGTGACATACATAGTTCTTGAGGTACAATCCTTCTATGCCTAATTAAAGTCTAGTCCAAAGAGGGCGGTCTTACAAGCCCTTCTGAATGGTGCTAGCTCTGAGATTTAAGAGTGAAATACCATGTTGCATGGGAGGCAATCTCCTATTATGTCCAGTAACAGCCAGAATGCCATAAGAACATAAGAACATAAGAAGAGCCATGCTGAATCGGACCTCAGCCCATCTAGTCCAGCATTCTGTATCACACAGTGGCCCACCAGTTGTAGACGGGGATCTCGAGCAGAAGGGAGGGCAAAACCCTGACCTGCTCCCGACCCCCCACAACCAGTACCCAGGGAAATCCTGCCTACCTCAACCAACTCCGAGGTGGCACTTGAATGTCCTTTTCAGTAACTACCGATACACTTGGTATCCATGAATCTGTCTAATCCTGCCTTGAAGTTGTTCAGGCTAGCAGCTGTCACAACCTCTTCTGGAAGTAAATTCTATAACCCAATGACCCTCTGGGTGAAGAAATATTTCCCTTTGTTAGTCCTAATTTTCCTACCTTGGAGCTTCAGGGAATGCCCTCTAGTCCTAGTGTTTTGTGACAAAGAAAATATTTTTTCTTTATTCACCTTTTCTATCCTATGCATGATTTTATACACTTCGATCAAGTCAACTCTTAAATGCCGTCTTTCAAGGCTGAAAATGCCATACTAGTTATTCAGAAAGGAGGTGCTGATGGCTCACAGGCAGTTTGGCAGTTTGGTTAGCCATAATAACCTACCTGTTGGTCCTCAAAACATGCCTTGCAAGTAAGGAGGCAATGAGTCATTCCTTTCTCATGTAAAAATGTCTCTAAAACCTTTCTGTTTTCAAAGACCATTCCCAATGCAAGACTTATTCTACACAACATTCATGCATGGGTTTGTATGTGTGTGTATGTGTGTGTGTGCATGTGCATGCAGTAAACTTTATTTTCTGCACAGAAGATAATATTGGTTTTTCTGCACCGAAATTGCTGTTTCCTGCAAAGAAAATACATCTTTTCATGCACAAAGACTATGTGCAAATTTTATGCAGCATTAATTTTAAATCAAGTTTCATATTAGTGCTGGATTCTTCTTATCAAGGTTTCCAGAAAGTCATAAAAATGTGTTTGTGTGCATGTGGGGTGCAGGGCAGATATTTTCATATTTTCTTTCCATCTCTAATTCAATCTAAAGACCTATTGGCAGATCAATGTAGTAGACGAAGCCTTAATTACATAAGGCTTCAGATAGTCTGCATTTGTGTCCACACTTCTGCCTATACTATGCCATCTAATGTCAAATAAAAGATCAAATAGTCTACTTCAAGAAATATACTATAACCCTACTCCAGTCCAACAGTGTTCCAAACAGCTAATTTTTTTAAAAAATGTTTAAAATATTGTGTATAAAATTATCTTCAATCTATGTGTATCAGTTGTATAGGAAACATATATTACATATGGCTTCAGATAGTCTGAATTTGTGTCCCCATTTCTGCCTATACTATGCCATCTAATGTCAAATAAAAGATCAAATAGCCCATTTCAAAAATATATAATAACCTCACCCCAGTCCAACAGTGTTCCAAACAGCTAAGCACACAAAAAGTTAAAAATCTTATGTATAAAATTATCTTCAATCTATGTGTATAAGTTGTATAGCAAACATAAATATATTGAGACTTTGGCCCCATCTCCAAGATATATCATTATGGTATCCTGTCCCTCGGTGAGATAGGGAGGGATAAAAATAAAGTGTAGTTGTTGTTGCTGTTGTTAATTTATTTGCAAATTCCCAAACTGAAAGAATTCTGAAATCCCAAACATTTTTAGTCCCAAGCATTTCAGATAAGAGATGCACAACCTATATTATCTTTTTGTATTCACTGATTTCTTCTGGAATGTATTTAGGGGGATTTTGGAAGATTTTAGGCATTTTTACATCAAATCTTTTAAAATAATGCTTTAGTATCTTGTTACAAATAGTAATAATGCCCATTTCTGCTTCTTTGGGGAAATAAACCCGAATTATGCCTGTTCTGTTATTTTTTTTCAAAAATAGTGTTCCAAGCTATGGTTTTCATTTTCTTTTCCATCATTTGTCACAGATGGCAATAAGTTATTCAAAATACTAAATGCTTTGAAAGAAGAAAACAAGCTGAAGAAGGATCATCTTCTTTATCTATCTCAATCAGATCTTATTGAAAACAGACATCTGTCGTGATGTCATTAAGATGTTACTAAAACGGGAAAGGGGCCTTATAAAAAGAGAGCTCAGAGGATTCTGACAGAGCTCAGACTTTGCAAGTGATGATTCTTTATGCCTTTTTTTGCCTTTTCTGCTACTCACACTTAAATAAAATGTAACTCAGCGTATACAGTATATGTGTCAAATTTTGCCTATCTATTTAGATGTCCTTCCAAGCTCCATATAACTTGTGTATAATAATGCATTTTATTGTTCATTATATAAAAAGGACTGCTGATATCTTGATGTCATCATGTTGTGAAACACACGTAGTTATGTGAAGACATCATGTATGTAGGGATAAGGTAAAGATTTTCCCCGAACATAAATCCTACCGTGTCCAACTATGGGTGTTGGAGCTTATCTCGATCTCCATTTCTAAGCTGAAGAGCCAGCATTGCTCGTAGACACCTCCAAGGTCATGTGGCCGGCATGACTGCATGGAGTGCTGTTACTTTCCCACCAGAGCAGTACCTATTGTTCTACTAAAATTTGCATGTTTTTGAACTGCCAGGTTGGCAGAAGCTGGGGCTAAGAGTAGGAGCTCATGCCGATCCCCTGATTCGAACCTGTGACTTTTGGTCAGCAAGTTCAGCAGCTCAGCACTTTAACCCACTGCACCACAGGGGGCTTCATCATGTATGTGGCATCATTAAAAAAACAAATTTAGAGCTATGGAATAACTGTCCATGTTATCTTTCTCTAGGGAGGTCTGCTCTTTCACTTTAAATACCAGTTCCAGCTGAAGAGTCACAGAAACAACCCAGCTTTTGTCAATTTAAACTGAATATACCAACAGCAAACCCTTGTAGTAATACAATAATATAATCTCACATAGTCACAACAATGTTATATTATTAAACATAGCCTGCATGTGGCTTGGAAATATATATTTATGTAGAGTAAGATATGGGCAAAACAGGACATTGCACATATCTTCCTGGACAACAGTGAATGATCACTATCCATCATGGGGCAACAGTTTGGCATGGCAAAGGAAAGAAAACAACAAAAACAGAGCATGGGCTGCGTAAATGCCAAACTATTACACGAAGGCAATGTTTCTATATCAAAATATATTATATCGGTGAAAAGGACAACACAAATCACATTAGGAACCAATTGCACATATCAGTGACCCAAATAGGGAAATACAGTTCGCATGACGGTATCCAAACCTTAAAAGATTTCAGTCCCGGTGAATCCGGAGTATATTATATCTCAGTCCACAGTCACGCAAATAAAGTCCGCATAAGGTCCCACAGAGTTTGATGATAGAAGTATAAATGAAATAGTCCTCTAAACCCAGTAGGCTAATCCAAAAGGCGATAGGACACAAAGGAGAAGAATTCACTCCATGAATGTTGTTGTTAGCTAGGGGCCAACGGGCTGGCACTGCCACAGAATATAGGGTCGCTTGTCCTCCGTTTCGCTCCCGGACAGAGCTTTATCAAGGCCTCCAATATTAATAATTCTGTTAGTCCTTATCTGTGTAAGAGAATATTACATAGCATTGAAGAAGCCTAATGTAAAACACCCATAAATAAGATTATTACAATGAATCAATTAGTGTGCAATCGCTAATTACTTAATTAACCAGCTGCCTGTTCTGTATATATTTCTGTATCTAGCTCTACGAACTTACCTTTATGGTCACCTCGCACTTGTAGTGAGGTTAGGCTCTTGAACATCTCCATGTCGGTATGTATATTGTAATAATCTTATAATATATTTTGATATAGAAACATTGCCTTTGTGTAATAGTTTTGGTGCAAAGGAAAGAAAACAGCAAGTACCACAAGTGATTTAAATTTTGTTGTCCATGAAAACAGTAAGAAACACCTGCTGTGTGTCTGCAGCAGAGGTTCTAGAATTCACTTCATCTGTCCTGAACTATTACATCATCCAGTTCTTATATCTTTGAACTTTTATGTGGAAAAAATGTAGCCTTAGGTTTCCAAAACTCTTTGATTCAGATTTTCTGCAGTCTTGAGCTGATGCACACATTCAGTGTTTCTATAGTATAAGAAATAAAGTAACTTCTTTTAGATTCTGCAAAAGAAAGTCTGTCATACATTAACATCAAGAGGTATGCTTCCTTATCTTAAAGGATATGCATTTATGTGTAAATGCCACTGCTATTCCATTTATATTTATATTTCCATTAAGTCCAGTCATGTCAGACTCTGGGCGTTGGTGCTCATCTCCATTTCTAAGCCGAAGAGCCGGTGTTGTCTGTAGACACCTCCTAGGTCAGGAGTGGGCAATTATTTTTTCCATGGGGCCACACGAGAACCAAAAAATATTATGGAGGGCCGCACCTAAAGGCTGAACTACATTCTACATAATATCAATTGAATTTCTTTAATAATAATAAAAAGGCACTACATTGCATTTTTGATATATTAATAAGACTGATAAGAGTATATGTTGTGAGCAATAAATATATATATATATATATATATATATATATATATATATATATATCCATTTATATTTTAGCAGAGCCAAAATGCCAGGGAAGCTGTAAAGCAGGGTAAAATGTTTGTGGTGAGAGAAGGAGGTATTGCTCACCTCCATATTTTGATGGCACTGTGGAACCAATTGCATTAAGATGTATTACAAAATGGTATCATCAGGATGCCTCTCCATTGGCGCCCCCTTGCAGTGGGGGAGAGGCTTGCGTACCCTAGTGAAGTTGTGAGCTATGCTGGCGGTGGCATAATAGCCGGCGGTAGGGCCTCCCATACCAGACAGGTCACAACCGAAGGGTCTGACAAAGAGTGTCAATGGGCAGGATGGGCTCTCTAGCCTTTTGGCAACCATCCTAAGAGAAGGAAAACTCTGATTTCAAACCCGGGCAGATGGTGCTCGTCTAACCCTGTAAGGTCAACCATCTAAGAGAAGGAAACTCGAACCAAACCTACGACCTGAGGACCTCGCTGCCACCGTCCAAGCTTGCTAGGCCCTGGCAGATGAACCTTTGGTTTAAAGGGTGAGGCCAGTTCTGTGCACGCTGCGCTCCACCAGAAAAATCCATTGCACAGGCTCGAAGGACACATCCAACTTCCGAAAAAGCCCTGTAGCGATAGGCGAGGGACGAAACGGTAGGTGTAAAGATGCACTGGAAGCCGCAGACCCAACCCTGCATGCAGGCGGTTCAGGACTTTGGTCGCTCGAGACTGACCCGGAGATGACAGTCTTGTTCGGCAGCATCCTGAACGACCACGCAGCATTTTTTTAAGGAGAGCACTGCTTGCTCCGTATGGAGAGGGGCATAGAAATGGTGGCCTAACGAGCTCATCCCCGTCTACCTGGTTGGCTAGCCGCGGCCAACGGGCATCTTCCGATGCGGTCGAACAAAGACAAAGAAACAAAGGCCAACACCTGCCTGCAAAGGTGCAAATAGACTGACACTTGCATGCTGGAACATCAGAACCATGCAAGATTCTGCAGATAGTGGACGTCCTGAGCGTCGTTCTGCTCTAATAGCCCATGAACTATCACGGCTTAACATTGACATCGCTGCTCTTAGTGAAGTTCGTCTCCATGAGGAAGGCAGCCTTAAAGAACACGGTGCCGGCTACACACTCTACTGGTCTGGCAAACCCAAAACTGAGAAACATCTTTCAGGAGTAGGCTTTATGATTAAAAATTCCATCGCCTCTAAACTCGAGACGTTGCCGACAGGTCACTCTGATCGCATTATCTCCTTACGCCTCCCACATGCTGTTCTCTTCAGTATATATGCCCCAACTATGCAAGCTGACCCTGTGGAGAAAGACAAATTCTACTCAGACCTACGCCACCTCATACAAAAGGTCCCTGCAGAAGATAAAATCATTATCCTTGGTGATTTCAATGCCAGAGTAGGAAAAAACTTTGAAGCCTGGAAAGGTGTATTAGGCAAGCACGGTGTTGGAAACTGTAATGATAATGGGCGCCTTCTGCTAGAGTTTTGTGCAGAACAGCAGCTGACTATTACAAACACCATCTTTCAGCAGAAGG